>JAEOAD010000022.1:26575000-27175000 GCA_036365145.1 Orientallactaga sibirica
GCTTGGGAGAGGTGGTGGGGAGCGGGTGGGGTGCAGGTGGGGACATGCAGGCAGTCCAAGCAGAAGCCTGTGATAGAAGTGGGTGGCTTTCACATTTCACAGCCATCCCTGGCTTTCCCTCCTGCAGTGCAAAACAAAACAAAAAAACAGTAAAATTCCAACCTCATCTCCTAGAGACCAGGGCCATCCCTACCACCCCTGGCCACTCTCCAGAGGAAAGGAAGAACGGTTAGTCCTTCCCGGCTCAGTGACTGAGCCACGGAGCTCAGCGCCCCAGGCCCAGAAGACCAGCAACATATGTTTGGATCTTCTAGCCTGGCTGGTACAGGTTATAGATACAATACCACCTGCCAGAGAGAGAGAGAGAGAGAGAGACATAAATTCTTCTTTCTTTTTTCTTCTACTTACTCTCATTTCCACTCAGAGAAGGCAGGTAGGAGAGGAAAGAGGAAAGAAAGCTCTGGCAGAAGAAAAGCTACCATCAAAAAGTGGCCCACTGGGCTGGAGAGATGGCTTAGCGGTTAAGGTGCCTGCCTGCTAAACCTAAGAACGCCCATTCGATTCTCCAGATCCCACATTTAGCCAGACGCAAAGTGACACAAGGGCACAATGCCACACTTGCCCACAAGGGGGCACACGTATCTGGAATTATGCACAGTGGCTGAGAGGCTGCTGGCACGCCCATTCTCTCTCTCTCTCTCTCTGTCTCTCTCTCAAAAAAAAAAAAAAAAAAAAAAGGGCATCCCAGGGTAGCCCTGCCTTGCCTTACAGCGTGTATGGCTCTGAGGATGAGGTCTGTGGGATGGGCCAGCTTGAAGGTTTTAAGGCAGTAGCAAACGTAAGCTGCTTGTACTGAGGTCCTCTTAGAACTGATAAAGCTCAGCATTGTCTTACAAGAACATGGAGTAGAATTCCTTTTGCTAACCCTTTTCCAGAGCTGACTCGAGTTCCCAACCAGCTAATAGGCCCAGGGCACTGAACAAGTGTGTGTGTGTGTGTGTGTGTGTGTGTGTGTGTGTGTGTGTGTGTGTTGGGGCGAGGTGTGGTGGAGGTGCTGCTGGGAAGGAAAAGTGGGACAGGCAGCAGAGACAGAACTATCAGAACATGGTGGAAGATGGGAAGTTAGGATGCACAGGAGACCTGGGTTTCTATTGTACTGAGCAGACAAAAGCTTCAGTCCTCTTCCTTATCTGGAAAGAAGGGGCTGCTAATGGACCAGAAAAATGCTAACTACCAGGCACATACCTATAATCTCAGCACTCAGGAGGTCGAGGCAGGAAGATTGGGTGTTGAAAGCCAGCAGTGGTCCACGAAACACAACAGACTCTGTCTCCCAAAAGGGCTTGGGAGAGGCTGGAGAGATGGCTCAGCAGGTAAGGCGCCTGCCCATCAAACCTGATGACCAGGATTAAATTCCCTGGTCAGTACAGACGTAAGGCACATGCATCTGGAGTTTGCAGCTGCTGGAAGCCCTGGTGTGTCCATTCTCTCTCTCTTTTTCTTTGTATCTCCGTTCTTGCAAATAAATAAATAAAATAATTTTTAAGTCGCTTGCCTGTGAATTATAAGAATGCATGTTCAAATCTCCAGGTCCCATTTAGCCAGACGCAGTGACCCAAGTGTGCAATGCTGCACATGCACACTCACAGTAGCTGAAAGGCCCCGATGTACCAATTCTTTCTTCTCTCTCTCTCTCTCTCTCTCTCTCTCTGCCTCTTTCTCTCCTTGCATCTTAGAAAGAAACAATTTTTTAAAAAAATTTAAAAAATTCCTGTCCAGCCAGGTGTGGTGGTGAACGCCTTTAATCCCAGCACTCTGGAGGCAGAGGTAGGAGGATCACTGTGAATTCAAAGCCACCCTGAGACTACATAATGAGTTCCAGGTCAGCCCAGGCTAAAGTGAGACCCTACCCTGAGAAACAAAAACAAACAAAACAAAGATCCTGTCCAGCTAGGATCCTCCCAGAGCCTGCTTCTGCGTATGACAACTGAAAAGGCAGGAAGGCTAGACTGGCTGCCAGTCCCCAGAGCCACAAGCGAGGCTTAGCGAGAGAATGTTCTGTTGCCTTCCCAGTAGCCCACCTAGCAACAAGGTTACTGCTCTTTTAATTTAATCCTTTGTCTGCCCTGGAGAAGACATGGCACAGTTTATTTTATGCAACAACCCTTCCCTAATGGAAGGGCCTGAGAACTCCCCTTAACGAGGGACTCTCGCCAGATCACTTTGCCTCCAGCTGTGAAATCGATTGGCATTTTCAGAGTCTCCAGAGAGGCCATGCTGCAGGCAAGGGGCCATTTCTAAGCAGAGGGTGGAACGCATGAGAGTAGAGTGGGAGGGGTGGAGTCTCACTAAACCTCCTTCAGGAGGTAGAGAAGGTCTAGGTGGGTACCTGGAGCTTTTTCTTTAAAAGAAGATTTTATGGGCTGGAGAGATGGCTTAACAGTTAAGGCACTTTCCTGCAAAACCAAAGGACCCCAGTAATTTTTTTTTAAAAATATATTTTATTTATTTATTTGAGAGGGAGAGAGAAAGAAGAAGAGACAGAGAAAGAGGCATATAAATATATATAGAGAGAGACAGAATGGGCACACCAGGGCCTCTAGTCACTGCAAATGAACTCTAGACGCATGCACCACCTTGCGCATCTGGCTTATGTGGGTCCTGGGGAATCAAACCTAGGTCCTTAGGCTTCATAGGCAAGTGCCTTAACCGCGAGGCCATCTTTCCAGCCCAGAGTTTTACCTAGCCATTCACAGAGAGAAAACCCTTCACTGAACCCTGCGACGGGTGTAGAATGCTGGATTCCAGCTCCACCTGCCTCTCCCTCCCAACACAGAAAATGCTCAAGAAGAAACTCTGGCAAAATCTAAGCCCACGCACCCATGTCATCATTAGCCCTGTGTATATGTGGTCACCAAACACTCGGCATGTGGCAGGTCTGAATGAGGTAAGCAGAAGAGCAAAGCGCACACCAAGTTCAAGACCACATGGCAACGAGCTAAAGTATCTCATCCCTCATTGCTATTTCGATTATGTGTTAGAATGATAATGTGCTGGATATAGGGGGTTAAGTAAGTTATATTACAACCGACGCCACCTGTTTTCTTGTACTTTTCACGTGGCTACTAGTACACTTAAAAATCCACATGCTGGGCTAGAGAGATGGCTTAGCGGTTAAGGCGCCTGCCTCCTAAGCCTAAGAACGCCGGTTCCAATCTCCAGGTCCCACGTTTAGCCAGATGCAAAGTGACGCAAGGGCGCAACGTTGCACTTGCCCACAAGGGGGCGCACACATCTAGATTTCATTCACAGAGGCTGAAAGGCTGCTGGTGTGCCCATTCTCTATCTGTCTTCCTCTTCCTCACTCTCTGCCTCTCTTTGTGTCTCTCTCCAAAATAAAAATAAATATCAAAAAAAATTTTTAAAAATTCCACATGCAACATTCATTTCTGGCTCCACTGGACAGTGCTGAACATTACTGGTGAAAACAATGCCACATTATCAAGTTTCTTTTTTATTTTCTTTTTCTTTCTTTCTTTCTTTCTTTCTGTCTCTCTCTTCTTTCTTTCTTTCTTTCTTTCTTTCTTTTTCTCTCTCTTTCTGTCTCTCTCTTCTTTCTTTCTTTCTTTCTTTCTTTCTTTCTTTCTTTCTTTCTTTCTTTCTTTTTCTTTGGTGTAGTATCTCACTCTAGCTCAGGCTGACCTGGAATTCACTAAGTAGTCTCAGGGAGGCCTTGAACTCATGGCAATCCTCCTACCTCAGCCACCTGAGCACTGGGACTAAAGACGTGCGCCACCATGCCCGGCTCCAAGTTTCTTTTTTCAATTAATTAACTTATTTCTTTGAGAGAGAGAGAGAGAGAGAGAGAGAGAGAGAGAATGAATGGGCGCACTAGGGTCTCTAGCCACTGCAAATGAATTCCAGATGTATCTGCCACCTTGTGCATCTGGCTTATGTGTGTACTGGGGAATTGAACCTGGGGCCTTAGGATTTGCAGGCAAGTGCCTTAACTGCTAAGCCATCTCTCTAGCCCCTCAAGTTTCTTTAAAGAAGATAAAAAGAGGGAAGGAATGCTAGTGCCTTCTGGATAAGTCCCTATTTTACGTAATCTCACATGACTTCACTTCATCAAGTTGGATAAGGGTTGTAAGATCTGTCACTTTATTTTATATTATTTATTTATTTATCTTTTGGTTTTCCAAGGGTTTTAGTCTAGCCCAGGCTGACCTGGAATTCACTATATCATCTTAGGGTGGCCTTGAACTCCCAGTGATCCTCCTACCTTTGCCTCCCGAGTGCAGGGATTAAAGGTGAGTGCCACCACGCCCAGCTTAGACCTGTCACTTTAAAGGAACTTGGGTTTAATATGTCTTAGAGTTATTTTTTATTTTTAAAAATATTTTTATTTACTTCATTTTTATTTACTTATTTTAGAGGGAGACAGAAAGAAAGAGGGAGAGAGAAAGAGAGAGAGTGGTGCACCCGGGCCTCCTGTCACTACAAACTAACCCCAGATGCATGCTCCACTTTGTGTATCTGGCTTGATGTAGGGTACTGGGGAGTCAAACCCAGGCCAATAGGCTTTGCGAGCAAGCACCTTTAAAAGCTGAGCCATCTATCTCTCCGACCCCAGAGTTATTTTTCTTTAAATTCACCTTTCATTTTCTTTTTGCTGCCACTGACAAGGTGACTTGTGGAGTCCACATGCCAAGATAATAGGTGCAAATCCAGCCAATGTGGCTTCTGGCACATGCTTTGGTGTTTATTAAGCCCCGTTTGGGGGAGATGGCTCAGTGGTAAAGCACTGAACATGCAAGCTTAAGGACTTGAGTTCAGAACCCTAGTGTCCATGTAAATGCTGGGCGTAATCCCAGTGCTTGGGAGGCAGAGGCAAGGGGTCCCTCAGGCAAGATGGCTGGCCAGCCTCGGTGAATCAGTAAACATTGGTTCAGTGGGAGACCCTGCCTCAATCAAGAAGGTGGAGGACAACTGAGGAAGACTTCCAGTATGGCCTCCACATACAGACATACGTATGCACATGTACATATGAACATGCGTACACACCACACACATATACACATACAAAAAAAAAAAACTATTCTCACTTGCCAGCTCAGTGGTTCTAAATAGAGATGTCTGTAAGCTAACTCATTATTCAGTGGTGAGTCCAGGCATCTGCATTCATTCATTTATTATTTTTTTAAAAAGATTTTCTTTTCATTTATTTATTAGAGACAGAGAGAGGGAGAGAGATTGAGTGAGAGAGAATGGGCACACCAGGGCCTCTAGCCCCTGCAAACAAACTCCAGACGCATGCGCCACCATGTGCATCTGGCTTACGTGGGACCTGGAGAATCGAACCAGGGTCCTTAGGCTTCGCAGGCATGCGTCTTAACTGCTAAGCCATCTCTCCACCCCCAGGCAGGCATCTGCATTCTTTAAGGAATGCTTTCAACACATGCTGAATGTTTGCTAAGAAACACTCCAAAAACGGGTGCCTCAGTCTTTCTGATCAGTGTTGTCTGGCCGTCGTGCAGACCCCTGGACCCACAGTACCAAAAACCCCAAGAGAAATATGTATGTACTCTGTCCTCATCGACTGGGTCTCACCGGGGTGGGCTTATTATTGGAGCCCCTGGAGTTTTATGTTCCTGACACCCAGGTCATCACCTCAACCAATCACACCAGGCTTCCCGGAGCATCCGCCAAGAGGTGATAGTTTACAGCCAAGATTTAGAGGCACAGACTTGGTTAACAGCAGATTCGTCCATCTGCTTTCTGATTACACAGCAAACTATGTCAGTTGCTACCCTCAAGAGTCCAGAATAAAATGTCGAGATACAGAGGCCATACAGAATATGGTACTTCCTCAACCTTCACTGCCTTCTTCCTGTCCGAGACAGGCTCCTTCCAGACTGCTGGCTGCCCCTGCAGCTGGGCTGCGCAGCTGTTAGCTCCAGCAAGGTATTCAACACTTCATTGACACTTTGCAGCCATGGGAGCTCACCTCTCTGACCAAACCCAAACAGTGCAGGGGCCACACTGCTCCGGCCATGGCCCCAGGCCCTCAGCCGCTCTCGGAGCCATATTTACAGTGTTACATGTTTTAAAGGGAGCAGACCGGCTGCAGTGGCTTCCCACGTCGGTAGTGAGGGCAACCGCTGACCTCAAGGGGTTTCTAAGGGAACAGGATCATATGTTTACTGCATATTTTAGAGACATACTAAAATGGAGATTTAACTAGGGGTGAACCCATAATCCCAGTCAAAGCAGAAGGATTGCAAGTCTGAGGCCAGTCTGGCCTGAAACCCCCATCTCATAGTGCCAAATAGCAATGACAATAATAATGATAAACTTCATTAAAATTAAATAAATTTGTCTGCATGGCTGAGATTCCTTCTACCTGGCCTCATGGCACCCTGTATAAACAGCATGGTCATTATCGCACTGGGAGATGCTGACATGGTGTGTCAGAGTTCAGAGAATAATACCCTCAGATAAAGTATCTTGGTAATTGGGGAAACTTCAGAAGCAAGAGGGGCCCTCTGGAGCTGGAGAGATAGCTTAGCGGTTGAGGTGCTTGCCTGCAAAGCCCAAGGATCCAGGTTCGATTCCCCAGTACCCAAGTAAGCCAAAGGCGCAAGGTGGTGCATGTATCTAGAGTTTGTTTGCAGTGGCTAGAGGCCCTGGTGTACCCATTCTCTCTCTGTCTGTCTCTACTAAATAAATAAATAATAATGTGGCTTCTGGCACATGCTTTGGTGTTTATTAAGCCCCGTTTGGGGGAGATGGCTCAGTGGTAAAGCACTGAACATGCAAGCTTAAGGACTTGAGTTCAGAACCCTAGTGTCCATGTAAATGCTGGGCGTAATCCCAGTGCTTGGGAGGCAGAGGCAAGGGGTCCCCAGGCAAGATGGCTGGCCAGCCTCGGTGAATCAATAAACATTGGTTCAGTGGGAGACCCTGCCTCAATCAAGAAGGTGGAGGACAACTGAGGAAGACTTCCAGTATGACCTCCACATACAGACATACGTATGCACATGTACATATGAACATGCGTACACACCACACACATATACACATACAAAAAAAAAATCTATTCTCACTTGCCAGCTCAGTGGTTCTGAATAGACCTTGTCCCTTCTTCCTTGAATCAAGGTCCTAAAGAAATGTCCTAACCTACCTGAAGTTAGTCATAGACTCTCCAAAGTCTCCTGCCCTATACCCAGAGTTCAGAAGGCTCAGGAACAAACAGCCCTTGCTAAGTCCCCTGTTTTACCGTTCTGGCATACACTCTTGTCCAATCATACTTTTACCTGTGTGCACATCCTTCAGGGAGCCTGAGTATAAAAATGCACAGCTTTCCCCAGGGCTCTGAAGCTTCACGTCTGAAGCCTCCCATGTCCCTAAAACACTGGTTCAACAAATGTGTTTTTCTCTTGTTAACCCATCTTGTGACAACAAGGGCGTGAGCTGTGACCCTTTCAATGAGTTAGGACAAGACAGCGTCAACTTCTCCACATGAATGTGACTTCATCCTGTTTATATCTGAGTTAGGTAACAGTGTGGCAGTACGGTGGACTCTTGGTAAATATTCAAGTGAACTAATAATATGGTATATTTTGGGGGTGCTGACCTAATCCTCATCCAGGCTCTCTTTTCCCCTGGTCACCATCAAGCAGGGCTGGGTCATAGGCCATCAGTCTGGTCAGAGACAAGAAGTAGCTCTGGATAGGGTTTCTAGGCGAGTTTTTGCTTTCCTGCCACAAGAAGGGACAGGGACAGATTAGGCTGCCCTGTCTCCTTTCCCTGTACTCCTGCCTGCTTCCTTTTTCTTCCTGGAGATTTCAGAGGGAAAGCCCAGAGGTGCAGCAGCCATCTTGCAATCATGAGGTTAGGAAAAGAGGACGAAGCCCAAGTACATGCTGTGAGACGGAAGAGCAGAAACAAGAGTCCGTCTCCCTGATGGCGCAGTGCCAGCCCTGGACTGCCAGACTGCCTCCTGACGTCTGTTACGGGCAGAACAAATCCCGGCTCCTCCACTGACACCACACCCTTTTGGGTAAGCAGAAAAGCATGTTAGTCAATACGCACGTAAAGCATTCTAGAGTTAGAGAGATGGCTCCGTGGGTAAGAGTGTTTGCTATACAAGTCTGAGCACCTGAGTTCGATCCCCAGCACCCATGTAAAAAGAAGTCAAGCTGGGCGTGGTGGCACACGCCTTTAATCCCAGCACTCAGGAGGCAGAGTTAAGGGGATCGCTGTGAGTTCAAGGCCAGCCTGAGATGACACAGTGAGAGCCTACCTCGAAAAACCAAAAAAAAAAAAAAAAAAAAAAAAAAAAAAAAAAGCAGTCAAGCATGAGTGCACATGCCTGTAACCCCAGGGCAGGGGGTGGGCAGAGAGAGGCAGATGGGGGACTTGCTGACCAGCCAGCGAACTCCAGGTCAGTGAGAGATCCTGTCTCAAGGAGATCAGCTGGGAGAGCAATAGAAGAGAGTATCCCATGTCCTCCCCTGGCCTTTGCATGTATGTGCATAGGGCACGTGCATCTGAACACACATGTGCATGTGCCATGCGTGCTCACACACACACCAAAAAGACAAGTAACTATCTACTGTTGCTTTTTTTTTTTTTTTTTTTTTTTTTGAGGCAAGCCCAACAGACTGGCCTTTGTGTGTGTGTGTATGTGAGGCAGAGAGAGAGAGAGAGAGGCACGCCAGGGCCTCTAGCCACTGCAATCAAAATCCAGACATGTGCGCCCCCCCCTTGTGCACATGTGCAACATTGCATGCTTGCATCACTGTGCTTATGTGGGACCTGGACAATCAAACATGACTCCGTAGGCTTCTCAGGCAAGCACCTTAACTGCTAAGCCATCTCTCCAGCCCTACTGTTGCTTTGAAAAGCACAGAGCAGACTTACTCATGCCAATATTAAAAATAATTAACCTTAAGAGCCGGGCGTGGTGGCGCACGCCTTTAATCCCAGCACTCGGGAGGCAGAAAATATGAGTTCAAACGAGACTACATAGTTAATTCCAGGATGAATGAATGCAAAAACCAAAAAAAAATAAAATAAAATAAAAATAAAAATAAAAATAAAAAAAATAATTAACCTTAAACAGATGAATGAATATGTTTGGACTTCTTTAATAAGAAGAGATTATCCCTTAGTTTATGGACATGTCAAATAACCTTCTAGAAGCTGCGTTTCAGACCCTGTGGGATAGCTACATCAGCCCTAGAGTTTATTCCCATGAATCACTATTTTCCATTGGAAAAATTAGACCTTTTGGAGCTTCAAATGCCACAGCAAATGGTAGAAAGGGGGTCCTAGTGTTCCCAACACCTTAGTGTCATATCTCAGGGTGCTTTTTTTCCATGCTGCCTCCAAGGTGAGCCAGTGGAGTGAGCTTCCCTCTAGGCTGGGCCATGCAGCTGCAGGCTCACACAGGGCAGATCAAGCCAGGAGTTGAGGCATGGTTCCCAGGAACAGCTAAGAGGCTTGTCCCAGGTTTGGTGGTTATAAAAGTCCCATCTCTTCAATGCCACTAAGGAATCAAATTTCAAAAGGAAGAAAACTATGAAGCAGCTTTCTGAGATCCAGTCCCAGCTCTGCAGTTTTGCTATTTGGTGGCACATGCCTTTAATCCCAGAGGTAGGAGAATCTCTGTGTTCAAGGCCAGCCTGGGACGACAGAGAGTTCCAGGTCAGCCTGGGCTAGAGCGAGACTCTGCTTCACAAAACAAACAATAAAAGAATTTGGCTCCCAGCTTTGGGTTCATCTCTTGGAAAGCTTATGGAAGGGCCTCTCATAGGTGTACACTTTGTGCTTAAGTTTAAAGTAGCGTAGGCGGGGCTGGGGAGATGGCTTAGTGGTTAAGGCACTTGCCTGCAAAGCCAAAGGACCCAGGTTCAATTCTGCAGGACCCACGTAAGCCAGATGCACAAGGGATTGCATGCATCTGGAGTTCATTTGTGGTGGCTAGAGGCCCTGGTGCACCCATTCTCTCCCCCTCCTTGCTCTCTCCTTGCCTGTTTCTCTCTCTCTCTCTCTCTCTTTCTCTCTCTCAATAAATAAATAAATAACAGAGAGTGTGGATCTGACTGGAATGCATGCATCATCTCACACACAAAGCCCCTGTTGCAGCAGGTGCTCTTCTGCTCCTGCTGCCTTTGAGGAGCACTGGATGTCAGCAAGGCTAAGAGTTTGTCCAAGACCACCCTGCACCCAGAGACCTTTTGCCTTCATTGTCTTCCCAATGATCAGTACAGAAGGTAGCATCACACGGCCCTGTTGCCACTGCTACCCGGCCCTCCGGAGGCTCTGGGCATCAGGCTCCTGCCTGAGAGCCCTCATGGACACCACTTTCTCAACATGCCCAGGAGACTTACACTGAGCGGTGTGTTCTGGATTGTGTCTTCTGGGTCAAAGGCCTCCACCTGGTAAATGAACCCGGGGCTTTCTCTTTCTATTATGTAGAGGTTGAAACCTGTACCATAAAAAATGTCTCATTAAATTAACCAAATGGGGAACCCCAACACCAGGGCAGACGTGGGCAGCCAAAGGGGACTGAGCATGCTGATGTCATGGGAGAGAGGATAGCAACAATAAAACCGAGAGGAAGACCACCAGCTAACTTGCATGAGCAGAGCCATTTGTGGAAGTGACGAAACTCCTGGGCTATCACTGCCATGGCTGTGAAGGTGCTGGGGGCTTGGGGGCGGGGGCTGTGGTTCGTGGAAAGATGGCCGAGGCCCAGATGAGAACAGAGAGGAGAAGCCACACTGATACCGCCAGCAAGATGCCCTTCCTGTTCAGATCCACCTTCTTGTGCTGAAGTGACACTGAGGAGTGACTTGGCCTTCCAGCAGCAGTGAGGGTCTGCAGTGAGGGGGCTTAAAGAAGGGCTGGGAAGGGGTGGAGTAAGGTGAGAGGCCCCCAGAAGCTCAGAAAGGGAAAGGGCCAGATTCCGTCTGCTATAGAGGTCGATGGCAAAGAAAGGAGCCAGCAGCCTGCTGACATGGCTTTCTGAGAGGTGGCTGAAAGGAGCCCTCCTTGGGGACTTTTCACTGAGAACTTCACATTTCCTTGTGACCCCAGAACAGACCCACCCTAATACGTTACAGTTACCCAATTACCCTGCGAGTGTAATTTGCGCTTTCTAAATGACAAAACTGAGACTCAGACGCGTTACGAGTTGTCTCAGCCAGTGGGCGATAGGATGAGAAATGCAGACCCGGATTATCATAGAGCTGAACTTGAGCTTGGAGTTGATATCAAATAAAGTATAAAAAAAATACCTGTAGACAAATTGGGGTGGAAGCAGGGTGAGGTGGCAGTCGAGTTTGGTTTGGAAGGGGGGCATGCTGAATTTGAGAAGCTCAAGTGGTGTTACAGGGTGAGACAGACAGACATTTGAGTGGAGAGTTTGGAGAGAATGTACATAGAAGCTATGAACTTGGGGTTCTCTGTGTACAGAGATTATGCAAAGCCAGAAGGCTGTTGAGACAAGACAAGATAGGTTCAGCTGCTGCTGCTTCCTCTTTTGTGGTGCTAGAGATCAACCCCATGGTTTTTTTTTTGTTTTGTTTTGGTTTGGTTTGGTTTGGTTTTGGTTTTTCAAGGTAGGGTCTCACTCTAGTCCAGGCTGACCTGGAATTCACTATGTATTCTCAGGGTGGCCTCGAACTCACGGTGATCCTCCTACCTCTGCCTCCCAAGTGCTGGGATGAAAGGCGTGCGCCACCACGCCCGGCTAACCCCATGGTTTTGTGCTTGCCAGGCAAGGGCTCTGTCACTGAGCTACATGGCCAGTCCTCAGGTTCCTTAGATCAGCTCTACCCAGTCCCTGGACACACAGTGTCCTCAAGGAGCTGGGGGATGGAGGAATGATGACAAGAAGTCCATCAATGGCCACAGAAGAGAGAGAGACGCCTATGAGGGGCTGAGCCCTGCTTCCGGGAGAATGCTCCGTTTTGAGGGCTGGGAGGGGCGAGGAGCGGAGGGGCTTTCATTTGTTCCTTGCTCTTTAAGCAGCTGCCTTCCCCAAAGGAACAGCTGCTTGCTGATTTACTTTTTCTGTGGGCTCCAGCCGGCAGAGCCCTCCCTGATGCCACCGTCAGAGCTGCGTCGTGCATCCCACCCCATATGTCTCACCTTGCGCCAAGTTGCCTTGAAACTGGGGAGACTCGTTCACATCTGTCACCTGAACAGTCAGGACCTGCAGGTCGGTGACGCCCACGTCGTCCTTAACATAAATCTGCAAATCAAATGATTTTGGTCCTGTTTCAAAATCGAGTTGTTCCTTCCCAGTGGTGACAACCTGAAAAAAAAAAAAAAAAAACGCAAAATTCTCAGCCACCATGTGAAATGAAGGTCCGCTTTGTGTGCCTACGTTTTGCAAAGGGATTCTTCTAGAAAGGGAAGCAAGGCGTCCTCCTGGTGACCATTTTTCATTCATAAGAAGCAGCGGTTGCTTTGCCTTAGTCCTTCCAACATAAGCCCCCTGACACTTCCCTAAAGGGACTCCTTTGTGTTACGCTACTTTTCATAAGAAAGAAAAATATTCAGGATATTCTGGTGTAATTAACTGAAGATGGAAGGCTAAGGGATTAAGAAAAAAAAAATCACAACTTGGTATGAGGCTCTTAGACAGGCACCATTCCAATACAGTCGGATTTTCTCATCATTAGGAAAGGATGCTATTGTTCCCTGGGATTGCTAAATTATACATTGACAAGTCACTACTCTCGTTTTCCCATGGCCACGACCAAGTCAAAAGACAACGAGGAGACATCTACATAAATATGCACCGCTTTGCTTAACACACTATTCACTCTCTTGGTACCTTTAATGGCCAAAAATGCTTATTCACTGCAGTTTAAGAGTTTTTTAAGAGTTTTGAAGATATGGGAGGGACACGGAGGTGGTTTTGATAAGATGTCCCCCATAAACTCATTTTTTTTTTTGAATGCTTGGTCCTCAGCTAGGGGCAATTTGGGAAGTGGAGCCTTCTTGGAAGAGGTGTGTTGTTGGGGGTGGGTTTAGTGGTGTTGTAGCCAGCTCCCCCTTGCCAAAGTTCAGCTCACTCTCCTGCTGCTTATTTCCAACTGCGGTGGCAGGACACAACGCCCAGCCTGTGCTCTACCATCCCACCGTGGGATCACTTTGGCCATGTTATGCCCGCAGCAAGAGGGCCCTTGCCAGAAGCCAGTACCTCGACATTGAACATCTCAGCCTCCAAAACCAAGGGAAATTAATTTTAAAAAATTTATGGAATGCTTCATGAATGTGTGTGTCATCCTTGAGCAGGGGCCATGCTAATCTTCTCTGTATCGTTCCAATTTTAGTATATGTGCTGCCAAAGTGAGCATGAAAATTAATTTTTTCTTCATAAATACCTCAGTCTACAGTATTCTCTTGTAACAGCAGAAACTGATGAAGGCATATACCAAGGATTACATTTCTTTCTTTCTTTCTTTCTTTATTTCTTTCTTTCTTTCTTTCTTTCTTTCTTTCTTTCTTCCTTCCCCTTTTTTGTGTTAATAGGGATAGAACCCAGGGTCTCACACATGCTAGGAAGTGCTCTGCCCTGAGCTCTACCCCCCAAGACTAAAGTTCTTATAGACCATGGGGCTACTAATACGTTGGAGGTCAGGTGGTAGGGGATCCAGGCTCAGTGATGGAGGCATGTGGCTTCAGTCCCACTTCCACCTCCGAGCTTCCGCGTGACCTTGAGGCAGTCCCCGTTCCCCTTGTTCCCACATGACTGTAGCTAGGGTAATCAGTCTTGCCCCACTTGAGCAGCTGATGCATTAAAACAAAAAGCGTGGTCAGGGAGGAGGAGAGTTCATGGCCAGCTGCATGGAGTCAGGGAGGGTGACCAGGAGGGTGGCAGAGATGGTACTTGACCTTGCAGGATCTATATGGATTAAGTGAAGGCTGCTGTAGGTGTGAGCAGGGCTATGCAGTGGGAGAACAAGGGACAGAAGAAGGTGGTGAGGGGAGAGAGGCAGCCATGTGTCTGCACTGGACTTGTCTCTCTCTCTCTTTCTTTTCTTTTCTTTTTTTCTTTTTTTTTTTGGAGAGAGAGAGAAAGAGAGGGAGAGAAAGATAGAGATGCGTGTGCCACCTGCCTCTCAGCTGTTGCAAACAAAATCCAGATGCTTGTGCCCCCTTGTGGTCAAGTGTGGCATTGTGCCCTTGTGTCACTTTGCATCTGGCTAAACTTGGGACCTGGAGATTGGAACTGCTGGACATTGGAACCAGCATTCTTAGGCTTAGGAGGCAGGTACCTTAACCACTAAGCCATCTCTCCAGCCCTCTTTTTCTTTTTTTCTTTTTATTTTTTGAGAGAGAGAGAAACAGAGAGAGAGAGAGGGGGAAGAGGCAGAGAGAGAGAGAATGGGCACACCAGGGCCATTTCAGCCACTGGGAACGAACTCCAGACACATGCGCCCCCTTGTGGGTAAGCGTGGCATTGCACCCTTGCGTCACTTTGCATCTGGCTAAACGTGGGACCTGGAGATTGGAACCAGCGTTCTTAGGCTTGGCAGGCAGGCGCCTTAGCCGCTAGGCCATTTCTCCAGCCCTGCACGGGACTTGTCTATGCATGAGCCAGCAGCCACTTGTGGGGAGCTAACGTGCTGTCCGATCCACAGTGATTGACTTCAAAGCTCAGCTGTCCCATTGTTTATTTCTTCCATGCCTCAGTTTCCTCTTTGATATCATAAAGATATAAAAAAAAACCACACCTGCCTTGTGAGGTTGCTGTCTGGCACTAGTCAAAAGCTTTACAAAGCTGCATTCACCCTCAGATAGTAGAAACTGCTCCAAGATCAGATGTCTACCGAGAAGACTCACGTGCTCCACTGTTTCCTCATTTACACTCCAGTTTTCTGTTCAGTCTGGGACCATTTTCTACATTCCTAGATATTACCTGTTGCTAACCCCTTCTCCTTGGAAACTAGCTCTAGTGTCCTCCCTACAGGAAGCAAATAGACCAATCCAAAAAGGGTCCAAATGTTCTGTCTTGGAACCAAAAGAATCATGTGGATACCAGCACAAATGGAATAACTATTTCTGTTATTACCAGCCCTTATTAAATGTTCATGTGTCTGCCTCTTGCCAAGCCATTTTGTAGGGCATTTTATTTAATTCTCACAGCAATGGTAGGTTGGCAAACTTCCCTTCACTTCACATATAAAGAGAATAAATCAGAAAGGAAGGGGGTCTCCTAAGGCACCAGCTGGGAGTGGGGAAGCCACAATTTGGCTGCAGAGTTCTAGTAACGTTGGCTTTAGTCACGTTGTGTTTTGAAGTAATCTGGACAGGGCTTAGTGAGGTTTTTTTTTTTTTTTCTTGGTCTGCAGTGCTCTGATCAGTCAGTGAGAAAAAGGAAGTCAGGCTGGGAGCTGGGCAAGTGAATGAGGGGCGAGCAGTAGCCTCGCAGGACCTTGGAGAGCGCCTGTCTTCCTGGCTGCTGGGTCCCACCAGCTGTGGCTCCATCCGGGCTTCTCAGATTTGTCCAGGAGCAAACCCTTGACTCATGACTAGCTGTGTGGGACTGAGGTAACTCTGGCTTCCTCTGCTGGGCAGTAGTGAGCCAGCACAGCAAGGCACTCCGAGCAGGATTCTTGGACTCAGCCTGACTGATCTTGAATCCCAAGTCTGAACTACCTTCTAATCACATGAGCTTGGTTTCCCCACCTGCTCATTACATTTTGTGCGCATGTGTGTGGTGTGCGTGCATGTATATTTGTATAGGTGTGCGCGTGTGTGCTTGTAGCGGCCAGAGGTCCATACAAGGTGTCTTCCTCAGTTGCTGTCCAACCTATTTTTTTTGTTTGTTTGTTTTTTAGACAGGATCTCAATGAACCCAGAGCTCAGGGATCCCCTCCCCCCTTCTTTGCCTCTGGAATTACAGGCACGCACCACCATGCCCAGCTTTAACATAGGTGCGGGGGATGCAAACTCAGGTCCTCGTGTTTGCACAGCAGGTACTTTATCCATTGAACCATATCCCTGGACACCATGTTTTCCTACATTTAACATGCAATGAAAACTTAACTATTTTATAGCATTGTTATGAGAATTCGATGAATGAGGTCACAAAGTGTTTTTTCATCATGGCCATTCTCTGCAATCCTCCTCAAGTCTTCACGCCCCAGAAGCCTTTGGCAGCTGTGTGACAAAGCGTGGGGGACAAGTGGCCTCACGCCTGATTCAGTGCTCACCCTGGGAAGATGTAACTGGGTCACAGGGCCAGCAGTGACCAAACCTGTAGACCAGAGCCAAATCATGTCATCAGTGGACTTGTCATCCTCCTGAGTGTCCAGACTGCCCGAGAAGAAGCCAGGGTCTGCCATGTGACTGGCATCATGGCATGTAGGTGATACAGGAGTGGTTCTGGTGAAGTGGGGTTTGAGATCTTCTAGGAAGGCCTGATTGATGAAATTCCTGGGGAAAAGACCCCAATTCTCAGAGAAGCTTCAGGACATGTGAGCCTGGTGGCCTTCCTCTTACCAACGTGGGGCCTGGGAAGCTGCAGCACCCAGAGCCAGGAGGGCATAGGCTTGGGAAACACATCCAGTGCTTGAGACTAAACATGTGCGTTTTGCCAAAAGGGGCAAGAAAGAGCCCAGAAGTCTTGTTGCCAGGCAAATCCTGCTGGAATCACCTGGAGTGTGAGCCGGGCTAGTCTCCCAAAAGGGGGTTGGGAACCTCACAGAAAACAATGGATGTGCATAGCAATAGAGGAGAAGGAGCCTGGCTAAATCTGAAGACCTGAACTAAGTTCTTATCTCTCCTTTATGTCTCTAGACTTGGGCAAGCCATTGGATCCTGCTGGCTCTCGTTTACATGTAAAATAGGAATGGGCTTTGCTACCGTGGTTGTGACAGTCAAGAGTTCAGTATGTGAGCACACTGCAGAGTCCGTGTGGATGTGCAGGGGCAGAACTGGCACCATCAGTAAAGGCAGTAGGCTGCAGAGGCTGAGAAGAAGCGCTCTCAAATGGCCACAGGCCAGTGTCTGTCAGCTGATGAACAGGTCCACAAACGTGGTATAAACAATGGAGTATACGCAGCCATAAGACCTAAAGTGTTGATATCTGCAACAAGGGTGAACTTTGAGACTTTATACTGAGTGAGAGAAACTATGCCACATGCTATATGGTGCCCTAACATGGACTGTCCAGAACATACAAACCCATAAAGACGAAAAGCACATTAGTGGCTTCCATGGACTGGCAGGAGGGTGGAAGAAGGAGGACATGGAGTGAATGCTACTGTGGACATTTTTTGTTGTTGTTTTGTTTTGCTTTTTAAAAATATTTTTTTTTATTTTTTATTTGAGAGAGAGAGATACAGAAAGAGTCTCAGAGAATGGGTGCCCAGGCTGACCTGGAATTCACTCTCCTGGAGAATTCTCAGGGTCCTTAGGCTTCAGACTCATGGTTTAATAAGCCATCTCTCCAGCCCTTGCCTCCTACCCCAGGGGCTGGGATTAGGGTAGCCTCAGACTCATGGCAATCCTACCTCTGCCTCCTGAGGGCTGGGATTAAAGGTGTGCACCACCATGCCCTGCTGTGGACATGTTTTTGTGTTGAGGTAATAAAAATTTCCTAAAATTAGACTATGGTAATTGTTGAAAACTCTATGAATATATTAAAGTCCACTGGATTGGATTAAGACAAAGAGGTGGGAAATATGGTATATGAAAAGACACCTTGGTAAGGATATTTTTCTAAAAAATAAAACCAGGTATGATGGTACATTACTTTAATCCCAATACTCAGGAGGCTGAGTTAGGAGGATCACTGTGAGTTGGAGGTCAGCCTAGGGCTACAGATTGAGCTCCAGATCAGCCTGGGCTAGAGGGAGAACCTCCCTTGGAAAAAAAAAAAAAAACAACAATGAGAGCTCTGGAGCCCGACTGGCTTCCATCTCAGCTCAGCTGCCTATAAGGAAGGTCTAGAAGCTGTGGGGTGTCTAGCTGGTTCTGAGATCCCTCAACAGAGGAGAAACTAAAGGAGAGGCAGACAGGACCACGTATAGCCCATCCTCAGGACAGCATCTCTATAGACAAGAGGGGGAGAAGTGGGGCTGCTCACCTCAAAGTCGGTCCCTGACAGCCCATTCACCCCAAAGGCTTCAGTGAAGGGACTTGAGTTGATGATCAGCGGAAAACCTGGGACCACAGGTGACAAGGATGCTGACAAATTCACAGAAAACTCGTGCACCACAGTCGCAGGTGGAGAATTCTCTGGCACGTTGCTGGTGGCAGGTAACCGGACCAAGTGCAGTGCTCCCCCACCTGCAGGGCAGAAAGGGTCAAGGTGACATGAGCACGAAGCCTTTGGCTGTAACAAGGACTTCACAGCTTGGTCTTTGGCTCCGTTTCTTGCCAACAATGGGACCTGGTCATTCTCAAGACTGAATGTATTTGCCAAGTGCTGGAAATGAAAAGTGTGAGCTTTTCCGGGAGCCAAGGAAACAGCCCCACCAAACAACCATGAAACTTGCTTCTGCCTCTCAGAGAACAAAGCCTGCCTTCTTTCCCTCCTCCTCGCTGCCCCCTTCCTTCCTCCTAGCTCTTCAACCCAGGAAAGAAACACGTGATGCCTTAAGAGACAGCACCACTTACAGGCCCTGGTCAGGCTAATGGCATCCTCTCACTTGAACGGACCCAGAAGATTCTAAGAGTTTATTTTCATTGTCTGCAGCAGTGTTTGGTCCACGAGGTCAGCTGAGAATTCAGCATGGATGACGCGAGCATGCCGAGATCACGGGAGCTCTCTCTATGGCCCACGGCGATGCCGAAGACAATGATCTAGTATCACTGGGTGCTGCATTGTGCGCATCCTAGCACGAGCCAGTCAGTACTTCTTGGGAGATTAATCTTCATTTCACAAAGGAGGAACTAAGAGAGTGGGGAGGGAGGGCATGTGAATTGCCTGGGACTATGCTATACAGAGGGAAGTTCACCATTTAAAAGAATATTTTGCAAGTCTTTTTTTGTTCATTTTTATTTATTTTATTTGAGAGTGACAGGCAGACAGAAAGAGGCAGACAGAGAGAGAGAGGGAGGGCATTTGCAAGTCTTAATAGCTTTTTGCTGTCTAAGATATTTGAGTACAGAGCTTAAGTAGTGTTCCTTTGAATTTAATTTTTAATTTTCTTTTGAAATTGAGTTATGTATGCAAACTGTATTCACTTTAATTTGAATTTACCTTTATCTTTGTACATGTAGGGTTGGGTTCTTGGGTTTGGTTTGAACTCATCTAAATAAAATTGGAAAAATCTAAAATAAAAAAAAAGAGATAATATAGGTTTCTTTCAGGAAAGCTTTGAGACCATTTGAAGGTCCCTATGACTTGGCCACTACAGAGGGTAGCACACAGAATCTGTGCTCTTCTATGCTTTCCTGGTTGTGCTATCATGGGCTGAATAGTGTTCCCCAAAGATTCGTATCCCCCACAGTCTTAGAATGTACCCTCTACAGAAACAGAGGCCTCACAAGTGGACCTAGTTAAGCTAAAAGAAGCCATATTGCATTAGAGTAGACCTTGAACCCATGGCTGGTTTCCTGATGGGACGGCAGGAGGAGCCAGAGACGCAAGCAGCAGAGGGAGGAAAGATGTCACCACAGTCATGGAGTAAAAAGCCACCACCAGGGCTGGAGAGATGGCTTAGTGGTTAAGGCACTTGCCGGCCAAGCCTAAGGACCAGAGTTCGGCTCCCCAGAACATAAACCAGATACACAATGCACACAAGGTGACACACGCATTTGATTGCAGTGGCTAGAGGCCCTGGTGTGCCAATTCTCTCTCTTCTCTCTCTCTCATAAATTATATATATATAAACGCCACCACCAGGGGCTGGAGAAATGGCTTAGTGGTTAAGGCATTTGCCTGTGAAGCCAAAGGACCCAGGTTCAATTCCCCAGGACCCTCTTAAGCCAGAGGCAAAAGGGGGCACATGCACCTGGAATTTGTTTGCAGTGGGTGGAGGCCCTGGCAAGCCCTTTCTCTCTCTGTCTGTTTCTCTTTCCCTCTTCTTGCAAATAAATGAATAAAGTAAAATAAAAATAATTTTTAAAAGCCACCACCAGCAATGAGGAGGTAGGCACAGGCACAGTTTACTTCTGAGCTTCTCAATGGAAGCCACCCCGACACCTTTACTTTACACTTCTGGTTTCCTGCACTTCACGAGACAATAAACTAGTGTTGGTGGTTTGTTAAAGCAGCCCCAGGAAATTAACATAATTATCATTTTCCCCGTGTTCCATTAAGTGTCTAAAGTCAACTCCTTTATCTCATTTGTCCTCAAGAACATGGCTCTCAGATGGGCAGTAGTGTCACCATGTTATGTTACAGATCAGGACAGCTGAGCTGAAAGATGCATTGTAGACAATAAGCAAACTGAGAGTTACACTCAGCCCCTAGTTCCTGGCCAGCTTTCTGGTGTTGACCACCTGACATCAGCCACTGGGAGCAAAATTCCTGAAGAGGAGGTGCAGTGGTGTGAGGACAGTGGGCCATAGGAAAATGCTGTTATTTCCTCGTCAGGAGGAGTGCGGGCGGGGCCGGGGCGGGGGGACAACACAATGGACACATGGGGAAAATTGTAATCTAAGCATTTACACACACTTCTGGTTTACTCTGAAATGGTGACTTGCTGATTTATTGATGCTCACATAGTTACCGAGAACTAGGACTGGGTAGGGCCTCAGGTATCCAGGCAGCTGAGGGGTAGGGTGGGTGAATTTGGATGAAGTTTTGAACCTACTAAATGGACTTTAAATAAACAAAAGAGCAGGACTGGGGAGGATTGGAGAGGTGACTGGGCGGTTAAGGCGCTTGCCTGCAAAGCCTAGGGACTGGGGTTCAATTCCCTGTACCCACATAAAGTCAGACACGCAAGGTGGCGCATGAGTCCGGAGTTCATTTGCAGTGGCTACAGGTCCTGGTGTACCCATTATCTTATTCACCTGCCTCTTTCTCTCTCTCTCAAATAAATCAATAAACCAATCAATAAATTAATTAAACATTAAAAAAAAATCGGTTGCTTTGGTTGGTCATTTTTTTGGCATAATTCCCTTATATTCTCTTTTCCAACAGATGAAAATTACCAGGGCTCCCCACGAGCTATTTGTTGATGGTACAATTTCCTCACCCTTCAGTAAAACAAGGGGCTAGCCATCACAAAATGAAAGGCTGTCAATCTGTCCCAAAGGACCTTTGTCTCTGCCCTTAGCCCACCACTCTCCCCAGTGACTTGAGCCCCTGCAGTTAGGGAGCAAAGGTAGAATTTGCTGTGTTTCTTTCCCTCAAGAATAGCCCGGGGGTAAGGTTGTGCCCAGAACAAACGGACAAACTAAAACAAGCGGCCCACTTGCATTCACCAAGCACTAGTTGCCAGGCAGTGTGCCAGCTACTTCCCCACCCTTTATTGCTGTCACCCGAGATCATACTCTGTAAGTGGTTTGCCACATCCGTGTCATACATACTTCCTACAGGTAGTCGGGTGTTCCACGCCTGTAACATGAGCATGCCCATGTGTTGCGGTGTAATTATCCTATGACCAGGAACTCAGCAGTGAGTGGCTCTTGAGACCAGGAAGAAATAACAGGCACAGTCTAGATGCTGAATCTGGATAATGTGATCTCAAGGGCAAATTTACAATTTTTTATATTTTATTTTTATTTATATTAGAAAGCGAAAGAGGGGGGATAGATAGATGATAGATGATAGAGATAGATGATAGATAGATAGATAGATAGATAGATAGATAGATAGATAGAGAGAATGGACATGCCAGGGCCTCCAGCCACTGCAAATGAATTCCAGAAGCATGTACCACCTTGTGCATCTGGCTTACATGGATCTGGGGGATCGAACCTGGGTCCTTTAGCTTTGCAGCCTAGCGCCTTAAATGCTAAGCCATCCCTACAACCATAGAGGGCCATTTTTAAAACAACATAAAGAATTGTACTGGGAGCCTGGCATGGTGACAAAAGCCTATAATATCAGCTACTCAGGAGGCTGAGGCAGAAGGATCAAAAGTTCAATGCTTTCCCGGAAAACTTAGACACTCAAAAAAAATAAATAAATAAAAAACTAACTAAAAAGAGTAGGGTTGGGGAGTTGGCTCAGTCAGTAAAGTGTTGACCTTGCAGGGAAAAGGTCCTGATTCTGACTCCAGTACACATAAAAATGCCAGGCGTGATTCCATCACAGGGAGGGAGTAAGGCAGAGATGGAAGGATTCCCAGAGCTTGCTGGTCGGCTAGTTTAACCTAATTGCTAAGTTCCAGGCCAATAAGTGTTCCTGTCTCAAAAGAGGTGGATGTCAGGGCTGGAGAGATTGCTTAGTGGTTAAGGCGCTTGCCTGCAAAGCCAAAGAATCCCAGTTCGATTCCCCAGGACCCACGTAAGCCAGATGCACAAGAGGGCACATGCATCTGGAGTTCCTTTGCAGTAACTGGAGGCCCTGGTGTGCCCATTCTCTCTCCCCACGCCCCCTCTCTCTGCCTCTTTCTTTCAAATAAATAAATAAAATGTATTTTACAAAATAGGTAGATGTGGCTCCTGAGGAACAATACCCAAGGCTATCCTCTGGCCTCCAAACACACACACACACACACACACACACAATTTTTGTAAAAAGGTAAAAAGACGAGTGGAGATGCAGCTCTCAGTGGAATACTTGTCAAGCATGCACAAGGCCCTGTGTTTAATCCCTAGCACCACACTCATACACTTCTACATAAAAGAAAGAATTCTGCTGGAATTATTTGACAGGACAGCTTGACAGGAGTTTAACTTTGAAAGCCTTGCTAAGCTCCACTTGGGGTTTTCCACAGCCTCACCCCCAAATGGGCAGAGAGTTGTAGTTGACAACCTTTGAGGAACTGAAGAAGCTAGAGAAGCCTTACTTCCCAAATATCCCCTAGTGAGAGTCCCCACTTTGCTTTGCTGGGGTGCTAGTTGGGCTGCACGGCCATAACGTTGGGAAACGCTGGGCCTCAGAGACTGATTCCACAAAGGCAGCAGCATTCCAACCAGAGGCACCTCACTCCACGCACGGCCCTTTACTTCCTCCTTATACAGTTTTTCTTAGTCCTCCTCAAATACCACACTTTTTTATTTATTATTATTATTATTTTGGAGGTAGGGTCTCACTGTAGCTCAGTGCTGACCTAGAATTCACTATGTAGTCTCAGAGTGGCTTTGAACTCACAGCGATCCTCCTATCTCTGCCTCCCTTGTGCTGGGATTAAAGGCGTGCGCCACCGTGCCCGGCTTCCAAATACCACATTTTGATTGACAGTGAAGAAGATATCTCGGAAGGATAACTGGACAAGACCAGTGTCCTCAAGCAATTTGTATTGGGAACAACGTGTCCTGGCTATGCATAAAGCTAGGTTATCTGTAGATATGTCCTATCTGCTGACGTCCTACCCTTCCGGTGACCTCTTCTCAGGACAAGGTCATAGGCCAGGATCATGAAACTGAACCCCCAACTTGGAGATATTCACTGTGGAGATACTGACAAGGAAGGTAGCTGGGAGGGCTGGAGAGATGGCTTAGCAGTTAAGGCACTTGCCTGCGAAGTCTAAGAATGCATGTTCGAACCTCCAGGTCCCATGTAGCTAGATGCATAGTGATGCAAGCACGCAATATTGGACATGTACACTAGGGGGGCGCATGCATCTGGAGTTCGTTCACAATGGCTCAAAGGCCCCTGGTGCGCCCATTCTCTCTCTCTCTCTCTCTCTTTCTCTCTCTCTCTCTGTTTCTCTCTCAAAACTAAAAAAAGAAGAAGGAGAAGGAGAAGAAGAAGAAAGGTAGCTGGGAACTCAGGACCCCTTCTCGCCAGCGGCACCTCTGTGAACAAAGAGGCAGCAGGAGAAACACAATCACAATAAAATGACCAGGGTCTGCATGCATTAGCAAGACACAATGTTCATCACATTCACTCCGTAGGTAAACTAGAGGGACACACCAAAGGCACCCGGCTGAAAAATGATGTGGCCACCCAAGCAGTGGCAGAGGGAAGGTGAGAGGCTGGGGGCTGACTTCCTAAGGTGTCATGATTTTCTCTCCAAGGCTCGTTTCAGAAGGCTTTCTTTTGTGGCTGGAGCCTGGCAAGCAGGCAAGAGGGTTTAATGGAATTTGACTTACACATGTGTCTTAATAAAGAATTAAATTAGAACTGCTTGCTGCCTACACTGGGAAAAAGGAAAGGCATGTGCAGATGTATTATCAGTCATGTGGCCTGCTGCAACGCCTCATGAGAGGCTGGGGTCTGGATGCACAATGTGTTTACTTATTGCCCTGGAACTGTGGCCTTTCCAAAAATGGAGCCCAGGGGCCTCCTCCCGTTGAGACAATTCAGGCCTCATCAGCCTCTCACGGAGAGAGAGCTGATCACCCTGGGCCCCACCACCAAAAAAGGGGTGCCATGGGCCCAGGATGGTGACACCTCCTTGTTCTAACTTGCTCTAAGTACAGCTCTGCTTTCATGCAGGGCAGCATTCCTTTGTCAATAAACACTCCCTCGTTTTCTATATAACTAATCAAAGGCATGGAGGAAATCAGTGTTGTGAAAAAAAAAAAAAAAAAGCCAGAGATTTGGACTCCGAGCCTTTGCTTCAAGAATCTCCCTTGACGTTGCTTTTCTGTGTGACTGTGGGCTGATCCCTGCCTGGCCTTCCCTGTGGCTCCGGTGGTGGCTCCCTCAGACCAGGGCTCTGTTGCTAAGGAGCACACACAGGACCCTAATGGCGAGGCTTGTGGATCTACAGTTTTGTTACAGAAAAAAAAACAAAACAAAACAGAAGATTCAGTATAGCAAAGACCATCAAAGCAAGCGGCATCATCACGGCTGAATGCTGCTTCAGAGCAAGAGACCTACAGGGGCCAGGGCCAGGACCAGGCATCTCTTGTCTCCTTTTCTGAGGGCCATGACAGAATCCCTTTCACAGATCAGGAACTACTGATGTATGCAAATCTAACGCCTTAGTCCATTTTGTGTTGCAATAACAATACCACCAACTCAGTAACAGGCAATAATAAGAGTTTATTTGGCTGGTGGTTCTGGAGGCTGGGAGGTCCTGACTGGTGCTTTATAGTGTGGCATTACATGGTGCGATAAGGTCCAATTTGCTGTTTGTTTGTGACAAGGTCTCACTCTGCACTGTAGGCTGTCCTAGAATTCACTCTTTAGCCCAGGATGACCTCAAACACATGGCAACCCTCTGCCTCAACCTCTCAAGTGCTGGGATTACAGACTTGTGTAGCCACACTTGGCTTGAATTTTCTTTTCTTTTTTTTTTTTTAAATTATTTATTTATTTATTTTGGAAAGAGAGCATGGAGGGGGAGGATGGGTACACAAGGGCCTCTAGCCACTGTGAATAAACTCCAGATGCTTGCACCACCTTGTGCATCTGGCTTTATGTGGGCCCTGGAGAATCAAACCTGGGTCCTTTGTCTTTGCAGGTAAGTGCCTTAACCACTAAGCCATCTCTCCAGCCCTGAACTTTTCTTTTCTTGTCTTTTCTTTTCTTTTCTTTTCTTTTCTTTTCTTTTGGGGGGGGGTTCGAGGTAGGGTTTCAGTTTATCCCAGGCTAACCTGTAATTTACTATGTAGTCTCAGGGTGGCCTCAAACTCACAGAGATCCTCCTACCTCTGCCTCCCAAGTGCTGGGATTAAAGGTGTGCACCACCACACCTGGCTGAACTTTGTTTTCCAACAAATCCACCACCATGATAATAATATAAAATCTCTTCATGAAGGCTCAACCTTTATGACCTCATTGCTTAAAGGTGTCACCTCTCAACTATATTTCAATGGGGCTTAAGCCTCCCAGACACTTGAAATCATGGAGCCCACATGGAGTGTCTGCTGGAGCTCTTTCTAAGTTGTTGAAAGCATTTGCTTGTATAGAACCTGCCTCCTGAGTAGAGCCCACTCAGGTCATCACTGAGCTCAGGTTCAAATGACCAACCTTGCCGTTACTGATTATCAATGTCTGCAGGCTGGAGCACACAGTGCAGAACATCTCAGGATGCATTCTTTGTTTCTTTTTTTTTCTTTTGTATATTTTATTTTTTATTAAAAAAATTTTTATTGACAATTTCTATGCTTACATACAAAAAATGCATGATATTTCCCTCCCCTCCCCCATTCCCCTTTAGAACTCCAATCTCCATCATATCCCCTCCCTCTCTCCATTAGTCTCTCTTTTAATTTGATGTCATCATCTTTTTCTTCTATTATGAGGGTCTTGTGAAGGTAGTGCTAGGCACTGCAAGGTCATGGATATCGAGGCCAATTTCTGTCTGGACAATTGCATTGTAAGAAGTCGTACCCTTCCTTTGGCTCTTCCATTCTATCCGCCCCCTCTTCCGCAATGGGCCCTGAGCTTTGGAGGGTGTGACAGAGATGTTTCAGTGCTGGGCACTCCTCCATTCCTTCTTCTCAGCACTCAGGATGCATTTTTACAAAACAGCATTACCAATCAGCATGCTTCACACCCTGGCCAGGGGTCAGTGACGTACAGGAAGTTCAGGAAAACAGTACAGGATAATACCAGGCCCACCAGGGCTTACTCTTACAGCACAAGTGTTGCATACAAAAATGCATAGCCAGGCGTGGTGGTGCACACCTTTAATCCCAGCACCCGGGAGGCAGAGGTAGGAGGATCGTTGTGAGTTCAAGGCCACCATGAGACTACAAAGTTAATTCCAGGTCAGCCTGGGCCAGAGTGGTGAGACCCTACCTCAAAAAAAAAAAAAAAAAAAATGCATATGCTGGGCTCAAGAGATGGCTTAGCAGGGAAGATGTCTGCCTGTGAAGCCTTAGAATTCCCATTCAAATCTCCAGGTCCCACATTTAGCCAGACACGAAAGTGATGCAAGCACGCAATGTTGCACATGCACGCAAGGGGGCGCATGTGCCTGGAGTTCGTTCACAGCAGCTGAGAGGTCCTGTCCCACCCATTCTCTCTCTGTCTTTCTCAAAAAAAAATTTACAAAAAGCACATGTTGATAAATGATAGAGTACTGTGGAGGGTTTGTTTCAGTGTATGCAACTTCTTCCTCCACCTTTCTGGTGGCGTGTTCACCATGCCCCAACTTGGAGGTATTCACTGTGGAGAAACTGACAAAAAAGGCAGCCATGCTGGGAGCTCAGGACCCAGTGTCACCATCACCCCGGTCAACAGAGAGGCAGCAGGAGTAAATGCAATCACAACAGTACAATGGCTATGGAGGAACTGATCCGTGCCATGAAGACTGGTGGAAGGAAGCCCTTTGTAGGGCACTAGAGGTGAGGATTCCAGTAACCGCTCTTCACATCACACTGACAAGAGAGAGGTGTGTCTGGGAGTATCACTCAATACCACAGAGATGACAAGCAGATATCTCAGGGACCTGAGCGCGTGCTGGAACTGAGTGAGAAGAAGATGAGCAAGTCACTGTGAACAAGACAGAGTTTAATGAAAGGACTCAGCGGTTAAGGCGCTTTCCTACGAAGCCATAGGACTCATGCTCAACTCTCCATATCCCACATGAACCAAATGTACAAGGTGATGTGAGCGTGCAAGGCTGCACATGTGCATGATATGGCACACGCATCTGGAGTTCGATTGCACTGGGTGGAAGCCCTGGCTCACCAATTCTCTCTGTCTCTCGCTCTCTCTATCTCATAAAAAAAAAATACAACAAAGAACAAAGAAAAAAAGAAAAGAATGAGGATCATGAGCAAATTATCAATACACGAAAGAACTACGTTGCAGAAGTCCTTCCAAAAGCTGGGATCTCACCTGCAGAAGGAGCATGGTAAAGTCTGGTGGGGAGGGAGGAATTCCAGTGTACTTCTGTTTAAGATAGCTCAAATATTTTTGAAAACCTACATGATCAGTTTCTTTCTCACATCTGAGGGTAAAATTCCACATGACAGTGTTCAAGTATAAGACTAACCTCACTCTTCCTCCAGTGACAATGCATGTCACAGTGGATCTTTTTTTTTTTTTTTTTTTTTTTTTTGAGATAAGGTCCCACTCTAGCTCAGGCTGACCTGGAACTCACTCTGTAATCTCAGGGTGGCCTTGAACTCACGTCAATCCTCCTACCTCTGCCTCCCGAGTGCTGAGATTAAAGGTGTGTGCTACATGTCACTTCTTCTTTTTTTTTTAATTTATTTTTGTTTACTTATTTGAGAGATACAGAAATAGACAGGTAGAGAGAGAGAGAGAGAAAGAACTGGAGCATCAGGGCCTCCAGCCACTGCAAACAAACTCCAGTTGTGTGTGCGCCCTTGTGCATCTGGCTTATGTGGGTCCTGGGGAATCAAACCTGAGTCCTTTGGTTTTGCAGGCAAGCGCCTTAACCGCTAAGCCATCTCTCCAGCCCTACATGTCACTTCTTAACTGACCTAATTATAGTTCTAAAAGCCCACGGTTCTGGGAGCACTGTAAATGTTTACCTTAAGAGTGTGGCCTGCTCAAGGCATGCTTTAATTCCATAGATCCTCTGCCCTCTGCAGGCCAAAGCCCTGGATGAAGGAGCACTCAGCATTGGGAAACCCAGTTAGTCATTTATCTCATTAGCAGATCAAAGAGAAAATCGAATGGTCCATTTTCATAGATCTTGCAAAAACATTTGACTTTAAAAAATCCATTTTGATTTAGAACTAAATGATCTAAATAAAACTACCTCCTTAACACAAAACATTTCTATCTCACACTGAAAGATAGCATCGCAGCTAGTGGTGACAAGACAGGAGTCTTATTAGTGATAACATCCTGGAGCTACAGGCCTGGAAATTAGATAAGAGAAAGAAACGGTGAGTGTAAAAATGGGAAAAGAATTGTACAAATGTTCATTCTTTTTTGTTTGTTTGTTTTTTTGAGCCAAGGGTCTCACTCTGGTCCAGGCTGACCTATGAATTCACTATCTGTATTCTCAGGGTGGCCACCAACTCCTGTCGATCCTTCTACCTCTAAAAAAAAAAAAATACAACAAAGAACAAAGAAAAAACTGGGATTAAGGCATGAGTGCCACCATGCCCGAAAGCCATTCTTTTTAAAGTTTTTCTTTCTCAGGAAGGAAGGGTTCATTTGGGGAGGGAGGAATTCAGGTCAAGGTTTAAGATCTCAAATATGGTGGGAAACCTACATGATCAGTTTAGGAACTCACATCTGAGCTGCTCATGACAGTGTTCAGTCCCCACTCTTCCTCCAGTGATAATACATGACTTTTTTTTTTTTTTTTTTTTTTGATGAATGTTGGTGTTTAGTAGCTCTAGCTCAGGCTGACCTGGAATTTGTATGGTCCAGGATCCCCAGATGATGGAATCCTCCTGCCACTGCCTCCCAAGTGCTAAGGTGGGTCATCACCTTCTTTTTTAAAATTTTAACTTATTTGAAGATAATTCCTCACAGACATGCACAGAGGCTAACCTAATCTACATCATCCCTCATGGGCGAGCCTGGGTCCTGCCAAGCTGCTGATCACTAAAAACCATCATGTCCTAAATGCCTAAGGTTTGAGTGTAAGCTGACAGTGACCCTTTTACTGTGGCTGGCCAACAGCCTCCATGACAACTTGAGAAGAGGTTTCCAGTCAGCATTGGGAAACCCAGTTTATTTATTCATTACATTCTGAAAATCTTCCAGGGAAAAGAATGAAAAATTTGAAAAATCCATTTTGAGCAAGAACATCAATGATCTAAATAAAACAGGGCAGCAGTAGGAAGGAAGATGTGTGCTCCCCCTGGCTTGTCATTTACTTCTCTTCAGTCTCTCACTTTTTGGGCAGCGCTTCATCAATGAGGCCTTTCTTTCCTTGTTTGTGGTAATGGGAATTGAACCCAGGACCTCACACATGATAAGAATTCGCTCTACTCCTGAGCCTGACTCCCAACCCCCTGACTGGTGGGTTTAGGTGAGTGCTCTATCACTGAGCTATATCCCCAGTCCTCTTTTTACTTTTTCCCCCTCAAAATTTTATTTTCATTTATTTGACAGAGAAAGAGGGAGAGAGAGAAAGAGAGATGGGCACGCCAGGGCCTCCAGCCACTGCAAACGAACTCCAGATGTGGCGCATACCCTCCCTTGTGAATCTGGCTAACAGGTCCTGGGGAATCGAACCTGGGTCCTTTGGCTTTGCAGGCAAACGCTTTAACCACTAAGCAATCCTCCCAGCCTCTTTTTTCTTTTTGGGAGCTCTCACTAAGCTTCCCTGGCTGGACCCAAACTTGTTCTGACATGTAGACAGGCCTTGACCTTGTGATCCTTCTGCTTCAGTCTTCTGAGTGTCTGATATCACAAGCCTGTGCCTCCATACCCTGCAAGTGAGGTATTTTACTGTCTATTATCAAGTAAAAATTTCTCTCTATTTATGCCCTCCCCCAGCAATCTCCATTAACCTTACTTGGTTGATACATATTATCTTCTGACACATGCCCAACATCATGTTTCATGTCTTCTCACACATAAATTCTGTATCTATAAAGACACTTCAAATGCTTCACTTCTTTTTTTATTTTTATTTTTATTTTATTTTATTTATTTTATTTGAGAGTGATAGGCAGACAGAGAAAGAGGCAAGAGGGAGAGAGACAGAGAGAGATAATTGGTGTACCAGGGCCTCCAGCCCCTGCAAATGAACTCCAGATGCATGCACCACCTTGTGCATCTGGCTTACATGGGTTCTGGGAAATCAGGCCTTGAACCGGGGTCCTTAGACTTCACAGGCAAGCACTTAACTGCTTAGGCATCTCTCCAGGCCCTTCACTTCCTTTTTTAAATTTTTATTTATTTATTTGAGAGAAACAGGCAGACAGAAAGAGAGAGAATGGGTGCACCAGGGCCTCTAGCCACTGCAAAACGAACTCCAGATACATGTGCCCCCTTGTGCATCTGGCTTACGTGGGTTCTGGGGAATTGAACTGAGATCCTTTGGCTTTGCAGGCAAATGCCTTAACTGCTAAGCCAACTTGCCAGCCCATGCTTCACTTCTTTATCAGTATTCCCAGAACACTGCCTAGCCATTGATGTTCAGTAATCATTGCTGGGCATGGTGGTGCATCCTGTGAGCCCGGCACTTGGGAGATGGAGGAAGGAAGATCAACAGGTCAAGATCATCCTTGGCTACATAGCCAGTTTGAGGCCAGTGTGGGCCACATGAGATCATGTCTCAACACACACAATATACATATATACATATATAAATGTCAAATGAATGTATGAATTCTAGCTTGACTTTTCTCTGAGAGTTTGAGTTCCATTAGAAATAACCTTTTTCAGACTGGAGGGACTCCTTCTTTCTCTGTCAAGTGAAAGAAAGAAAGAAAGAAAAGAAAAGAACCGTTTTCAAGTAAATTCCCTGTAATAAGAAGGAAATTAAACAGCAATTGTGCTGGGACATTGGAAAGCTTCTCTATATGGATGCTTCCAGTAAGAAAATCATGCCAATCACAAAATTATGTCAAAAATCACCCAAAGAAGGAAAAAATTCTTGTGGCAGGAAAAATTGGCTACCAGGCATCTATGGAATAGCTTTTTTTTTTTTTAAGTTTTTAAAATTTATTTTAGAGAGTCAGACTCAAAGAGAGAAAGAGAGAGAATGGGTGTGCCAGGGCCTCCAGCCACAGCAAGCAAACTCCAGACACGTATGCCACCTTGTGCATCTGGCTTACGTGGGTCCTGGGGAATCGAACCAGGGACCTTTGGCTTTGCAGGCAAACGCCTTAACTGCTAAGCCATCTCTCCAGCCCCAGTTCTGAAATTTTTGTATTCCTTCCCTATATGTTTACAATATTTTGCTTTTTAAAAAGTTTTATTTATTTGCAAACAGATAATGAGAGAGAGAGGGAGAGAGAATACATGTACCAGGATTTCTAGCCACTGCAAACAAGCTCCAGGGTGTGCACCACTTTGTGCACCACTTTACGTAGGTCCTGGGGAATTGAACCCAGGTTTTTGGGCATTACTGGCATGTACCTTCACTACTGAGCAATCTCTCTAGCCCATATTTTGCTTTTGGAATAGGAGTCAGTATTTAGAGAGTTTGGAATCACAATGTCTCAGAAAACACTGCAAAACTGATGGATGTGGGTAAATTGTCATATATAGGCCATACCATTGTGCTTCAACCTGAAGGCTGGCACTCAATGACTTTAAAATGAATTTCATAGCTGGTGGCAAGTAATGATGGAAAAAATATTAGAGGTGTTCTGCAAGAAATAAAGGTACCTCTGCATAAAATTTTAAGGCTACATACATGCACATCTCTCTACATGTACACCAAGTGTGTGGTATGTGTGTATGTAATTTTTTTTAATGCTGGACATTAAACAGAGACTTCTGCATATTACAAATCTTCAAATTGTTTTTTAAAATATTTATTTATTTATTCATTTGTTGAAGAGAGAGAAAGATACAGGGAGAGAGAGGAAGAGAGAATGGGTGCACCACAGCCTCCAGCCACTGCAAATGAACTCCAGACACATGTGCGCCCTTGTGCATCTGGCTTTTGTGGGTCCTGGGAAATCAAACCAAGGTCCTTTGGCTTTGCAGGCAAATGCCTTAACCGCGAAGCCATCTCGCCAGCCCTCAAATTATTTTGATTCTGGAAAATGCATGAGAATTACCTGAGAAGCCATCTTAAATAGTGAAATAACTGATTCCATCCTTCATACAACAGTAAGTTAGTTAAACGATGTGAAGGAAGAAAAGATTTCATTTACAAATGTAAACATGAAAAGAAAGTGTTAGCTAGGGCTAGCTAGGGTTGAGGCGTTTGCCTGCAAAGCCAAAGGACCCCGGGTTGATTCCCCAGGACCCACATAAGCCAGATGCACAAGGGGGCACACGCGTCTGGAGTTCATTTGCAGTGGCTAGAGGCCCTGGCACACCCATTCTCTCTCTGTCTCTTTCTCTCTCACTCTCTCAAATTAATTAATTAATTAATTAATTAAATTTAAAAAGAAAGTGTTAGCTAGAAATAACTGATCAGAAGGTACAGTATCCATGTGAAGGAAGCCTTAAAGTAGTCCTGAGGAAAACAGACGGAGACGTCAGCAAACATCTAGAACCGGCTTCTGTTAGGAGCCTCAGCATCATGAATAATCATCGCTTTACTAAGCACTTACTATGTTCCAGGCACCGCGCTAAGTATTTACTACAGAACTCATCAAAGATGTAAATCACCCCTGAATTAGCCTACAAATTAGCATGATTGAATTCCATACATTATGCATATTACCTACTCAAAAAATAAAATTTAATTGAAAAAGCTTAATTTCAATAATCCAGGCTGACAATCTTTAAAAAGATCAAGTAAGATTCTTGAAACTCTTCAGTGAGGAAGGGGGTACGGAAGGAGGGTTATGCAGAATCTCTCTTTGTCAGAAGGAGATTTTCTTTGCCTCATAGGAAGACAATAGTTCCTCTGCATCTCAGTTTCCCCAAAAAGATGATGCTAGCCTCAAAACTCCAAAGAAGGCTCGTAATTTTCTCAGCTGGACTTGATGTCCACACATGGCTTGGCTTTGGGAAGCACGCTCTCTGAAGGCTCCCAGCAGAAAGCTGGTTAACCCAGGGAGAGAATAAGATCTCCACAAGCCTGACCTCACTCAACCATGATTCTCTATGCCTGGCTGTCCTTCCAAGACACCCCACTCTTGGGTTCAGGCCTCCCCAGTGTAGCTTCTCCTTCAACATTGCCGAGGAGCCCACGGTGGAATGGGGCTCCCTTCTAGAACACATTCTCCTATAATGACATCCTGAAAACTGAACAGCCCAAGGAAGGCATCATGGTGAATGGCATGCCTACCTGAGATGGTCCCCAGGAGAGCCAGGACAATGTGTGTCCCCTGCATACTGTGACGCTCACTATATGCGTCGCTATCGGGGATGTGAATCGAGGATCAGTCCTCACGTTTCTGGCAGACACTGCAGTGTTTCCCTCCTGGCTTTGTTGCCAGGCAGGAAATCAAACAGAGGCTTTGGCGGTAACTAAGGGGACTCTAAACATTACAGGTCTGTTTGTACCTTGATCTCCTGCTCTTGTGATGGCCCGATACCCAACAACCTACACAGCCCACACGAGCAGCCCAGTATTTGTCCTAAAAGTCACCATCAAGGAGGCCTGAAGAGAAGCCAACGGAGCAAAGAGTGAGACACTGCGATGGTGGTGTGTCTGTGAGGGTCTCATCCTCCCTGTAACCAGAACCAGACCTGCAGCCCTGAGCTGTTCTAAAGCCCTCGGGATCCCAGAGCTGGGTCCAGCAGAGGGGAATGCTACCCTTTGACCCCATCCATCACCACTACCCCCCTCTCTACTCCCAAAACCACAAAGAAGGCTGGCTGCAAAGCATTACAGTCTTGGCCTAGAGAGATTGCTCTGCAGTTAAGGTTCTTGCCTACAAAGCCCAATGACTGGAGTTCTATTCCCCAGTACCCACGTACAGCCAGATGCATGAATCTGAAGTTTGCAGCTCTTAGAGGCCCTGACACACCCATTCTTTCTTTCTCTCCCCTTTCCTCTTTCTCTCCCTTCCTCCCTCCCTCTCTCTCTCTCTCTCTCTCTCTCCCTTCCTCCCCCAGGCATGGTGGTACACACCTTTAATTCCAGGACTCAGGAGGCCAAGACTGTGAATGTGAGGCCATCCTGAGACTACAGAGTGAATTCCAGGTTAGCCTGGGCTAGAGTGAGACCCTACCTCAAAAATCAACCCAAAAAAATCAGTCTTGAGGATTCAGGCCATAAGGAGTGAGGTGGCCTGTCCCTCAAGGCCACATCTGCCCCTTTACGATACTTGCATGCTCCCTGCAGCCCTATGCTACAGTAGAAAAACCATGTCCCCAGTTCCTCTCATAGGACACCCGCCTGCTATGGTAGGGAGCAGCCCCAGGGAGGCTGAGCTAGAACCTTCCATCTGGGATGGGAGCAGTGGGGATACCCCCAGGTGTTTCAAAGAACCATACATGTGTCCCACAGGCAAACCTGCACACAGCCATGTGAGGGGAGAGAGACACCAAAGGCGGCAATGAGAGACCATAATCAACCACTCAGGAGACAGCCTTGTCTCTTATTCTTTCCCTCTCCCTAGCTTTCCTCCCAGTGGCAAAAAGGAGAGGATGTGGCAAGGAGCCATGCCTTCTGTCAGAATTCCAGAACTAGCAGAAGATGAGCTTGAACTGCAGTTTGCAATGAAAGCCTGGATTTGCTGGCTCTGAATGGCTGAATGTGCTAGGAAGTAAGATGTCAGGGGTCAAGAGGAGATGGATTCAAGCTGGATGCAGTGCTCACACCTACAATTCCAGAAGGTCACTGCAGGAAGATTGCTGTGAATTCTAGGCCAGCCTGGGCTGCAGTGGGAGACCCTGTCTCAATAGCAAAAGACAGAAGAGGGAGCCGGGCGTGGTGGCGCACGCCTTTAATCTCAGCACTTGGGAGGCAGAAGTAGGAGGATCACCATGAGTTTGAGGCCACCCTGAGACTACATAGTGAATTCCAGGTCAGCCTGGAGTACAGTGAAACCCTACCTCGAAAAACAACAACAATAAAAGGACAGAAGAGGGTGGGAGAGACGGCTTAGTGGTTGAGGCACTTGCCTGCAAAGCCTAAGGACCCATGTTCGACTCTCCAGATCCCACATAAACCAGATGCACAAGGGTGAGGCAAGTGCATGGTCACACATGCCCACTAGGTGGAGCAAGCATCTGGAGTAGGACTTCAGTGGCTGAGGCCCTGATGTGCCAATTCTCTTTCTCTTTCCATCTCTCTAAAAATAAAGAAGAAATAAAGAAAGAAGAGGGAAAGAAAGGAGAGGGGAAGGAAAGGGAAGAGAAAAGAATGGAAAGGCAAGAAGGGAAGGAGGGAGGGAGATGTACCAGAGGCCCACTGAAAACAGCGCATAGAGAACTAAAAGCATCCCTGACTCTCTACCACTGAATGAAGGCTGCTAAGTGAGCTGGTTTAAGCCCCTCCTGGGCTCAAGGTAACTAAGACTCAGAAAAGTGACCTGCCCCCAGGTGACAGTGGCAATCTCTGTTCCCATTTCCCAGACCTCACCAGCCTCAGAGGTCCCTGGCCACCTCCCTGGCTGAAGTGTCCTTGTCTCTGACCTACCCTGACTCCTGTGGCCTACAGGAAACTGTCAGGTCCTATTCCCCAATGCATGATTTGATCATTCGACCCCTCTTTCCCATTAGTAAAAGTTCATTGTTTCCTCGGGCGGGGAGCAGGAAGAGTAGTAAGGTTTGGAAAAGTCCTCTATTAAGTCTCTGTTTGAAGTTGGTAAAGCAATAATCACAGGTGTGGCTGTGTGAACATAGGCAAATTACGTAGCCTTCAGAGGCCAGTTCCATTCATGCCTGTAAATCAGGGAGCTATGCAGCATTATTGCTAGTTGTTAACAAGATAATGAAGCAAAAGAAATGGGTCCATAGCTTGTCCTCTAACTGTAGTTTTTCCCCCCAGTGGGACATCAATAAGACCACACAAGAGCTGAACCACAGGAGGTACTGAGTATGCCCTGGCTGAGTACAAAGAAGAGGGAGTACACCAGAGTTGCCAAGTTACCAATTCTCACCCCTCAGTTTTTCCCTGTCATATTAGTTACTGTAAATAATCCGTTTCATTATGCATAATTAAAGCTGATGTGATGGCTCAGATTAAGTTATGGAAAACGTCAGAATAATTAAGGCTTTGAATCAAAGAAACTCACATCTGTTACATCCTCAAGCCTGACTACACGGCGTTTTCACATTGTCCTGCTTTCACTGAGATGGTCCGTGTCCCCTCTCCCTCCTCCTGCCTGCCTCCCTGGGGAATAAGGGTCATGTTTTTGGAATGTGCTATGTGTTGGTTTTGTTTTGGTTTTTGTTTATAATCTCTTGTCATCACAGCTTCTGTTGCCAGCCCTCAGGGCTGTTGCCATCTCCAGGGATCGCTGCTCCTTCCAAAAGTACTTGGTTCTGGTGGGGACCTCGAGGGTCAGAATTGCACTGGATCTGACAGGACCCTGGGGGCCTTTGCTCTCTTGCTCCGTGGTTTTAAGCTACTGAGATGTCTCACTCCCTGGGGTTCCAGCTGGATGGATGCATAAGGCAGCTCACAGCTCTGGGCCAGAATCCTTGGGGGCCAGAGAGCCTTTTCTGCTAAGTCCAGCTGATCCAGCGGCAGTCAGGCCTTGGAGGAGTATTGCAAAGAACTTCCCTGGAAACCAGCAACTGCCAGGCGTCTAGTGTGCTGTGGAAGAAGTCGCCTTCGGAAAATTTGTTGACTTAGAACTTGGAACACACTTTCCAATGCCTGGATTGTAACTGCCATGCTCTTAACAGTCTATGTATGTTTGAAACAAGCACAGTTCAGTGAATGTTCAACGGGCATGATGTGGGGGCTGGCTTGCAAGCCTCGTCGCCTCTGTCTCTGTGGGCCCCACCCCTCCAGTCAGGAAAAATCACTTCTAAGAATCAAAACCTGAGAACAGAACATCCCAGGCCTCACCATTTCAGCACCTCTGTGTCGCACGTCCCCCTCAGGGCCAGACCCACGCTCACAGCAAGAGCCGTCACACTGGTGGTGCGAAGTTTCCGGCAGGAGTGGAAACGTGCCCCCTCCTACGTTTTCGCTGTGGCCCAGTGTCTTCGCATCTGCACAGCGTTCCTGGCACAGGAACCAGCCAGTCGCTGCTTTTCCAGAACTGGCGGCTCTGCCACTTCTTTGCAAGCTGGTAACATAGGAGAGGAGGGTCAGAAGTACGAGGTCATCCTCAGCTACATAGTGAGAGTTTGAAGCCAGCCTGGGATACACAAGATCTTGTCTAAAAAAGCAAAAAGTGGGGGCTGGAGAGATGGCTTAACGGTTAAGGCATTTGCCTGCAAAGCCAAAGGACCTCTGTTCAATTCCCCAGGACCCACTTAAGCCAGATGCACAAGGGGGCGCATGCATCTGAAGTTCGTTTGCAGGGGCTGGAGGCCCTGGCACACCTATTCTCTTCCTCTTTCTCTCTCTGCCTCTTTCTCTCTTACTCTTTCAAATAAATTAGAAAGAAAGAAAGAAAGAAAGAAAGAAAGAAAGAAAGAAAGAAAGAAAGAAAAAGAAGGAAGGAAGGAAGGAAGGAAGGAAGGAAGGAAGGAAGGAAGGAAGGGGAAAGCGAGTCAGAGAGATGGCTTAGCAGTTAAGGTGCTTGTCTGTAAAGCCAAAAGATCCAGGTTTGATTCCCTAGTGCCCACATAAAGCCAGATGCACAAAGTGGCACATGCATCTGAAGTTCGTTTGCAGTGGCTAGAGTCCCTGGCATCCTCTCTTTCTCTGCCTTTCCCTTTCTCTGTCTCTTAAATAAATAAAAATAAATAAATTTTAAAAACAAGAAAAGGGGGGGCTGGAGAAATGGCTTAGCGATTAAGGTACTTGCCTGCAAAACCTAAGGGCCCAGGTTCGATTCCCCAGAACCCACGTAAGCCAGATGCACATGTCAGTGCATGCATCTGGAATTTGTTTACAATGTGGTTGGAAGCACTGGTACACTCCTATTCTCTCCCTCTCCTTCAAATAAATAAATAAACAAACAGAGAGAGGGCTGGAGAGATGGCTTAGCAGATAAGCCACTTGCCTGCAAAGACAAAGGACTCAGGTTCAACTCCTCAGGACCCACGTAAGCCAGATGCACAAGGTGGTACATGCATCTGGAGTTCGTTTGCAGTGGCTGGAGGCCCTGGCACGCCCATTCTCCCTCTCTCTCTCTCTCTCTACCTGCCTATTTCTGTATCTCTCTGTCTCTTAAATAAGTAAATAAAAATTTTTCAAAATTTAAAAAGACAGAGAGAGAGAAATGAAGAACACTTAAAAAAAAAAAAAAAAAGAAAAAGAACCACTGTGCTAGATGTATCCTTTGCTTCAGACAATTGTGGAATTAGCATTTACTGCTGCATGCCATGATGTGCGCCTAGCCTCCCCGCACTGGGGTGCACCAGTCTAACCTGCTTGGTTAGCCATAGGCCAGTAAGAGACAAGGTCTCAAAAGAGGTAGAGCTGTATACATTAGGATCAACACCAGAGTTTGACTTCTGGCCTCCACATTCATGCACACGCTCATGCATGAGTACACACATACACGCACCCACACACATATGAACATGCATATGCATACACACCACACATAGGTGCACACACATACACACTACATTTCCTTGCCTACTACCATTCTTTCCTCCCTCCACGATTCCAAATATCAATCCAGTGAGAGCTTTTGTGGACAAGGAAACACAGAAGTTCCGCATTCCCTCCTCCCTTCTAGAACCCCAGGAACCGCTTCTTTCACTGGCCTTAAGGAGGGTGGGAGGGACTCTTCTGAAGCCAGGGCCCCAGCGTCCCCAGGCAGGACCTATTTAGCTCTGGCTCAAGGGTGGAAAAGTAATGAGAATGACCGCCTCCCCCTCTCACTGGGACTGTTCCATCTGACTGGGGGGGAGGGGAGATTCTGGTCTAAAGGCTTCCACAGCATTTAAGGACTTCTAGGACTCTGAAGGCCTGGCACACTTGGCCTCTTGAATCAAGCCCAGGTCATTCTTATTCATTTTGGGGATGTTTTTGGTAATAGCTTGAATGAGATGTAATTCACATATGATATAATGCACCTGTTTAAAGCCTGTAACTCACTGGTTTTTTTTTTTTGTTTTTTTGGTTTTTCAAGGTAGGGTCTCTCTCTAGCCCGGGCTGACCTGGAATTAACTATGTAGTCTCAGGGTGGCCTCAAACTCATGGCGATCCTCCTACCTCTGCCTCCCAAGTGCTCGGATTAAAGGCCTGCGCCACCACGCCCGGCCTCACTGGTTTTTAAGTCTATTCATAGTTAGGTAACCATCAATCACCACAATCAATTGTGGGATATTTTCATCACCACATTCCCCCAAAAGAAGCACTTGATCTCTTAGTAGTCACGCCTCATTTTTCCTCTAGCTTCCTCCCCCAGTGCTAGCAACCACTAGTCTACTTGTTTCTATAGACTTCTTTGTTCTGGACGTGTCATGTAAACGGCATCACGCAAGCTGATGGCCTTTTGTGAACTGGCTTCTTTCACTTAGAATAATGTTTTCAGGGTTCATCCATGTTGCAGCCTGACCACTACTTCATTCCTTTTTAGAGCCAAATGAAATTCTTCCATCGTGTGGGTGGCAAGCCATGCTTAGTTGGTTCATTCATCCATCAACAGGCATTTGGCTTATTTCTGCTTCTTGGCTATCACGAATAAAGCCGCGATGAGCATTCATGCACAAGTTTTGTGTGGAAAATGTGTTTTCACTTCTCTTGGGAAAATTTCAAAGCATAAATGCCAGGTCATACAGTAATTACCAGATCATTCTGACGTGCAAATAGCTGACTGCTTTGAAACCACCTCCTTCCTATTGTCCTTCACTGTCCCTCCTGGAGTCTCCGCCCCACACCCTGTCCCTGTGGGTTTCCTCCTACACAACCTCTCTGCTACCTTGTTCAAATATCCTTACACCAGTTAGTCATTCCTCCCTTCTCCCTCTATATGCCATTTATTTGTTCACTCAGCAAATGTTAGCAACCCCCCCTCCCTGTGCTAAGTCTGCTGTGTGTGATAAAGATCAGCAGAAAACAGAGCAAGAACTCCTTGGCCAGCCCATCCAACACTCTCAATGCACCATGCATCTACCCACCCAGGCAGCCAGCTATCACGCCTCTTACAGCTCACTGTGTATGAGCAACTGGGTTTACCATGACCACATTAGTCACCGTCTCATCTCTCTGACCAAAATCCCTGACGGTATTTATTCTGGTTCACAGCCCCCAGAAAGATTTCACTCCATCCTGGAAGGGAAGGCAGCCGGGTCAGCTCCTCTTGGCAGGAGCATGCAGCCATGACTTGTTCACATGGTGCAGACCAGGAAACAAGGAAAACATGCCAGAACCAGAAGCAGTGACCTACTTCTATCAGCCCGACCCCCACGCCCCACCTCTAGCAAAAGAGCACCACACCTGGAGAATGTGTGTTAAAACATGAGCCGGTGGGGAACATTACAGATTCAAGCCATAACCTAAGATCATAAGCCTTCGATGACACAGGTATCCCACCAAAGATCTCAAACTTAGTCTAGACAAACCCCTAAGCCCACAATTATAATCAAGTGGGCCACGCACGGTGTTCAAAGTATGCATGGGGTCCTGAGCACGGTCGAGTAGGGAAATAGAATGGAGTAGGGCTGTCAGAGAGCTGCTGGATGTGGGAATAAGCCTGAGAAACGTGAAGGTAAAGTGAATCCAAGGTAAGGACGCAACGAGGCTGTGCTCTGCCTAGCATGGCTTGTTCTATGGCATTCTGTCAACTGACATCTTTAGGGAGTTTGACTTTTAGGAAGAAATACTTTTTTTGTACTAGATAATATATGCACACAATACAAATCTCCAAGTGTTCAAAATAAACAACATGGCGCACGCCTTTCATCCCAGCACTTGGGAGGCAGAAGTAGGAGGATCGCCATGAGTTGGAGGCCACCCTGAGACTACAGAGTGAATTCCAGGTCAGCCTGGGTTAGAGTGAGACCCTACCTTGAAAAACCAAAACAAAAACAGAAACAAGAAAAACCTTTCTATTCTTCCTGGTTCCTTCCGAGGCAGCCATATCATCACAGTCTTGTTTCTTTAAAAAAAAAAAAAAACAGGGCACTTACAAACTTTAATATTTTATTTACTTACTTGAGAGAGAGGAAGAGGCAGATAGAAGGAGAGGGAGAGAATTGGTGCTCCAGGGCCTCTAGCCACTGCAAATGAACTCCAGACGCAATCACCACCTTATGCATCTGGCTTATGTTGGTAGTGGGGAATTAAACCCGTGTCTTTTGGCACCACAGGCAAGTACCTTAACAGCTAAGCCGTCTCTCCAGAACTAGACAAACTCTTAGCTAGACTGAGAGAAAAGGAAGACTTGAGTAAAATGGGAGGTGAAAGAAAGATTATAATCAACACCACAGAAACACAATAGCCATTAGAGTTTTCTATGAACATATATGGCAATAAATTTAATAACCTAAATATAATGGATATGTTCCTAGACATATAAACCTTCAACAAAATATATGATTAAAAAAATAGAGGGCTAGAGAGATGGCTTAGCAGTTAGGTGCCTGCCTCCTAAGCCTAAGAACGCCGGTTCCAATCTCCAGGTCCCATGTTTAGCCAGATGCAAAGTGACGCAAGGGCACAATGCCACACTTGACCACAAGGGGGTGCACGCATCTGGATTTTGTTCACAGCAGTTGAGAGGCTGCTAGCGTGCCCATCTCTATCTCTCTTCCTCTCCCTCTCTCTCAAAAAAAAAAAAAGAAAGAAAAAGAAAAAGAAAAGAAAAAGAAAACCCAAATAGGTCAATAACAAGGAACAATTTTGAACCAGTAATGACAAGCCTTCCAGGGAGCTAGAGAGATGGCTGAACAGTTAAAGGCACTTGCTTGCAAAGCCTGATGGCGATGTGGGCTGCCCACGTAAACGTGGATGCAAAAAGTGGTGCAAGTGTCTGGCCTTCTGTTTGCAGTGCCAAGAGACCCTGCTGTGCCCTTACACATGCATACACACATGTGCAAATAAATAAAAAGTTTTTAAAAAGAGACTTCCGGGCTAGGAATGAAGCTCAGTGGTAGAGCCCTTGCCTAGAATGCACAGGTTCTAGGTGGGACCCCAGAACTACAGAGGGGCAGATCCCTCTCTCGTCACAGAAAAGCTTGAGAACAGGTGGTTTCATGGCTGAAGTCATTCTATCAAACATCTAAAGAAAAACTAATAGCAATCTTCTTACTCATCCTCCTCTTTTTGGAGGGGGAGGGAGCAAGGTTTCACTCTCACCCAGGCTGGCTTTGAACTCACAGTGATCCTCCTATCTCAGCCTCTTGAGTGTTGGTATTAAAGGCACACACCGTGCTGGACTCTTCCTCTCACGGCCCCCGTCTTTCTCCTTCTACAGAGGACCTTGCACATGCTAGGCAAGTGCTCTGCCACTGATCTAAATTCCTGGCCCAATTCTTCTTAAGATATTCCAGAATATCAAAGAGAAAGAGATTCTTCCAAACATATTCTATAAGGCCAACCTCACCACATTACCCAAACACCTAAACCAAACAAAATAAGGAATAAATAGAAAAAGCAAATTAGCCAGGTGAGGTGTCGCAGGCCTTTAATCCCAGCACTCGGGAGGAAGAGGTAGGAGAGTTCGAGGCCACCCTGAGACTACATAGTGAATTCCAGGTCAGCCTGAACTAGAGTGAAACCCTACCTCAACAAACCAAAAAAAAAGAAAAAAAAAAAAAAAAAGAAAGAAAGAAAGAAAGAAAGAAAGAAAGAAAAAAGGAAATTATAGGGCAACATCCTTGAAAAATATAATGCAAAATCCTCAATAAAATACATCCAATCCAAGAACACATTAAAATGATTACTCGCCAGGATCAAACAGGATGGTCTGGTATATGAAAACCAATAAATGTGACACACTATGTCAGGAGAATAAAGGACAAAAATGATCTGATCACTTTAGAAGAGCCAGAGGAGGCATTGGTAAAATCCAGCCTCTCTTCATGCTGCACATGCTTCTGTACAAATTAGTTATAGAAGTAGTGTACCTCAATAAATAAAATAAAATAAAAGTAAAAGAAAGATGCTTGATTTTACCATTTTCTTCAACATAATTCTGGAAGCTCTAGCCAGAGCTTTGAGTCAAGAGAAAGAAATAGGCCGGGCGTGGTGGCACACACCTTTAATCCCCAGCACTTAGGAGGCAGAGGTAGGAGGATCGCTGTGAGTTTGAAGCCACCCTGAGACTACAGAGTGAATTCCAGGTCAGCCTGGGCTAGAGCAAGACCCTACTTCAAAAAAAAAAAAAAAGAGAGAGAGAGAGAGAAAAGGCTGGAGAGATGGCTTAATGGTTAAGGCGCATGCCTATGAAGACTAAGGACCCAGGTTCAATTCTCCAGGTCCCATGTAAGCCAGATGCACATGGTGGCACATGCATCTGGAGTTCATTTGCAGTAGCTAGAGTTCCTGGCACTCCCATTCTCACTCTTTCTCTCTCTCTCTCTCTGTCTCAAATAAATAAATAAATAAATAAATAAATAAATAAATAAATAAAAATAGTTTAGAAAAAGATAGAAAGAGAAATAAAAGGAATCCAAATTGGAAAAGAAATCAATGTGTCATTGTTTGCAAATGACTTCATTTATGTTATATTTCATTTATTGTCACTCAAAAGGTTCGTGTGTTGGGGACTTCCTCGCCAGCTGGGGATGCTGTTTAATGATATTCTGGAAAGTTTAGAAGTTAGAGCCTAGCTAGGGGAAGAAGGTCATTGGGGTGGGTCCTTGAGAACGCCTTGTCCTTGACGGTGTCTTGCCCCTGACCCTTTCCTGTCGCTGTGTCTCTGTCTTTCTCTCTCTCTCTCTCTCCTTCTGATCTAAAACGGGGCAAAGAAGTTTCTTGACCACATACTGGGATGATGTTCTGCCTAGGTGCATGGGCTACCGTGGACTACTTCTGCAACCATGAACCAAGATGAATCTTTCCTCATTTTTCTCATTTAATGAGAAAAGTAGCACGCAGAAAATTGACAACCAGAGTGGGGACATTGTTACGACTAATCCTGACCTTGTTATCTTTAAGTCTTTGGAACTAGTTTGAGGGATGTCTGGGGAAGAGTCTGGAAATACTCGCTAGAGAAGCTCTAAAATGCTATAAGCAGAGCGTAATGGGCGATTCTAGTGGGAAATGAAGAGATCGGGATGTCAATATAAATGCAAACAGGAAGACAACACTTATGGTCTGGGAAGACGGCTAGTGGATAAAGTGCTTGCCACTCAAGCTTAAGTACCCAAATCCAATTCTCAGACCCCGTACATAAAGCTGGATGCCATGGCAGCCTTCTGTCATGCCAGCACACTGATGGTGAGGTGGGAGGGGGAGTCTGCAGAATTTCGCAGAAGCTTGGAAGATCAGGGCAAATAGCAAAAACTCAGCAACAGCAGGGCTGGAGAGATGGCTTAGTGGTTAAGGCACCTGGCTGCCAAACCTAAGAATACCCGTTTGATTCTCCATGTCCCACATTTGGCCAGATGCAAAAAGTGACACAAGCACACAGTGCCACAATTGCCCACAAGGGGGTGCATGTGTCTGGAGTTCATCCACAGTGGCTGAGAGGCTGCTGGCACACCCATCTCTCTCTCTCTCTCTCTCTCTCTCTCTCTCTCTCTCTCTCTCTCTGCCTCTTCCTCTCTCTCTCTGTTTCTCTCTCCCTCTCAAAAAATAAGAAAAGAAAAAAGAAAAAAAATCAGCAACAGCAGCAAGGGAATGTGAGAGAAACCCTGCATCAGATGAGGTGGAGGGGAGAAGAATGACACCCTTTACACGTGAACTATGGCACATACCCCACACTCACACATCAACACATACATATATTTGTATTTATTTTATTGAAAGCAGAGTAGGAGACAAAAAAAGGAGGGAGAGGGAGAGAGAAAGAGTGGGAATGAATGGGTGCTCCAAGGTCTCTTTCCACTGCAAATGAACTCCATATGCATGTGCTACTTTTTGCGTCTAGATTTACATGGGTACTGGAGAATTGAACCTGGGCCATCAGACTTTGCAAACAAGTACCTTTGACCACTGAGCAATCTCTCCAGCCCATAAGTGTATTTTTTAAAATGACTACTGTCGTGACATTTCATATGTGAACAAGTGCTCCATTGAGAATTTCGACCAGAAGCCATTCTTGTTACATCTGGCAGACAGCATGTTTACACTTTATCTGCATCCTGAAACTTTGTAGGAGACTGCAATTAAAAGTGATGAACTCATTAACTTGGCAGAGGAAATGAATATGAGCACACATACACACATGTACACCACACACACACACACACACACACACACACACACACACACATACAAAACGCTAATTAGTACAGAAGGAATGAGAGAAATAAAAAGTATCAGAAGGCAGAATAATTTTGCAGGCAAGGGCGACTGGTAAGATTGAAATTAAGGGGTAAAATATATAATGAAAAAGATAAAATGTGCCCTACTTTTTTTTGGAAACTATTCTTGAAATCTAAAATGATTACAAAATAAAAATATAAAAAAGAAAAAGAAAAACTTTGTACAAAGGAACCAGTAGTATTTTCTTTTCTGTAGATATTCTGACGATTTCTACCCTTTTCCTACTGAGTTGTTGGCATACATCTAGTGGTTCACTAAAAACCTTGAGTATGTTGAAGAAATTAAGACTGTCTCCAATATACATTGCAGATGATGTTCTCCAGCTTCCCATAGGATGTTTCACTTTCTTTCTAGGGATTTCTGCCATGCAATTGTAAAACTTTTTAAATAGCCAAAGTGTCCTAGATTTTATGCATCCCTTAGAAAGGACTTTATGGCCGAGATTAAATTTGTTTTTCCACTTGCCTCTAGGGCCTTTGTGATTTGATCCTCACATGTAAACCTCTGGTTTCTTCCGAACAGTTCCTTCAAGTGTGAGGCAAGACGCAACGAGTGTCTTTCTAGCCGCTGCCTTGTATTTCTCTTCAGCCACAGCAGCTGGAATCCCCCGGTTTGCTCAGAGTTGAGGACGTGACAGTACTTGTTTGTGTGTACCGGAAGACTAGCTAAGCTGCAGACAGGACAGGTAAACTGACTAATCTGCTTCTAGCTCTCTCCAAGCTGTACCTAGAAGAAAATGAGAGGGACGATTTCCCAGCCCGTGGGGACTTTCCACCTCCATTGGAAAGATCAAGCTGAGGCTTGTTCTTCCTGACCTCAGTCACTTCTTTCACATGAATGGGAGTAACGGTGTGTTCTACGCGTGTTTTGCTTTATACATAACAACTGTATCCCCCCAGTGCATGGCTGACTACACGGAGAACTATGACATGGGTCACTGTCTCATGCAGGAGCCAAGAGTGAAAGTGATTCATCAGGGAGAGGTGTTCCCCGTTCTCCCTCCCTAACCACCTTCACCTGACCTCGTGAAATAAGACCAAAGAGAGCCTGATGGCAGGCTGTGCGTCCTTCTGATACCCCCAACCCTCTAGTTAGCAATTTGGGCTGCTTAAAAAAAATTTTTTTATTAGCTTTATTTATTTCAGAGAGATAGAAAGAAAGAAAGAGGCTGATACAGATATAGAAAGAGAGAGAGAAAATGGGTATGCCAAGGCCTTCAGCTGCTGCAAATGAACTCCAAATGCATGTGCCATCTTGTGCATCTGGCTTATGTGGGTCATGGGAAATCGAACCTGGGTCCTTTGGCTTTGCAGGCAAGCGCCTTAACTGCTAAGCCATCTGTCCAGCCCATGGGCTACTTTTAAATTTTTATTTTCTTCCTCCCAAAATAAAGGCCTAAGTAAATATTTAGCTTCTCTTCCATCTTTTCTGTTTTCTGCTATTTAGAATTAACTAGTCCCTTACTTTCAATATACTACACCATGCACTGGTACCCATCAGTGCTGTTTGGACTTATACTTATTTTTTTTTAATTTTCTTTTATTTTTAGAGAGAGAGACAGAGAGAGACAGACAGAGAGAGAGGGAGAGGGAGACAGAGAATGGGCATGCCAGCAGTCTCTCAGCGGCTGTGAACGAAATCCAGATGCGTGCACCCCCTTGTGGTCAAGTACGGCATTGCGCCCTTGCATCACTTTGCATCTGGCTAAATGTGGGACCTGGAGATTGGAACCGCTGGAGATTGGGACCAGCGTTTTAGGCTTAGGAGGCAGGTGGCTTAACCGCTAAGCCATCTCTACAACCCTGGACTTATATTTATAAAGAGAGTTGCTGAGGTCAGGCTGTGTCCTACTCTAATTTACTCCATACATTATGTAAAACAGTGCCTTGCCCTAAGGGACTCCATTTCACAAGCAGAATTGACTCCATTTTCAGGGTGGAGGATAACTCTGCTCCTGGATGGACAGGTGAACAGCACCATCAGTCCAGCACAACCCATGTACCACAGGCTGATCATTGACTTATTCCTGGGAGGAGAAAGAGTGAAACCCTATAAAGTTATCAGGTTAAATTGGGACTATAGGTATAGCAGCTACCTTCCTGTTGCTGAGGCAAAACACCCAACCAGAAGCAGCTGATGGAAGGAAAGGGTTTATTTACACCTCCTAGCTTTGAAGAGAAGTTTCATCATGGCAAGGAAAGCCAGGTGTGTGCACAGCAGCAGGGAAGAGGTAAACTGAGCTAAGTGGGATAAATGGGGCTGGATTATAACACCCCAAAGTCCATCCCCAGTGACATACCTCCTGTAGCAAGGCTTCCCCACTTGGGGATTAAGTTGAAGGCTTAATTACACATACATGAGGCTATAGGGGACGTTTCACATTCAAACCACCACATAGGAGCTCACGGGCATACTAAAATCCTATCGGGAAAACAGATCAATAACTTACCAGACAAACTAGATTGAAGAAAAGGTATAACTCCCTTACCTGGACCCCATAAAGGAGTAGACACCTAGAACTCTGATGGCTATGGCCCCCACAGACCTGTCATCTGACTGTTCAGGGTGTGTGTCAAAGCCAGAGGCTTCATTCAGCTGGGCTCCATCCCACTCTTGATGCTTGACATCCCATTCGATTATCCAACTGCTTGTTCATCCATCTGGACCTGTTGTCCATCCATCCATCCATCCACCCATTCCTCTGGCCCTGCCCTCCCCTTTGCCTCACTCCTGCAATTCAGCTCTGATCATATATGGTCAGCAGCCAGCAGACACGGGAGCTCTTCCACCCTCTCCTCCAGCAAGTTATCTTGTCAACGCACAGACCTTTTGCACTTCTCTCAGTTTTCCGGTTCTATTCTCTTTGAAACTCTTTGCCTTTTTAACCTTTTCATGGTCATTCTGCAACTTCTGTAAGCATATAGAGGTTCACTGAGTTGTGTAATGTGTGATTTGAGAGTTAACATTAGTCATTAAAACTGGAATAAAAGAACCTGTGTTTGCCTCAGCCAGAGCTGTCAAAGAAAAGCAGGAGTACGTGGCAGGTTGCTGCCATTAAAACTTGTGGATATGGGCTGGAGAGATGGCTTAGCGGTTAAGGCACCTGCCTGCTAAGCCTAAGAACCCGGTTCAAATCTCCAGGTCCCACATTTAGCCATATGCAAAGTGACGCAAGAGCGCAATGCTGCACTTGCCCACAAGGGGGCGCATGCATCTGGATTTCGTTCACAGCAGCTGAGAGACTGCTGGCGCGCCCATCTCTACCTGTCTCCCTCTCTCTGTCTGTCTGTCTCTCTCTCTGTGTGTCTCTCCAAAAATAAATAAAATAATTTTAAAAAACTTGTGGATTTATTGTTCTTTAATAAATTCTGACATTGTAGAAAGACACAAGCATGTTCATCTATGTTTCTGACATAGCTTGTGTTGCAGTCAGGTTCACATTGCTGGCAGAAATCACCTGACCAAGAGCAGATTTTTGGGGAAAAAAGGGTTTATTTTGGCTTATAGACTCAATGGGAAGCTCCATAATGGCAGGGGAAAACGACGGCATGAGCAGAGGGTGGACATCACCCACTGGCCAACAGAAGGTGGACAATAGCAATAGGAGAGTGTGCCAAACACTGGCAAGGGGACACTGGCTATAATACCCACAAGCCTGCCCCCAATAATACACTGCCTTCAGGAGGCGTTAATTCCCAAACCTCCATCAACTGGGAACCTAGCATTCAGAACAACACCTCAAAGTTTACAGGGGACACAAGAGTTTAGAGATTTCTTTGTATGTCTTTGCTTCTTGCATCTTTTTTTTTTTTTTTTTTTTTTTTTTTTTTTTTAGATTTTTGCTTCTTGTTACTTATATTGTTTAGTAGTTTCTTCAGCTGGAGTCTCTGGGCAACATACTTTTAGTATGTATCTGGAAACACTTCTATTGCATTCTCACTTGTAAGTAATAGTTAAGCTGGAGATAAAAGTTTAGGTTGGGCTGGGGAGATGGTTCAGTGTTAAATGCGCTTGCTTGCATAGTCTGCTGGCCTAGGCTCGGTTCCCCAGTACCCATGCAAAGCCAGATACACCAAGTGGTACATGGGTCTGGCATTTGTTTACAGTGGAAGGAAACCCTGGCACACCCATTCACTCTTTTTCTCTCCTCCCCTCCTGTCTCTCTTTGCTTGCAAATAAATGAAACTGTTTTTTAAAGTTTAAGTTGATTATTTTTCTTCTCCTCCATGAAGACACTTTCTTTTCTCATTGGTATCTATTCTTCTTTCTGAATAGCTTGGCAGTAGTATGACAGTGGTTTCCAGGAATCTGGCTTTTTAAACCAATTTCATCCATCTTATTTTAATATCCTACAATCACTTCATGCTAATTTTGTGCTAAGACTACAATATTAGCTGTTCTTAAAGATGTCATGTAAATTTGTGAATTTCTGTTTTTAAAGTATAACAATTTTCAAAAATTCATAACTCTTAACTATCTTAAAGCTCATGTATATTGCTGCCAAATGAAAAGAATATTCATTGTGAAGACAATGATATTATTATCGAAGTTTATATTATACTTTCAAAGTCATAAACATAAATTGATTTTATAGAAGTTTCTATAAATCATGGCTCCTGCTGAATACTGTCATACAGCACCAGACTGCCTATACATAAAATATAACTTAAAGTTTCACAAACAATAATGACAATAATTTTTATTATTTCATCATAAACCTTTACAGGTATGTCTTAAAAAAAACTGAACTCCAAAGGAAAAGAATCATATTAAAGAAAATGTAAGTTCTTCCAAGACAAAAATTTAGTTGCATTTCTTTCATTTAATTTTGCTTTAAAGACTTGATAAGATTTTCTTCCTTTAAGAAAACTTAGCAGAGCTGGGAGTAGTGGTGCATGCCTTTCATCCCAGCACTTGGGAGGCAGAGGTAGCAGGACTGCCATGAGTTCAAGGACACCCTGAGACTACATAATGAATGCCAGGTCAGCCTGAGCTAGAGTGAGACCCTGCCTCAGAAATCAAAAAAAGAAAAGAAAACCTAGCATCCTCCCTGTGTGTAATAAAATACTGCAATTTACCGGGTGGTGGCACACACCTTTAATCCCAGCACTCAGGAGGCAGAGGTAAGAGGATCGCCTTGAGTTGGAGGCCAGCCTGAGACTAAATAGTGAATTCCAGGTCAACCTGAGCTAGAGCAAGACTCTATGTTGAAAAAATAAATAAATAAAAACTTCAATTCACAAAAATATAAGTTATTATTTATTTTTTAAAAACATGTTGTCCTTAATATGAGGCTTTTCAGTATGTGTATTTGTGTGTGAACATTTCCATGCTCTGTATGTGCTTGTGGACCCTCTAGACTTTGTATTTAAAGTCTTCACTATATTAGCCTTTCCTTAAATAAGAAGGTATTCTGGGGCTGGGGAGATAGCTCAGCCTCAGGGAAAAGGTTTGCCAGCATGAAGCCCTGAATTCAATCTCAAGACAAAAGCCGTATAAATAGGCCAGGGGTGATGGCAGGCATGTAGGATCCCAGCACCGTGGAGGAGGAGATAGGAAGATCCTGGCTCACTGGCCAGTTAGTTCAGCCCAGTTAGCACCAAGCCAGTGAGAGTCCCTGTCTTTAGACAGGTTGACAGTCTCCCTAAGGAACAACATCTGAGTTTGTCTTCTTGTCTCCATATGCATGTGCATACATTTGAAAGTATACCCACACACATGAACATGCACACATATATACATGCATTAAAAAGGGGGTGATGGAGAGATGGCTTAGCAGTTAAGGCACTTGCCTACAAAGCCAAAGGACCTAGGTTCAATTCACCAGGACCCACATAAGCCAGATGCACAAGGGGGCACATGTGTCTGGAGTTTGTTTGCAGTGGCTGGAGGCCCTGGTGTGCCCATTCTCTCTCTCTTTTTCTCTCTCTCTCTGTCTCTTCCCCTCTCCCTCTCTCTTTCTCAAATACATATATATATATTTTTTTAAACAAATAATTAAAAAACAGAGTTCTGCCATAGGCTGCCTTTGGCCATGAGCTGCAACAGTGGTTCTCCCCTAAGGCTACAGCCCACTAGCCACCCTGCAGATTGCCAATCCTAATTCCTTAAAATAAATTATCTACCATCTATCATAGACCCATCCATCCCTCTATCCATCTGTCGACCTACCAATGTATCTACCCGTCTGTCTATTCATGTGCTCTTCCATTGGTTCATTTCTCTGGAGAGACCTGACTTACACATGTTCTGAAGACAGGTACCAGGGGTTAGAATTTTAACATAGCTTTTGGGGAGAAGAGACACCATTTAACCCACAACAGAAGCTATATTAGTGCCTTTTTTCATGACATAACCTAATGGAAGAAGGATTTATTTTGGCTCCCAGCTGAAGGGAAACGTCCAGCACAGCGTGGGAGGGATGACCATGGGGACCATCTTGGTTTGGGGTAGCAGAAGCTTGTAGCACGTCTTCATCACAGAGAAGAGAGAGGGCGGGGAGCGGAAACGGCCTATAACCTATGTCCAAAAGATTCTACAACCTCCCACATGGGGTCAAGTGTTCAAACCCATGAGCCCATTGGGAACATTTCACATTCATACCACAATAGATTTGGGGGGGAGTATGTGTGGAGGGGGTGTGTGCACGAGTAGAACACAGTTACCCCATACTACTAACGCTGCCGACAAACACCATCTATCTTCCGTTCCCACGAACAATGCATGAGGGGCTCCAATTTCTCCTTCCTTTCTTCTTTTGTGTGTGTGTGTGTGTATGTGTGTGTGTGGTATAGTATGTGTGTGGAGTGGTGTATGCACATGTGTGTGCACATGAATGCCCCATGCACATGTGTGCAGCACCAGAGGAGAAAGTCAGGTGTCCTTTTTAAAAAGTATATATTTGATTTATTTATTTATTATTTGAGAGAGAGAGACACACACAGAGAGAATGGGCACACCAGGGCCTCCAGCCACTGCAAATGAACTCCAGACGTATGCACCACCTTGTGCATCTGGCTTGCGTGGGTCCTGGGGAATTGAACCTGGTCCATAGGCTTTACAGGCAAGTGCCTTAACCGCTGAGCAATCTCTCCAGCCCATCAGGTGTCCTTCTCTTATGGCTCATCCACCTATTTCCTTAAGACAAAGTCTTTCTCCCTCAACCCAGAGCTGCTGTCCTTTCGCGGCAATCCTCAGTGATTCTCGGGCCCCCAACCCTTCCTCTCCTCCCACAGACTGGGAATACAGATGTGGGTTCTGGGGACTCAAACTTGGTGGTGTCCAGCTTGAGAGGCCCCCCAAGCCCTCTTAACCATCACCCAGACCATTTACCCAGATCTTAGAATGACTTCATAATTCTCTCAATCTATAGATTTCCCCTCAGCCTTTTTGTTTGTTTGTTTGTTTGTTTGTTTGTTTGTAATCACTTGTCAAGTATTGTTACACTGGGTCGCTTTTCCTGTGACCCCTTCCACAGTCTGTCTCTCCACTCACCCCCTCCCCAACTCCTGCATATGCACATACACACACACACACACACACACACACACACACACACACACGCACTTTCTCAGCGCCCTCACTATCTCTTCAAAGACTGCACGCCCTTCCTGGCACAGGGCCTGTGATCCTAGTTTCCTTGGGCTGGTCTCGCCTTCCCCCACCTCCCTCGGACCAGCTCGTTTGCATCTTGCAGATGTTTCTGTGTACCCAGGCCTTCGTGGCCCTCCCTCCCTAGCATTCCTCTTCGTGCCTGGTTCTTCTCACACATTTTCAACACCACCTTTCTGTGTGGGGCAATGTGCTTTGTTTTCAGCCCTCTCACAGAACACAATGGATGCTGGATGCTTCGAGGCCGCGTTCATGTGTGAAGCCCCCGTGTAAGCCCCGTTAGTCACTTGACATAAGTAGGTGAAGCGGTGGAGGAATACCGGCTCTGAACTTCACTGCGCAGCTCCTCCGTCCCATCCCAGATGGAACCCACTGCAGCAAAGGCAGTAATCAAACGAACACCAACTGGGAGCCATGAATCAACACAGTATTTACATTTCTTTGTCAAACATCATCATTTACTGTTTCAATTAAGATCGGGCTCTTTGTTTACAGTGTCTACTGCTTGTTAAAATTGATAACAAATTCCACCTGCTTAGATAGCTTAATATCTGGGTTAAATTGCTTAACATCCTGACAAGAAGCTTATCGTGCCTCCTCCAGATGTGAAGTGCCAGAAGGTTCCAGATACTTCCGCAGTTCCTGTGCAAAACCTGAGGCTCAGGTGGTCAGGAACAGGTGGTTGATGTCCTGTGGGTCACAAGGAAGGCAGCAGCAGAGCAGAGAGCACGCGCTTGGGTCGGGCCTCACCTTGGCCCTGCTTTCCCAAACGCTTGCTTTGAGACTCTGGACAGGTTAACTTCAGCTCTCTGATCCTGCCTCCTCAGCTGAAAAATGGAAATAACACAGCATCTCCATTACAAAACCAACCAGGAAGGGGAGCATTGTTGGCGCATGCGTCTGGAGTTCGTTTACAGTGGCTGGAGGCCCTGGTGTGCCCATTTCGCTCTCTCTCTGTCTCTCTCTGCCTCTTTCTCTCTCTCTGCCTATCTGTCACAAATATATATATATATTATCTTTTGCAAAGAACTACAGGCAGGACTGTGATTGATGACTTTTCCAGTTTGTCATTGTTCACTTTAAATCTTGTTTGTAAGTAGCTGAGTATATATTTTCCATAAAGTATAAATTCGGCTTGCTCCCATCATATCATCACACTCTATGAATGCCAAGTATACGGTGACAGAAACAGAAATCGTGTGCTGTGCCTTGGCTACATAGACTAATAAGGTCAGCCATGGATTCAGTTTTTTTTCTGTGTACCAGACATTGTGCTCCGTGCTTAACGGGGACTCATTAATCCTCATAGCAGAAGTAGGAGAGCGCATCGATAAGCCCTTGTTTGCAGATAGGGAAGCCAAGACACAGAACAGAGGGGAACTCAAGGTTGCCGGTCTGGGGGTTGACAGCATCACAACTCAGAAGCAGAGTCTGCCTGGCCCACGTGCACGCTGGGCACGCAGGGCATCCGGCCTGTCTTTTTTTAAAAATTTTTTAAAATTATTTTTTATTTATTTTTGGTGAGAGAGACAGAGAGAGATAGACAGAGAGGGAGAGGAAGACAGAGATGCGCGCACCAGCAGTCTCTCAGCTGCTGTGAACGAAATCCAAATGTGTGCGCCCCCTTGTGGTCAAGTGTGGCACTGCGCCCTTGCATCACTTTGCATCTGGTTAACCGTGGGACCTGGAGATTGGAACTGCTGGACATTGGACCCATCAGGTGTCCTTCTCTTATGGCTCATCCACCTATTTCCTTAAGACAAAGTCTTTCTCCCTCAACCCAGAGCTGCTGTCCTTTCGCGGCAATCCTCAGTGATTCTCGGGCCCCCAACCCTTCCTCTCCTCCCACAGACTGGGAATACAGATGTGGGTTCTGGGGACTCAAACTTGGTGGTGTCCAGCTTGAGAGGCCCCAAGCCCTCTTAACCATCACCCAGACCATTTACCCAGATCTTAGAATGACTTCATAATTCTCTCAATCTATAGATTTCCCCTCAGCCTTTTTGTTTGTTTGTTTGTTTGTTTGTTTGTTTGTAATCACTTGTCAAGTATTGTTACACTGGGTCGCTTTTCCTGTGACCCCTTCCACAGTCTGTCTCTCCACTCACCCCTCCCCAACTCCTGCATATGCACACACACACACACACACACACACACACACACACACACGCACTTTCTCAGCGCCCTCACTATCTCTTCAAAGACTGCACGCCCTTCCTGGCACAGGGCCTGTGATCCTAGTTTCCTTGGGCTGGTCTCGCCTTCCCCCCACCTCCCTCGGACCAGCTCGTTTGCATCTTGCAGATGTTTCTGTGTACCCAGGCCTTCGTGGCCCTCCCTCCCTAGCATTCCTCTTCGTGCCTGGTTCTTCTCACACATTTTCAACACCACCTTTCTGTGTGGGGCAATGTGCTTTGTTTTCAGCCCTCTCACAGAACACAATGGATGCTGGATGCTTCGAGGCCGCGTTCATGTGTGAAGCCCCCGTGTAAGCCCCGTTAGTCACTTGACATAAGTAGGTGAAGCGGTGGAGGAATACCGGCTCTGAACTTCACTGCGCAGCTCCTCCGTCCCATCCCAGATGGAACCCACTGCAGCAAAGGCAGTAATCAAACGAACACCAACTGGGAGCCATGAATCAACACAGTATTTACATTTCTTTGTCAAACATCATCATTTACTGTTTCAATTAAGATCGGGCTCTTTGTTTACAGTGTCTACTGCTTGTTAAAAATTGATAACAAATTCCACCTGCTTAGATAGCTTAATATCTGGGTTAAATTGCTTAACATCCTGACAAGAAGCTTATCGTGCCTCCTCCAGATGTGAAGTGCCAGAAGGTTCCAGATACTTCCGCAGTTCCTGTGCAAAACCTGAGGCTCAGGTGGTCAGGAACAGGTGGTTGATGTCCTGTGGGTCACAAGGAAGGCAGCAGCAGAGCAGAGAGCACGCGCTTGGGTCGGGCCTCACCTTGGCCCTGCTTTCCCAAACGCTTGCTTTGAGACTCTGGACAGGTTAACTTCAGCTCTCTGATCCTGCCTCCTCAGCTGAAAAATGGAAATAACACAGCATCTCCATTACAAAACCAACCAGGAAGGGGAGCATTGTTGGCGCATGCGTCTGGAGTTCGTTTACAGTGGCTGGAGGCCCTGGTGTGCCCATTCTCGCTCTCTCTCTGTCTCTCTCTGCCTCTTTCTCTCTCTCTGCCTATCTGTCACAAATATATATATATATTATCTTTTGCAAAGAACTACAGGCAGGACTGTGATTGATGACTTTTCCAGTTTGTCATTGTTCACTTTAAATCTTGTTTGTAAGTAGCTGAGTATATATTTTCCATAAAGTATAAATTCGGCTTGCTCCCATCATATCATCACACTCTATGAATGCCAAGTATACGGTGACAGAAACAGAAATCGTGTGCTGTGCCTTGGCTACATAGACTAATAAGGTCAGCCATGGATTCAGTTTTTTTTCTGTGTACCAGACATTGTGCTCCGTGCTTAACGGGGACTCATTAATCCTCATAGCAGAAGTAGGAGAGCGCATCGATAAGCCCTTGTTTGCAGATAGGGAAGCCAAGACACAGAACAGAGGGGAACTCAAGGTTGCCGGTCTGGGGGTTGACAGCATCACAACTCAGAAGCAGAGTCTGCCTGGCCCACGTGCACGCTGGGCACGCAGGGCATCCGGCCTGTCTTTTTTTAAAAATTTTTTAAAATTATTTTTTATTTATTTTTGGTGAGAGAGACAGAGAGAGATAGACAGAGAGGGAGAGGAAGACAGAGATGCGCGCACCAGCAGTCTCTCAGCTGCTGTGAACGAAATCCAAATGTGTGCGCCCCCTTGTGGTCAAGTGTGGCACTGCGCCCTTGCATCACTTTGCATCTGGTTAACCGTGGGACCTGGAGATTGGAACTGCTGGACATTGGAACCAGCGTTCTTAGGCTTAGCAGGCAGGCGCCTTAGCCGCTAAGCCATCTCTCCAGCCCCGGCCTGTCTTGAGAAGCGTGGTGAGCCATGTCACCATCACTCCTCTCTTTCCACTTCCCACCCTCAATTGGGGGCTGAAGGGGAAGAACTATCCCCTGAGGTGCCACTCTGGACCTGGGTAGGTTTACTTTTGTTTATTCTCATGCTACTATTTACCAAGCAGGTGGACGGGAGGGGTTCAGCCCTCAGGAAGGAGTGGGAGATGTGGAGTCTCAAAATAGAGGCCTGGGCTAGCTGGTGTTTTTGTTGTTGTTTGTAGTTTAAGTTTTTAATTTATTTGAGAGAGAGATGGAAAGGGGCAGATAGGGAAGGAGAGAGACAGAATGGATATGCCAGGTCCTCCAGCCACTGCAAACAAACTCCAGATGCATGTGCCACCTTGTGCATCTGGCTTGCGTGAGTCCTGGAGAATCAAACCTGGGTCCTTTGGCTTTGTAGGCAAATGCCTTAACCGCTAAGCCATCTATCTCTCCAGCCCCTAGCTGGTTGTTTTAATCTCTGGGACCTCCATTCCCACAATGGGCCACTCTGCACTTGCGGATGAACCTTCCAACTTGACTGTGAAAAAGGGCCAAATGAAAGAATGCTTTGTGGCTGGCTTAAGGAAAAGAAAAAATAAAGAACCCCAGAACCTGGCAGATGCTCCCAAAACTCCTGGAAGGAGCAGGGGGTGGGGGGAATGGAGGGTACCCAAGCGCTGACTCTGTCTTCCCGGTGCCACTGGGGCCAGCGGACCTCTGAGGGAAATGGCAGGTCTGGGTCACAGGGCCCTACCCTACGTGAGGCTGGCCCCCGGAAGTTACTCCACAGAAACAGACACTTGGGGACACCAAGGGCTGGGGCTACAGTCTGGCCTGTAGTATGTTGGGAGGCAGCCTGAGACTCCCTGGGCACAGCTCTGGGACCGGCTTTCCTTTCTCCTTCTCTGCCCGATGGCACCCTGTGACTGCTGGATCCTGGCAGGGGTGAATAGCACAGTTGTGGCTGGCCCCGCAGTCTTGGAGGGGTTTGCTTGGATCACCATCATGTCATTGCTCTCAGAAAGTCATAGCGATATTGGCCCTCAGAGCACACCTGGCTGCCCTGCCTCCCAGGCTTCCCTTGGTAGAAAAGCCAAAGCGAGAGCCCAAGTGTCCCACTCCCAAGATACACCTTGTCAGCCAAGTGCCACCTCCAAGGTCCCTGGGGTCAAGAGGCCATTCATGCACAATATCCTCCAGCCTGGGCCGTCTGCTGTCTTCTGTGAAAAGCAAGTACAGTTGTGGTCATTTTTCAGACTCTCTTGACCTAGAGGGACTCGGGTTCAGTAGATCACGCTATGCACTTGAAAAAGCAGTGCAGGCTGCTCTTGCCATTATTGCTCTCCTATGCTTCAGAAATTCTGCTAAGTAGGGCTGGAGAGATGGCTTAGCGGGTTAAGGTGCTTGCTGGCAAAGCCAAAGGACCTCTCTGTTCGATTCCCCAGGACCCACCAAAGCCAGATGCACAAGGGGGCGCATGTGTCTTGAGTTTGTTTGCAGTGGCTGGAGGCCCCAACACACCCATTCTCTCTCTCTCTCTCTCTCTTTCTGTGTGTGTGTGTGTGTGTGGAACACGCCTCTTTCCCTCTCTCACCCTCTCAAATAAATAAATGAATAAATAAGAATTTTTTAAAAATAAATTCTGTAAGTAAAGGCATTTCCTTATTACCAGAGGACCCAGGGTCTGCAGCCCGAATCTTCTCTGGGAATAGTGGATTCAGGAATCAAGCAGGGTGAAGAGAGTGGAAGATGGAGAGTTGGGGAAGGAAAGAGAAAGATGAATGCATTGTCAGGAGCAGGGCAGAGCCCAGGTCACTCCAGGCTGGAAAGAGGTTCTAAATGACAGGTAACAAGCTTGACATCCAGCAATCAGAGGTAGGTGAAGCAAAGGAGAGTGAGGGGATCAGGAAGGGTGCAGGTGACAGCTGGGAGCGGTACAGCTATCTGGGTCAGGGCTCAGGGCCAGCAGTGGCCAGGGCAGGACTGCTGGCCTAAAGAATCCTTGCCAGGCACTTACAGGGAGGTAAACTGAAACAAAGACATTTTGAGTCTATGCTCAGTTCTGGACACTTCTCTGGCAGGCTCTCAACGCTCATTCTAGTGTGCATATTGTCATTATTCATTGAAGCTGACGCTTTCCTCCCATCCAAGTACTAACCAGGTCCAACCGAGCTTGGCTTCCGAGACCAGATGAGATCTGAGAACTTGAGCAAGGAGGAGGGAAGGAAAATGGGGAAATATAAGTTTTTACTCCTGTCCACCTCTCCTTTCTTACCCATTTCCAGAGGAGCCGAGGAAGAGAATGACCTTTTTCTCTTTAAGCATTTCTGAGGTTGTCTGTCCATCTGCCCACGTCCTCTACCTGAGACAGGTTCACTTGCTGCATTTTCTCTGACTGGGGATAAAGGCTCTGTGTAGAAGAGGCAGGGAAAGGACTTGGACTGAGAGCCCTCTCCCCAGGCCAGGGCAAGACTGCCCTGTCTTTGTGCTTGGGCAGCAGCAATCAGCTCCAGTAGGCCTGACTCAGGGATCTGCTTAATTTGCCGCCATGTCTGCTTAAGGAAATACAGCTACAATATAGTTGACACACCAATGTCTCTGGGAAGTTCCAAGGGACGCGAACAAGTATGAAAGGGAATGCTGTTCTTCTATACTCAGCCCGGAGTATAGCCTTAGCTGGAATGACTCAGATCTCTCTGACAGCTTCTGCCAGGGACTGGCTCAACAGATGAGATGGACGCAGTATCCTCTCACAGAGTCACTTAGAGTATGTCCACTCGCCAGCTACTGGACTCCTAGAGTGTGTGGTTTGTGAGGGAAACACTGGGCTTCTTAGCTTCAAGGTGGCACCGAAATCGGCGGGTGTGGTCATTACCAAAAAAGTTAATTCAGACCTGTTTGAATTACAGTTAACAAGATAGAATGCATAGCAATGAAACCTCCAAGAAAGATACCAAGGAGACATTTCTTTTTTATATATTTTATTTATTTCTTTGAGAGACAGTGAGAGAGGGAGAGAGAGAGGAAGAGGCAGATAAAGAGAGAGAATGGGAGCGCCAGGGCCTCCAGACACGGCCAATGAACTCTAGACCCATGTGCCACCTTGAGTGTCTGGCTTACGTGGGTCCTGGGGAATCAAGCCTGGGTCCTTAGGCTTTGCAGGCAAGCACCTTAAGCACTACGCCATCTCTCCAGTCAGAGATGTTTCTTTTTGAGCTGATTGAGGGGAGAAATAAGATGTGCACAATTGAATGTCATAATGTAAATGTACAGTTTTGTCAGTAGCTCTTGGGTTGGCTTAATCTACTAAAGGTATGGCATGCACATGTACCTGTGTGCACAAGCAAATGCAAACACGCACACACATAAACACAGGAGAAACTTCTGACAAGACACTGTAGCATCCATAAGTACTGGGTGTGACGCTGGGCAGGACTTCCCCATCCCATGTGCATCCTCTTCTGGAAAGACTTGTGGTCTCACAGCTCCTAGATGGAAGCCCCTTCACCCCACTCATCCCCCATGCTCGGCCGCAGATGACTGGCCCTGGAACTCATTTAACTCAAGGGTCTCCAGGCCATGGGCAGGGCTGCACTCACTGTAGTTTTTCCATCTTTCCTCCTCACCCAAAGGAACATGGCCAAAGAGACATGGAGATTTTCAAATAATTGTGTGCTTCTTCTCGGTGTTATGCGAAGTCAGAACTGGGGGAGTGCTGATGAGGAAGAAAAGGCAGCGAGGAGAGCAGACCCGAGCAGAGAAAGGGGAGCAGAGCCTGTGAGAGCAACAGGCCAAGGCTGACATCTAAGCATTCCAGCATCACCCTGTGTGGTCCCCAGAGCCTTCCTTGACAATCTCAGTGTCGGGACAGTCCCTGTCTAATCCTTGTATCTGCACAGTAACCTCTGTTAAACCAGAACTACTTTGGGTAGCTTTCTGTTTCTAGCAACAGAATGAGTAGACAATATCAGAGTCTAAATGTCTAAGACCCCAAAGACAAGCGTATCTAATGAGGCTGTTGTATATCTGTGACATTAAGATACTTTGGCAGGGCCAGGTGTGGTGGTGCACGCCTTTAATCCCAGCACTCGGGAGGCAGAGGTAAGAGAATGGCCATGAATTTGAGGCCACCCTGAGACTACATAGTGAATTTCGGGTCAGCCTGGACTAGAGTGAAACCCTACCTCAAAACAATATCAACAACAACAAGATACTTTGGCAATGTAGAGACAATCATGTTAGTTCATTCATCTAAACTTTTACTCTCAGGATACTCAGCTGCTCTAATGGAAAAATTCTACTCCCAGGTAGTGGACTGGTATTTTCTCAGAGAAAAACAAGCAGCCAGGTGAGTGACTATGTCTCACCAATGCCTGAAGTGTTGCTATTCAGTGCATGAGTCTATTGTCAGAATCACTGTTAATAAGTGCAAAGCCATGGTGTGATGGTCTTCCCATGAAATCCTAGCACTTCAATGAACAAGGGAGGAGGACTGCTCTGAGTTTGAGGCCAGCCTGTATTCAGTGTGAGACCCTATCTCCATAACTGCAATGGGGGCTAAGGGTCCAGGAAAGTCCTTGAACCCCCAACCCTAGGTTTGTTTCTAATTTTTTTCTTTTTTTTATTTTTTTTTTGGAGAGAGACACAGAGAGAGAGAGAGAGAGAGAGACAGAGAGGAAGACAGAGATGGGCGCGCCAGCAGTGTCTCAGCTGCTGCGAACGAAATCCAGGTGTGTGCGCCCCCTTGTGGTCAAGTGTGGCATTGCACCCTTGCGTCACTTTGCATCTGGCTAAACGTGGGACCTGGAGATTGGAACCACTGGAGATTGGAACCAGTGTTCTTAGGCTTAGGAGGCAGGCGCCTTAACCCCTAAGCCATCTCTCCAGCCCTGTTTCTAATTTTAATCTAAGAATTGAATCAAAAAGAAGACTGAGAAGGATTATTATTAAATTATTATATTTATTGAGGCAAGTACAGAGCCAAGGAGAGGCACCCACGTGGCTAGAGATCCCAAGTGGAGGGGGAAAAAAAAACAATGTCAAAGAAAAGATAAAAGAAAGTTCAAGGAGTTCCTGCCATGTGGGGAGCTGGAAGGGATAAAGAGCCCATGTGGAGGGTAAGGGTTAGGAGGCCCCCTGGCTGAGCCAGCCCAGGCCTAGCTGAGGGAAAAACTCACCCACAGCTGGAAGTTCCCAGGTGGTCAGGGAGCCTGCCCTCCCCTTACAAAGGTATTTATAACCTTTTAGTGGTGGGCTGTCTTCCAGTTCAGATGTACCAGAGGGACAGCTGGTTGGTTAGTGCTAGAGGCTGTCTCACAAAGAGGTTAGCCCTGGCACCAAGTTCCAGGGGCTGAACTTGAGCAACCACAATATTTAAATCCTATGAAAGACCTCCCTCTGGGGAGGGATCCTGATTGTGGAAAACAGATCTAGGAAACTAGGCAAGAGATAAGAACTCAGATCACTTTTGACTTCAGGGGTCCAGTCGCCCTAACTGTACCCCCTTCTGCTAACCACAACAAAGGACAACAAATTTTAGAAAAGTATTCTCACTGGTGAAATCAAAAGATGTACCGATTTATTGAAATATTTCAGATGTTATTCTTCATGTGAACAGTGCGCAGGCACACAAATGTATGACCCAAATCCTTTTGCATGGAAGAACTTATTGCACAACTGTGGGGAATGCTACTGACACGCACCTCCAGCTGCCCACTCAGCTTGCCTACAACCCTTATCCAGTTTGAGACAAGGCTGGAGAGATGGCTTAGCGGTTAAGGCGCCTGCCTGCTAAACCTAAGAACTCCTGTTCGGTTCTCCAGGTCTCACTTTTAGTCAGATGCAAAAGTGACATAAGGATGCAATGCCGCACTTGCCCACAAGGGGGTGCACGCGTCTGGAGTTTGTTCACAGTGACTGAGAGGCCGCTGGTGCACCCATTCTCTATCTGTCTGTCTGTCCCTGACTCTCTCCAAAAAAAAAAAAAAAAAAAGCCACCCATGCTCATCCAGCACAAGACAACCCTAATGGGCAAAGTTCACTCCGGAGCTCAACACTGCCATGGTTGAGGCTTAGTCAGACGTATAGTGGGGTTTGCTTTTTTCTTCTGTCCAATCTTGATGCCTTTCCTTTTCATTTACTTATTTACTTCCTTTTATTTTTGAGATAGGGTCTCATGTAACCCAGGCTGGCCTCAAACTTGCTACGGAGCCCCAAAGTGACATTGAACTCCCCGTCCTCTTGCCTCTGCCTCCCAAGTGCTGCTATTACTGGCGTGTGCCACTATGTCCAGCTTCCATTGACAAAACTGATGTTAACTTCCATTGAACTTAAATCCTGTGAGCAAAAGCAGATTCAGGCTGGGCGTGGTGGCGCACGCCTTTAATCCCAGCACTTGGGAGGCAGAGGTAGGAGGATTGCAGAGAGTTTGAGGCCACCCTGAGACTACATAGTGAATTCCAGGTCAGCCTGAGCCAGAGTGAGACCCTACCTCTCAAAAAACCAAAAAAAAAAGCAGATTCAAATATATCAATTATTTACCATTAATAATTCCTTTCATTTTGTAGATCATAAAACTCTATCCATAAGGAAACGGAGGCTCTGAGGAGATGGTCCAGTGGTTAAAGCATCTGGTGTTCATTGGCAGCAGCACGAGGCCAGGCATGTCCATGCACACACACAAGCACAAATAAATAAATAAGTAAATAAATAATTTTGAAAGGAAATATGTAAATTCCTGCTAAAATCATGCTCTGGATAAACTGGGAAGGGAAAGCAAGTGTAGTGAGCATAAGCGAAGTCTGAAAATCATCTCTATGGGATATCAATTATTTTTAGCTATTTCTTGAGCAGAACCAGCTGGCCGTGCATACTAACTGCTTTCATGTCATTTGCATTTGCCTCTGATAATGGTTCTTTCCACTTCCAATCACAGGGTTTGGTAGACAGGTTTTCTTTTGCAATCCAAATCTCTGTCTTAGCCCCCTATTTTCAGAAAACCTAATTGGCCAAGAAAGCCAAGGATAGGGGCAGCAGAGATTGCTCAGTGGTTAAGGCACTTACCTGCAAAGCCAAAGGACCCAGGTTTGATTCCCCAGTACCCACTGAAAGCCAGATGTACAAAATGACACATGCATCTGGAGTTCATTTGCAGTGGCTACAGGCCCTGGAGTACCTATTCTCTCCCTTTCTCTCTCTCTTTCTGCCTCTTTCTCTCTCATAAATATTTTTAAAGTAAGCTAAGGATAAAGGCCCTGGCAGATTTGGTTCTTCATACCTATAATCTCAGCACGTTGGAAGATGAGTCAGGAGGATTACCATGAGTAATCAGGCTGAACTATATAGCACATTCCACGTCATCTTTTTTTTTCTTCCAATTTAAAAATATTTTATTTATTTGCAAGCAGAGAGATGCAGACAAAGAGAGACTCCAGGTGTAATCCACATCTTGGGGTGTACTCCACGTCTTGGGGTGGACTCCACATCTTGCTTCTTACACTCTTCAGATTCATGCAGTGCCCTTTGGAGCCTGCTGTCCCCTCAGCACATCTCTGGGGACTTGCTGATGTGCCACAAGAGTTAGCTTGCAGAATAACTGGTGCAGTGTTTGGTACCGGCTCCAACTCCACATAGGGGAGGTACACGCACCAGCAGCTGGTACTTCTTGCAGCGGGTGTAGAGTTGCAGCTCAGGCAGGCAGCTTTGTGTGCTGCTCCCTGCCGGTGTCAGTCAACAGCGCCAGGCTCAGATGCTGGTGCAGGGAGGCACCACGTCCCCCTGCTTAATACTGATACAGGATTTGGGGGAATCCAGAGGGGTTTTCCAAACTTGTGTACCCAAATTTTGGGTCCTTATTATAGTTTAACAAAGAATTGATGAAACAAACTTTGAAAGGATAAGTTATAAATTATTGAGTTTATTCAGAGAGGAAGTCACAATTTGTGAGGTTTACTTAGGGGAGATTGATATAAAGGAAAAGAGCTGAAGCAGTTACACACACACACACACACACACACACACACACACACACACACACACGACTGAAAACAGAAGTCCAGAGAGGATCAAGAAATAGCCAGGCTGGGCAGGAATGACAGACTCAGTGCGGATGTTCAGGCTGGGTCATAGGGCAAAAGAGAGAGGACTAGGTCAGGCGGGAAACCTATTGGATCAGACATCCAATCAGGGTGAACCTTGTCATTAGGCTCGCGTGTGTAAGCAGAGACCTGATTGGTCCAACTCAGGTCTTCTGATGGGAGGAGCTAATATCTGATTGGCTTGTGAACTGAGCCGAAGAAGAACCCAGAAGTTCTGGGCGGGTCACTGGCAGCCATCTTGGAGAGAAAGGATTAGAGGTGAGGTTCAGTTTTGCCAGGAGGGACTGCATGACATCTCCTTGTTCCTTCTTAGGGTTTCTGTCTCTAAGTAAAACTGCCTAAAAGAAGCTAGCTTTCTCCCGAGTCTCCTTGTATACCACCACTTCGAGGTTTAAATTCCAAACACATGAATTTTGAAGATGCTCTTGCATTCAAACCACAGCTCTTAATCATTCCATATTTCTTTCAGTAACTGTCACCAACTAAGAAGAAACCACGTGGGGCTGCGTGTGGCACACGTGTTTATTATCATGCACAAAGAAGGCCTCGTGACCCAACTTGACTTTCAGCAGTTCCCCATCTTGACAATACAGCAATTTGGTTTTAGCTCAGGGACACTCGTGTGACTTACACTTTCTTTTCACTTAGCCTCTCTGTTCAAATGTCATAGCTTCCAAGTAGCCTTTTTTGATGAATGTAACTGAAATGCCAAAGGAAACACAATGTGTGTGGGCACGAGCACATTTGGTATTATTTCTGACTGCCTAAATCCTGCTTCATTTTTTTTTTTCTTTTTCTTTTTGTTTGTTTTTTCGAGGTAGGTTCTCACTCTAGCTCAGGCTGACCTGGAATTCACTATGTAGTCACAGGATGGCCTCAAACTCCAGGCAAGCTTCCTACCTCTGCCTCCCAAGTGCTGGGATTAAAGGTGTGCACCACCATGCCTCGCTAATCCCATCCCTTGCCATGGTCACCATCACCAACATCTGAATTGTTTTTCACATAAGTTTAACTTCTAGCCCCCAAGAAACAACTCACCTTACCAATCCTATCAAATGGGAAGTTTAACAAATATTTGTTTGTGTGTCAGGTGCTCTGCTTTGACTGTCCATGGTTCAGTTGGTACACCTCAACAGGAACACTGAAATACTGTGACAGGTGACTTATTGAAAGGACAGGGCTTAGGGAGTGGGGTAGCTGCCAAGCAAAAAGTGTGCTAAATAAATTGATATCACCAACACAACTCCAGGTAGTAATTTTTTTTAAGATTTTATTTTTATTTTCTTTATTTTTATTTATTAGAGACAAAGAGAGGGAGAGAGAGAGAGTGAAAATGGGCACACCAGGGCCCCTCTAGCTACTGCAAATGAACTCTTGTGCATCTGGCTTATGTGGGACCTGGAGCATTGAAACTGGGTTCTTAGGCTTCACAGGCATGTGTCTTAACCACTAAGCCATCTCTCCAGCCCCCTCTAGGTAGTATTTTCAGTTCACATAGAACATGTGTTCAAATATTGTCTGCATAGGTAAGAAGCAAATACTTTGTTTCCAAAATATGCAAATATATAATATAAACCTGTCACATCTATTCATTAATGCAAAGTTTCACCAGGGAGCAGTTTGTCAAATGAAGCATATATTGGCAAAGAAAAAAATTTTTTTAAGTATGTATCTCCAAATAGATCTCTCCTCTCAGAATTGGTCTAAATGAAGTTCCCATTTTAAGCAGCCACAAAAAATAATAGCCGCACTAAAGACTCAGCGGTAGTGGTGGTGGTACGGGAAAAATGGTGATAGTGGTAATGATGCCACGGTGTTGATAATGGTGGTGGTAGTAGGAGTCGGTGATGGTGGTAATGGTGGTGCTGGTAATAATGGTGGGGGTGGTGGTAATGATGGTAGTGGTTGGTAATAGTAGTGGCCGTGATGGTAATGGTGGTGGTGGTGGTAACAGCTAACTCCACTAGGCCCTTATCACAGCCAGGTCTCCAACAATGAACTTGTTAGGCTCCACCTTCCATGGGCTCTACCTTCTGTCTTTTCCTCCACAGCCTTGACAATGTGTTGGGACTGGCAGCTGTGCAAGGCTGACCTGCCCACAGGGCCTTGCCTCTGCTGTGCTTAGATTTGGGGAAATGTTGCCATCTAGTGCCCCACAAGAGTCTTAACTCTTTAAGGCCGCCTCCTGCTGCCTCGCTCCTCCTACCCTCCCGAGTAAGGAGCCAGGCACGTCCAGGCCACATCATTTTACCCTTTCCGTAGGAACGAGGGACTGTCTCCACAAGTTGTGTTGGTTTTAATTCCTTTTCTCTTTGCAAAATGGAAAGAGGCAAGGAAGTAGCCATAAGGTTAAGATCTAGCAATGAGTTAATAATTTCTACACAGAGCACATTAAAATCAGGGAGGGACGGGGAAAAGGAATTTAGAATGGCTCTAGATGCAATAATGAAGTAAGTGAGGATAGTCTTTGGCCTGGCCTTCATTTGTGCTCTCTGGCCTTTCATACCCTACCGGGTAATCTTCCTGACTTCACTCCTTAGCCCACCAGACTGTACCATGGGCACACACCATATACAGCCCTCCGTTAAACAAGTCCATCTTCTGCTTTTTGTCTTAACAAATAACACTAACAGGTGCTCTAAGCTTCTGATCCTCTCTTGTCAGGTAAATGGTGTGTATTTAAGGGAACCCCCCACCACCACCACCATCAATGACTTAGTATCAGACTTTCTATCGGGAGGCACATGGCAAGCCAGGCTGGAGGGGCGATGTCTTGGACTGGAAAGAAGCTGCAGTGTGTCTCAAACCCCAGATTACCCAACTTTCATCCGGATCCTGTCTTTCGCGGTATTTAGACCTTGATTTACATATTCATGTGTTTCGCGCAATCTTCCCCGATTTGAGAGTGAGGGCCATGTCTGTTCTGTCCACTGCCGTATGCCGGGCTGAGTGGAAGGCCTGGTACCAGGCACTCTGATGAGCATCAGAGAGAAATTGGGCAGTTCTTTGGGGAAACTTGGCTTAGGGAGAGCCTGCAGAAGACAGCAGACAATCCTGACACTGTTCAGTTGAAGGAAAGAGAGACTCCATCCAGACCCAAGGTTTTCAAAGTGCTCAACTACAAAGCCCTTGCTTTCACTGGAAATCTTATGCTGGAGTGCCCTTGTACTTTTTAAATATTTTTATTTAGTTATTTGAAACATAGGGAGACAGAGAGAGAGAGAGAGAGAGAAAATGGCATGCCAGGGCCTCCAGCCACTGCAGACGAACTCCAGATGCATGTGCCACCTTGGGTATCTGGCTTATGTGGGTCCTGGGGAATCGAACCTGGGTCCTTTAGCTTTGCAGCTAAGCCATTCCTCCAGCCCTCTTGCACTTTCAAAAAAATATTTTATTATTTATTTATTCGAGAGAGAGGAAGAGGGAGATAAAGACAAAGAGAGGATGGGTGTGCCAGGGCCTCCAGCTATTGCAAACAAACTCCAAATGCATGTGCCCCTTTCCACATCTGGCTTACATGAGTCCTGGGGAATCAAACTGGGATCCTTAGGCTTCACAGGCAAATGCCTTAACTGCTAAGCCATTTCCTCAGCCCCCTTTGTACTTTTTTAAAAATTATTTTTAAAAATATTTTATTTATATTTATTTATTTGAGAAAGAGATACAGAAATGGGCAGGGATAGAGAGAGAGAGAGAGAGAGAGAGAGAGAATGGGCACACCAGGGCCTCCAGCCACTGCAAATGAACTCCAGATGCATGTGCCTCCTTGTGCATCTGGCTTACGTGGGTCCTGGGGAATCTAGCCTCAAACCGGGGTCCTTAGGCTTCACAGGAAAGTGCTTAACCGCAAAGCCATCTCTCCAGCCCTCCCTCTTGTACTTTTTAATATAGCCCTTCTCACTGTATTCCCACTCCCTACTTTCACTGGATCCAGCCAGGGCCTCAAGCCACTCCAGGTAGCCCTGTTTGAAACAACTGATCTGATTCGTTTTAGGTAAAAGAAAGTCACAGGAGGCAGAGTGACAAAGGAGCAAGGGTGACTAGAGTGGGAGAAGGGAATTGCCAAGTCATATGGCCCCACAACAGGTCTACACTGTCATTCAAGAACACCCACCTAGATTTGCTCCCCTCATCTGAGAATTCACAGAGGAGCATTTCCCTGGGTCCAGACAGAAGAGGCCCTGGGAGGACATCAGGGAGTTTGTGATAGATGAACCCCACTGTGGTATTGAGGGTGTGTGCACTGGGACGGGTCCGTCAGGGGAATAGTAACCACGTGGGGATGTTGAGGATAAAGGCGGTGAGGCAGCGCTTTTCAGAGTAACTCTAATTATAAATCCCTGTCCCACTAAGATGGGTAAACTTGGCAACGTTCGAAATCTGCCTCGCATCCTAACTATGTCTCAGTTGGTTTAGGCCTGGCAAAACCCCAAATGCACTTTGCCAAGCACTCTTTCCCTTAATTTCTAATCCCTGGAGTGGCTTCAGGGAAATTTTATCCATATGTTTCTGAGTCATTTACAGTGAACTCTTTTTTTTTTTTTTTGGTAAGAGAAATGCATTCTCAAGCCAGCAGCATCCAGAGAATATCACATTTTTAGGCTGAAATGGGTCATGCTTTATTTGGGAAGAATTTCCTCAAGTTTCTAATTATGAGGTGGGAAGGAGAACAAAATTTCATGTTCCCACATTCCTTCCCTTTTTCTCTGCATGCTTTCTGGAGAATTGCTCGAAAATCTCCATGGTTTAAGAAGCTGGTGAATATTATATTTGTGTTTGGATCCAAACAAACTCGATTTGTGTGGGTTTGACAATTCCCATTTTTAACCTAAACTGCAAGAGAAATGAGCAATTTTTGAACTCATAATAAATAGCAGGTGCATCTCAGTAGTGAAATAGACATTATCCTCACAGGAAAAGAACCAGAAACAGATCAGAAGTAACTAGAAGAGCTGGGAAGATGGCTCAGTGGATAAAAGCTTGGCTGCAGGAGCAGACGAATTCAATCCCCACGCCCATGTAAAGAACCAGGTGTGGCCTTGTGCGGCCTTGTGTTGAAGTGGGAGAAGACAAGAGGCTTGCTGGGACTCTGTGGTCAGCCTGTCTAAGTGGAGAACAGTGAGTTTAGGTTAGTGAGAGACACCACCTCAAGGAAATAAGGCTGAAGAGCAATGTGAGAGGGCACCCAGCATCCTCTTCTGGCCTCCCGGTGTGTGCACATGGGGTGTGCTCATATAACACATGCATACATCACACATGCACACTATATGCACGCCAGAAAGAAAGCATATAAAGAAAATAAGACAAAGAAGCTAGGTACTTAATAAAAGAATGAAGGCCGAATACAAATCAAAAGCTGTCTGTTTCTCAAGTTCATGTTCCTTCCCCTTGGCCCTGCTTACCCCCAGGCACAAAGAGGAGGCCTAACACAGTCTAGTAGTTCATGGTCATTGTGAAGCTAATAATGGTTGACTACTGTTTTTGTTTTGTTTTGCACATTGGCACTCTAACTCACGCTTATGTGTATGTGTGTCTGTGTGTGCAGTGTGTGTGGTGTGTGTACTACATAGACTGTGCCCATGTGGAAGCCAGAGGAAAAGATCAGGTGTCCCCTTCCAGAGATAAGAGTCTCACCTCTGAACCTGGAGCTGCCATTTTGGGAATCCCCAGTGATTCTCTGGTCTCTGCTCTGTACCGGATTTGGGTTACAGGCATACATGATCAACCCAGCTGTTCACATGAGTGCTGGGGAATCAAAGTTAGATGGTCTGAGGCCCTCATGCATGCACAGCAAACATTGTATCCACTCAGCTATCTCCCCAGCCTCTTTGCATGGTGGTGCACACCTTTAATCCCAGTACTCGGGAGGCAGAGGTAGGAGGATCGCCATGAGTTTGAGGCCACCCTGAGACTACAGAGTGAATTAAGGCCAGCCTGGGTTAGAAGGAGACCCTACCTCAAAAAAATAAAAAAGCAAACAAACTGTACATGAGCACAAATGAACTTGACGTTACTTTAAAAGGGTTAATCTTTCTTTGTTAGTTTGAAGAGTCTGTGACCCAGCCTTCCTCCCAATTGCCAGATGTCAGACATAGAAACTGTCAGCCTTGGAAGAGATGTCTTTGAGACTACAAGTCCTGATGTCAAGCCTAGACATAAACTCTCAGCTGACAGCAATTACAGGTGATAGAGGGACACATTGAAGAACAGTATCATGAGACTGTACTCAGCAAAATCCAGAGTCCTGGCAATTCTACAAGGCAGCCTCGTTTCCTCAACAAATAAATGGGAAGGGGGAAAAAGAGCCAAGAAGCTTATAATCTGTAGGTTTTGTTTTTAAAGTCATTTCAACTGAATGCATGCGAAGAGCTGACTTGGATCTTAACCTTTTTTGAGGCATGCCCAACAGACTGGCCTTTAAAAAATAATTAATATTTTAATATTTAATTTAATATTTTTAATAGTTTTATTTATTTTATTTGAGAGTGACAGACAGACAGATAAAGAAAGAGGCAGATAGAGAGAGGGAGAATGGGCACACCAGGGCCTCTAGCCACTGCAAACGAACTCCAGATGCATGCGTCACCTTGTGCATCTGGCTTACATGGGTCCTGAGGAATCGAGCCTTGAACTGGGGTCTTTAGGCTTCACAGGCAAGCACTTAACCGCTAAGCCATCTCTCTAGCCCAGACTGGCCTTTTTATGTGAGAGTAAGAGAAAGAGAGTGAGTGAGTGAGTGAGTGAGTGAAAAAGAGAGAGAGAGAATTGGTGCACCAGGGCCTCTAGCCACTGCAATTGAACTCCAGACTCATGCGCCCCCTTGTGCACATGTGCAACCTTGCATGCTTGTGTCATTTTGTGCATCTGGCTTATGTGGGACCTGAAGAGTCGACAATGAGTCCTCAGGCTTCACAGGCAAGCACCTTAACCACTAAGCCATGTCTCCAGCCCGTGGACCTTGATTTTAACAAACCAAGAATATAAAGAGATTGTGAGATAAATGGGAAATGTGAGGAAATGGGATTTTTTTGTTTGATTTTGGTTTTGTTTGTGTGTGTGTGTGTATGTATGAATGTGTACAAGCATATAGAGGTCAGAGAACAACCTTCATTCTTATGCCTCAGGAACACTGTTCAACTTTTTTTGAGACAAGGTCTCTCTGGCCTAGAACTTACCTAATTAGGCTAGATTAGCTGGCCAATAAGCCCCAAGAATCTTCCAGCTTCCCCTCTCCAGTGCTGGGACTACAAGTGTGTACCAACATGCCAGGCTTTTTATTTTTATGTTTATTATTTTTATACTTTGGTTTTTCAAGGTAGTGTCTCACTCTAGTCTAGGCTGACCTGGATGGAATTCACTCTGTAGTCTCAGGGTGGCTTCGAACTCCTACCTCTGCCTCCTGAATGCTGCGGTTAAAGGTGTGTGCCACCATGCCCGGCTTCATGCCAGGCTTTTAAAATGTGGGTTCTGGGAATCAAACTCGGATCCTCTTGCTTGCGTGGCAAGCACTTGCCTGACTGAACTGCCTTGTTTTTGGTTTTGACTTTATTTTCAGACAAGGTTTCATGCAGCCCACACTGTCTCAAACTCACAGTTTCTGCATTGTATAGCCAACTCTGGCCTTTAGCTATTATCTCCCAAATGCTAGAACTGTAAGCATGGACCAACATACCTGGTTAGAATTTTTTAGAGACCTTATCTCTTAGAAGTACTAATGAAGGGCTGGAGAGATGGCTTAGTGGTTAAGGTACTTGCCTGCAAAGCCAAAGGACTTCAGTTTGATTCCCCCAGGACCTACATAAGCCAGATGCACAAGGTAACACATGCATCTGGAGTTCATTTGTAGACGCTAGAGACCCTGGTGCACCCATTCTCTCTCTCTCTCTCTCTGCCTCTTTCCCTCTCTCAAATAAATAAATAAAAATTAAATTAAAAAGAAGTACTAATGAATTTTCCTACAATAGATTGCTTGCTTGAGCTTCACAAGGCCTTGGGTTTCAGATCTTCCATGCACACATGTAAGAGAAGTGAGGAAGGTAGGGAAGAAGAAAGAAGTGATAGGAGAAGAGAAATACTTCTGCTACTGGTTTATTTATATTATTTTTATTTTTACTTTTTAGAAACAGAGGGAGAGAATTGGTGCACCAGGGCCTCAGCCACTGCAATCAAACTCCAGATGCTTGCACCACCTAGTGGGCATGTGCAACCTTGTGTGTGCTTCACCTTTGTGCTTCTGGCTTATGTGGGATCTGGAGAGTCAAACAAGGGGTCCTTAGGCTTTACAGGCAAGTGCCTTAACTGCTAAGCCATCTCTCCAGCCCATTGGTTTATTTATAAATGAAAGAATATGTTTACTGATCTTGTTTTGGAGTATTCTGGGGTGGGGGAGAGGGGTGGATATAGTAGGGAAGAGAAAGAAGATTGGTCATGTGTGGACATCTGCTGAAGCTGAGCAGTTGATTGAAAGGTCCATTACATGAGCTGGGGAGATGGCTCAGTGGGTAGATACTTGCTTTACAATAAAGCATGACCACCTGAGTTTGGATCCCCAGAACCCATGTCAAGCAAGATGCAGTAGCAAGTATCTGTAATCCCAGCTCTCCTGTGGAAGGATGAGCAACAGACACAAGAGAATTCCAGAAGCTCTCTGGCCAGCTAGCCTTGTGTTGACATCAGTGAACGAGAAGAGATCCTACTGGGTTGGGGAGATGGCGTGGTGGGTAAGAGCTCTTACTGCATAAGTATGAAGACCTGAGAGGGTCTGACTCGCCGTGAGTTCTGTTCCCCAGCACTCACATAAACAGCTAGATGCAGCCATGAACTGCTATAACTCCAGTCCTGTGGGGATCCTAGACAGGAGAATCTCTGGGGCTCACTGGTCAGCCAGCCTGACCACAATCCATGCTCTGGGTCCTTTGGCTTTGCAGGCAAACACCTTAACCGCTAAGCCATCTCTCCAGCCCTAAAATGAATTTTTAATATTAACATTGCCAAACATATATACATGTATCTTACTAATATAATGGACCTTTGTTTTGTATTCTATTTATTTATTTATTCTATTTTATTTAATTATCTTTGTGTGTGTATGAATGAATTTTTTTTTTTTTTTTTTTTTTTTTTTTTGGTTTTGCAAGGTAGGTTCTCACTCTGGTCCAGGCAGACCTGGAATTAACTATGTAGTCTCAGGGTGGCCTCGAACTCTTGGCAATCCTCCTACCTGTGCCTCCTGAGTGCTGGGATTAAAGGCGTGTGCCACCATGCCCGGCTTGAATTTTTAATATTATTTTCAAACACATACACATGTATCTTACAAATATAATGGACCTTTGTTTTTATTTTATTTACTTATTTAATTATCTCTGTGTGTCTTATGACAGATTTGAGGGTCCAGGGAAGAGGTGAGAATTCCAGTTGGTAGAGGCTGGGAGGAGGAACTGGGTAGACACCGAGGTCAGGTGGAGGCCCTGAGCTACGGACCAATGGCTGCAGTTATAATGTGAGTGAGAACGTCCCCATCACAGATGGGCAAAGGCAAGCCATGGAAGAAAGTAGAGAAGGTCTGGTCCTATTTCGATGATTGTCACCTGTGTAGTCACCTCACCACCCTAGAGCTGTCCTCATGGGTACCACACCTTCATGGTCAAGGTTGGTCATACTTGCAATTTACGCACTTGAACTGTCCAAACTTTTATTTACACCCAATTTGATAGGAACCTTTTCTAAGTCACATTACACACATCTCTGCTTTCTTACAGAACATTTAGCCTTGCTTGATGGCTTCTGGGCATGACCATCAGTGGCAGTTTGGTGTCGACCTCCAATGTGATCTGATCTCTGAGAGTACCGGGATTTGTGATGCATGCTCCCCAAGCTCTAGCTTCCTGTTTCTCTCTTCTCTCCTGTCCGATGCCCCCTTTCACAACCATCAACACCTCAAACTGTAAGATCCTCCTATGTTCTGTCTTCTATCCTGGTGCCTCTTACCTGGATGTGAAGATAGTCCTTCTGTGTCCCAGGTGAGAGTAAACTGGCTATGAGTGAGAATCTAGGGGCTCCCCCCTGGGCGGGGTGCATGGATCTGATATCTTTTTTGTGTCTTCGGAGTCTGCTTGTGGCTTCCTTTTCAGTTACTGGCTGGGTCCTAGATGGTTAAATAGTGGTTCCTGTAGGAACATAATCCAAGTTAGATATCCATTCTTTTTGTTTTGTTTTGTTTTGTTTTGTTTTGTTTTGTTTTGTTTTGTTTTGTTTTCTGGCCCAGACTGACCTGGAATTCTCTATGTAGTCTCAGGGTAACTTTGAACTCACAGCGATCCTCCTACCTCTTCCCCCCCTAGTGCTGGGATTAAAGGCATGTACCACTACGCCCAGCTGTATCCACTCTCTAACTGGGGAATTTTTGGATTGCTTCCATTTAGGGACTGTTATTAATAAAGCTGTGTTGGACTGGAGAGATTGCTTAGTGATTAAGGTGTTTGCCTACAAAGCCAAAGGACCCAGGTTTGATTCCCCAGGACCCACGTAAGACACATGTCCAAGGTGGTACATGTGTCTGGAGTTTGTTTGCAGTGGCTGGAGGCCCTGGTGTGCCCATTCTCTCTCTCTCTCTCTCTCTCTCTCTCTCTCTCTCTCTCTCTCTCTTTCTCTCTTTCTCTCTCTCTCTCTGTCTGCGTCTCTCTCTCCCTCTCAAAATAAGAAGAAAAAAAAAAATAAAGCTGTGGAAGTCTTTTCATTTCTCTTCCATAAAACCCTAGAAGTGGCATTTTGGCCAGACAAATTTCTAAAGTGATGGTACCATTTTCTACTCCTGCCAGAAGTGAGCCAAGAACCCAGCACTCGGCATCCTTACCAACACTCAGGTTGTCCATGTCTTAATCTCAGCCTCTCTAGCAGGCAAGTTAATTTGCTTTTGATTTTTTTCTTTAATTTTTATTTGATTGTATGTGTGGTGGGGTATGGGCACACCAGGGCCTCTGGCCACTGAAAATGAATGTCAGATGCTTGAACCACTTTTTGCATCCAGTTTATGTGGCTGGCCTAGAAGGTGAACCTGGGCTGGCAAGCTTTGCAAGTAAGTGCCTTTAACTACTGAGCCATCCTCCTAGCCTCTTGATTTTCATTTTTATTTCCTTTATTTCTGATAATATTAAATACTCTTCTATGTGTTTATTGGCCATTAATGTATTTTCACTTGTGAAATGCTTATCCAAGCGTTATAGCCAATTGTTGAATTGGGCTAATTGTCATGTTGTCACTGAATTGAATGACTTTCTAAGGTAAACCGGTCATAAGTCCACTGTTGATAATGTGGAACAAATAGTTTTCAACAATCTGTGACTTTTTTTCTTTCTTAACAGTAGCTTCTGATGAACAGATGTTTTTAATTTTGGTGAACATATGCTTAGCAAGCGCAAGGCCTAGGTTTGATCCCTTACACAAAGAAGGAAGAAGAGGAGGAAAAGGAAAAGTTTTTTTTTTATGAAGTTCATTTAAAATTTTTCTTTTTTTCTTTCCTTTTTCATTTATTTTTTATGAGAGAGAGTAAGTTGGCACTCCAGGACCTCCAGCCACTGCAATCAAACTCCAGATGCATGTGCCACCTTTTGTGCATGTGCGACATTGAGCATCTGGCTCATGTGGGATCTAGGGAGTTGAACATGGGTCCTTAGGCTTCGTAGGCAAGTGCCTTAACTGCTAAGCCATTTCTCCAGTCTGACATTTTTTCTTTGGTGATTATTTAGAAACGCCTTCCCCAGAGTTGAGGTGGGCAGCCCTAATCTTTCGAATGTGCAGCCAAGGTTGAGAATTCCCGCATTAAAAGGAAATCAGACTTGAAAAACTACAGGGCTCAAGAACATGCAAGTCTGAAAATCAGCAAAGCACCATCTAGATGAACGAACACAAAGGGAGTCCTTATAACCCATCTGTGTCCGCAGGGAGCATTTCCACTCACAAGCAGAGAGGAGCACGTAAAGGACAGCACCGAAGAGCCTGGGACTCTGTTCTGGCTCTGACCTTGGACTACGTGGTATTCACACAGCACAGAACTGGGATATTCTGACTGGGGTAAAAACGATGAACAAAGAATGGCAATGGCCTGGGTCTGATGGAGGAACAGATGATGGCATTACCCGGCTGCGATTTCACCCTGCCCTGGCCATCTGGAAGCAGAATCCCCAATACCAGCAAAACAGAACACAGATGGCTAAGAGGGAACAGAAGCTAAAGACGGATGGAGTGGCAGTCAGGGAGCCCTGAGCAGCTCTAAATGAGTCCAGGTCTCCAGGTCCTACGAATCACAGTTCAGAGAACAGGAAGACCTTGCAGACACAACTGAGGATTCACACTAATCTCTGAAAATTATACAGCTGGGAAACAGTCTAAGAAAATGTTCCAGGTTTCAAGAGATTGCCAGGCCAGAGCCGTGACCAGCACCTGCCCTGGGACTGTGCTCTTTGAACACTGGTCACAACGCAGGCAGCAGTTTAGAAGGCGTGAATCTGCCCCGAACCCCAAAGGCAGACTAAAGTGTGGGTCCAGGTGCCATGATTGTCCTCTCTGGGGTAAATCCAGCAAAGCCAGGCCTCAGCCTGGCCCCATTCCACTGGACTTTTGGCTTCTCTTATGTTGGCATGAGTCTTTCACTATGTTTATTGAGCACCTATGTGCGAGCATGTTTCTCATATGCTAAAAACTCTTGAGTCCTCAAGAACACACATTCAGGCCAGACTTCCCAAGCCTTAAGCTAAAAGGCATGGGGACTAAAAAGGAAGAGCATGTGAATGGACTAACAAAAGCCCACACCCATGCAGACGATGGTGTATTTACCACTCACGGCTGAAAAAGAAGTGAGCTCTCAGGTCACACGAGACCTGGAGCAAGTCTGAGTCTTACTAAGTGAAAGAAACCATATGGAAAAGCTCCTTAGGGTGCAGTCCTCGGGATTTGACATTTGGTAAAGGAACACTGAGGACCAGCAGAGGCTCAGGAAGGAGGGAAGGATGAATAGGCAGAGCACAGGTTTCTAGGGCAGGGAAGCTGTTCTCTCCACTAGTACAAAGGTGGACCCGTGTCATTATACACTTGTTAACGCCTGCGCGATATATAATATCAAGAATGAAGCCAGGCGTGGTGGCGCACGCCTTTAATCCCAGCACTCAGGAGGCAGAGATAGGGGGATTGCCGTGAGTTCAAGGCCACCCTGAGAATACATAGTGAGCTCCAGGTCAGCCTGGGCTAGAGTGAGAACCTACCTCGGAAAAAAAAAAAAAAAAAAGAATGAGCCCCACTATAAATCAGATTCTGAGTGATGGCCTGTGAACCTAAGTTCTCCCATTTGTAACAAACAGACCAGTATGGGAGAGATTTTATGTGGACTGGGAAATTATACAGGAACTCTCTACATTCTGATCAATACTGCAGTGATCCTAAAACTTCTCTAAAAAATAAAGTCGAGGGCTGGAGAGATGGTTTAGTGGTTAAGGCATTTTCCTGTGAAACCAGAAGACCCTGATTCAATGCCCAGGATCCACGCAAGCCAGATGCACAAGGGGGCACATGCATTTGGAGGCCCTTTGCAATGGCTGGAGGCCCTGGCTTGCCTATTTTCTTTCTCTCTATCTGCCTCTTCCTCTCTCTTCCTCTGTCTCTCTCTCAAAAACTAAAATAAAATATTTTGGGGAAAAAAGCAATTTTTTTAAAGTTAGTAACAAAGTATTTCTAGAAAACATTTGGATCCCTGAGAGTATATGCATGAGCCCAGTTGGAGACACAGAGTGAAATGTGTCAGACATATTAATTTTTATAACCACCTACCTATAGAATACATATTATCATCCTAATTTTAGGGTAATAATTTGCGTGTGTGTGTGTGTGTGTGTGTGTGTGTGTGTGTGTGTTGGATGTTGAACCCAGGCCTTCCTATATGATAAGCACACATTCTACCACTGAGCTACATCCCCACCCCCAAGGCAGCTCAGGCTGTAGCTCAGGCTGGCCTTGAACACACAATCCTCCTGCCTCAGCCTCTGAAGACAGGGGTTACAGACATGTGGCATTCTGGAAAAGGCCAACTGTAGATAATAATTTTTATAATAATTTAAGATTTTTGCCACTGAAAGACACTATCAGTGAAAATGAATCCGCTCATGTTCAGAGAAGAACAATCTGGATGAAGGGTCTTAAAACAGGACAAGAGATCCTGGGAAGGAAACAAGAGGTGTCTTTGAATGTTTGAAAGGTTATGGGAAAAAGAACAACTTTTATTTTGTATTTCTCTAAAAGATATAATTGAAACCAATCAGTGGAAACACAAAGAAAGACTGTGTCAGGTTTTTTTTTTCTTTCCCCTCCTTTCCTTTCTCTCCTTTCCCTTGCTCTCCTTTTCCTTTCACCCAGGCTGTGATTGCCCCCCATCCCCCTTCCTTCCTCCCTCCCTCCCTCCCTCCCTCCCTCCCTCCCTTCCTTCCTTCCTTCCTTCCTTCCTTCCTTCTTTCCTTTCTTCCTTCCTCACTGGAATAAAAAAAAAAAGAATGTGTCAGGTGTTCATGAGGAGTGAATGCCCCATGGCTGGAAGCTTCCACTGGAGGGTGCACAGTCCCAACCAGAGATGACTGTCAAGAATCCTGATGTGGGGCTGGAGAGATGGTTTAGCAGTTAAGGCATTTGCCTGCAAAGCCTAAGGACCTCGGTTCAATTCCCCAGGACCCACATAAGCCAGATGCACAAGGGGACATATGCGTCTGAAGTGTGTTTGCAGTGGCTGTAGACCCTGGCACACTCATTCTCCCTCTCTCTGTCTCTGCCTCTCTCTCAAATAAATAAGACTAAAATTTAAAAAATAAATCCTGATGTGCTTAGTGGTTCTGAAATTGGACTGATCACTGGAAACACTGAAGACCTTTTCAAAATACAGGTTTGATGCCCGGTACGGTGGTTCACACCTGTCACACCAGCATTTGGGGGGTAGAGGTAAGAGGACAGCAAGTTTGAGGCTAGCGTGGGCTCCATAGTGAGACGCAGTGTCAGAGAAAGAAAAATTCAGGTTCCATGATTCCACACAGTCCTAATGAACAAATATTTTAGAACATTCCCCAAAAGACTATTGAAAGACCAGGCTTGAAAGCCACTGTGTTCTGAACTCTCTGTTCCTTCAAGCTTAAGAGTCATGACTCTATAAGCTGAGTTGAGTTTTAGAAAGTGACACTGGGGTAGCAGAGCTGGAGTGCCTTGTAGCAATAAGAGTACACATAAGTGGGTGGTCCCATCCTTCAACAGTCCAAGCAGGGCTATGGTACAAGGACTCTTTGTCCCAGCAATGCTGGAGACCCCAGGGACCCCGATGTCCTCTGACAATAGAACCCTTGAGAATGTCAACTTTCTGCAAAGTGCTAGCATGAATTTTCCTTGAAAACTGAAGTCACAATCTGCTCCCAAATAGAAACATATGACCTATTGCATTTCAGATATGCTTGGTCTTAGACAGAGCTGGAGTCAAAAGTAGATGTCAAGATGTTACGGCCAGTGAAGGGAACAGAGGAGAGACACAGCATTTGTTACTTTGTAATTGGAAGACGATGTTATTTCAGGCAGTAAGACATTTAAGAAATGCCACTAATTGGGGGCTGGAGAGATGGCTTAGCAGTAAAAGCATCTGACTGCAAAGCCAAAGGATTCTGGTTCGACTCTCCAGGACCCGTGTAAGCACAAGGGGGCGCACACATCTGGAGTTCGTTTGCAGTGGCTGGAGGCCCTGGTGCACCCATTTTCTTTCTCTTTATCTCTCTCTCTTTCTCTCTCTCAAATAAATAAATAAAATATAATTTTTTTAAAGAAAGAAATTCCATTAATTGTTTGTGGCTGTCACCCATGGAAGGTGATCAGGAAGGAATCGGCCAGCCTTAAAACCTAAGGCTGAGTCCCAATGTCTGGGAGGAGGGCCCGGCTATCTTCTTCAATACTAGTGAAGCACTAATTATAGTGACAAGCAATGTCCTAGTCTTCTTAACTGGTTAAGCAAGTTTTTTTCAAGTTTTGCAGAAAAGGCCACAAAGAATCTGAAGATGCAAACATACACCCAGTAGGCATAGCTACGTGAATTGGATGGATAGATAGATAGATAGATAGATAGATAGATAGATAGATAGATGATAGATACATAGATTTTGTTTTTCAAAGTAGGATCTCACTGTAGCCCAAGCTGACCTGGAATTCACTATATAGTCTCAGGGTGGCTTCGAACTCACAGCGATCCTCCTACCATTGCCTCCTGAGTGCTAGGATTAAAGGTGTGTGCCACCACACCTGGCTCACACATAATTTTTACTACTTTTTTTTAAAGTTAATGAAATGCATGGTTACTTAAAAGCATTACCAGATTCACAGCAGCTGTCCCAGTCCACGGATACCGAAATACATGTTTATCACGAGGCCATACACAAACGTGGACAGTGGCAGTAAAGCTCCGTGGCCTGCATTGATTTCCTCCCGTGCACACTACAAAGAGCTTTACTTAGTTCTTGTGGACCTGGTGCTTTGGCATAGACGGGAAGCACGATGGGAGTGCAGAGAGAGAGAGAGAACAAGAGAGAGAGAGAGAGAGAGAGAGAGAGGTTCAGGGAGAGAAACAATGATTTAGTTGCTCGCTTTTCATTGTGTGTGGGGTATCTGCTTCACACCAAGTGAAAAACCTTCATACGTTTGCCCTGCAAACAGCTCTCTGAGGCTGCCAACGTAAGTGAAGGAAAGTGTAATTTAGTTGACTTTGAAGAAAACAAAACAAAACAAAATCCTTCTGCTATTAGAAAAACAGAAGAATTATTGAGAGACAGGACTGCCTGAATTATTCATTGCTTCAAAAAGTAATTATTGATTTTTTTCGCTGATGTATCCTTAAGCAGTTTACAAAATAGTCAGGGGTACCACCAAGAAAGGAATGGGAAACTGGGTGTTATTTGTGCCCCAAAGTTGGACAGAGTCACTTATTAGACCACATAAATTAGTGTGCGATTTGGAAGCTGTTTCAAATGATGGAATTCAGTACTGGCAAATTGTTGAAAGTGATACACCCACATGTTGCTGGTCTCAGTCCAAACTGGCATAATACTTTACCAAAGCAACTTGACAGTGCACTCAAAAGCCTGAACATGTTCGCACCTTTGACCTCGTAACTTATAGGGATTTCATTGTTAAGGAAATATGTCAAAGAAGATTAAAAATTGTGTGCAAAAATAGTTCCATTAGGCACAGTTCCTAATATTGAAAACTTGGAGGCAACCAAAGGGTTTAAAAATAGAGCAGTTAGGGCTGGAGAGATGGCTTAGCAGTTAAGGCACTTGCCTGAGAAGCTTAAGAACCCATGTTCAATTCCCTGATACCCACATAAGCCAGATGCACAAGGTGGCACACACATCTGGAGTATGTTTGCAGTGGCTAGAGGCCCTGGCATGCCCATTTTCTCTCTGCCTCTTTCACTCTGAAGTAAGTAAAATATTTTAAAAAGGGGTGCTGGAGAGATACCTTAGTGGTTAAGGCGCTTTCCTGCAACGCCTAAGGACTCATATTCGACTCTCCAGGTCCACGTAAGCCAGATGCACAGTGACACAAGTGTGCAATGTCGCACATGCGCACAAGGGGGCACACATGTCTGGAGTTTGATGGCAGTGGCTGGAGACCCTAGCATGCCAATTCTCTCTCTTTCTCTCTCTCTCCTCCCTCTTTTTTAAAATTTAATTATTAAATTTAAATTGAATTTAATTTAAATAATTTGTTTTAAAATAATTAAAATTAAATTAAATTAAATTATAATTGTGTCTATGCCACAATTATAGTTGAATAAAAACATATCACTGATATTACCTATAAATACAGACTGAACATGGAAACACCCAAATGATAGTTTGATTAGAAACTATGGATGATCTGGGCGTGGTGGTGCACACCTTTAATCCCAGCACTCAGGAGGCAGAGGTAGGAGGATCGCCGAGAGTTTGCGGCCACCCTGAGACTACAGAATAAATTCCAGGTCAGCCTAAGCTATAGTGAGACCCTACCTCAAAAAACAAATAGGAAAGAAAGAAAGGCAGAGAGAGAGAAAAACTATGAATGGGCTTTATCTTTTAAAAAATATTTTATTTACTTATTTATTATTTATTTATGAGAGACAGAAGAGAGAGAGAGAGAATGGGCACACCAGGGCCTCTAGCCACTGCAAACAAACTCCAGACACACACACCACCTTGTACACCTGGCTTACGTGATTACTGGGTCCTTAGGCTTCGCAGGCAAGCACCTTAACCTCTAAGCCATCTCTCCAGCTCAGTGTTTTCTATTTTTGCCATTTTACTATAGGTACATAGTGTATTTGATCTTCGTCCCCCTAATTGCGGTCTCTGGTTTACATTTGTTTTCCACCTCCTTTTCTGTGAGGTTCCCTGAGGAGTGGTTTTGATGTCCTGTTTGAAGCTGAGCACACAGGCATTGTGTATTTTTGGTAATTTCTCTAGCTATCGATCTCAGCATTACTCAGTGCCCATTGTAGCAAAAAAAAAAAACACACACACAACAACAACAACAAAACCACCTTCTATGGTCTAGACTTCAAGCAGTACTAATCCATGGGAACAAATATAGATATTTAGAAGGCAGTTTGATATGATGTCTGTTTAGCACAACCACATAGGACTTAGGTTTTTGGCCAGATGACACTAACAGGCATGAGTTCCCTCCTGTGGAGTGGGCTTCAAATCCAATCAGACAACAGTTGGTTACTCTCTTTGCATTCATGCCATTATTTCAAGATATGTGTGCATACCTTGCCTGGCAGATCAGCTATGGAATACACAGGGTCCACATTTGGGTAGGACTGTTGATGGCTGTTCTCACCCGGCAGCTTGCATAGCACCTTCTGGTATGAAGAAAAAGCTAGCTGGCAGGGAAGAAGCTTCCAGCTCAGTTACAACTTAATTTACCTATGCTCTGCAACCAAAATGTGCGGTGTATTCAGCAATAGGGACTTAGCCTTTAGTATTGGTAGGCAACCAAGAACAGTAAAAATGGCCTATATTGTTTTAAGGGCCTCTAGCAAAGCTGGCCAACCACTTATTGAAAGGTATCTCACCTTTGGGACTAGAATTGATGACTAACAATCTATGGCTTCTGAGAACACCCCCTTTCTTTCAAATTCATATTTTAATTGGCTTGCTCAGCAGCAGCTTCTATATGGCTTATCCACATTTCTTTAGCTTTGATTCATCCTTCCACCAAACCCCAGCACTGCTTACATCTTTCCGTCCCATTATTGTCCATCCCCCACACTTTCAAGTTTTATCTTTTTTTTAAAAAAAAGTATTTAACTGTTTGAGAGAGACAGAGAGAGCACGCACACGAATGGGTGTGTCAGGGCCTCTAGCCAACTGCGAACGAACTCCAGACGCATGCACCACCTTGTGCATCTGACTTATGTGGGTCCTGGAAAACTGAACCTGGGTCCTTTGGCTTTGCAGGCAAGTGCCTTAATCACTAAGCCATCTCTCTAGCCCCCAAGTTTTACCTTTTTGAAATCTTTTTTGTCTTGACAGAGAAAGTCTGAGCATAATGGTAGAAAGAATTTCTACACTTTCTACAAGGCTAATATTCCTCATTACTAACTCTCCATCTCAACACAGCCTCCCCTGGTAAGGTCGTTTTCTTCAACTTACCTTCCATAAAGGGAGAAAAGTAGAATTTACAGTTGAAGAGTGAGCAGTATTATAGGACTTCCACATGAATGAAGCTGTCTCCCTTTCATTCTAGAAGCAGGTACCAAGATGGGTGGTGACAAAAAGGATCTGATGCTGTGATAATTTGGGAGCTGGCCTGTTCCTTCCTGTGAGTCTCCTCAGAACTATGAGCTGGTGTTCTTGTTTTGTGCATGTGTAAGTGTGCATTTTCAGATGTGTGTGGGTACACATGGAGGTCAGAGGCGGGCATCAGGTGTCTTCCTCAATTGCTCTCCACCTTGTTTTATTTATTTATTTATTTATTTATTTATTTATTTATTTATTTATTTATTTGAGAGAGAGAGAGATACAGAAATAGGCAGGTAGAGAGAGAGGGAGAGAGAATGGGTGCACCAGGGCCTCCAGCCACTGTAAATGAACTCCAGATGCGTGCACCCCCTTGTGCATCTGGCTTATGTGGGTCCTGGAGAATCGAGCCTCGAACCAGGGTCCTTAGTCTCCACAGGCATGCATTTAACCGCTAAGCCATCTCTCCAGCCCTCCACCTTGTTTTTTTGAGACAGGGTCTCACTACATCTGCAATTCACTGATTCAGCTAGCCTAGTTATTCAGTGAACCCAGGGATCCACCCATCTCTGCTCTGGGATTACAGGTACACTCGGCCGTACCTGGCTTTTACACGGGTGTTGGGAATACAAACTGAAGTCCTCATATTCATGTGGCAAGCACTTTACCCTAACTCCTCAGCCCCTGAAATGTGCTCTTACATAAGGAAAAGGCATGCTCAGAATTTGCCTGAGGTCACACAGCTGCATGGTAGTGGAACTGATGGTAAAGGCCTGGGCTGATCAGACTGCAAAGGCTTCCTCCTTTGACTCTCCACTCTCTTCCCAAGAAAGCTAGAAGATCAAAGGATACTGTTTGTGACAAGGGATGGTGCCCAGGAGTAATGAGCCCCTGTGACCTGTCAAGTTTTGGGGCCAGTGTCCCCCGTGTTCTCACAGGCTACCCATAAGAATCAGCGGCGGGGGTGGGCGGGGGGGGTGCATCACCTCCAGAGATGGTGACTTAGCTGCTCCTGGAGGTACCCAGGACAATGACAGGAAGTAACCCTTTCCAGTTGACGTGCTCAAGCCCTTTCCATTCCAGTCACTGTCCTGTAAGTCTTTCAACCGAGTCAGAATAACTCAGACACGGTGCCACAATGAGCCCCTTGACTTGAGCTAGACGAACACTCTAAGTTGAGCATTTTAGCCATTTTCCTCTGTTTGTATGTGTATAGTGGTGTGTATGGACGCACATGTGCCACAGCACACATCTGGAGTTCAGAGGACAACCTTGGGGTGTTTGTCCTCTCCTTCCACCTTCTTTGGAGGCAGGGCCTCCCTTGTTTGATAGCTGCATGCGCCAGTCTGGCTGGGCTGTGAACCTCACATCTCCTGGCTCTTCCTCCCGAAGCCATTGCCATAGGTACGCTGGGATTGCAGACGTGTGAGCCACTTTGCCCTCAGCTTTACGTAAGTAATAGGGAGGATCCAACTTGGAACACAGGCTTGCAAGCAAGTGCCTTTCTAACTGCTGAGCCATTGTCCCAGCCCGTTTTAGTCATTTCAAGGCATTCAATTCAGTGATACCAAGTACATTCATAATAGGGTGAAACTACCAAATACCTCGTCCCAGAACCTTTTTATCACCTCAGAAAAAAACCCAGCAAGCAGTTCCTCCTCATTCCTCCCTCCTGCCAGATTTTGGCAGTCCTTAATCGGCTCTGTGTCTCTATGACTCGGTCTATTCTGGATATATTACATGTTTAGATTCCTATCATACATTGTCTTTTTTTTTTTTTTTTTTTTTTTTGCAAGGTAGGGTTTCACTCTGGTCCAGGCTGACCTGGAATTAACTATGTAGTCGCAGGGTGGCCTCAAACTCTCGGCGATCCTCCTACCTCTGCCTCCCAGATTAAAGGCGTGCGCCACCACGCCCGGCTTCATACGTTGTCTTTTATGGATGCTGTCTTTCATTTAGTTTTCAAGGTTAATCTATAGTGTAGGTGTATTTATTCTTTCTGACAAGGAATAAGATTCCATTCTATGGGGGGGGCTATAACTCAGTTGGAAGAGTTCCTCCACAGGATGCATGAAGCCCTGGGTTCCAACCCCAGCACCTCATAAACTGGGCGTGGTTTATGCCTCTAACCCCAACATGTGGGAGAAGAATCCATTCTAGGAATATGCTGAACATTGTTTATATTTACCCATCGATGGATATATAGGTTGCTTCCATTTTTTTAAAAAAATTGTTATTTATTTATTTTCAAGCAGAGAGAGAGAGAATGAGAATGGGCAGACCAGGGCATCCAGCCACTGCAGACAAACTCCAGATGCATGTGCCACTGTGCATCTGGCTCTACATGGGCACTGGGGAATGGAACCACAGTCATTGGGTTTTGCAGGCAAGCGCCTTAACCACTGAGCCATCTCTCCAGCCCCGCTTCCATTCTTTTACTTTGAAAACCTGAAGTTTCTGATGAGAAAGCAGAACAAGAGAGGGAACGTTGTATGTGTTATCATGGGACCCTGGAATAGACTTGAGATTGTCCAAGCAGCATCTTCACCACTGGGGACTGGATAGTCATATTCTCAGGCCTGTCCTTAGACCCGCTGACTCAGAACCTCAGCGGCGGGCCCAGAACACTGCTTGAACAAGTCTTCCCAAGGACTCAGGACAGGCTTAAGTCTGAGAGCTTTCAGGTAACGACAGAAATGGAACGATCCAGCACAGGGCCATGTCTGTTCACACTGCAGACAAAGCATCTCCTGACCAGGGCAGCTTCATCTGAGGTTGACCGCTGTCTGTCAGGATCTAAGATGCCAGCGCCACCCAGTTCAGCTGGTACATGACTTGAGGTTGATACAATACCCTCACATCATCACAGCTTTCTAGAATGAACAAACGTAATAAAATAGACTCCATCCGTGAGCTGCAGCCTAGAGGGTCACACTGGTGAGAGTGTCTCATAGCAGGAATCATAACCAAGGTGTTCCATAGCAGAAAGTAATTATTTTTTTAATTTAAATTTTTTATTATTGTTTGAGAGAGACAGAGACCGAGAGGAAGAGGCGCAGAGAGAGAGAGTGGGCACGCCAGTGGCCTTTCAGCCGCCGTGAACAAACTCCAGACACGTGCGCTCTCTTGTGGGCAAGTGCATTATTGCACCTTTGTGTCACTTTTTGCGTCTGGCTAAACGTGGGACCTGGAGATGGAACAGGCATTCTTAGGCTTGGCAGGCAGGCACCTTAACCACTAAGCCATCTCTCCAGCCCAGAAAGTAATTATCCTTGTTTGTTCTCATCATCTGGGAGTGCTTCTGCTCTCCCTCTAATATGGTTCGTGGATCCATTCGGCCACTCGGTGCCTCTGTTCAAATTGCTTTTCCCTGTGACACTCTCCTGCACTCTCCTCACTCATCTCATGCCACCTGTGACTCGTGGGGCCATCCCAACATACAGCCACTCCGCTTCCTTGCCCTTGTGTCCGACACTAACATTCTTTATTTAATAATACTGTGTAGCCATTAGTTTGAGGTCATTTGTAACTCTACTATTATTTCACCCTGACTTTATAAACATTTAATAGCTAACAGTTCTATAATCTCCAAAACTTGTAACAGAGCCAGAAAAATGCTACTGAAAACCATGACTGGGGCTGCCTTCAAACATTAGGACATAAATTATGTCATGGAGAAGAAACATAGCATATAGCATATGAGCTTTTTTTTTTTTTTTTTAGGTAGGGTCTCACTCTAGCTTAGGCTGAACTGTAATTATTCACTCTGTAGTCTCAGGGTGGCCTTGAATTCATGGTGATCCTCCTACCTCTGCCTCCCGAGTGCTGGGATTAAAAGGCATGCGCCGCCAAACCCGGCTGACATATGAGCTTTGTTTTTGTTTTTGTTTTTGAGGTAGAGTCTCACTCTGGCCCAGGCTGACCTGGAATTAACTATGTGGTCTCAGGGTGGCCTCCAACTCACGGTGATTCTCCTACCTCTGCCTCCCAAGTGCTGGGATTAAAGGCGTGTGCCACCATGCCCGGCCACATATGAGCTTTTGATGAGATTTTATGGACGAGGAAAGCAGGTGCCTGGGAAATCAGGGAGGGTGGAGCTTAAACCTGCCACCTGGGAGAAACCCTGGGGCTTGGGATATTAGTTGGCTGTGTAGACAGCACCGGGGAACTTGGCTTTCTGATGTTGCTACACTCTGTTGTGCCATCTGCATTGGTCTAAACTTTGAGTCAAGTTGTGCCACCAATGCAGCCTATCGCAGGAGTGATGGGGAAGGGGGCGTGGTCAGGAATAGGGCAGTCACCACTGGGATGTTCAGAGCCAGGACCAGGAGGCTATGAGCCCTCAGATGTTTTAAGGAAATCTTGAGGTGGGCCTGACTGGCCAAAGAGGAGAAAGAGACCACGGCAATGAATGTGAAACATACAAGGAAATGAGCCTGGAAGGCTGGACCGAGTTCTGCCCGTGTTATGATGAGTGTTGCCCCAGGATACACAAGGACATCACGATCCAGGGACACTCAAGTCCCTTACATAAAATGACAGCAGCAGGAACTTAACTACCAGTTTCTCAGACTACAAGGAAGGCAGCCATTGATAATAGGAAGAGCTTTGGAAGCTCGATCATGCGTTTGTCTATCTATGGACTGGACTGGGTTAAAATCTGCCTTCCTCTTCTGAGCCAAGATTCCACGTGGACCCTGTCTCAGCTGATGGGAAATCACACAGTTCCAAGCTAACTGGTCCCCTGAGGACCTCATCTGGATTTAAACACTATCACCGGGCGTGGTGGCGCACGCCTTTAATCCCAGCACTCAGGAAGCAGAGGTAGGAGGATCACTGTGAGTTCAAGGCCACCCTGAGACTACAAAGTGAGTACCAGGTCAGCCTGAGCTAGAGTGAGATTCTACCTCTGAAAACCAAAAGAAAACAAAAACAAAAACAAAAAATAAACAAACAAACAAAAACACAATCTTTGATGGGGAGGACAAAAGAATAGTCTATGTTTATGTTTATACTTTTCACTCTATATACTCAATGTACATGGTACTGTTTACAAAACATTTTCATACAAGTATATAATGTACTTTGAAAAGAGTCTCCATTTATTTTTCTTTCCTTTTCTCCCTCCCACTAGTCTCCTTTCTTCCCCTAGGTAGTTTCAGTTCTACTTTCATGTCACACATCCATACATGATTTTATGTAACTATATAAAATCTAGTAACCACACATGAGAAAAAATAAAGTATTTGCTTGACATGATTATCTCCACTTACATCTGTTTTCCTGCAAATGGTATTCCTTTGTTCTTCTTTATGGCTGAAAAAAATCCATTGTGGAGCTGGAGAGTTGACTTAGCAGTTAAGGCGCTTGCCTGCAAAGCCTAAGGACCCAGGTTCGATTCCCCAGTACCCACATAAGCCAGATGTACAAGGTGGTGCATGCATCTGGAGTTCATTTTCAGTGGCCAGAGGCACTGGCATACCTTTTCTCTCTCTTATCTGCCTCTCTCTCTCTCTCTCTCTCTCAAATAAATAAAAAAAAATTCATTGTGTAAATATGCTGTATTTTCTTTATCCATTCCTCATTTTGGATATCTATGTTGGTTTCCTAACTTAGTGATTGTGAATAGTGCTGCAACATGGATAAACACTGATGCGCAAGTATCTATGTGATATGTTGGCTTGGACTCCTTTGGGTAAGTACCCAGGAGCAGTATAGCTAGGTCATATGGTAGATCTATTTTTAGTTTTCTAGAAGCTTCCATACTGACTTCCACAGTGACTGGACTAATCTACATTTCCACCTGCAGTATATAAACTTCCCTTTTGTCCACATCCTCACCAGCATTGTTGCCGTTTGTGTTCTTAATAACTGCCATTCTGACTGGGGAAAAATAGAATCTCAGTGTGTTTTTGATTTAAATTTCTCAGATGGCTAATGAGGTCAAGTACTTTTTTCATATTCTTATTATCCATTTGTACTTGATCTTTTGAAAATTGTTCATTTCATTAGTCCATTTATTGATCTGGTTGTTTGATCTCTTGTTTAGTTTTTTTTTTTTTAGTTCTTTGTATATTATAGATATTAATCCTCTGACAGATGTATGGCTGGCAAAGATTTTTCTCTCATTCTATATGCCATCTCTTTACTAGATTGGCTGCTATCTTTCCATTTGTTAGCAATATTTCCTGAGCAAATGGAGTCCTATTCAGAAAGTCCTTTCCTATAGGGTTTCCCCTACTTTTTCCTATAGCATTTTGTGAGTTTATATACAGGTCTTTGACACATTTGGAGCTTGTACAGGGTAAGAGATAGGAATCTAGTTTCATTCTTTGACCTGTTAATTAATACTCATTTTTCCAAGCACCATTTATTGAAAAGGCTGTCTTTTCTCCAATGAATATGTTTGGCATCTTTGTCAAAAGTCAGGTGGCTGTAGCTGCACGGGTTTATATCTAAGCCCTCTATTCTACTCCATTGACCTACAAAGATTTACACACCATCTGGAACTCTCTGCTGCCCAGGATTTGTCAGAGGCTCAGCTGCCCAGAAGACCCTTATGAAGGACTGTCATCCCTGGATGTTCAGCATACCCTTTTGCTGGAGGGGACAGTGGCTAGTGCTCCAGAGCCTGCCTGCTTATGTGAGCTGAAGTCTGACTCAGGATCATGAACTCAGTGACCCTGGCAGCTTTCTAAAGTTTTCAGTGCCACAGTTAACTAATCTATGAAATGAGAGTGACCAAACTTCCAGTCCCATTGGCATGTGATAGGGCTTAACTCTCAGAATGCTTAGGAAGCATCAGCTGTTATTGTCCCTGGCCAACTCCCAACTGCCCAGGGCCCTGAGTTGTGAAAGTGTGACGTGCCTGTTCGCTCTTGGTGGCATGCTTTTCATTGGCTTATGGTGTGATTTATTGCCTCTACTTAAGGGCAGCTGGCAGCACTTGTCAGTGGGTTTACACTAATCTGCTGGGTATGTTGTTCACAACATTGGACAGCATCCTTCTCAGGAGGCCTCCAGAAAGGTCTGTCTTCCCGCTTTTGCAGGGCAAGTGACTCTGCTAAGCCCGCCACTTCCCCCTGTATAAACATTGTGAGGCATTTAACCACCAGCCCTGAGAAAGTGAGATGATTTTATGGCAGGGGTTTTTCTAATGGGTCTTATTTTATGTCATTTTCTCTGGGAAATTATTCTGGGCCTTTAATATATTAATAACTCACCAGGCTACTGCTAATCCAGGCTCAGGAGAGGGACTGTACATGAGCTGTGACGACCACCCCCATTGTACACGGAAGGCCTATCTAACGTACTCTTACTTATGTAAATCTCATGCAGGAGGGTGTTGGGGTTTGTTTGTGGTCCCTGGAAGGAGAAGCAAAAGGTTTGGGGTTACAGCCACACAGTCACATAACTAATACCCCCTCTCAGCATACGAGACGTTACTGTAGAAATAAATCCTGCCATAAACCCTTTGGGAACAAGGCATAGTATCAATAAGAAATGGCTTCTCCCCCTGGCCAATTCACTTAGAACTGGAGCTACTGTGATGTGATGTCTGATACTTCAAAACTCCTGGAGGGTCCCAGGACACCATGACCCTGGGGGTAAACTACAGAAGACTGCAGGATGGCAAAGCACAGGTGAATTCCGCTCCTGTGGTCAGAAACTGGCTGCCCTCCTCCATTCCCCCACTCACTTCCGGGCCAGCCATGTCACCCCACATGGTCCTTAGGTGCTCCCTGTATGAAGCGCTAGAGGCGGGACTGTCCATACCTACCCCTGGAGGAGGTAGTATGACATGGCAAACAAGACCCAGACTCTGGAGTCCCCTACCTGCATGGGAATACAGAACACTTCTGACCTCTAGGGCCCCGTCTCCTCACCTGTAAAGCAATATGTGGACAATATCACAACCTCCTCTTAGAGACTTAGTATTCTGAGCTAGCGAAGGGCACAGAGCTGAGCCACTGTCACTTGAATCCAGGCTCTGAAACTAGCTCCATGACCCTTGGTGAGTGAGTCCTTTAACCTTCCCTGAGCCCAGTTCTTCATATATAAAACTGGAGTGGTAATAGCTGCTACTTCGGAGGAGAACAAGGGATTAAAATAAATTCCAGGTTATAAAGTAATTTAAACTATGCCTGAAACCAGAAGGAACCATATAAAGTATTAGCTGTTGTCATTATTATTATACATACAAGGTGTTTACAGTGACAGCTGATGGGATGTATCCCTACGCCATCACCAGGATGTAACTGGGGAGCCTTGGGCTAGGGCAGAAATGTCATGTCAGTTCTTTGTATAGAAACTGACTGTAGGCCCAGCCTGCCCTTCCATCTTTGCCAAAGCAAAAGGGTTAGAAAGAGGAAGGTGGTGAACACAAGCTTTCCTAGATGCAACTGGGGAGGGTCCTCACTCCTCAGGATTAAGAGAATGGCATCCTTTGAATTTCAATCCCCGCGCACTCCCAGAGCTAGCACTAAGTTTCATGTTGAGAAACTAGCTCTGTGGCCAATTGGCTGAGTTGCAGAGGTGGACGCGTTTCCCAGAAGAACGATGGGAGAGCGTCCTTGTGCTCCCAGAAGCTGGGCAGGCTCCCAGCGAGGGGAAGCCCTTCCCATCCCTCCACCCGCTCCTTGCATCTCCTTTCCCATCCTTGCCCTCCTGAATCATTTTCTCTTACTTCATCCCTTTGGGCACTGAACAATACCTCGGCAAGTGAGATATGAAGACATTTTAAAAGGAGGAAAAATTCACACACATTGAAGCTGGCGGAGCAAGAAGTAGATTCTGAGGCTTCAGGGAAAGAAATGGGCAGAACAGAAAAACAAGACTAGAGATGGGCTTAAAGAATAGGGATGTATTCTTGCGCCAATCACTTGTCCTTACTAAACACTCACTGTGCCAAACCTGTGCCATGATCTCTTTGTCTCTGGAGACGAGAAGGCGGCTATGGTCCTGAGTATTGAAACTGAAGCTTAGTAGGTTGCAGGGCTGGCTGACTTATAAGTGACCCCACTGTGAGTCAGGAAAAGCTGGAGAGATTCAGAAAAGATAAAGAAAGAACATAACATTCAAAGAGTTTTAAGTCCTAGGACTACTTGACACAATGCAGAGGACTTGGGGGGCGGGAGGGGAACTTTGTCCTGACACCCATGGTTCTCCCTCTGTTATCTTGTCAAGTCTCTGAATGTCCCAGGCAGGCTGCATGGGGAACTGACGCAACCCTCCACACAGGCAGGCACAGTACTGTGCTAAGCCATTTGGCACGCAGCATCCACATCCCACCGTGATTGGTTCAGGGATGTAGTACAGGATCCAGTTTGACCAAATGGCACGTGTTTTATGGAGTCTTTTGAGCAACACCTCTTCCTGTCCACGAGGGTTGCTCTCAAAAGGCCACCTCTGCCCAATGGGACTGAGTAAGGAGGGGTGTGCATCGGAGTAGCAACAGAAATTGGTTGCCTTGAATTATGATCACTTCTCCCTATCTTCTTGGGAATAAGAATAATTCAGTTTCCAAACAGGCACATTTGAGTTCAGTAAAATGCTGTTTCCCAGCCTCCCTTGCAACTATCCTGTGTAACTAAATACCACAAGAAGAAAAAAAACTGTGTGGTACTTGCAATGAGCTCCTTCAAAGTGAGGAAACAGTCTTGTTTCTGTCCCTTCCTCCTTTCTACAGTGTAATTGTAATGGATGAAATTCCAACCGTCCTTTGGACATTGAGAAAGGAAGCCATGTCCCACATCCAACTTTTTTATTTTTGGGGGGGTCGAGGTAGGGTCTCACTGTGGCCCAGGCTGACCTGGAATTCACTATGTAGTCTCAAGGTGGCCTTGAACTCACGGCGACCCTCCTACCTCTGCCTCCCGGGTGCTGGAATTAAAAGCATGAGCCACCACACCCGGCTCCCACATCCAACTTGATGCGCAGCATCAAGATAGACCTCAGAGATGTGAAGCTGCTATACTGGCTCCAGGCTATCTACCTCTGGATTTTTTTTTAAATATACGAGAAATCTACTCCTGTCTTGTTATAGCCATTATCACAATGGCTTTCCTTTCACATGGAGTGAACTTAATTTTAACAGATGGATCCAGACTTCTGCTAATAGCTGCCTTGCAACAGTAAGGGAAGCCAGACTTGGGAGAAGGCTGAGGCTAGAGGAGCAAAAGGAGAAACAAAAAGGAAAGCAGGTCTGAGCCAGGCACAATGGTGCCTACAGTCCCAGCTGCCTGGGGCTGAACGCAGAGTTCAGAGCCAGCATGGGCAATACAACCAGTCCCTGGAAGACGATGAGGTCTGAACACTTCATGGAGCTGCTGAGTTAAACTTCTTCTAATGCTGACATTTCACGGGCCTTTCCAGTTCTATGAACCAATAAAGTCACTGTACTTTTCTTTGTAAATGATATTATATTTTTATTTATTTGAGACAGACAGAGAGAGAGAGAAACAGAGAATGGGTGTGCCAGGGCCTCTAGCCACTGCAAATGAACTCCAGAGACATGCGCCACCTTGTGCATCTGGCTTATATGGGTCCTGGGGAATCGAACCTGGGTCCTTAGGTTTCACAGGCAAGCACCTTAATCACTAAGCCATCTCTCCAGCCCCACATTACTTCTTAAGCTAGTTTGAGTTGGCAGTTTTGCTCCTTGCAACCAAAAGCATTTTAGTCAACACAGAGTTTCATTTCCAGTGGAAGCAGAAGTATATTTAGAGCGCACCTGGGCCTTCCTTACGGTGGAGACATTCGGCGCATACATAAGGATGATTGTTTCTTTACCTAACACTTGTTGAGTCCCTACGAGTGCCAGGCACTGGCTGCGAATGGATCCCACTTCTTGCAACAGCGCTGCGAGGCAGAGGTTGTTTTTCCAGTTTCTAAGGTCTAAGAAGCTACCCAAGGTCACAGTAAGGTCACAGGAAGGGCTGGATCCCAGACCTGTGAGGTCTTTCGCCCTGGTCTCTTCATGCAGGAACATTCTGAAATTCCTGTTTTTGTTTTTTTGTTTTTTCTTCCAGCTTGGCTTCTGGAAATGCCCACATCTTGGACATTTCTGAAGAACACTTGTGCTAGAAGAAGGACCTGCACAGGACGCACCTCTACACACACACACACACACACACACACACACACATGGACACACACACGTACCCCATGTTTTGCTCTACTTACTGTCTCCCAGAACACACCGGCTCTCTGAGGAATGGGACCTTCAGGTACGTTCACTACTACTTCCTCTATGAGACATCGTGTTAAGAGCACAGGTCTTAGACACTGGATTCAGCTCTTGTTGGTCTAAAAAGTGAAACTGTCTCCTTAGGGTTTGTTCTGCTGCTGCCTGGCTCAGTGCTCAATTTCCCTTTAGGATTTAAAGTTGGACGCTGCACTCCTCAGTGACTCCTGGCACTGGTTGATACTGGGCATCCGGCTTGAGTATGTGACACTCAGGCATGCTGGGCCTGGGGCCCTGTTCCCTCGTGGAGTGTACGCACCAAAAGAGCTTTGTTTAGCACCACTGAAGTGTCCGTGTGTTTCTTAGCCAACTTCGAATGGACCATCAGGAGAGTTGTGTTGCCTGTGAGTCCATACTACTTAGAAATGAGCCTTTTCTGGGCTGGAGAGGTGGCTTAGCTGTTAAGGCCCTTGCCAGCAAAGCCTAAGGCCCCAGGTTCGATTCCCTGGTACACATGTAAGCCAGATGCACAAAGTAGTGCATGCGTCTGGAGTTTGTTTGCAGTGGCTAGAGGCTCTGGAGCTACCCGTTCTCTCTTTCTCTCTATCTTCCTCTATCTCTTTCTCAAATAAATAAAATAAAATATTTAAAAAAACAAATGAACTTTTTCTGTTAAGTGTTTTTAAATATTTCAAATTATAATACAAAAAAAAGAAGCCAGACAAATGTTTTCTCTTGCCAAATTACCACAATCCATCTTATTTGGGCAAGTCACCACGATTTCACACGCATCAAAGAAGGTAATGCCGGTTAACACAGAGTGTGAAGTGGCAACACATAAATGCCAGTCATTGACATTTCTTAGAATACTAATGACATTTTGTCTTCCTAAATAAAGCAGAGTCTCCTTACGAAAGCCGCTGGAATTTTGTTCAGTGGAAAACTCTCAGTGATGTAAAACAATATCTACACAAGGTCCCCAAACATGGCCACTCTCTGGGGAATCCACTAATCCCAGTATCCCTTTAAGAGTTTCACTGGTAGCCAATTAAAAAACAAAAAACAAAAACAACAACAACAACAAAAAAAAACCACAGGGATCTTCTGAAACCAGGAGGTGGGTTTTCCCCAATGAGAATGAAAGCCACATAAAAGGGAGAAACTGTCTGAAATATGTCCATATATTCTTACCACATATGTCGCAGCACTGTTCCAAAGAACCAGAAAAACCACAGACTGGGAGTATATGCTGGCAAAAAATAAATAAATAAATAAAGTATTATTGTCCAAAATATTCAAGGAACTCTTAAAACTCAATGAGAATATGAGCAACACAATTTTAAAATGGGCAAAAATATTTGAACATATGCCTCATCAAAGAGGATCTCTATGGAGGAAGCGTAAATGAGAAGATGCACAGCATCATGGCTGAACACTGTGGAATTCAAAGGAAAACAACAGGGAAAACCTGCCACACGGCCATTAGTGTGGAGAATGTCAAAAACCCTGGCAACACCGAAGGCTGGCCAAGAGTAGGGAAGCGGGACCTCCCATACACTGTGGGTGGGAATACAAAATGGCTCAGTCACTTTGGAAGACAGTTTGGCAGACGCTCACAAAACTAAATATATGTTCTTACCATATGATCCCATAATCCTCCTCCTTGGTGTTTACCCAAAAGATTGAAAAAATGATGTCCACACAAAAACCAGCACATGGATGTTTGTAGCAGCTTCATTCGTAATTGCTGAAACGCGGGAGCAGCCAAGATGTCCTTCAGCAGGAGGATGGAAAAAAGGAAAAAAGGAAACCCTGCGGTACATCCAGAACAACGGAGTATTATTCAGCCCTGGAAAGAAATGAGCTGCTCACTATACAAAGCATGGGAGAACCGTACATGCGTAGTATTAAAGGAAAGGACCAACCTGAAAAGGCTGTGAACTGCATGATGGCAAGTGTGTAATGTCTGGGGGGGGGGTGGCAGGGAGTAAAACTATGGAGAAGTTGGAAAATGATGTCATTTGTCAGGGGCTAGGAAAGAAGAAGGATGGGTAAGTGGAACACAGAATATTTGGGAGGGGCATCCTACCAGGCCTTTGATCCCAGTACTCAGGAGGCTGAGATAAGGGAGGCTGGAGTAGAACGATTGCCAGGAGTTCGAGGCCAACCTGGGACTATACAGTGAGGTCCAGGTCAGCCCCAGCTAGAGTGAGACCCTGCGCCAGGGAAAAAGAAAAAAGAAAAAAAAGAGTGAGCCCTAAGTAAACTAGAGATGTTGGATGGTGATATTGTGCCAGTGTAGGCCCATCATTTTCAATAAGTGTACCACTTTTGTGTGGGGGTGTTGACAGGAGGAAGCTATTCATGGGAGGAGGAGCAAGAAAACTGCTCAGTTTTGCTATTACTCTAAAATTGCTCTAAAAACTATAAAAAATAGTAGATGTTCAATAAACTCAACCCAATTAACACTTTTTTTTTTTTTTTTTTTTGGTTTTCCGAAGTAGGGTCTCATTCTAGCCCAGGCTGACCTGGAATTCACTATGTAGTCTCCAGGTGGCCTCAAACTCATAGCGATCCTCCTACCTCTGCCTCCTGAGGGCTGGGATTAAAGGTGTGTGCCACCACTCCCGGCTTTGTTGGGCTATTTCTGTATATTGTTAGCAAAATCCACATGTGTTTAGATCTCAAACCTTGGGCTATACACTCCTCTGAAACCAGATGCTAAGAAAGGTCCTTCTTTTTTTTAATTGACAACTTCCATAATTGTAGACAATATCCCATGTTAATTTCCTCCCCCTCCACTTTCCCCTTTGAAACTCCACTCTCCATCATATCCCCTCCCCCTCCCAATCAGTTTCTTTTATTTTGATGTCATGATCTTTCTCCTATTATGATGGTCTTGTGTAGGTAGTGTCAGGCACTGCGAGGTCATGGATATCCAGGCCATTTTGTGTCTGGAAGAGCACGTTGTAAGGAGTCCTACCCTTTCTTTGGCTCTTACATTCTTTCCGCCCCCTCTTTGGCAATGGACCCTGAGCCTTGGAAGGTGTGATAGAGATGTTTCAGTGCTGAGCAGTCCTCTGTCATGTCTTCTCAGCACCATGGTGCCTTCTGAATCATCCCAAGGTCACCGCCATCTGAAAAGAGAAGCTTCTCTAACCAAAAGTAATTGTTACTAGAGAGTTCCTTCTTGGTTCTGTGGGACCTTCAGCAAGTTCCTGCAAGCCTGTCTCAGTGTGGCTTTTGAGATGGAAATGGTGTCAGCGCCCCCTGCAGGTGAAGCTGACCAGACAGCTGTGAGGAGCACTGACTGTCTGGTACCCAAGGCCTCTCCAGGGACTATGGAATGGTGATCACTCTATGACGCTGACAAGGAAGAGAGACATTTCCAGAATACCCGAAGTCAGGGATCGCAGGTCTCTGGGGTATGGAAGAATTTTGGGTTACACACCAGAAGGACAAGCACACTGGGCTTCATCTGTCCCCCACTGCCTCACCATTCAAGTGTACCTTGACGTACCTGTCTTTCAAACTCAGAACTCTCCCTCCCTCCCTCCCTCCCTCCCTCCCTCCCCCTCCCTTCTTCTTTCCTTCCTTTCTTTCCCTCCTGCCTTCCCTTCTTTCCTCTCTCTCTCTCTCTTTCTCTCTGTCTCTCTCTCTTTCTCTTTTTTTTTTTTTTTGGTTTTGCAAGGTAGGGTCTCACTCTGGTCCAGGCTGACCTGGAATTCACTATGTAGTCTCAGGGTAGCCTCGAACTCTTGGCAATCCACCTACCTCTGCCTCCCAAGTGCTGGAATTAAAGGCGTGTGCCACCATGCCCGGCTCTCTCTTTCTTTCTGACAGTGTCTCATGTATGCCAAGCTGGCCTTGGATTCACTATGTGCCTGAGGATGTCCTTGAACTCCACCTCCCAAGTGCTGGGATTACAGTTCTGTGCCAACACAGCCAGCACGGAGCACCAGCTTGCCGATGGGTTCCACCCTGGCCTCTGACCTACAGCTGACTAGACTCAGGCTCTGCTCCAGGTCACATGGTGTTCAGTCTAGCAATCTAGCTTTTAGGAGTTGCAAAGCAACAGAGAAGCTTTAAAAGAAAGAAAAAAAAAACAAGTTTTGCATACTGGTAAACTTTGGTGGCACCTGTGGGAGTATTTGAGGCAGAACAGTAAACTGCCACCTTCCGTGGGAGAAACGGCTTCACTGATGAGCCTCACTCGTGACCACCCTGGGAAATGGGAGTTGGGAATCTGAGCCTCAAAGCCAGACCTCATAGAGATACAGCTCAGTCCACGAGCTGCAGGAAGGTTGCTTAGGAGACAAGGCAGCTCTAACAACCGAGTTAGAACAGTAAATAAAATTGCCATCTGTTGAGCTCTTAATATGGGCCAGGCACTATGCCAAGCATTTTACAAGTGTTAGCTATCTTCTCTTTAAACCTGCTTAAATTGTGGAATAAAATACTCTTGGATTAAAGTGTTCAAAACAAATGTATGGTATAATGAACAATCACAAAGCAAACACTTGTGTAACTACCTCCCTGGTCAAGACAGAAGCCCCTAAGCACTGCAGAGTGGCCTGCTGGTGGGCTCCCTGAAGACCTGGTCTGCTCCACCTAGTTCCAATGCCTTTTGGATTTCATAATTGCTTTCTGTCTTGATAATTTTCTCAACATGTGATGTAAAATAAAAACTGTATAGCTGGTAGATTAAGTTTTGCTGATTTTTGAAATCTAAGGTAAAACTACATGCCACGTCCTTTTTTTTTTTTTTTTTTTTTTGGCAATGCTGGGGATTGACTTCAGAACTTTGTACATGCTAGACAAGTACTCTATCACTGAGGCCTATCTCCAGCTCTATTTCTCATGTTCTACATTACATTTATAAGATGATTCATGTCTGTCCCTGATGCATAATTCATCCCTTCTCATAGTCTAGTGCTACTTAGTACTTCCGTGTGTGATTTATCACAACCTATTCATTCATTTTACAGTTGACGAGTATTCGCATTGTTTTGTGCACGAAGACGATCCCAAGCATTAAAGTTATTGCTGTGCTCGTCTGTCTGTTCTGGTGAGCATGAAAAGTTCCTTAGATACCCATTCCAACAGTAGAATGGCTGGGCTTTGGAATATGCATGCTGTCTGGTTTATTAGATAATGCCAAAGTTTTTTTTTTTTCTTTGCAAAGTGGTCATGTGATCTCCATTCCTCCCGGTAGCCTAGAGATTCCTGGTGCTGCTCCCCTCACTGGCAGACGAGATCAGTGGAGTCTGCAGAGCTGAGCGCAGCAGGTAGCATTTCAGGGTAGTTTCAGCACTTGGACTTGAAATACACTGAGTTCTCTTTTGTGCGTTTGGCTCCTGTTTGCTGCTTTTGCTCAGCAGTGCACTCGTGAGACTCGTCCATGCGGCTGCCAGTGGATCTCCTCTATTGTTGGTTTTTGTTTGTTGGGGTTTTTTTTTTTTTTTGTCATATTAATATATTTTTTTGTCTAGACTTCCAAGTTTTCTGCCTGCTTCTCTTTTGGGTTGTTAGCTTTTTCTTATTAATTGGTAGGATACTAGTTTTTCAATTTTTAATTCTGGATACTTGCTCTCTAGTGGATTGAGCTGAAATATTTTCTCCTGTGTGTGTATGTATGTATGTGTGTGTATATATATGTACATATATATGTATGTAGATATATAAAATCTCACAGTGGTGCCAAGGAATAAATAGTATCAATATGATGGCGTCTCTTAGAGAAGTTCAGTACTTTGTTCAAGGTCACCCAATCGGCAGCATCAGAGCTGTGAAATGAAATCCACATCTGCTCAGCCGGCTCTCACCCCGCTTGGCCACACTTAGGGGCCAGGCCACCTTGCTTCACTCCAGTGTCTCAGTCCCTTGGCTGTCCACATTATCAGAACCTCTGCAAGCGTCTCTCTCTTCCTCTTCCTTCCTCTTGCGACTTTTCCTTGCCCTTCCCTGGTGCAGCCTCTTATGACCCCAGCTCAAATGCTGACACCAACTTGAGTTCTCCTCCTGGCTCCACGGGGGGGGGGGGAGGGAGAGGAGGGTCTCATAGCTTCACGTGGCACTGTCCCCCTCTCACAGGCAGGCTTGCAGATCAGATATTACCGCCCTGGCTCTGACAGTCTTGGGACAATCAATTGTGGCTGGAGTTACCAAATCTCTTGGTTAGGGTCTCTTACATGGGGCTATGGGGCATAAGGAGCTCACCTTTCCTACAGAGCCTCAGCACCTCTGTAATCTCAGTGAAGACTCTTCTTTCTCCCAGAATTCCTCACTCCCCACCAAGCCCACTCAAGCAGCAATTCTTACCAGTCTGGCAGCCTAGTTAACGCTTCAATGTAGCTACTTCTCTCCATGCTGGGCCTGTATCCTATATCGGGGGACTCTTAGGCTTCTCTCGGATTCCTAAGATAGCTGCCATGCATTCTCCTCACCCATTCTCCCCTCTTCCCATCTCGTTCTCTGCACACAGCAGTCAGAGGGTATGTTGGAAAGGCCAATCTGGGGGCTGGAGAGATGGCTAAGCGGTTAAGGTGTTTGTCTGCAAAGCCAAAGGGTCCAGGTTCGATTCCCCAGGACCCATGTAAGCCAGATGCACAAGGTGGCACATACATCTGGAGTTCGTTTGCAGTGGCTGGAAGCCCTGGCATGCCCATTCTCTCTCTCTCTACCTATTTCTGCCTATTTCTGTATCTCTCTCAAGTAAATAAATAAAAATTTTTTAAAAAGGAAAGGAAAGGCCAATCTGATGAAGCCAGACTGTTTGCAACTTTCCACAACTTCCGTTTGCTTTCCCACACAAGCATGAGGGCCTACTTCACCCTGAGTTCAACTCCCTAGCACCCATGTACACAACTGGACACACCATGTCCAGACATGTCTGTAGCCTCATTCCTGTGGGGAACAGAGACCAGAGAATCACTGCGCCTCATGAAAACGGAAGCTCCGGAATCAGTGAGACCCTATCTGGAGGAGACACGCGGGTGACTGACAGAGAGACACTCCACGTTCTCCATGTGCACATGGGGCACTCACCTCTGCATATACATGGTTTTCAGAGCTGATTAATGTTTTGAATGAACAAGAGCAGAAAACTCTGTGTATGCAATGAAGACACTGCAATTCACCACAGACAGTAACCTGTGCTTCGGACAATGTTCATGGTGTTTTGAACAAATAAATAAATGTTTTCAAAAATGGTTTATTTAAATGACCAGATGTTATTGTCTCCTGCCCATCCGACAGACCCAAATGACAATTGCTGATGTCACCCAATGTGGCTTAGACTGCGTGTGCTTTCCTCTACACTTCACACAGGTGCAGCATGACAGGGAGGGCACATAGCAGTATGTATTATTTCAACTACTCAATCCCTTTGACACTCATGTCTACACCGACGAGTGTGTCCTTTGGAAATGCACCCACGGGCTATGGGGAAAAAGTCATGCAGCATATTTTGTTGCAGTGTTGTTTACAGTAGTGCCAAATGAAAATAATATCCATGTCTATGAAGAAGACTCGAGGATGTTTATCAAATGGAATGTCATTCAGCCAATGGAAAGAATTAAATCTTCCTACATGAGGATTTCTTGGTGTTTATGAAAAAGGATATTAAAAATACATTGTGCTAAAAATTAAATCCAGGCCAGGTGTGGTGGCTCATGCCTTCAGTCCCAGTAGGGAGGCTGACTGAGGTAGGAGGATTGCTATGTGGACCACAAAGTGAGCTCCAAGTCAGCCTGGGCTAGAATAAAACCCTGTCTCACAAAAACAAAGAAAAAATTAATAAAAATAAATTCAGGGCTGGAGAGATGACTTAGCAATTAAGGCGCTTGCGTGTGAAGCCTAAGGACCCAGGTTCGACTCCCAAGAACCCACGTAAGCCAGACACACAAGGTGGCGCATGAGCACAAGGTGGCACATGGATCTGGAGTTCGATTTCAATAGCTAGAATACTATAATGTCATATATGCACTTTTAGAAATTGGGGAAGACATGCAAAACCTTTTCTTTCCTGTGATGGCTAGTTCTATAATGATCTTGCTATTTTATTACCACAAAATAATTTAAGTTTTTTTTTGTTTGTTTGTTTTGGTTTTTCTAGGTAGGGTCTTACTCTGGTCCAGGCCAACACAAAATAAGTTTATAATAATGAAAAATCTAATACAGTAAAGAAGAAGAAGAATTATATCATTAAGTCTGCTCTGTCTACTCAGACAGACATGTCTCCCTTTTGACATTGCAACTTAGCACTGTCAGCTACAAAACTCAGGCTGGAGAACCACATAACGGCATTATATATAACCTCATAACGTTTTAACTAAATTTAAGATTTTGTGTTGTGCCGCACGCATAGCTGCCCTGGGCCACTGGTTGGCCCTGATTTTAAAAAAAAAAAAAAGCTCTATGCAGTCAGCATGGTTCTAACTTATCCTCTGTTGTTTCTCCAAAGCTTAGTCAGCGCCAGGCACTTCACAGATACTTATTAAACATTAATCAGTTAAGTGAAGAAGTGAGAGAATGACCTGTTTCTAAGACACCCCCCCATAAAGTGTGATGCCCACTCCAGTGCTCTGGAAACAGCCCCCTGGCTACCACTCCCCTTGGGATGTACCCCAGTCTTTAAGACAATTGCAGATATGCACCACCTTTTGGGGAGTAGTCTCTTCACATCATGCTTTTTGTCGATGTTGATCTCTGGGGCTTTTGCACAAAGTACCACACTCAACTTTTTGGTTCCTCTTACTGAAGTAGGCAAATAATTTTATTGAATTCAAGTCAAGGCCTTAGATTTTATCCCTGTTCCACTTCATCCTTGGGGTTTTGACCAGAATTACTAAGATATTTTAAAGTCCAAGCCAGGATACTAGCCAAATACCAAATAGTCCCACCATGTTACTTATACATTTGATAAATAGGACTTACATGTTTACCTCCAGGTTAGTTGTTAGGCAGGTCCCAGGACAGAGGAATCAGACTCTCCCACTTGCTTCTCAAGCACATTTATTTCACCCCCGAGCCTTTGTATTTGGAGATCCCTCCACAGAAGAAGCTTTCCCTGGACGGCAACTCCTTCAAGATTCAGCTCTCAGAATGTCTCAGGATGTCTGCCTTCTTATAGCTGCCCAGTCCAAACTCCACGCTGCCTTGATTCATTCTCCTTAAAGCATTATCAGTATCTGCGGTTTCTTTGCTTCTAGTTTCTAGTCACTGTCATGACCTGCTCCCTACCCCATCTCAGTGTCTGCCTTATTCACAGCTCCTATGCCTGTCACATGACACTCACTCAAATATATCCTTCCCAAGTGAATGACTGTGACTCTACTTACCTGAAATGACTTCTGATCCAGGCTTCCATTTTATCTGTGAAGATGGCCGTGGGGCGACTGTAACAAATTACCACAATTTTGGAGACACAAATGTTCTGGCAGTCAGAACTCCGACACTGGTTTCACTTGGCCAAACTCAAGGCCACACTTCCACCAGTTTTTAGAGGCAATCTATTCCTTGCTTCTTCAGCTTCCGGTGGCTGCCAGGGCTCTGGGCTTGTGGCTGCCTCCATCCCCAGCATCTTCAAGTCTTTCTGTACTTCATTTTTACATTGCCTTCTCTTCTGTGCATGTGATTATAAAAGCCACCTCGGGCGCCCCCTTCTATCAGGTGACATAGGATGGCATTTAGGGCCCAAATGGATACGTCAGGATAACCTTGGTTCAACCACCTCTGCAAAGGTTCTATTGTGTATCATGACATTCATTGGCCTCAGAGATCAGGACATGATGTCTTTGGGGGACACCGTTCAGCCTCCCGCAGATGTCATTTGTGACTTTGGGAAATCCCCTTTGCAAAACCAAAACACAGGGTCCTGAGTTTCTCTTCCCCAGAGTTTCTCTTCCCCACCTCTCTGGTGGGATCTGCCACATGGGAGAAGCTTAGCAAATTCTTCTTGACTGCGTCTGTGCAGGGCTCTGCGTGTCCCTCCTAGCACCAGACCTCAAAAAAAAAAAAAAAAAAAAAGAGAAAGGTAGCCAGGCGTGGTGATGTACGCCTTTAATCCCAGCACTCGGGAGGCAGAGGTAAAAGGATCACCATTTGTTCGAGGGCACCCTGACAGACTACATAGTGAATTCCAGGTCAGCCTGGACTAGAGTAAAACCATGCTTCAAAACAAACCAAAGAGGAGGAGGGAGTATGGGGATCTGGTTTCCTCTATATAACAGGCTTACACTTCCCAGATTCCTCAGAAGCCACAGGGCTCTGGGCACCGGAAGCTCCTCATCAGTGGTCCATGTGACATGGTGTTAATACCCCCTGGGAGTGATCACAAGATTTTTCATAAGTGACAAGAGCAAGAAGACAAACACTGCCCCCTACAAAGGCAACTGGACATTGGGCCCAGTGTCCGCCATCTGTCCCCAGTGTGAGGAGGCTGGGTTATGGTTAAATCACTTCTGAACAGGAAGCTGGGGAGAGGGAGGCTGAAATTAGCTTATCTCCCCCAAACTGGGGCCTTGGGTACATTTCCCAGATAAAGGCCAGTGTCTAGGGAGAAGAAATCTTACCCTGTAACAGGCTCAGGCTACAGGAAACTCTTCCACCCAAGGTCTATCCCTACAGTTGCTCGTGAGCCTGGCCCTCTGCTGGCAGAAACAGCAATCTTTAGTCATCAACCTTTGTCATGCTAATTATACCTCATCAACAGCAGGGCCTGAGGTAGGGCCTGAGTCCCCTGAAAAGCTGTCTGCAGTAGGGTTTGGCACCCAAAGGCCATACCAAAACTCAGCAGCTTAAACCGGGGATGGTGGCACACGCCTTTAATCCCAGCACTTGGGAGGCAGAGGAAGGAGGATCGCCATGAGTTCAAAGCTACCCTAAGAGCAGGGGAAGATTCTTTTCTCTCTCTATCCTCTACTATACACAAGGACATCCAAGCAGGCAGAGGGAAGACCAAAGGCGCAACCAGGACACTCAGGTCTGACTTTGCAATCAAAGAGGATGGGCTGGGGAGCTGTGCCTCCATGGATAGAATGCTTGTGTAGCACGCAGGAAGCCCCAGGTTCTCTCCTCAGCACAGCAAATACTGGGGATGAAGGTACTTATTTATTATCCCAGCACTCTAGAGGTGGAGGCAGGAGGATCAGAAGTTTATGACCAGCCTCAGCTGCAAAAAAGAGTTTGAAGCCAGCTTGAGCTACATGAGACCTTGTCTCAAGAACACACAAATAAAAAAATAGCCGGGCGTGGTGGCACACGCGTTTAATCCCAGCACTCGGGAGGCACAGGTAGGAGGATTGCCGTGAGTTCGAGGCCACTCTGAAACTACAGAGTTAATTCCAGGTCAGCCTGGGCCAGAGTGAGACCCTACCTCGAGAAAACTACAAAAAGGAAAAAATAAATAAATACGAAGAAGGGGTCTTTGAGGGTCACCCCGAGCCTAAGATGTGGGCTTACCCCCAACAGTCCTGGCTAGGACTGGACAAGCCTTTACCCAGCACGTCTTCCTCCATGGTTTAGTGACTCTGCCATCAAAGAAAAAGCTTCTGGCTTCAGAGGGCTACGAGCTGGGTGTGTGGCTTAAACCATCTCTCCAGCCCCCCCCCACCACAGTTTTCTTTGAGAACACATAAATGCCACTATAAAGCAAACCAATGGGACAATATGATTCACTCTGCACAAGACCTACACAAACTAGTTCCTTTCACTCTGAATGGAGAAAAATGCATAGCACTTATTCTTACTGGCAGTGCCCTGGGCATTTGTAAAGTGACTAGGCCTTTTTTGGGAAGAGATTGGCTGAACCACAGAAGCAGGAACAAAAGCTCTATGGATCATCTCGCTATGATAACCATGCTATGGAGTTTGAAAAAGGAACTCAAGGGTTTTAGAAGACATCAGATGAGACTGTAACAATTCACAGGTTAATTTTGTCAAAACGGGAGTCCCTGGAAACAAAGTACATGACTCTAGTCAGCATGGTGGTACATGCCTATACCCCTAACACTTGGGAGGTAGAGGTAGGAAGACCAGAAAGTCAAGGTCATCCTTGGCTATGTAGTGAGTACCAGGCCAGCCTGGGCTATATGAGACCCTATCTCAAAAACCTGAACAAGACCCCCAAAAAACAAACAAACAAAAAATCTGAACAACAACGACCAAAAAAGGACTGGGGAGATGAGTCGGTGGGTCAAGCATTTGCCGTACCCATATAAATGCCAGGTTGCAGTGGTGGTTGACTATAATTCTGATGCTCAGGAGGTAGACAGGGCATCTCTGGGGCAAGATAGCAAGCTAGGCTAGTCAAATTAGCAAGCTCAGGGTTCAACACCCAAAGCCAACCTCTAGCCTCCACATGCATGCACACAAACATGCATACACAAATGCATGCACAGTGTGCACACACAAAAACTAGGGAAAGTGCCTCTTTCTATAAAGGAAAAGACTAGTAGACAGAATCCATACAAGGGGATGACTTCTGAACATATACACACATACTGAATCTATTTTAAATAAAGTTAAAGGTCAAATAACAAGTTAGAAAAAAAACTTACGTGTCTGGAGTTCGTTTGCAGAGGCGAGAGGCCCTGGCGCACCCATTCTCACTCTTTCTCTCCCTCTCGCTGTCTCAAATAAGCAAGTAAAAGTAATTTAAAAATTTTAGAGAACGCTTCTTTAAAAAAAATAACTTTTTATTTTTATTTATTTTTGAAGAGAGACATAGAGACAGACAGAGAGGGAGAAAGAGACAGATAGAGATGGGTGCACCAGCAGTCTCTCAGCTGCTGTGAACGAAATCCAGATGTGTATGCCCCCTTGTGGGCAAGTGCGGCATTGCGCCCTTGCATCATTTTACATCTGGCTAAACGTGGGACCTGGAGATTGGAACCAGGTTCTTAGGCTTAGCAGGCAGGCGCCTTAACCGCTAAGCCATCTCTCCAGCCCTAAAAAAATAACTTTTTAAAAATTCTTTTGAATCAAAGACAGAGTCTCATATAGCCCAGATGGCCTTAAAGTTGTTATGTAACCAAGGATGACCTTGAACTTCTGATCCTCCTGCTTATGGAATGCTGGCCACCACACCTGGCTTCTTTATGTACTGCTTGAAGATTGAGCCCAAGGGTTTGTGTATGCTAGGTTAGCACTCTACCAGCTGAGCTCAATCTTCAACCACTTGAAAGAATTATTTATCTGGAGCTGGAGAGATGGCTCAGCAGTTAAGGCGCTTGCCTGTTAAGCCTCTCAACCTGGGTTCGATTCCCCAGTACCCACATAAAGCACAGATGTATCTGGAATTTGTTTGCAGGGGCTGGAGGCCCTGGCATTCTCTCCCTCTCTTTCTCTGTCTCTTTTCTCTCCATCCCTCTTTGCTTATAAATAAATAAATAAAAATACTAAAAAAAAACTTAAGAAGCATTTCTCAGATAATCTAGCACTTGACTAAAACCACTGTACTACCCATGTTATTCAAAGTCTGTAATCTTAGAAACCCAATGGAACTTTCTTATCCTCTTCATGACTCCACCCCCCACCCCCCAGAACTAACCTACTGCCTACTAAGGGCTTTGTCTGGGGAAGCTCTATCTCCCTGACCCAGGCTTGCTTAAGGTGGCCACGGCCTCACCTCTGAGTAACTCTGTCCCCCAGTTATTTTTATCAATCTGGCCACACATGGCTCAGTTCAGGTTTCTCTTTTTCCTTAGCCTTCCCTACCCACCTTGGCCACCTGCCCCACTCTGGGCCCTGTGGCATTTATCATCTACATATCAGTTCAGGGCCTGCCTGGGCTGGTCTAGTTTCCTCATCTTTGATTGCACACACATCTCCCTCACTCAAAAGTAGCTCCTTGTGAGAAACAACTCCTCTGTCTAGACCATGTGGGACCAAGAACATAGCCAGGCAAGGCAAATCTGCCCACCCCTCTGATTCTAATGATAAAATAAGGATGGCCATTTCTTGATACAGCCTACGTCCAATCCAACTAGGGTAGTTACATGGCATTAAATTAGGTATTAGCTCCATTCCCTGAATGCCAGGCAGGGTATTTGCATAGGTAGAAAAATTATGACTTTTAGATAGGGTCTTGCTACATACAGCCCTGGCTGGCCTTGAATTTGTGATGTTTCTGCCTCAGCCTGCAGAGTGCTTTGATTTTAAGCATGCACTACTGTGCCTAATAATTAAGGCCTTCTTTTTCTTAAAAAAATAATATTTTATTTATTTATTGGAGAGAGAGAAAGAAGAAGCAGATAGAGAGAATGGGTGTGCCAGGGCCTCCAGCCAAGGCAAACAAACTCCAGATGCATGTGCCACCCTGTGCATCGAGCTTATGTGGGTTCTGGGTAATGGAACCTGGGTCCTTAGGCTTCTCAGGCAAACACCTTAAATGCTAAGCTATCTCTCCAGCCCAAGGGCTTCTCAATAGGAGCAAATGCTGAGGTCTTTTTCCCTAAAACACCAAGAGATGGCTCACATTAAACAACCTGAACAAGGGCTGGAAAGATGGCTTAGCAGTTAAGGTGCTTGCCTACAAAGCCAAAGGGCCCAGGTTCAACTCCCCAGGACCCACATAAGCCAGATGCACAAGGTAGGGCATGCATCTGGAGTTCATTTGCTGCAGCTGGAGGCCCTAACATGCTCATTCTCTATCTGCCTCTTTCTCTCTCTTCCTCCCTCCCTCTCTTTTCTCTCGCTCAAATAAAATAAATAAATGATAATTTTTTTTTTTAAATTCTGAACAAGGTTAGAGCAGAACAATTCTGTCTTCTGGGGTGGGGAGGGAGGGTCCTTTGTGTGGAAGAGGGCTGCACAGGTATAAGGGACAAAAAGCTGAGACAGGCTACATCAACCCTTGCAGTGCATCACTCTTGTCTCACAATGATGTTTACTCCTATTCTGATTCTCCTTGAATCAAAATCGACAAGAAGCCCATCAATGGATCAACTGTCCATCACCTCCTCCCCAGCCCCGAAATCCAACACTTGCCTTTCCTTGGCTTTCGTAACAGCCCTAGCAACACACATTACTGAATCAATCCTGGGTCAATTTGTAATTGAAACTACCCGCTCTGCATCTCCCCACTGCCAAATTTATTAAGCTGATATATATGTCAATGTTGCCTCCCAGGCCAGCATAGGGTGACTTTGAGCCCTCACTGAAGTGCAAACAACCAAAATGAGATACCAGGACCGTTCTATTTGTTCCATGTCTCAGGGTGCTACATTTCTCATGCACGAGAGATTTTTTGGGAAATTGCCAGCTCAAGTGTGTTACTGGGAACCTGCATCAGTCTACGATCCTGACACAACATTTCACACATAGTCAGTGAGGGAGGGTGACTTTTACTGAAAGCAAAAGAAAAACTCCTGGAAGAGCTGGTAATATGGACAGGGCCACCGATGGATGTCACCATTCTTCCTGCTGGTCCAGCTTGCACCACAGTGAGCATTCGGACAAAGGACACCTTGCTCAAGAGGTTTTACTTCCTCTGTTAAGAAGATACTCTGAATATTCATGATGTTGTTAAAAAATAAGCAACTTCAGGGCTGGAGAGATGGCTTAGCGGTTAAAGTACCTGCCTGTGAAGCCTAAGAATGCCCATTCAATTCTCCAGGTCCCGCGTTTAGCCAGACGCAAAAGTGATGCAAGGATGCAATGTTGCACATGCGCACAAGGGGGCGCACGCATCTGGAGTTCGTTCACAGTGGCTGAGAGGACACTGGCGCACCTATTTTCTCTCTCTCATATTAAAAAAAATTTGCTAGGCAAATTATCATAATAAATCTACAATGCCTGCAATGTGAACAGTACACAATGTGTGCAGCAGCGCTGGTCAGATGTTTCCTAACTACAGGATTGAAGAATCCCACGGGAGAAAGCCATCCCCTCTGAGCCACAATGTCATCATCTGTACAATGGGAGAGAAGAGCTGTCTAGCGTGAAAGTTTAAGTGGTGGTCAGCTTTCCCCTTGGAGTAGGAAAGTGATGGTCTATCAATGATTCAGACAATGAGAAAGGGAAGACATTACTTCATTATCACCTAACTATATCCACAAGATACAGGGCTCCCATTTCCTCACACTTTTTCTTTCAAATTTTTATTTATTTGATTTTGTTTTTGTTTTGTTTTGTTTTCCAAGGTAGGGTCTCACTCTGTCCCAGGCTGACCTGGATTCACTCTGTATTCTCAGGCTGGCCTTGAACTCACAGTGATCCTCCTACCTCTGCCTCCCGAGTGCTGGGATTAAAGGCGTGCGCCACCACGCCTGGCAAATTTTTATTTATTTGAAAGAGATAGAAAGAGAAAGAGGTAGAGAGACACCCAGTGTGGTGACATACACCTTTAAATCCCAGCATTTGGGAGGCAGAAGAAGGGGGATCACTATAAGTTCAAGGCCACCCTGAGACTACACATTCTAGGTCAGCCCAGACTAGAGTAAAACCCTCCCTTGAAAAACCAAAAAATAAAAATAAAAATGAAGAGAGGGAGAATGGGTGCGCTAGGACCTCTAGTCATGGCAAGTGAACTCCAGACTCATGCACCGCCTTGTACATTTGACTTACATGGGTCCTGGGGAATCAAACCTAGGTCCTTTGGCTTTGCAGGCAAGCACCTTAACCACTAAGCCATTTCTCCAGCCCTCCTTGCATTCTACATTCAACAAAGAACACTACTGACAGTGTAAAGACTTTGGGTCTTTTTAGTAGTGACACTGTCGCCTCAGGTCGCGCTCTTGGCCCCCACCACACACCTGCTACATTTCTCTGCGATCAAAGAAGCCGAGTGGCAAAGCAGTTCCCCAGGTTAGGCATTCCTTGTCTGAAAATGAAAAAGGAAGTCTTAAATTAACTGCCCTGCACCAGGGTTTCTCAACCTCATAGCCATCCCTCTGGACCATGGCAGGGTGTCCTGCACAGACCAAGGCAGGAGGTTTACCAGCATCTAGCCCTGGCATCTACCAGATGTCAGTGGTATCTTCCCCTCCCCCACAGTTCCTTCCCCCAACCTCCTCCCCACTCCTCATGACAACAGCCAAGCATGTCTCCAGACATGGCCAGACATTCTCTGGGAGCAAGAGACAGCAAGGCTGAGAAACACTGGCCTCTGTGGGAATTAAAATTTATGACCCTAGCATCATGTGTAGGGTGGGGGGTGGGAAAACAAGCTGACGCCCAACCAAAGAAGATCTGGCCTCGAGGTTCTGCTATGACTGTTTTGTGTCCTTAAAGATTCTAGGGCTCTGTTTCCTGTCAATGATTAAAACTCAAACTCTGGCCTCTGTGTGTGTGTGTGTGTGTGTGTGTGTGTGTGTGTGTCCAGGCCTTCCTACTTTAGAGAGTATAGGAGTGAGGACTGAAGGCAGGTGTGGGGAGGCACTGACCACCTGAGGCCTACACTGTATGGAGAATTCCTTGAGATGCCCACAAAGATTTCAGATGCCAATATGGCAAATCATGAAAAGATACAGCAACTTGCAGAGAAATCCTCAAAACACCCTAGAAATGAGGCGAAACACAAGTTAAATAAGATGCGCTTTACTCATAATGTTGATGACAAAAGTTAAAAGTTTGAAAATGCTGAGTATTACTAAGGGTCCCAAGAGAAGGGCGCATCATGATGAGACGCTGTCTTCGTTGGCTTCCTCACAAGAGGATCTGTCGGGGCTATTAAAATCAAAGTACACATATCTAGCAGTTTTAAGCTTGGACAGAAATACTGTCTCATGTGCCCCGAAAGCATGAATAAAAATAAAGATGTTGACCACCACAAACCCAAATGTCCAGCACGTAGATAACAGACAATGGACCCTGGATCGTTTTATGAAATACCACGGAGCAGTCAAAGGGACGAGGTATTCCACATGTCGTGTCATGTAACAGAATATATGAAAAAGAAGAAATCTGCAGGAAAATAGAAAAAGTTGTTATTCACATTTTAGAAACACACATACACACGGAAGTATATCATTCATACCTGTAATGATAGATATGTGCTGTAGGTAAATGAACTGAAAATGGTACAAAAAAATGACATCAGACTGGGGGGGCAGGGGAGTATGATGATTAATCTCGATTGTAAGTTGATGTCGTTTAGAATCACCTTGTGTTTTTGTGAGGGTGTTTGTTTGTTTGTTCCATTCCTTGAGTGTGGATGACACCATTTGATGGCCTGAGGAAGGAGGAAGGAGAAAGCAAGCTGAGCCCCCAGCATTTACCGCCCTGCATCCTGACTGCAGACACCGTGTGACCAGGTGCCTCGCATTCCTTCTCCATCATGAAGGACGGGACCCCATGAACTGTAAGCTGAAATTAACTCTTCCTTCCTCCAGCAGCTTTTATGAGGCATTTTGGAAGCACAATGAGAAAAAGTAATAAATACAAGGAAGGACCTGTTTGAAGGGGCTTTTTAAAGAGGGAATTTCCATGGGATCTCTATTGTTTTACTATCATGGTAGGAAAGCCTGTTCACGTAAGATTCAATGTTAAGTTTCTTATGCACGAAAAAAAAAAAGTTTTCTAAGACAAAAATAACTTGCAGAGGGCTCCATTGTGTTCATGGTTAAGACACCCCCTGACATTGTGTTGCATAGACAGCTTTGTCCAGAGCCACAGAGATCCTGCAGGTCTTGTGCATGCCTATAAAAATGGGAAAGTCTGGGGCAGAAGTTTCAGAGAGAGGTCTCCTCACCACTGTGACATGGCCACAGCTCCATGCAGGGGCCACAGAAGAACAGCCGCGGCCCTAGGCAAAAGGACATGTACTAGAAGCAATCACATCACACACGTCACGTCAGCGTGCTGGGAGTGGTGATGCTTGCCTCTCACCCCAGCACCAGGGAGGCAGGAGGGTCACTGTGAATTCATAGAGAGTTTGAGGCCAGCCTGGGCTACCCTATGAGACCCTGCTTTAAAATGAATTAATTAGGGCTGGAGAGATGGCTTACTGGTTGAGGCATTTGACTGCAGAGCCAAAGGACCCAGGTTCGATTCCCCAGGACCCACATAAGCCAGATGAACAAGGTGGCACATGCATCTGGAGTTCTTTGTAGCTGCTGGAGGCCCTGGTGCACCCATTCTCTCTCCCTCCCTCTCTCTTTCTCTCTCAGATAAACAAAAATAAAATATTTTTTAAAAATTAATTAATTGATTTAAAAGAAAGGTGGTAGGAGAAGAGGAGAAGAAAAGAGAAATCGTAGTGACTAGGTATGGCAGCTTACTTATTACTGGATCTTACATCTGGGACTCGGCACCCAGAGCCTCACCTAATACTGACAGTGATCTCAGGAGTGTAGTCTTAGCACCTGCTAATCACAGCATCAACTGGACAGGATTTAGAATCACCATGGAAACAAATCTCTTAGCACATCCATTAAGGATTTCGTAGATTAGATGCACTGAGGTGGGAAGACTCACTGTAACTGTGGGCATCACCATCCCCTGGGCTGGGATCTGGGAGTATATAAAACAGAGAGAGCTAGCTGAGCACCAGCCTTCTTCCGTCTCTGCCTCCTCACCAAGAACTGACTGTGGTCTCTGCCTTAACTGCCTTCACGCTTCCCTGTCATGATGGACCGTAAGCCAAAATAAATCCTTCCTGCTTCCACTGCTTCTCATCAGGTGTTTGGTCACAGCAATGAGTGAGTGACTCATACAGAACCCTTTCAACAGATGAGGACTTTGAGGTGTAGTGCGTCGAGCAAATACCCGAGTTACCATGGATGCCTCTGACCTGAAGCTCTCACTCTAGCCTCCTCCCTTCACTGCCTCTCCACCATATGGAATACTGAGTTTGGCTCCACAGAGGAGTGAAGGGCCCAAAGTGACAACAATGCTAAAGAAGGGCTGCCATGGTTCCTGGGTGACCCTGATGAATGACAGGGCAGAATGTGAGGGAACAGGGCAGTCTCCTGCGCCTGCGGAATAGGAGTGGTCAGGAGCCCTGAGAGACTGAGACCACAGACAACTTCCCAGGACAAGAAGATAGCACATCACAGATCTTCTGTCCATTAGAATGGTCATTTCCTGATTCTTTCTCTTTTTTTTTTTGTTTGTTTGTTTGTTTGTTTGAGAGAGAGATAATGGGCACACCAGGGCCTTCAGCTGCTGGAAACGAACTCCAGACTCATATGCCAACTTTTGCATCTGGCTTACATGAGTTCTGGGGCATGGAACCTGAGTTCTTAGGGCTTCACAGGCAAATGCCTTAACCACTAGGTCATCTCTCCAGCCCTCGTTTTTTTTGTTTTTATAGTTCTAATTATTAATATAGTCCATATTTATCCAGCTCAGCTCTCCATTGGGGCCCTAGTGAAATCAACCAGTGGAGGCCTGGAATTCCTTTCTCTCCTGCTCCTGTGGTGCCTGGGAGACTTGCTTTCTGTTTTCTGATCCATTCGAAAGAGCAGGCAAAGTGGTCTGACAAGCACAGTAGTGGTACACCTGCGCTCCAGATGCTGAGAGCTTTCAGAGAAAGCAAATGTGTGTAACAATTTTACCTCCAAATTACAATGCTCGGGGAGAGTGGGTTAGGAAAATAAAGAGTGTCCAATGGGATAGATGGATTCAATTAAGGCAAAGAACATCAAACAATGCCAGGGACACCTCATTTTAATGGAACAGGTCATTTTTTTCCTCCTCTCTGCCTCCAGGTAACTCTCAACAAAAGTCCTGGTAGAAAGCAGGGTGATCACAACAGCACTTCAACCCCAGCATTCCTAGGGAAGGACTGGGGAGATGGCTCAGTGGATAAAGAGCTTATCTCTTGAGAGCAAGTAACCAAGTTCAAATCCCCAGGCACCATGTAAAAGCCAGAAACCAGAGGGCTTCTGTTCTATCAGCATGCTAGTGAGCAGTGAGGACCAGAGAGAAACCCTGTCTCCAACAAGGTGAACGGTGAGGACTGACACCCAGAAGGTGCCCTCTGACCTCCACACATGCCCTGTGATACACCTGTGACATGCACTCATTCTGACACACATAAACACGCACATACTCATTCTCAGACACAAAATAAAATAATATAGCTGGGGGTGGTGGTGCATACCTTTAAACCCAGCACTCAGAAGGACAAGGAAGGAGCACTGCTGTGAGTTCAAGGCCAGCCTGAGACTACATAGTGAATTCCAGGTCAGCCTGAGCTAGAGCAAGACCCTACCTCAAAACACAAAAATAAATAAATAAAATAAATAAATATACCCAGTGAGAGAACTCATATATTCTCTCTTCTGCGTATTGTCAATGGTAAGACAGCACATGAATCAGATGAAAGGAAGGCAGGATTCAAATTAGATGCACATTTCTACAGAACCAAATGTCGTTCAGTAAAGGGTATTTTCAAATTCCATTGTCATCATGGTAGAAAGTCTCCTTTTAAATTAAATCAGTTACTGTCATAAAAGAAAGATAAAATAGCATAAATATGTTCATTGCCTTTCTCTTCCTAAGCATTAGTTATGAAGGGAAAAAGGTGTTATGCTTTAGCCAATAAACATGATATTAACATGCTTTAAATTGTTGTTTGGAATGCCAGGTGTAGCTGTGCCAGCCTGTAATACCAGTACTCCAGAGATAGAAGCATAGAATCAGGAGTTCGAGGTCAGCATTGGTTACATAATGAGTTTGAGGTCAGCCTGTGGGCTACATAGCAACCTATCTCAAAATAAATAAATAAATAAACAAATAAATAAAACTGTTTTGCTGGTCACTTTATTTCTAATATGTGTGTTTAATGTTAATACTCATTAATATTAAGAATATCAATAAAATATTCATAAATATTCTTATTGCTTTTAACAGTGTTTGCAATAATTTCCTACCCAAAGGAACTCCAATCTGCAATAAACTTGCCATAAACACAGCTGATATGATGTGAGCATAAATGTGTACATATAACAACACATGTGCCATGTTGATGGCAACACTTCTCTCCAGCCACCTCAGGTTTCATCTAAAGTCACATGTCAATAACTAATAGTTTGACAAATAATGTTTTACATATTCTCTGCCTCCCGGCTATGCACTGAATCTATGGTTATGTTATCCAACCAAGTCATAGGTGGTCATTGTCTCACAAGTTGGTATTTTTATTTATTTGAGAGTGACAGACAGATAGAGTAAGAGGCAGAGAGAGAGAAAGAGAGAATGGGCAGACCAGGACCTCACGCCACCTTGTGCATTTGGCTTACGTGGGTACTGGGGCCTAGAACCAGGGTCCTTAGGCTTCACAGGCAAGCGCTTAGCCGCTAAGCCATCTCTCCAGCCACAACGTTGGTATTTTAAGCTCTATAATCAGTGGAGAAACTGGATGATGGCTCAAAGTAGAAAGTCAGTAATAATATCAGTTTACCTGCAACAATGTATGCGTATTCTAATTAGCAATTCAACATTGTGATGTGTCCAAAGTCTTCTTTTTTATTTTACTTTTGTTTATTTATTTGAAAAGGATAGAGATAGATAAAGAGAGAGAGAGAATGGGTGTGCCAGGGCCTCTAGCCACTGCAAACAAAATCCAGAAACATGTGCCACCATATGCATCTGGCTTACGTGAGTACTGGGGAATCGAACATGGGTCCTTGGGCTTCGCAGGCAAGTGGTTTAACCACTAAGCTATCTCTTCAGCCCCCAAAGTCTTCTTTTGTAGAGTTACCAAATAGTTATTGGGTTTCAGCCCATACTTACTGAGTTACAAAGTAAAATTCTCCTGCTAGAGTCAAGTTCAGGAGTGCCACCTCATCTTCAAGGTCCTCGGTAATAGCCTCTACTCTGGAAAGACTTCACTGGAGAAGTAAGCCAATGTTGAAATACAGAGTCACAGAGTTGTATCTCTGCAGAGGGGCTCCAGCTTCTAATGATAAGCCTTTTTATTTTATTTATTATGAGTGATTTACAATGACTCCCAGAACAGAAGACAAAATTCGGGAAGTGTAAGTCACTGACTCCCCAAAATCGGCCTCACTCACTTGACTCTTGTTGACATCAGCTATCCCAGCCAAGTGGATTAAGAACCCTGGATCCTCAGTGGCTGGAGACTTCCCTCATATGGTTATAAGGAACAGAGTTTCCTGTCATATTGTGAGGATTAATCCCCACTGTCCACTTGATTAGATGTGGACTCAACTAGGAGACAAATCTCCAGGTAAGTCTGGGAGGGATGAAGTTTCTAGATTAGGTTAATTGAGGTAGGTAGACTCACCCTAACTGTGGGCAGCATCATCCCACGGGCTGGGGTCTCAGACTGAATAAAAAGAAAAAAAATCTGGGCTGGAGAGATGGCTCAGTGGTTAAAGGTGCTTGTTTGCAAAGCCTGATGGGCTGGGCTCAATTCCCCAGTTACACACTAAGCAGCGTACACACCTGGAGTTTGTTTGAAGTGGCAAGAAGCCTTGGTGTGCCCATTCTCTCCCCCTTCTCTCTGAAATAAAGAAATAAATAGTAATAAATAATCTAGCGGAACGTCAGCATTAGTTGCTCTCTGCTTCCTGACCAAAGATGTGACCAACTATCTCACACTCCTGCTGCAGGCCTTCCCTGCCATCAACCCTTCCTCCCTTAAGCTGCTTTTGTTGTTGTTGTTGTTGTTTTGTTTTGTTTTTCGAGGTAGGGTCTCACTCTAGCTCAGGCTGACCTGGAATTCACTCTGTATTCTCAGGGTGGCCTTGAACTCAGAGCAATCCTCCTACCTCTGCCTCCTGAGTGCTAGGATGAAAGACCTGTGCCACCACGCCTGGTTTAAGCTGATTTTGTCAGGTAATTGATTGAAGCAACAGGAAAAGTAACTAAAACACACGTGGACTTTCCCATGTAGGGCAACTCATTACCTGGGTGAGGGCTTTCCCTTGGAGCAAGCCAGCCAGAACAAGACAGAAGTCCCAGTCTGTTTGAAACCCAACCCCAGAAGTGACACCCCATCACTTTTATTATATTCTATTTATTAGAAAGAAGCCACTAGGTTCAGCCTGCACTAAAGCAGAAGGGATCACACAAGAGCCTGATGACAGAGGGTGGTAGAGGCTGCTACAGCTGCTCTGCCTGCTCAGTGAAGGAATAAACACCAACACAGACCATAAGCAGAGAACTAGGAATGCTCTGGCATCTGATTGCTTATTGCTTATATTCTTTTGTCCTTGTCCCCCACTCATCCCCTTTTCCCCATCCCCTTTCCCCCTCTCCCTCCAAAACAACCTGCTTTCCTCCTAAAGTCTCTCAAGATGTTTCCTTCCCTCTACCACACAACCCCACCAAAGTCTAGCTGGTCAGCTCTTTATACTATGGGACATTTTTAAGCACTGCAGTTTAAGCTTAAAAACTTTTTAAAATTTTTATGTACTTATTTATTTGAGGGGTGGAGGGAGAGAGAGAATGGACATGCCAGGGCCTCTAGTCACTGCAAATGAAATGAACTCCAGACGCATATGTGCAGCTGGCTTACATGGGTCCTGGGAATTGAACCTGGGGTCTTAGACTTTGCAAGCATGCGCCTTAACTGCTAAGCCATCTCTCCAGACCTCTATGTCACACTTTTAACTTAGCCTTGCAGTGCAGAAAGCCCTGGAGGTTTTCTCAACTGCCATTCAGTGCTTAATCCGGCTAGCCAAAGCCATCATCCCAAACACCCACAAGCAAATGGCCATTCCAGGTAAACCACACGCAACATCCACCCATATGCTTATGTTCAGCTGGAAGCCTCCGCCCTTAGCCTCATTCCCCTCCCCTGGCAAGACCAGACCTCAGTTCATGTTATAAATCCCTCCTGACTTCTAAGATGCAGACCAGATTTCACAGTCTCTGTGACACTTCTGAGTCTAGCTAGCTAGCTGATTCAGTTCCACCGAGGTACTGGCTCAGCCTGAGAGACCACACCACTCACTGACCTGGTCAGTCACTGCACATGTGCACGCGTCCCCACGGAGTAGGGCTCTGTTCTGTCCTTCTTCCAGAATCCATCACCTGCATCTCAGTGAGGGTCAGGATGAGTCTACCTGGTCCCCTCCTGGTCCATGCGAGAGACAATATCGGTTAATAGTTAGCTGAGTGGATTTAGAACGAAATGCCAAGCACAGTGCCTAGTATATCAGAAGAGCTCAATGGGTAGTATTTGTTCACCCCTCCAGTCCTTAAAATGGGAACTCTACTCAGTGGCACCGTGGTGAAGACGCCGGAACCCTTCCCAAGACAGCAAGGACAAATTTCATATTCCGGAGTTTGATGCAAGCAGGCCCATCCACACACGTATCAACAAGCTGAAGACAAATCTGTAGCTGTGCCTTTATCGACCATCCTAACACTGGCTTTGAAGGTACCGAGCGCCAAGTACCAGAGCGTCCCCTGGCGCAGCCGGAGAAGAACCGAGCGCCAAGCAACACTTCAGTGTGTGTGTGGGGGGGGGGCACATGGAGAACCCCCCCCGAGACAGCGGTGGTGAGGACGAAGGATGCTGGAGAAATACACAGGAGAAATTCATGGATTGTGGGGTAAAGCTGCTCACATACATGGTTTAAGCAATTCTTAGTAAACAAACATACAATTTTTTTTTTTTTTTTTGTAAAAAACAGAAAACATAACAGAAAACGTTTGAAGACCTTGGTTACCTGGCCCGAGGAGGGGTCAGGATTGGAAAACCTCCAAGCACCGAACGTCTGGAATTCCAAGAGAGATCGATAGATTTCGAGGTTGAGGCTTGAAGTGCTTCTCGGGGAATCAGAGGCGGCCGTGGTGGTGGGGTGGGGGGAGCCCCGCGAACCGCCTCGTCCACGCGCCGAGCTCGTTCCCGCGTCCCGGACATCCCGAGCAGCAAAGTGCGCGCCGGTGGTCGTGAGAGCCGAACCGGGGACCCCCGCATCCCACCCCACCCCAGCGGCGCCCCGCCGCGCGGAGTTAGAAGGAGTTTGATGAGCTCGCAGTCCGCGAGGTGCAAGACGCCCACGCCGGCCGCCGCTCACCTGGCTCCGCAGCAGCACCACTTCCATCGCTGCCCATCCCCGGGGAGTGGTGGTGGCTCCGGATGCCACGGGCGTCGGTGAAGAGAAAAGGGCGAAAGGAAGCGATGGAGACGAGCCTTTCCCGGGCTTGTGGCCGCCTGCATCTCGCCGTGGGACCCCGCGGGGGGTGGGGTGGAAGGGTAGCACGCTGCATTGCAAAAGTTTTGAGTTTTGCAGGGGGGGGTCACTCAGCGGGAAAGACGACCTTGGCCTCGGCCCAAGGTCGCAAGGGCCGCAGGGATCCGGGCTCCGGCCGGGGTAGGGGCGATGTATGTGTCGGGGACAGTCCGCAGCATCCGGGGGCGCGGGGGTGGCCGTAGGCTCCGCACGCGCTCAGCTCGGCTCGGCTCGGTCCTCCCCGGCGGCGGCGGCGGCGGCGGCGGAGTCTCTCGGGCGCCCCCGGCGGCCGCGCGCGGAACTGACCGAGGCCGGGCCGGGCCGAGCCGAGCGTCGGGCCCCGCCTCCCCCGCCCCTCCTCCCTCCGCCCTCCCTCCTCCCTGTCTCCCTCTCTCCCTCCCTCCCCCTGCTCAGAACACTCAATGTCGGAACGTTCCGAAGATGACGTCGGAGCGTTCTCGAATCCCGTGTCTCTCGGCTGCTGCTGCCGAAGGAACAGGGAAAAAGCAACAAGAAGGAACAGCAATGGCGACACTGCATCGCAAAGTGCCCAGTCCGGAGGCGTTTCTGGGCAAACCCTGGTCCTCCTGGATCGACGCCGCCAAATTACACTGCTCCGACAGTAAGAACCCCACCGCCTCCTCCTCCTTTTATTATCCTGTAACCTTTCCATTCACCTAGAGCCACTGGGAAGAAAAAAAAAAAAGTGTGTGTGTGAGAGAAGAGAGAGTGGCCCCCGATGTCCTCCATGCTTCTCCCTCTCTCTCTAAATAAATACACAGACACAGATCATCACTGCCCCCGAGAGGCCCGGCTGCCAGGCTGCTGTCTGTCTGTCTGTCTGTGCCCGGCTCCCCGGGGCAGGCAGCCTGTGGGGTGGGCTTTCGCAAGCCCCACCGTGTTATCTGTTTAAAAGGCGACTCTGTTGCTGCTTGCACAGTTTTTTTTTTTTTTTTTTTTTTTTTCTTTTTTTCTTTTTGGTACCTATCTGGGCCAGGTAGATGGAAACCCGGACTCGGGAGAAAAATGTTGCATTGTCAATTTTTTTTGAAAGATTTTTTTTTCATATACAGTATTTATATTGATCTGTTTGCAAATAAACACTCTCCCTCCCCCCTTGACTTTGGCTTTTTTCCCCCCTTTTTTTCCTCATTTTCTTTTTTCCTTTTCTTTTTCATCTGCAGATGTAGATTTAGAAGAGGCTGGAAAAGAGGGTGGCAAAAGCAGGGAGGTTATGAGGCTTAATAAAGAAGGTAAGTGGAGCTACTGGCATTTTAGTGTTAGCGTGTGGGGCAGAATCTTCACAGGATTTGGAATATAATGTGAATTGTTCTGCTGGGTACAGAGTGACTAAGGCTTGTCAAAAAATTGAGCACACCCAGGTGACCTACTGCTTCATGCTAACTTCTTTCAAAGTATAAATACAACTGGGGGGCGCAGGGTGGGGGAGGCTGTGGAAGGCAGAAGTTTACTGTACTTCAGTTAAGAGTCCACAGTCTGAGCCTCCTAATTGTATCTGCCATGCCTTCTCCTTTGGAGCACCATTGCCAAATGGTGGTGGGTTGAAATCCCCAAAGTGAGGAGTGGGGCTCCCTTCACAAGCATTCCAGCCTTCCTTGTGTGCAAATGCGCAACAGTTTTAATGAACCCCACATGGCCAGTCATTCCAGCAGTTACTCTCCACTTCAACTGCAAACCATTATACATGGCAAACCTTTGCTGCAAGTGACATTTTGGCCCACTTGGCATCCTGTCACACAGGTTGTCAGGTGGTGATCAGGGTTAGGGGTAGCTCTATATGCATCCTCCCCATCCCTGTGTCCCAGCTCTGCCCACCATCTCTGCTTCCCAGCATGCAAATAACATACAGCGAGTAGAGAGTAGATCCCAGATCGGATATGTGCATGAAGCCACGGCTTGCTGGAGCTGGGCATGGAGTACTGGTGGTGGTTATAAGTCAGTCATGTCTGGTGTTTGCAAGGCCGCCATATGTAACTGGCCTGTGGCTTTGAATGGAGCGACTCTGCAGGCCACTTTCTGCTGAGCAAATGGGTGGGTTTATTTGAATTGTGATATACCAACTGGCTGAACTTGGTGATGGGAGGAGGGCACAAACCGGCAGACAAAGCATTGAAGAAGTTCAGACATTGCCGGGTGTGGTGGCGCACACCTTTAATCTCAGCACTTGGAAGGCAGAGGTAGGAGGATCTCTGAGAGTTCAAGGCCACCCTGAAGACTACATAGTGAATTCCAGATCAGTCTGAGCTAGAGTGAGACCCTAACTCAGAAAACCAAACCAAAACAAAACAAAAAGTTCAGACATAACCAGGCTGGTGGAGCATCGCTCATATAAACCAATGGAGAGAAAGGCTCAAAAGGCTATAGTCTCTCACTTCATAAGGGGATACTTACCTAAAAAGTTGGCGAAAACTGCTTGGAAAGATGGAACTCATCTTGCGGGTTGATAGTTGGTTTTTGGTACCCAGTCATTTCTTTACCGTCCAGTGAGAGGAGAATTTGTGCTTGGGTGGGGGGGATGGAGGTTAAAAATGCCTGCATATTCAAGGATACCTCTCTAGCATAGTGTTTCTGCTAATTAAGCACTTTGGGAACACAACATTATTCTAAAGATGTTTGCCTCTAAATATCTTAGCATGATCTCGATGTGTGTGTTTAGGATGCGCAAGGGAATGATGTCAAGTGGGCTTCTTACAAACGGCAGCTTCTCTGTGCTAAATGTCCATGTGTGTTGGCAGGAGGAAGCATCCCCAGAGATTGTTTTTCTTCACCAACTCTTGAGCTCTTTAATGGCTTATAGAACTGACTTTTTGGACCACTGGCGATGTTGCCAGGGTGAGGATGTAAAACCCCTTATGTTAAAGTTAAGTAAAAGTCAGGGCATGGTTCTTGGGCAGGTCTGGATGATGGACTGTGACCATAATACACAAAACTCAGACCTCCTCCCCACCCGCCCCGCCCCCACCCCCCACCTTCTATTTCAGAAGATTCCTGTTCTCAGGTTCTTTTCGCTTCACGAGAAATGGACGTATTAAAGGAAAAATGAGAAGCTCTCCTTCCTTCAGAAGTCACAGACGTTACATCCTGCTTATCATGTCCTTTGTCCTATAAAGATTTAGCTCCTAATTATATGCATTTGCATTGAGTGCCACAGGCCTCTGCTGACTTCACCAGCAGAGCTAGGCATGGGCTTAATCTCTATGTTTATGGGCCTGGTGGAGCAGACTTGGCTGAGCAGTTTGTGATGGTCTTTCTGGTGTGTACACACTGTTTTCTTTACAGATAAAATATGCATATAATAATACATGCTCCCCCATGGTGAGACACTTCAGGGTTGAGCAGAGATTCTGCATTAGGGGGTTCAGTCACATGGGTCTCCTTGTTGGAGTTGGCAGGTAGGAGGCCTGGGGGGGGGGTGGGCTTATGTTTGTGGATTGGGTAACTGCAGGACACAAATGGCCTGGGTGGGACTCTGCGTATCTGTGTGCCTTGAACATCCGTGGACTGACCATGATGCTGTTAGCAGTCAGCAAGTCTTGAGAAGAAATCGGAGCTTGAATGGCAATGAAAGAATAAAGTTTCAGAATTCCAGTTGAGAAATGAGTGGATATAATTTTGTGGTGATCCATAACATAAAATTTACCACTTTAAGTACTGCTGGATGTACAATTCAGTGGTATTACCATACATCCACACTGTTGTAAGCTGTTCTCACTATCCATTGCCCAACTTTTCTTATCTACGCCAGGAACTATACCCATTATACTTAACTTATCAATTCCCCTCCTTCACTTAGCCCTGGAATCCTCTAGTCTACTTTCTGTTTCTATGAAGGTATCATTTAGCATAGTGTTTTCAAGGTTTATCCATGTCATGGCACGCGTTAGTACTTTTGAAGGACGAGTAATATCCATTCATATATATATATATATATATATATATATATATATATATATATATATAAAATTTTTCTTATCCACTCCTCATCTTTTGGTTACTTCACCTTTTTAAATATATATTTGAGAGGGGGAGAGAGAGAAAGAGCAAGAGAGACAGACAGAAAGAGGCAGATAGAAAAAGAATTGTCATGCCAGGGCCTCCAGCCCCTGCTTTGAACTCCAGACGCATGCATCACCTTGTGCATCTGGCTTATGTGGGCCCTGAGGAATCAAACCTGGGTCCTTTGGCTTTGCAAGCGAGTGACTTAACCACTAAGCCATCTCTCCAGCCCCTCCACCTTTTGACTGTTGTTGTGAATAATGTGGCTGTGAACATTGGCGTGACATGATCTTTTTTACTGGCTGAGCTCAGGGAGGAAAGTCAGACTGGAAATGTGAGATAACAGTCATTTCACCTTCTGCCTCTGTGGCCACCACTTCAGAAAGCATAGCAAGTACATTCAGACTTTTCTAATAACTTGATTGTTATCATAAAGTTCCTTCCCCATCCCTCATCCCATTTAACCTTTCGTTGTTTTAAATTCTCTGCCTATTTAAAGTGTGAACCCTTAACTGAATGTTTTGAAATCTTCAAAATAAAGCCTTGTCATGGTCTTACTATTTCTACCCAAAAATTGGGAAAAATAACGGTCAAAAAGAATTCAGCAAATTCATATTAACCTTGCCATATCATCACCAAACCATAAGCTGTGGCTAGTTCCATGCTGGGTTGTGCTTATACGCATTGTAGCTAGAGCAGCCTGGGCTTTGAAAGAAGCCAGGGAGGGCTGGGAGCTAGCTTCCTGTGCTCTGCTCCTATGTATGCCCTGGGGAGTAATTCCCATCTCTGGGCCTGTTCTCCAGCCATAAAGCAAGGGAGTAGGACTAACTGTCCTCCACAATCCCTCTGAGACCTCTGCACCTAAGCTTCTCTATTGACTGTCCCTGCCTTTAAGATGCATTTACCCCAGACAGGCTGTTTCTAAAGAAACTTGAAAGAAAGAAAGAAAGAAAGAAAGAAAGAAAGAAAGAAAGAAAGAAAGAAAGAAAGAAAGAGAGAGAGAGAGAGAGAGAGAGAGAGAGAGAGAGAGAGGGAGGGAGGGAGGGAGGGAGGGAGGGAGGGAGGAAGGAAGGAAGGAGGAGGGAAAGGAAGGAAGGAAGGAAGGGGGAAGGAAGGAAGGAAGGAAGGAAGGGGGAAGGAAGGAAGGAAGGAAGGAAGGAAGGAAGGAAGGAAGGAAGGAAGGAAGGAAGGAAGGAAAGAAAGAAATAAAGAAATAAATAAATAAATAAATAAATAAAGAAAACCATCCTATGAAACACAAAACACCTTACACTACCTCAGAAATACCGAAATTAGCTGGGTATACTTCTCCATTGTTTACTTCTTGGTAGCAAAATTTATTGCACACTCAACTTACTCCAAATATCTTGCATGGTTCAGGACCTTCAGAGCTCTGAGAAACGTAAAAGGACTAGGTCCACGCCCCAGCATAATGCAATGTATTGTCTGTAGGGAGAGATGTGCTGGCCACCAGCTTTCCTAAAAGAAGGGTCCCGGGATCTGGTCAGCCTAACCTGCATCGGAACTATTGACAGAGAATTCCAAGGGAGTCTGTTCTTCTGGGCTAACCTGATAAAACAGTGCTTTCTCTTCAGCATGCTTGATTGATCTGGAGACCTTCCCCAGCCAGCTTTCCTAGGATTTAGATGAGATTGGGTGCATTCAGAGTGGTATGGCCATAGACCTCCCTACGTTTCAGAAAGATGCTATTTTTTAATTGCCGTACCCAAATGTTTGTAAAGTAGAAATGCCAATTCATAGACAAGGAGTGGGGTTCATATGTCTCATAAGTGCCCTTAACTATAAAATGGATAATAACAGGGCTGCTGCTGTGAGGATTGAGATAATAGGAAAGGGATGGGCATATAGTATGTGCCGAGCGCCTGCTTGTTTTATTCTTTTTTTATCGTTATTATGACTATCACTATCATTTATTACTGAAACTAGTTCGAGGAAACTGTATCATTCTAATTACCTTGACTTTTTTTAAGTACTGTGTGGTGAAAGGAAAAGATATACTGTATCTGGAACTTCATCTTTAGAGACCAGCATTTTATCATCACTTTATAAAGCTAATAATTTAAAGACCACTTCTGTGAACATCATTTTTTTTTTGGTAATTATTTTGAAGCCAGGCGTGGTGGAACACGCCTTTAATCCCAGCACTCGGGAGGCAGATATAGGAGGATCACCATGAGTTCAAGCTCACCCTGAGACTACATAGACAATTCCAGGCCAGCCTGGACTAGAGTAAAACCCTACCTCAGAAAACCAAAAGAAAAAATTATTTTTAATTTAATTGTATTTTATTTGAGAGAGAGAATGGGCATGCCAGGGCCTCAAGCCACTGCAAATGAACTCCAGAACACACGTGCCACCTTGTGCATCTGGCTTAGGTGGGTTCTGGGAAATGGAACCTGGATCCTTTGGCTTTGCAGGCAAACACCTTAACCACTAAGCCTCTCTCCAGCCCTGAACATAGCATTTTTAACAGAATGCAGCTAAGCAGTGCTAGTGATAAGTTGTAGCAAGAGATGAAAAATCTTTAGGAAGTTCAGGGCTTATGACTAAGAGTTTATACAAAGGTTTATTTTTTTTCCCTGGGACTGGGAGGTCTAAAAATAATATTTTTAAATGATAAGTTGTTTCATTTTATCACTGAGAAAAGTAAGGCCTGGACAGATCTTGTCTGCCTTTCGGAAGCTCCTACTTGTGACTTTGGGTACTTGTCTGTGTTCAGAGGTCTCCGCGTGTTTGCATTTGATGCAGATAAACTGGGAACACTTCCAGTTGCAAGTGTGGTGTAGCCAAGGAGAGCTTGCTGTGGCTTCCAAAATGCTGGGGAACTAGCTGGGGCAGAAGAGCGGACAGGGAACATGGAAATGTTCCTGCTCAAGTTTAAGAGTCTTACAGATAAGGCTGGATGGGAGCAAATTGAAGGGAGGGGGGAGTGGCAACTGACCTGGGAAGGGTGGAGTATTCTGACCATTCAAACCAGGGAAACTGGAGATTTATGGGAAGCCGCTCGGTCACCCTACAGACCCCTCTGTTATCTATGTTAATGGGTGATGGGCACGGGTAAACTTCATCTTCACCATTCATTTCAACTCCATTCTCCTCAACCTACCCTCCTCCCTTTTTGCTAACAGGTGGCAGCATTTGTTCCTGTTGGTGTTTCATGGCCTTGCTCAGGTTTGGGATGGAAGGATGGAGCTCCTGAGTAGCTTCAAGGTGGGGAGGAGGAAATGTAAAGCTTGGAGAATAGGTTATGCCCTAGGCAGGTAAACTGCCAAAGGACACCCAGACCATCCAGTTAGGGAGAGACCAAGCTTCTGTAATGTCTCTGTATATTTACCAGTATTTCCATGTGCCCAGACCTCAAAAATGTGGCCGTGGAGACTTCCAGAACAGAAAGTTTGATGGGGTGGGCATGCTTGGAAACTCTATGTACAATATTGCCTTCAATGCTTGAGTTAGATTAGGCAAGGTCTCTTGTGTGTCATTCTTTAAAAAAAAAAATTATTTAAGAGAGAGAGAGAGAGTGGGCACACCCAGTGGGCCACTACAAATGAAACTCCAGATGCATGCACCACCTTGTGCATCCGGCTTATGTGGGTATTGGGTAATCAAACGTGGGTCCTTAGGCTTCACAGGCAGGAGTCTTAACCACTGAGCCCTCTCTTGTGTGTTAGTCTTTGAAAACAATGGTGTTTTTGTTGTCTCTGAAAAGATAGACTGTTACATTCATCTAAAAAAAGTAATGTTCACATTACAAAATTCAAAAATTTACACATTTACATTTACAATGGAACAATGGAAAGTAAGTCTCCCCCTCACCTTCTCCAAAGACATCATGAGTGCATTGAAGGAGATATACATGTACTTTCATTGTTTTCACCATATGTGAATGACAGGAAAGTCTAAGTATAGCCTTACCGTTTCTCTGTCTCGGAGGGCTGTGGAGTTGTTGTAAGGGGCTGCCTCAGTCAGTCTCCTGTGGTCCTTATACAGGAAGATGTCTTGCTGCGCCTGTGGCCTCCTTCATGTATAGAATTCACTCTGGGCTGAGCACTGGGGACACGGCGGTGGCAAGCACAGTGCCTCTTCTATGAGCAAGCTTCCCTCCTGGCAGCAAGTGCAGATATAAAAGTCATTGAGACAACAGGAAAGGTTGTGGTACTGATGGAGGGCATCACAGGAGGACCAAGTCTAGGCTGTAGCCTCAAGAAACCTTCTCTAAAAGAAATTCTGCTTCACCTCAAAACATTTAAGAAAGAACAGTGGTGTCCCCACCTGGTGAGCTGAACTAGGTGGGAGGAGAGGAAAGGCTACGTGCGAAGGCCCCCAAGTGCAAGAGCATATAGACTTTTCTAGAAGCTAGCAGGTCTTCTTGCTGGAGTGAATGGAGCAGAGCGGAGAGAAGTGTTAAATTTTCTCACCAGTGACACTGCTGACATCTTGAGTTAGGTACTCTGTGGTGGGAACTACCGGGACTAGCAGTGTCCTGTACCCAGTGGGTCCCAGCCGGGGCCCTCTGCATGGAAACAGCCAAAAATGTCTTCAAGTATTGCCATATGTCCCCTAGGGAGGCAAAGCCCCATGGTAGAGAATCCCTGGTATCAAGTGAAGCTTCTGAGGTTAGAAGACCTGAAAAATAGTGAGAGAAAAACAAAAATATTCTGCTAATATGGGCCTCCAGCCTAATACTCAACAGGTCGAATGTCTTTGGTTGTCACCTGATACTGTGACTACATTTGGGAAGATCTAAGAGAGGGAATACTGGGTCCCTCGAAGAGCTGTCCTCTGAAGGCTTCCGAGGTGACTGCTTGCAGCTTTTGGTTCTCTCTGCAGTCAGTGGTAACAACAGAAGAGGCAGGTTCTCATTCTGGCTGGCCCAGCACTCCCCCACTGTGGGGAGAGGCAGACGCCCCCCCTCCCCCATAAGCACAGATTCTGATAATGATGGCATTTATTATTTGGAGACTCCTGATGTCAGAAGTACCCCTGTGAAGCATTCAGATTTCCGTTTATATTGAAAGTCAGGCTGGAAATACAACTGGAGTTCTCTGCAGTTTGATTACCCGTGGGATATGTCTGAAATGGGGATGTGCACGCGAGAACAGAGCAGCTGGCTTCAAGATCTCCATGCTAAGGCTTAGAAAATAGGGAGGGCAGGGGCAGACAGACCTGACTCTCGAGGGCTCCTGATAACAGTGCCACAGCATCATTTAGGACCGTGGGGCCATATTGACTCCTACAGCCACCAGTTGATGGGATCCTGTTGTCTCTGCTCTGCTGAATTGATGTAGAAAAGAGTCAGGATCGTTTCTGCATGCTTTTCTGGGTCGCTTGTGTTTCTACCATCTGTGCTGATCTTTCATTTGTGCCATTTTGTCTCATTTGTGATATCCTTCTGAAATGGACATAAAATGGTAGTAGCCCTACATGGAGAGACCTTGCCCTGTTCAAATCCCTTTCTTAAAAAAATATTTTTATTTAGTAGAGAGAAGGAGAGAAAGAGGCAGGGAGAGAGAAAGAGAATGGGCACACCAGGGTCTCCAGCCACTGCAAACTTACTCCAGATGCATGTGCCATCTTGTGTATCTGGCTTTACGCAGGTCCTGGGGAACTGAACCTGGGTCCTTTGGCTTTGCAAGGCAAGCACCTTAACCACTAAGCCATCTCTCCAGCCCTTAGATCTCTTTTATCTGAGGACTACACACCGTGAATGGCCCAGTGTCCACACCTGGGAGCCATGATTGCTCAGGGGCTTCAGTCGTCCAATGTGCTTTAGAAAGGGAAAGGACTAGCCAGCGAGTTGGACTGTTCATGAGTATTGCAGAAATTGAATGGCAAGCAGGCCAGGGCTAAGGCTTAGGATCCTCATCAGTCACAGCTCAGCCTGGCTCGCCCAGTTGTTTTAAGGAAAGCTGGATTCCCTCTGTGGACAATGCATTTGTTTTTATGCAAACAGTTTGTCCTTAACACAATTCCACCTGTCAATTTTAAGGGATCAAGTGCTCAAGGGAAAGGAGAAGACTAAATAAATACTGTATGGTACAGGACAACCTGGCACCAGGTCACTGTGGTTGGGAACATGGAATTGGCTGTCAGTGTACCTGCTTCTGCCAAGCTGATTGTGAGTCTCTGAGCATTAATGATACAAGGATGCCCTCTGCCAGGGAGCAGTGTGACCTGCCCTGTTGCACCCGTTGGTCATGAAATCTGGAGTGGAGAAACAGGTAACCTAGTGTGATCATACTAACCACAGGTGAGTCCAGCATTGTAGCTTGTTGGGGCAGTTCTCAATGCGGTCATGTCAGATCAAGGTCATGCCCAACCAGAGCTGTGAGTATAGTTCAGTGGTAGAGCACTCGCCTTACATGCATAAAGCCATTGGTTCAATTACTGGCAAAACAAATACATACACGCACGCATGCACGCACACACGCGAAAATATTGTATGTGTCCACTTCTGTGAGGTTCCTAGAATAGTTACATTCATATAGACAGAGTGGAGTGGTGTGTTCTGGAGTGTGGGAGGTGGGGATGGGAAGTTAGTACTTAAGGGGTTCAGGGTTTCAGCTAGGGGAGATGACAGAGTTGGAGATAAATGGTGCTGGTTACATAGCTTTGTGAATGTACTTTAGGCCATGGAACTGTGCGTTTAAAAATGGTTAAGGTGGTTAATTGTATGCCATGTATATTTCACACACACACACACACACACACACACACACACACACACACAAAGTTTATTGGCATGACAGACTTGTGAGTTTCATGGAGCATTATTTAAATCTTGACTCAACCATTTCCCAGCTGCACATTAATTTTGGGCTTAATTCCCCTGTTTTCCAAAGAGGAATAACAGTACCTCTTCAGAGTTGTAATAATAAATGACATATTTTTTGGCACAGCATACAAGTTCAATAATAGGATTTTTACCAAGCACTCAGGTCTTTTTGTTGTTGTTGCTTTTCCTGAACTTCCACTTTAAGGGGACACGTTGTGTCCCAATTGCTCCAGCAGTGGCCACTAGGTACTGGCTTGGTGCCAGGCACAGGGCTAAACATGCAGTTTCTCATTCAGTCCTCATGTGAGGCAAATCCTACTCTCAACCCCATTTTGGAGATTGGGAAGGCAAGGCTCAGAGAGGTTGAGTGATAACACCGGTGGCTCAGCTGGGAAGTAGAGGAGCTGGGATTTGAACCTAGAGGCATGCTGATCCCAAAGGTTGTACTCTGATCTCTGGATCATGATGGCTGTTGTCATCCTTGGAGAAGCATAGGGACTAAGGAGAGTCAAGCAAGCACGTAGAAAACACACTTAAGGGGTGTGAACAAAAGCTCCTGCTAGTGCAGGGCGAGGCCCTCCTTAAATGTCATACCTGGACACCTGGCTTGCCTCCCTTACTCCAGTCCTTCCAGGAGAGCATGTCCTTTCAGCAGAATGGTGCAGAGAGGCCAGCTGTCCATTCCCCGTGCCCATGTAGGGCAGTGACCTGCTGGAGGACCCAGGGTGTCCCATTGGTAGAAAGCTTTCTCATCAGCTATGGGGCGTGTGTGGTCAGAGTGCTGGCCCCAGGGAATCACAGGAGCTGATGCAAAGTGTTCCTTTTTGGAAGAAGGTGTTAGCAAAGATGGTTGCCAAGCAACTCCAGGGGCATCTGTCTACAGTGATGATTTCTCTGTCTCTCTCTCTCTCTCTCTCTTTTCCCCCTTTTGAACATCTTCTAGCTGCTGTTCAGTTTGCTCTTGGCGTTGGGATTGTTAGTATTTTCACGAAGGGTCTGCGCCTCTGGATGATGGAGTGGAGATAGCTTTTCAATACCCTCCACATTCAAGGTGTCCTTTTGATGGCGATATGCCTGCTAAGTGGGTGTGAAAGTCCTTTGCCTCCTGCAGCCACAGCATGCCCTAGCTGTCGCACCCGCCGGCAGAGGGGCAGTGATAAAGAAGATTCACTGGATTGGAGTGGCTGAGAAAGGCACAGAATGTAGCTCCTACATGAAGGCAGGGCAGCGTGGCAATGCCCCGTCCCTGTGACTCTGCATTGCACCCGTTCCTCGTGTGCCAGATCCATTGAGTCTTATATGGAGCGGGGCTGCTGGTCCTAGTGATTGATCTTTCTCTTTCTCTCTCCCTTTCCCTCTCTCCCTCTCCTCACCCCTCTGGCATTGTGTTTTGTTTTCAGCACCATCACCATCCCTACGCAGTTGCATCCTCTGTGTGGGATTTATGGTGTGTCCATTCCCCACCACCAGCACCACCCCGGCCTGCCCAGGACACTTTACACATAAAGTATCACAGATTCCTGTCCCGGGAAGAAAGTGAGACATGGGGTAGTGGTCTTTTTGGGCTAAGGGTGGCTCTGTGTGGCCTGCCTGCATTTGAAAAAGCATCCTGGTTTTTCAGACTTGTCCCCTTCCATTGTGTCCTTCCTCACCCATCCTTTGCAGAAACGGGACAAAACCTGAACAGGACGTGAGTGGAGTTTGAGTGCAGCTACTTCCCATGGCTGAAACTCTGAATACCAAGACAGGCCTAATGTATAACAACTGGGTTTACAGAGATCGAGGGGCTTCCTGCTTTGTATGTGGAGTTTTGGGGATTGCTTGAAATAGCAGACTACCCTGGAGCTTTCAGAAAGCTATGCTTCTTTTACAGAAGTTTGACCAACCTCACCTATACACCCCTCCTGCCAGCCCCTCACATGCCCTTGGCTGCCTGTGACCCTGCTGCCTCCCCTCGCCTCGACATTCCCCCTGCCACCAGTCCCGTCTTCTCCTTAGCAGCTCACCCACTGCCTCTGAAGACTGTGTTGGTTGGTTTTTTGCACGTGTCTTTGTGTAGCACATACTTCCTGGGCTCAAGAGCCGGGGCTGGCAGTGTATGCCTTCCCTTCTCCCCTGTCTTTAGTAAGGTCTCCTACCTCTCCTCCTAAGAGCAGTTCTGATCTCTCTCCTCTGCCCAAGCCCCACCCTAAGCTAGCTCTTCCACTGGCTACCCACATCGCTATACTGGCTTTGGGACTTGCCGCCCCATCTCCACCTTCCCCAAATACCACTTCCAAACAGTCTCCTGAACATTCACACTTACCAGATTGTATGGTAAGCAAAAAGCCTTCATCACTTCCCATCTGCAGCCGCAGGTACCACAGCCCCCAGGTCCTCTGCACCCCAGTCCCTTCACATCCCAGCAGGTGGGCTGCCCCTCAGCCATGCTCCTACCCTCTCGGTCTCTGCCTTCCCCTGTGCTCACACTCACCGTCTCTGTGCAGAACCCAGCCCATATGCTGTGGGCAGTTTTCCCGTCTCTTTTTATTTTATTTTATTTAAAAGTATGTATTTCTTAATTTATTCAAGAGAGAGGCAGAGAAAGAAAGAGTTGGGCACACTAGGGCCTCCAGCCACTGCAAATGAACTCTAGACGCATGTGCCACCTTGTGCATCTGGCTTATGTGGAAACTGGAGAATTGAACCTGGGTCCTTAGGCTTCACAGGCAAGCACCTTAACCGCTAAGCCATCCCTCCAGCCCTCCCCCCCACACACACACCTCTTTAGAACACACAGCCTGGTTGTCCTCTGTACCTAGTGCTGCAGACTGTACCCAATCATGCATTAGACCCCTAGATTTTAACAGTTCTTTATCCTGCCAAAGTCCACTCCAGGATCTGCCTATTATGGCCTGCCTTAGAATCTTCTGGAAAAGGATGAGGGGAAGAGGGATCGTATCTTCTTTTTTCTTTCTTGAGTTATTGTCTAACCAACAGAGTGCTACAGTTCACTGAACATCAAGTTTGCCTTTTTGGTATGTTTCTTGAAATGCTTTATTTCCTTTTTTGTTTCTTAAACCACAATTGATAAGGTAACATAATATTTAGCATTTTTACGTGTTCAGTTCAGTTGAACAACCAGCCTCCAGAATTTCTTTTCCTTGCAAAACGTGCACTGTACCTGTTTAATTACAATCAGAAATCAGCCTGGAGATGACCTGGGAGTTGCTTTGATTCACTGCCTAGTATTTTGAGATTGTTGAGATGCTGAGATCCTGACAGGACTTGGGAAGTGTCTTGTGCTTGCAGATGATATTCAGAGTCCCAGTGCAGACGGACATGGCTCAGCCTGGGGAGGAACCCCAGCTTTCTCTATGGGTTCCGAGGTCAGTAGAGAAAGTATTGCAGGGATGTGTCGCTGTGAGGGTCCAGAGTGAACCTCAGTTGAAGAGTAACCCCCACCTGCACTGTTGCAACACATGTTAATGTTGACATTTCCCACACATGTAAAAGGCTGAAACAGTATCACAGTCACCTTTATACATACCACTGAGACTACAACGATGGCCCCCATTTTGTCTTTTATTGCTAAAATATAGATGTATACATAAAAGTATATCCATCTATCTTGTCATAGTTCATGTTGCTGTGACAAAACACTTACCCAAAGTAGCCAATGGAAAGAATGGGTTTATTTTGGTTTATAGTCTGGAGGGGAAGTTTAATCGTGGCAGGGAAGGGATGGAGCAGAGGCAGGACATCATGTCTTACCACAGCAGGTGGAAGATAGCAGCGAGAATAAGCTGAGCTCTGGCAAAGGGAAAGCTGGGCTATAACACCCCAAAGCCTGCCCCCAGCAGCACACCTCCTCCAGCAAGGCTCTGTCTCCCAGATTGCCACCAGCTAGGGACCAAGCATTCAAAACACATGAGGCTAATGGTGGACAGTTCACATAAAAATAAGAAATATAAAAATATTTCTGTAACATTTAAAAATAGCTTGAATACTCGATGATACTTCACCTGTAAATATTTATCATTTTGCCACATCTTAATCTAATTCATGGCTTCATTTTATGTGTGTGTGTGTGTGTGTGTGTGTGTGTGTATTTGTTGAGCCACCAGTTTGACACTTCACCCCAAAATACTTAAGTGTGCCTCTCCTAGAAGTAAATGTGTTTCCTAATCACAATCGTAATGTCAGCATTATATATAGAAAACCAGCAGTCATTTCCTACAAGCATCTAATATCCACTTCACATTCAAATTTCCCTTGTTGTTCCTCGAAAATGTTTGTAGCTTCCTGTTTATAATGTCAATTTTTAAAAAAAAATTACTGATTTGAAAGAGTCAGACACACACACACACACACACACACACACACACACAGAATGGCTGCACCAGGGCCTCCAGCCACTGCAAAATGAACTCCAGACACATGCACCACCTTGTGCATCAGGCTTACATGGGTCTTGGTGAATCGAACCTGGTCCTTTGGCTTTGCAGGCCAGGTGCCACTAAGCTATTCCTCCAGCCCCTGTAGCTTCCTTTTTTTTTTTTTTTTTTTTTTTTAAAGCTAAGGTCTTGTCAAGATTCATGCATTGCTTTAGGTTGGTATCTATCTTTGATCACTTTTAATCTAGAAGGGTGCCTTCCCACTCCATATATGTATGTGCAAATATTTTTGTATATATAGATTTCTGCATATACATATATAAAAGGCATGACTGGGTAGTATACTTTGTATTCTGGTCTAGCTAATCACTTCCTTGTGTCATTTACCTGTTTTTTTTATTTATTTATTTTTTTTCGTTATTTCTGTGTTCTGTCTTTCTCCTATACTGGAACTAAAAGCTCAGATTTGGACCTAAAAGTCGGTGATTCAGGATAGACCACATCCCTGGTGACTGCAAATGCTTCCGTTCCACATCTCATCAAGGGCATATGATGTCACGGATGCCATGTGATTAGCTCTCTGTCACCTGGGAAGGTGGTGGCTGCCTTTCTACTTTGCGGAGATGTCTCTTCCGTCTGTAGGAGTATGTCTTGCTGGGGATGAGTCTTAGTGAATGTCCCATTCCACAACAGGAAATTTCATGGACCACCCCCACCCCCCGCCGCCAGCTTCGATCAGTAGCCCTCACCTGGATTCTTTACAGGGGGAATAAATGATCATTTCAAGTTCTGTCTTTCTGACCTACTTTTTACTGCCCAGAATTCTTCTGTAAGGAAGACATCTTTCTGAGGAACGGGGGAGGGGGGGAAGGAGCCACTGTTTTCAATTCCTTCTAACAGGCAGATGAAGGCTCTGTTTCTCCCTCCCTTTAATTACCAATCTTCAGAAAAGGAGTTAAGCACCATGATTCCGAAGCTAGGGAGGGGCAAGGTCAGGGACTGGCATGCCCACATGTCAAGGTGTGTGTGCCGTGTAAACCCATAATCAATGGGGGAGCTCTGAGAAGAAAAGTGTAATCCAACCCTGGTTGGTAGAGCCACAGGTTTTAAAACATTAGAGACATTATCCCACACACTCAAGGGACCCTCCACTTCAATTTGGGGAAGGAAAAAGATAACACTTAAAATATCCAGGCTCTTACCTTCCAGCCTGAGCCCAGTGTTTAGCCTGAGTCAGGTGACCCCCTGAGCTAAATTGCATTGCCAGATGAATGACACCCTGTGTGTTAGGAAGCCAGGAGTGCTTCCCGAATTGCTGGCTCAGCAGAAAGCCTCTGCATACCTAAGACATGGATGGCACGGGGCTGGGCACTATGTGGGGTGTGAAGGAGGAACAGCTTTGGCCACTGCCCTCCAGGAGCTCATCATGCACCTTGCTGATGTCTCAGGCACTACAGAGAAAATAAGATTTTCTGTGGTCAACAAGACCTTTGATTTGAGGACTTGAGGGCAGGGGCCATTTGGGTATGATTTCCCCTGGAGCCCCGTAAAGGGTGTGTAATAGAAGCCAAGTTAACGTTTGAAGAGTGAATGACTATGAGGGAAAGAATGAGTGTCCATGTAGAGGCAGCAAAGATAGCTAAAAACACACAAGCAAATACACGAAAGGGTGTGAGTTCCCTAGGAAGCTACCGCCTAAGAAAGCCAGTTCCTGATTGGTCCAGAGTTCCACCCATGTGATGCCCAATCATTGGAGTCCTTCATGGTGTTTGCAGGAAGCTTTTTTTTTTTTTTTTTTTTTTTTTGAGAGGGGAAGTGTTCAGTAATACTAGTGTATGTTTTGCTTTTTGTGTTCAGGGAGCTGGGGAGGAGGTTAGTCACTCTGTCAAACACATACAATTAAGATCTTGTTGTTCAGTCGGTCTGTAAAGTTTCTTCTGCTATCAGGATTGTTTTAGTAAATGTTTAACAGCCTACTCTAAAGAATTTGGACATCTATGGTACCGTGTTAGTGTAGTAGGCAGTGCTCAGTCTTAATAGTTAAAAAAAGAACTTGTACACTTATTGCGGATTTTACTGATAAAATGTGATTAGCATACAATGTACCCCTAATGAAATATTTTAACTATTATAAGTTTTATATACCCAATAAATTCCCACCCAATGCTGTTCTTGATTTGGGCCAAATTCTTGTATCCCATAGCTAACCTAAGATTTTAATGAAAGGTAAATGTATGTATGGACTGGTATTGTCGTTTGAGTTGTAAGGTAAAACAAAAGAACAAAGATGCTTGTGAGACCTTCATACAACTGTTGGTGATGCAACTTCCTTTCTAAACTGAATAGTTTTCAAGTATACCAAAGAACAAGTCTTTTTGAACTATTTATAATATGGCTATAGAACTGCAAATTGAATGTCTTGTTAAAAATTTTCCTATAACTTCCTCAAATCTAGGCTGCATGGGTGTGTGTAGTGTATGTGTGGTGTATGCATATGTATATATCAAATCTGGGTTGAAGAAAACAATTCAAGCCTTGATTTTACAGCATTTGGTAACTTCCGTGGTAGATGCCCTCTCTCTTCTCCACTTCAGGCTCTTGGTGTGGACTCAGAATTGGGAAGGGAGATGTGAGAACACCACCCAGGTGTAAGTGTAAATATTTTCACAAGCAGGAGTCAGTAACCGATGGCCCACTGGTAAAATTCAGCCTCTACCCAGTTTTTATAAAGAAAGTCTTATTGACACATTCACTTATCCACATACTGTCTGGAGTTGCTTTTGGACTATAATAGCTGAGTGAAGTAGTTGAGATGACAGTATGGCCCTCAAAGCCTGAAATAATTGCTAACAGTGTTACCTGATTCTTTCTAGAAAGTTGCTCCCCCTACTCAGAACATACTTAGTAAATGAGAAAGAAAAAGTTTTGAGTCTTTTAAATTTATTTATTTATCAGCTTATCTCATATATTCTGTTCTAATAACTTAATTACTGGCTCACCAAATGCCTGAAGACAGGCATCCATGTCCCACTGCAATGCTCTGAGGAACTAAGCCTTTAGTGCCAGAAAATGAAGCTGTCACTATTAGAATGGAGCAGCTGACAATACCAGCATGGAGGGGAGCCACAATTAAAAAAAAAAAAAAAAGATTTTCACTACTAGAAATTGTGGTCTAATTGTCCATAGAAATCAGAAGAAAGCAATTTTGAGGTTAGTTTTCATGTGATTTTATTTTTCTTCTCCCTTCTAGGGTCTGGGGTTTGTTTTGGTTTTTCAAATGAGTTTTCTCCAGAGCTAATTTAAAAACTCAATACAGCATGCTTTTCTTACCAAATTTTGTGAGCATCTGTCTCGAGCCCATTTAGCCCCTGACAGACGCCTAGCCGTTTTTTGGAACTCCCACAGATGTTCTGTGTCCCAAGAAAGGCCCACTTCCTGTTGCTGGCCCTAAACTAGAGGAGAGGTTGGGCCCACCAGTTGCATTTTGCTGGGGTTTTCCTCGCCGCCATTTCCTGCCGGTTGCCTCTGAATGGATTACAGATGGTCAGAAAGAGACTTCTTGGCACAGTGAGAGGACCAGTCTCCAGCGCTTTGTGGGAAAGGATTTATAACAGGATGGCAGTTTATGCCTACTGAGAAGGGGCCTGGCTGCTGCAGGCCTGTGGGAGAATCAGGCTGTGTGTAGAGACCCTGCTGGATGCGGAGGGGCAGGCGGGTGGAAGGGTATGTTGACACTTAGATGGCACCTTTCATTCAGTGAGCCTTCTCACTGCCACCTGTTCAGACGTAATAGGACCTGTTGAGATGCTGGCGCCTGAGGAATTCAGTCTTGAGGGACCATTTTAGTGTTGGAAGTATCATAAACCCCTCTGTCTTTTCATGGAGAGATTCAGATAAATACTACCAGTTTCTTCCTTCCTTCCTTCTTCCTTCCTTCCCTCCCTCCCTCCGTTCTTCCCTCCCTCCCTCTGTCCTTCCCTCCTTCCCTTCCTCCTTCCCTCCTTCCTTCCTTCCTTCCTTCCTTCCTTCCTTCCTTCCTTTTTTCTTTCTCTTTTCTTTTCTTTTTTTTTTTTTTTTTTTTTGGTTTTCCAAGATAGGGTCTCACGCTAGCTCACGCTGACCTGCAATTCACTCTGTAGTCTCAGGGTGGCCTCGAACTCATGGCAGTCCTCCTACCTCTGCCTCCCAAGTGCTGGGATTAAAGGCATGCGCCACCACTCCCAGCTATTTTTTTTTTTAATTTAAGCCACAGTGTAGACCACACTTGTCTTTTAAAGTTTTTAAAAATAATATGCACAACATAAAAGTTAATATCTTTTTAAAATATATTTTATTTATTTATTTGAGAGAGAGAGAAAGAGCCAGAGAGAGAGAGAGAGAGAGAGAGAGATAGAATGGGCACAGCAGGGCCTCCAGCCACTGCAAACAAACTCCAGACACATGTGCCCCCTTGTGCATCTGGCTTACATGGGTCCTGGAGAATCATACCAGGATCCTTTGGCTTTGTAGGCAAATGCCTTAACTGCTAAGCCATCTCTCCAGTCCTGTATATTTAAAAATATACAGTTCAGTGTGACTGGGGAGATGACCCAGTGGGTTAGAGTGTGCTCTGCACAAGCCTAAGGACCTGAATTCAGTTCCCACCGCTTAATGGGAAAGCCAAGCATGATCACACAAACATGCCTGTGAGCCCACGCTTAGGACTCAGACACAGCCTGGCTGCTGGGGCTCCTGGTCAGCCAGTCTAACTGAAACAATGGGGAGAGACCCTGTTTCAGGGAAACGAAGCAGAAGAACGATAGACAACACTCAGTATATTCCTCTGGCCTCTGAACATGTGCACACATATAGGCATAGGCATCTGTGCACACACATCCATACACCACATACATTCTCTCTGAATATCTCTATCTATCGATCTGTCTATATGTATGGACATAGATATGGATATATATATATATATATGTATATGTTCAGTGACACTAAATACATCTACAGTGTTGTGTGACCATTGCCAGTATCCATTTCTAGAATTTTCACAAAATCCCAAACAGAAACTTGGTATTCACTTCCAAGTAACTTTCTTTCTTCCTCCCAAGAACACTATTTATTTGTCTATGAATTGGCCTCTTCTAGACCCTTCATATAAAGGAAATTGTATGATTTCTCCTTTTGTGACTGACTTATTTTGCATAGCAAATAAGTTTTCCAGTTTATCTGTGTTGAAGCATGTGTCCGAATTGCTTCCTGGTTAAGGTTGAACAGTATTCTGTGGTAGTGCATACTGTGTTTTGTTTATTCACGGATTTGTCTGTTGATAGTTGGGTTGATCCCCTATATTTTGCCCATTGTGAATTATACTGCTGCGAGTATAGGTGCATCCTATGTTGAAGGAATGAAGAGAAGAGAAGAGAATGGGATTGTGTGGGATTGCTCCTCAGCCGTTCCCTGATGACCCAGCTCAGGGGCCTCTCTCCAGCAAAGCGGATAGGAAACCCCCCCATGCTGATGGGTCAGCTGAGGGTTCAGGTCAAGCTGACACTCTCTCTACATGCCGGTCTTGTACCCCCAGGCCACACTGGACCCAAGGAAGTGCCTTTTCCTGATGTGTATGAAGCTACTTGATTGTCCCTCTGAGTGTGGCCAGTGCTGAGACACTGAGAGACCAGAGTTACGAGTGGTCACAGGTTGCTTTTGCTTTCTGGGGAGCAGAGTTAGGAAGATTAGGATTGTGGATTGGGTCTCCCTGGGCCAGAAAGCAGGACAGCCATGGACAGTTATTGGGGAAAGGCCTGGCCACTTTCCTCTGGGAGTGAGGGTCGTGCTGGGAAGTCCCCCACTGCAGTAGAGACTCCTGCTGAGAAGAATGGAGCCTGATCCAGTCCTGGAAGAGAGGAGCAAGGCAGGGTCAGGTCTCTGGGGACCTGGATAGCTCTGCAGGTCTCCATCAAGAAGTATGAACAGTGGACCCCCGAGGTTGTTTCTCGGACTTCCACACACATGTGCCCATGTGCACCCCCCCCCACAAAATAAATAAAGTAAAAGTTGAATTTGGGGGTTGGGGGGATATAGATCAGTGGTGGAATACTTGCCTAGCATGCCCAAGGCCCTGGTTTGATCTCAAATAGAAAAAAAAAATGAACCCTTTGATGTAAGGGTTTAAGCTAAGTTGTAAATCTTCTTTGAAGAGAAGTGACCCCTGGGTTGAGGTGGGAAGCTGAGAGAACCCCTTTTAGTTCTACTAGCATGATTTTCAGTCAGGCTTTTTACCATCACACAGACAGAGACAGACATGCAGAGACAGACAGGTGATATAGTACTGAATGGAGAGACACCTTTAAATCTCATTCCTGTGGATAGTTGGCAGAAAAGGAGAGTGGTGGTATAGAGGGCAGAATACAGGCTCTGTACTCAGATCTCAGCTAACTGGCTAAGACGCCCTGTTGCCTGCTCGCTGGGTGACTTTAGGCAAGCTACCTCACCTGTCTGTGCCTCAGCTTGCTCATCAGATGACGCTCCTTTGAGGGTCAGGAGATGTCAGCTGTCTGGTGGAAGGGGTTGGTTTTCAAAGTCCAGAGGTGAGCTGGATGTGGTGACGCTTTCATCCAGCACTTGAGAGGCCAAGGTAGGAGGATCACTGTGAGCTTGAGACCAGCCTGGGTTAGACTGTCTCAAAAAATAAAATAAATAATAAAGTAATCCAGGCATGGAGGCACATTGGAATTAAAAAATCTTGACTTGGGAGTCAGAGGTAGAAGGATCGCTATGAGTTTGAGGCCATCTTGAGACAATATAGTGAATTCCAGGTCAGCCTGAGTTAGAGTGAGACCCTACCTCAAACAACTAATAATAATAAAGTAAAACAAAAGTCCAACGAGCTATGAGCATTAGCTACTGGATTGTACTTAAATTGTAGAATGAAAAAGAAAAAAAATTGTAGAATGAGCAAAAATGGACCAGAATCTGAGAGCACAGAGAAGGAGCCGATGGGGAAGGTTGAATTTGGAAATTTTAAGTGAAAAAAGATGAGTTACCTGGTAACGGGCAACAGGATGACATAAGAATTGAAGTAAGGGGTCTTTAGGGGTAAAGAGCAGCTTTCTGCTTCCTGTGACTTTGCCTTTCATCCTCTCTGGGCTAGTCCTTATCTTGGCCCCAGCCCACCCTGCAAGGGCTCCTGGGGAGGGCATCCCAGAGACTGGGGAGCTGGGAGTTCTTAGGGGAACTCTTAGAGGAAAATGCACATTGCTTTCCAAATGACTGCTGGTCCCTTCTGTTGGGACACTGGCATGTGTGACAGCAGTGACTCATGTGTGCTTTCTTCAGGAGGCATAGGGGCTGGTGTTGGGGAAAGTCCCATGACCCCCCCCAGAGCCTTGATCTCTCTCCTATAAGATGGGATCGTCACAGATAACTCATAGTGCTATGGGGGGAAATGAAACAGAGTAGACGGGCAGTAATTAAATCCACACAAGGCCTATAGTAAATGCTCAGGAAACAGCGTCTTTTATTGCACTTGAGTTTCCCCCAAGCAGGGAACAGGGAGGACATTGTTCAGATCAAGGCACCCTCATCCGCCTCCACTGTGAGCACAAAGCCTGGATTACCCAAGAATGTGACAAGCATCTCAGGAAATACTATCTAGAAATGGCCTTTAGCCCTGGGCCTGAGTGAGGAGCCTAGGGTGTGTTAGCCCACACAGCCTTCAGAAGTTCAGTTCTCTCGATTCTGGGGGAAGGTTTCATTGTATTTCATCGGCACTGACACACTATTCATTTTAAGATGCATCACTATTTTATGAAAACAGAGGGGCAAAAAAAAAAAAAAAAAAAAAAAAAAAAAAAAACACTGACAATTAAACGCCAGCCAGCATCCATTCTAACTCATCTGGATTTTAACGATGTTACAGTGTGTGGGCATGAGAAGCGGAGTACAGCTTAGGAATAATGAAATACAGTAGGGCAAAAATAATAATAATAATAAAGTATAAAGCAAATGGACATTAATTTTTAAGATAAAGCACACAATTTTCAGACACACTGCAAGCCCTTGGTACAAGCAGCAGAATGTGAAGGTGTGTGTGAGTTTGCCTCTCCTTCCTGGAACTCTGTTTAGAGTTAAGGGAGGGGGGCAGGGGAGGCTGGTGGAGAAACAGCTTGAGCTTGATCTGCAGATGGGAAGCAGGAGGGAAGGAAGTGGCCCAGACTTCAGAGGACCCATTGTCATCCTCAGGGAGCCCCAGTGATCTCGAAGCCCTTGGTGAATCATCGGGGCTCACTCCCTCAGGAGGAGGGAGGGTGGCCTGAAACCAGCCAGTGATGACCCCACACCTCCAAAGGGCAAGAAACTGGAGGCACAGCCGGGAGAGCTGCTTGCTTCCTGTGACTTGAGGTCTTCTGGTATAGTTCCCAGCAGCGCTCCAACCCCCTGTTTGAACAGACAGTGAGCCACTCCTCTTGCCCTTGCCTCATCTCTAGTTTGTTAGAAGGGATCTGATGGGGCTCTCTTCTTCCCTTGGGGACCACCTCTGGCCAGTGTGGTGATGTCAGCAAGCATGCCATGTCCAGTGACTAGCCTTCTGCCACCTCATTGGCAAGGAAGTGGATTCACGCTTCCAGGCCCACTGAAACTGCTCAGCTCCTCTCAGGGGTCAGTGGTGATGGCCTTGTCCCTTGTGAGGGAGGACCTGGAAAGGTCTGCTTCTTTGGCAGGTTTTTCTGTGTTGGAACACTGTGTTCTGGGGACTTGCAGAAGGGTCGGCATAGAGTGGAAGGGAACAGGGCTAGGGGACAGCATGGGATCCAGAGAGTCACAGAAGGCAGGAACCTCGCCTAAGGACACAGTCAGTGCCAGCTGGAAGAAGGAGGGGACCAGAAGTTGATAAGAGTGGAGGAGGAACATGCTCTCTACTGGGTCCAATGAGCTGCCATTCAGGGAGGGTTTTCTGTCTTTGGATAAATTATTTTTTAAAGATTTTAAAAATTTATTTGTTATTAGAGAGAAAGAGAGAGAGGGAGGGAGAGAGAGAGAGAGAAGGGTGCGCCAGGGCCTCTAGCCACTGCAAATGAACTCCAGACACATGTGCCACCATGTGCATCTGGCTTACGTGGGACCTAGAGAATCGAACCGGGGTCCTAAGGCTTCGCAGGCATGCGCCTTAACCGCTAAGCCATCTCTCCAGCCCTGTCCTTGGATAAATTTAACAACACAAAATAATACATCAACAACAACAACAGAAAAGAAAATAAAAACTTGCTTATACTACTGCTTTCTAGATTTAACTAGGTACTCATTTCTTATCACTGAACCAAATGCCTAACAGAAACAGCTTAAGGGAGGAATTGTTTATTTTGGCTCAGTCCATGGTTGCTTGATCCCATGTAGTTGGGCAGGCGTCGTGGCTATGGGAACATGTGGCAAAGGCAATTCTTCACTTTTTTGGTGGTCAGGAAGCAGAGACCGGAGCATACAGGCAGAGACCAGGGAGCATACAGGCAGAGACCAGGGAGCATACAGGAAGAGACCAGGGAGCATACAGGAAGAGACCAGGGAGCATACAGGAAGAGTCCTGAGCATACAGGAAGAGACAGCTCTCAGTAGGTCCCACTGTCTCTCTTTCACCACCTCCCAGTAAATGCCATCACCTTATGAATCCATCAAGGGATTTGTCTATTCATTAGATCAGACTGTCATGATCTGACCATCTCTAGAGGGACTGTCACAGACACAGCCTAAGGTGTGCTTTACTAGTGGTCAAGTTGACAGTCAAGATGAACGATCACACACCAGCACTGACCTTTTATATACATCTTGGACAAAGGGAATGATTTTGTATTATACTGCTATGGAGAGTGCCTTTCCAGGTTATCAGGGATTCTACACAGATGTGTGACACAATTTATTTAACCGTTTCCCTATTGTTGGACGCATTGATGTTCGGTTTTTCAGGATTAAAAATGATATTGCAGTCAGTGTATCTCTTTGTAAATAATTTTTTGCATAATCAGGATTATTTCTCAAGTAAATTCTTACAGGCTGAATCCCAAGTCCAAAAGTGCTGTTTTTGAAACCTTTGATACACAGTGCTAAGTTGCCCTCTAGAAATATTGTTCTAATAGTCCCATCAAGAAAATGGTAGCGGGGGCTGGAGAGATGGCTTAGCGGTTAAGGCTCATGCCTGCGAAGCCTAAGGACCCAGGTTCGATTCTCCAGGCCCCATGTAAGCCAGACACACATGGTGGCTCATGCATCTGGAATTTGTTTGTAGTGGCTAGAGGTCCTGGCGTGCCCATTCTCCCTCTCCCTCTCTCTGTCTCTAATAAATAAATAAATTAAAAATAAAATATTTTTTAAAAGAAAGAAAATGGTAGTGGCTGGCTATCTCTTGAACCCTGACCAGTAGCTCACCAAAGATTTTCGTATGTTTGATGACTTAATAAGTTCAAATGTTACTTTGCTTTAATTTGCACTCTCATGATTTCTAATGAGGGTGAACGTTATTCATGTACTTGTAGTCTTACACCCGGTTTTCATTTGTTCATGTATGTGGGGGGGAGGGGTTTACGCATGCCAGAGCCTCTTGCCACTGCTAACAAATGCCAGACATTTGCACCGCTTTTTGCATTCAACTTACATGAGTGGCTTGGGAATTGAACCTGGCAGGCTCTGCAAGTAAATGCCTTTAACCGCTGAGCTCCTTAGACATGTCCTTATGTGAGCTGCTTTTTCATAGTTTCGATTCATACTTTTCTGATTGTTTTATAAGAGTGCTGTAATGGCTAATTATATGTGCTTAAATTAACTTTTTTTTTTTTTTGGAACTCTTAAAACTCAAAAATGTTGGGCTGAAGAGATGGCGTAGCTGTTAAGGCACTTGCCTGCAAAGCCTAAGGACTCAGGCTCGATTCCCCTGCACCCACATAAGCCAAATACACAAAGTTGCACATGTGTCTGGAGTTCATTTGCAGTGGTCTAGAGGCCTTGGTGTGCTCATTCTCTCTCTCTCTCTCTCTCTCTCATATGCATATTTTTTTTCAAGGTAGGGTCTCACTAGCTCAGGCTGACTGGAATTTACTATGTAGTCTTAGGGTGGCTTCAAACTCACAGCGATCCTCCTACCTCTGCCTCCTGAGTGCTGGGATTAAAGGTATATGCCACCATGCCTGGCTCTCTCTCTCTCTCTCTCTCTCTCTGCCTCTTTCTCTCAAATAAATAAATAAATAAATAAAAACATTCAAAAAGTTTATGAGGCTAAAGAGATGGCTGACTCGATGACATGCTTGCCTTGCAAGCATGAGGACCGGAGTTCAGTCCCCTAGAGCACACATAAACGTGGTGGTGGCACGTACTTAGAATCCTAGCACTGGGGAGGTGGAGACAGGTGGATCTCTGGGACTCACTAGCCAGCCAGTCTAGCTTACATGGCAAGTTCCAAGCCAGAGACTGTGTCTCAATAAAAGGTAGACTGCATTCCTAAGAAATGGCATTCAGTTGTCCTCTGGCCTCTCCAGATACACATGTGTGCACATGTCCATATGCACATGTACCCACACACATATACATGAACAAAAAAATGTTATCGCTGTCTGATCTTGGCTGGGGGATGCAAGCAGCTAAGAAATTCTGATTCCCAGATAATTCTCAAGCCATGTGGCAGATATTAATGGATGCTAGCAAGGGCCGTTAGCATTAATAATGGCGGTAAGACAGTGCCAGTGAGAAAAGCTACCATTTGCTGAACAACTATTTCCTCCCAGGCACTTCACATATGTCAGCTTTTCAATCCTGTCACTGTGAACAGCTGAGAAAACTGGGGCAGACAAAAATTAAATAGCTTGCTTAAGATTACATCACTAATCCATGGCTAAGCCAAGACAAGAACCTAGATCTTTCCACACGTCCATGTGCTTTCTCCTGCACGCAGCTAACCCTCATTCTTGGGGTTAACGATAATTGTACAAGTCAGGCCTTTCCCAGCTACTTTCGTATCCAGACCCATGAGTTGGCTCCCAGAAAGTCACCCAGTCCCTGATTTTATCTGCCCTTACTACTCTTCGTGTTTCTCAGCTGGACCCATTCTTTATGCCTAGAAATTTGCATGGTTTCTCCTTAGTCCCAGAGGTCTTGTTGAACTGTTCTGTAACAAAGAAAGTCCAGGAGATGGAAACCGCTGGATGCAGTTTCTCTCCCCAATGGGAAAGTCAGAAGGCAATATGTTCATAGACGTGCTTAGTGACTGGGGAACACCTCCTAACTCGCTAGCCCACCAAGACAGGTGGGAGAGCATGAGATAAGAGGTCCTTGGAAATGCTCTTGCAAGCAAAATGCCTTCCAGTATAGCCTTCTCTCTGTGACGCTGGTCTGGCATTAGGACTCCCTTTTATGTGCACATGTATTTTAATGTTAGCTTGATTGCAGTCGACCTAAAATTCACCCCTTTAAAGTGTTGGTGTAGCCTTTGGAATTCTGTAAGTAACTAACTTTCTAAATCTAAAACATGTTTATTGCCCCCAAAGAAACTTCATACCCACTAGCAGTCTCTCACCAGCCTCGCCCTAGACTCCGTTTTCTGACTCTGTGGGTTGTCTTAATTTGGACATTTCATAGAAATAGAACCGTGCAATACATGGCCTTTTATGTGTGATTTCTTTCACTTACCATGAGAATTTCACAATTCCTCTATCGTGTAGCAGATGTCAGATCTTTATTCCTTTTGCTATGTGAACCGTATTCATGTAGGATATACCACATTCCGTTTATTCATTTGTCCGCTGATGGACGTTTGGGTTATTTCTAGTGTGGGTTGTGGTATGCACATTTCTGTACCGTATAGATAATGCGCTTTTTATATCGCGGGAGCATGCCGTAAGTCTATGCTTAGCTTTTTGAGGTGCATCACACTATTTTCCAAAGCGATCAAGCCAACTTGTCGTTCTAACCAGCAGTGCATTCTCCACGTCCTTGTCAACAGCTGTCATGGCATCTTTTTATTGTCATCTGAGCAGGTGTGGAGGAGAATCTTGTCCGACTTTGATTTGCATTCCACCAATGGTAAATGATGTTCACCATCTTTTCTTTGCCCAAATGAGACTATCTTCTTTGTATATTCTTATATATCCTTTTTTAAAAAAATTATTTATTTATTTATTTATTTATTTATTTATTTATTTACTTGAGAGAGAGAGGGGCAGATAGAGAGAGAATGGGCGTGCCAGGGCCTCTAGCCAGTGCAAACGAACTCCAGATGCATGCGCCATCTTGTGCACGTGGTTTACATGGGTCCTGGGCAATCAAACATGGGTCCTTAGGCTTCACATACTTCTTGTGCTGCTACTGCTGTGGGTATCTTTGTCTAGTTTGAGGTCACAAAGGCTTACACCTTTGGGGTTTTTTTTTTTTTTTTTTTTTGGTAGGGTCTCACTCTAGTTCAGGCTGACCTAGAATTCACTCTGTAGTCTCAGGGTGGCCTTGAATTCACAGCAATCCTCCTGCCTCTACCTCCCCAGTGTTGGGATTAAAGGTGTGTGGCACCACGCCCGGCTTTTTTTTTTTTTTTTTTTTTTTTTTTTTGGTTTTTTGAGGTAGGGTCTCACTCTAGCCCAAGCTGACCTGGAACTCACTATGTAGTCTCAGGGTGGTCTCGAACTCATGGTGATCCTCCTACTTCTGTCTCCCAAGTGCTGGGATTAAAGGTATGCACCACCACACCCAACTCCACCTTTGTTTTTTCTAAAAGATTGATGGGTTTTGTACCTACATTTAGAACTCCGATTCACATTGTTTTATTTTTCTCTGTGTGATGTGAGGTCCTGATCTAAAGACCATTATTTCTCCTTATTGAATTGCCTGGGAATTTGGTTTTGGCCTCTCTGGTCATGCTACAGGTCTGTATGTTCTTCCCTGGTGAGTAATACACGATCTTGGTTATTGTGGTGTCATAGAAAGTTTGGGGACGGGGAAGTAATGTGTCCTCCAGCTTTGTGCTCTATCAAGATTGTTTTGGCTTAGGAGACTGCCTTGGCTTGAAACAATATGGGCCACTTGAATTTCCATACCAATTTCAGGATCACTTTGTCAATCTCTGAAGAAAAGCAAAAAAGCAGGGCTGGAGAGATAGCTTAGTGGCTAAGTTTTTGGCCTGCAGAACCAAAGGACCCAGGTTCTATTACCCAGGACCCATGTAAGCCAAATACACAAGGTGTGGCACAAGCATCTGGAGTTCATTTGCAGCGTCTAGAGGCCCTGGCACACTCATTCTCTCCTTACTTATCTCTCTCTCTTTCTCTCTCTCTCTCCTCTTTTTCTCTCTCTCTTGATTAAATAAATAAATAAGTATATATATGTGTATATATATATATATATATTGTTTTTGTTTTTGTGTTCTTTTTTTTAATTATTATTTTTTTATTGACAACTTCTATACTTACATACAAAAAATACATGAAATTTCCCTCCCCTGTTCCCATACCCCTTTAGAACTCCAATCTCCATCATATCCCTTCCCTCTCTCCATTAGTCTCTCTTTTAATTTGATGTCATCATCTTTTTCTTCTATTATGAGGGTCTTGTGAAGGTATTGCTAGGCACTGCAAGGTCATGGATATTAAGGCCAATTTCTGCCTGGACAGTTGAATTGTAAGGAGTCAAACTCTTCCTTTGGCTCTTCCATTCTATCCGCCCCCTCTTCCGCAGTGGGCCCTGAGCCTTGGAGGTAAATAAGTATATATATTTTTAAAAGGCAGTGAAGGGTTTTAGAAAGATTGTGTTGTGGGATGGAGAGATGGCTTAGTAGTTAAGCACTTGCCTGTGAAGCCTAAGGACCCTGGTTCGAGGCTTGATTCCCTAGTATCCACATAAGCCAGATGCACAAGGTGACGCATGCATCTGAAGTTCGGTTGCAGTGGCTGGAGACCCTGGTGCTCCCATTCTCTCTCTCTCTGCCACTTTCTCTGTCTGTATGTTGCTGTCAAATAAGTAAATAAAAATAAACACACAAAAAAAGAAAGATTGTATCTGTTTTATCTGTAGATCAGTTGAAGAACTTGTCTATTGTCTTAGACACCTTTTCTATCGCTGTGCTAAAATTACCTGAGACCATCCACTTAGAAGGAGGAAAGGTTGATTTTGGCTCCTAGTTTTGGTGGTTTCAGTCCATGGTCAGTTAGCCCTGTTACCTTGGGCCTGTGGAGAGACAGTCCATCATGATAGGGAGCATGTCAGAGGAAGCTGCATATCTGTGGCAGCTGAGGTAGAGACAGAATGTGTGTGAAAGGGGCTGGGGTCCCAATATTCCCCACAGGGCATGCCATCAGTGACTTGACTTCTCGCCAGTAGGACCCACATCTTAAAAGTTCTACTACGTTCCAATAAGGCCATGGACTGGGAACCAAGCCTCATCACATACATGGTTCTACATGGGACATTTAAGATCCAAACTGTAGCAACTCCCTTAGCATCAGATCTTCCAGTGCATGCATGTGGGGTATCTTACTATTTGTTTAAACTTTGTTTCTAGTTTCAGTGTATAAGTCTTATACCTCATGGTTAACCTTATTTATAAGTATCTTATTTTTATAACACTACAACTAGAATCATCTCACTTTATTTTCTTTTTTTGTTGTTATTGTTTTGTTTTATTTATTTATTTTTTCAAGGTAGGGTCTTGCTCTAGCTCAGGCTGACCTGGAGTTCACTCAGTAGTCACAAAGTGGCCTTGAACTCACAGTGATCCTCCTACCTCAGCCTCCCAAGTGCTGGGATTAAAGGTGTGCACCACCATGCCGTGCTCAGTTTCATTTTATGATTGTTCATTACTAGTCATAGAAATGCAGTTGATTCTTGTATGCTTTGTGTTTTCTTTCATTCTGTTTGTATAACCTTGATAACTTGTTTGGTAGCTCTAAAAGTTTTCTTTGTGTGTTCATTTGTGCTTTTTAGATTTTTTGTGTTTTTGTTTTTTGGAGGTAGAGTCTTATTCCAGCCCAGGCTGACCTCAAACTCACAGTGATTCTCCTACCTCTGCCCCCCAAGTACTGGGATTAAAGGCAAGTGCCATCATGCCTGGCTTGTGTGTTGTTTTTTTTTTTTTTAATTTAACTTTTTTAAAATGTCTTTATTTTTATTTATTTATTTGAGAAAGAGGCAGATGGGAGGGGAGAGAATGGGCACACCAGGGCCTATAGCCATTGCAGATGAACTCTAGACACATGTGTCACCTTGTGCTGTGCATCTGGCTTACATGGGTCCTGGGGAATCAAACCTGAGTCCTTTGGCTTAATAGGCCTGTTCCGCTAAGCTATCTCTCTAGCCCTGTGTTCATTTTTGTTGCTGTTGTTGTTGTTTCGAGGTAGGGTCTCACTCTAGCTCAGGCTAACCTGGAATTCAGTATGTAGTCTCAGGGTGGCCTTGAACTCACAGTGATCCTCCTACCTCTGCCTCCTGAGTGCTGGGATTAAAGGCATGCGCCACCGTGCCCGGCCCTGTGTTCATTTTTTAAACAATGTTTTTGCTTATGTATTTATTTGTGAGGAATGGAAGAGAAAGAGAGGGAGGGAGAGAGAGAGAGAGAGAGTGTGTGTGTGTGTGTGTGTGTGTGTGTGTTTGTGTATGGGGCACCAGGGCCTCTTGCCACTGCAGAGGAACTCCAGTTGCACGCACCACTTTGTGAATGTGGCTTGACCTGGGTACTGGGGAATTGAACCTAGGCAGACAGGCTTTGTAAACAAGCACGTGTGACTGCTGAGCTATCTCCCCAGCCCATGAATGTTCATTTTTTAGGGTCTTCAATATAGATGATCATATCATTTACAAATAGGTAAGAGTTTTACCTAGTCATTTCCGATTGCACTGGCTATGATCTCTAGAGCAACGCTGAACAGAAGTGGTGAGAAGCAGTGTCATGTTCATATTCTCGAGGAGAAAGCATTCATCTCTTCCTTGTGAAATATCTATCATCAACTGTGGGATTTTCATAAATCCTTTAGCATATTGAGAAAATTTTCCTCTATTCCTGGCTTGTTATTGGATATTTTTGTCATGAAGGTTGTAAGATTATGTCCAATGCATTTTTTGCATCCATTTACATGATTGTGTGGTGATAGCCTTTATTCTATTCATAAAGTATATGCCAAGGATTGATTTTCATATACCTAAGCCCTTCTTGTATCACTGGGATAAATTCCATTTGTCTGTGGTGTATGGTCCTTTCAATACAGCTGGTCTGCTAGATTTTTAAAATATATATATATATATGTATATATATATTTATTTATTTATTTATTTGAGAGAGAATGGGCATGCCAGGGCCTCCAGCCTCTGCAAACAAACTCCAGATGCACGCACCCCCTTGTGCATCTGGCTCACGTGGGTCCTGGAGAATCGAACCAGGACCCTTTGGCTTTGCAGGGAAACACATTACCAGCTAAGCCATCTCTCCTGCTAGATTTTTTGTTGAAGATATTTCATCTTGGCTGAATCCATCAGGTATCTTTGTCTGGAGAAGTGACACTGGACTCAAAGCGTCGTAGCATCTTCTGTGTAGAATCTCTTGATAAATGGACTATGGCGGAAGGGTTACCATGTGACACCTGACTCTGGGTCATAGGAGTCTTACAGCTTCTGCCTGCTTCCTGAAACAACTCCCTGTTGGGCATTCCATCTTGGGACCTAAGTGCTGTGCTGTGTGTGACACTTGGGTGTCAGCACTCTCATCAGCAGCCCTAGCTGGCCTTACTGTGAGCACAGTACCTCATGCTAGCCATGCTCATGGGTCTCTTGATCATCCTAGTCCCAGCTAACATCATGGCTTTCGTGGAAAACTCCCAGTGAGACTAGTCAATCCACATGTGAGGTCCTTTGGCTTTAAGCTGCACAAGCATGGGGGAGGGGATAGTTACTACACAATAACAGAGCATAATAATCTGTGGATTTCAGCTCTACCTTAACCATACCTTTCTTTAAGAATTCTAGGACCAGGGCTGGAGTGATGGCTTAGCGGTTAAGGCATTTGCCTGCAAAGCCAAATGACCCCGGGTTGATTCTTCAGGACCCACATAAGCCAAATGCACAAGGGGGCACATGCATCTGGAGTTCATTTGCAGTGGCTGGATGCCCTGGCACCCCCATTCTCTCCCCTCTCTCTCTCTCTCTCTCTCTGCCTCTTTCTCTCAAATAAATAAGTAAAATATATTTCAAAAAAATAATTTAAAAAAAGAATTCTAGGATCATGCAGCGATGTTTTCTTCTCTCCTCTCTGCAGAAAAAAAAAAAAAAAAAAAAAAACAGAAATATTACAAAATGGCCAGAAGGCAGCAATGACAATAAGGAGCCTCAGGCCTGGGACACCTGGGGCAGCCACCTATGTTAGCTAGCTTGCTGAGGCTGTGACTATGAGTCTGACGCGCTACCTACTGCGCTAACGAGGCTCCTTGGCTGTGACTAAAATACGTAAGAATACTGGAAAGGAAGAAATGACTTGTTCTGGCTCATGCTTTCAGAGGTGTAAGTCCTGGTCACTGGATCTATTCTGCCCTTTTGCACCTCATGGCATAAAGGGAGCAAGAGAGAGAGACAGAGAGGGGAAGGACCCAAGCCCAGGAATAACCTGTGGAGGCATGCCACCAAGTGACCTAATTCCTCCATCTAGGCCTCACCTCCAGAAGTTTTCGCCACCTCCCAAAATAGCACCTGCCTGGGACTAAGCATTCAAATAGGCCAGTCTGTGGGTGACAAACACTGCCCTTCACAGTGGTGGCCCCAGGCATGCTTTTAGAAAGGCATTTTGCCCCACTGCACTCTGCCTCCGCTGGACCTCAGAAGAGTCTTGCTTCAGCCAGTGCCCAGCCTGACACTGCTGTCATGTGACAGCTCTCTGTAGCTCCCCAATCATTTTCAGGCCTACCATTACCTGTTCAGCTGAACCTTCCCAGCCTCTTGCTTGTGCCACTGTGCAGCCTGTGGACCTAATTAGGCTACTGAGCAGGCAGCTGAAAAGGCCTTGAACAGGCAGGTGTAACCTAGGAGCCCCAGAGTAGAATGGGATAACCCCAGCCTTCCCAAATTTTACCCCAACCCTGATGGTTTTCCCATCTATGATCCATATGTTATTCAGCCCAGTCCTTTATTTAAAGGGCATAAATCGTATATGTCATCTCAATTTTTTATTTTTATGAGAGAGAGAGAGAGAGAATTGGTGTGCCAGGGCCTCCAGTTATTGCAAATGAACTCCAGACACGAGTGTGCACCACTTTGTATGCATGTGCAACCTCGTGTGCTTGCATCACCTTGTGTGTCTGGCTTACGTGGGATCTGGAGAGTTGAGCATGGGTCCTTAGGCTTTGCAGGCAAGCGCCTTATCCACTAAGCCATTTCTCCAGCCCTGTCATCTCAATTTTGATAATATCGAACATTGAACATCAAACTCACGGAGTCTTGGGAAGCTGAGGTAGGAGGATTGCTCTGAGTTCAAGGACAGCCTGAATCTGATTCCAGGTCAGCCTTGGCTAGAGTGAGATCCTGAGATCCTAACCCTGAAACCCCCCACCAAAAACAAAGTGATTTCCCATCACTTCCACTGTGGTGGATAGATATTAGTAACATTTTTTAATAAGAAAGTAAGATTTAATTATTGCCAAGGATATTTAAAATTGAACTCTACATAACTCGTGGATAGGAATTTAAAATCGGCACAGCCACTGTGTAAAGGTGAAAGAGAGTTAGCATACCACTCCTCCATACATAAGTTCACAGCATGAAATCCAAGGTTCATAGGAGCACTGTTCATAATGATAACCTAAAGATGAACCAAGCAGGTGTCCATCAAGTGGTGGATAGATAAATAGTTCGCAGCACATCCCATGGAGGAATGCCATTCAAACACACACACACACACATACACACACACACACACACACACACACACACAACACTGCTGCTCGCTACGGACAAGCCTTGAAAACATTATGCTCAGTGAAAGAAAGAGAAGCAGTCTGTGTGTTGTGGATTCTATTTATATGAAATTTCCAGAACAGGGCAATCCAGAGAGATAGAATCTAGATTCATGGTTATCAGACGCAGGGGAAAGAAGGACAGTTGGAAAGTATAGGAGTTAGGATGGAGAAAGTGGTAGTGTTTGCACACATTGGGAATTGAACACCTCATTGCACACTTTCAAGTGGTTAAAATGATGACTCTTGCGTGATATGAATCTTAAGTCAAAAAAAAAATTTTTTTTTAACGTAGACTTCAGTGGTTCTTGGTATAGGATAAACATTTCCTCCCTGTAGAGGCCTTTCCGGGGCATCAGGAGGGACAGGTTGCCCAGAAAGTGGGGCTTCTTCCCAGAGAAGCTTGACGTGGCATGAAAAGTCTGGCCTGGGAACAAAGAATTCCAGTTCACCTCACATTCTAGCCAGGCAACCTCAGGCCAGCTCAGCCTGTCAGCACTTTGCTTAAATCACCCCAACACTGGAAACGTTTCTTCAATAAACACTGTAAAGTGCTCACTATGTGCTGTTAGGCCTTAGTATTAGTTCCGTTTTATTTTTTATTATATTATATTATATTGTATTCATTTATTTAAGAAAGAGAGAAAGAGGCAGAGAGAGAGAGAATGGGCATACCAGAGTCTCCAGCCACTGTAAACAACTCCAGACGCATGTACCACCTTGTGCATCTGGCTTATATGTGTACTGGGGAATCAAACCTGGGTCTTTAGGCTTTGTAGGCAAGTGCCTTACCCACTAAGCCATCTCTTCAGCCCATTTAGCTCCATTTTAAAGCTAGAAAACAGGGCTGGGGAACTAGGGGAACTGAAAATATAGGAAACCTGAGAGATAAGGAGGTATATTACTTGTCCCAGGTTATCCAGCCAGCGAGTATCAGGGCTAAGGTCCCTGTCCCCCCAAATCATTATTCCAGCATCTGGCCTTTAGTGTTCCCCTCCCCACCAACACACACATACTCCCATGTTGCTGAAGGGTCCCAGTGCAATTAGACATAGTTACACGCATATAAACATGAACACAGTGCGGCACAGTCCAGACCCACCATTCTCCTGCCTCTGATATTAGCCATTAGACTTACAGGGAGAACACCTGCCCACATGAGCCAACTCACCCCCCTGGCTTCAATGCCTCCCTCTGGAATTCACCAAGGAAATTAGGATAAATGTTCCTGAAAGGCTTCTGAGGATGCCCTGAGGTTGCCATCACTCCATGGGGCCAGGATGGCCGTGGGGGCAGAGGTGGACCAGACTGTCCCTGGGGCGGCACTGTCACTGGGGCACATAAACCCAGAAGGGTAACTACCTCATGTCTCGTAAGGCACTGGTTTTACGTTCAGGAACGGGCCTGTGAATAAGATCAAGGAGGAAGTACATCCGATTCCACCTGGGGATTCTGACCTTGGAGCCCATGGAAATGCGGGCAGGAGGAGGAAATGGGGGCAGGAGGCCCCACAGCCCAGCATCTGACAGTTGGTTTGAAACCATGTGATGGGGCAAGCAAGATGTAGAGATGCCAAGGCAGAGCTGGAGTCGGGATGTTGTTTAGGTTCAGGGAAGTTCAGAAAGTGCACCAGAAATCTAGCTGCCTGTTGGCAAGCAGGACCCTACGACAAGACATTTTAGACCCCTAGGCCTTTAAACCCTGGCAGTGCCTTGCTGCCCAGGCACGCATGCTTTGTTCTACCCATACCCCGAGACTCCAAACTCTTCTGCTCTGGCCGCCTCCTGTCTAAACCCTTCTCAGCAGTGTTCTGACTGGTCTCCCTCCAGAGTCGCCAGACTAATTCTTCCCAGAGGTCAAGTGTATCATCACTGTGCCCTTTACAGCATCTCCACGACTGGCAAGGGCATACCACATGAGGTGGACTTGAGCCCTTCCTGCAGCCCTGTATTCCAGCCGCAGGCACTGCCTCCTGGACTCTCCTGTCCTCTCCCCTCCCCCCAGGCCTCCTGTGCTCTGCACCAATTTCTCTATTTCTCACTGCTGCCTGGATCTACCTGGCCCCTTCCTACTCAACCGTGAAGGCCCAATTCCAATGATGTTTCTCTGCCGCCCTGGGCAGGGTTCACGAGTGTAGAGCACAGTTCAGATGTCTGTTCTGGCATCCACTGTGCTGTGTCACTGCTCCCTGTTTCACCTGTCTTCCCACGGGCTCTCCTTTCTAGGCCTCTTCTCCTAGGCCTGGCATATAGTAGGTGCTTAATCAGTGCATTTTCTCATGGAGGTCATAGGTTTTCAGGGTCAAAGAAGTGTATACGCCCTAGCCATCTCTGTCTTGCACACAGGACTGGCCCTGAGGCTGCCATCCATCTCTTGTGGGGTGCGTCAGCTCTTCTTATCTGGGTACTCTAAGTAGAGATTCGAGGAGGGAAGGGAAGAGTGATCGTGTGCTGTAACTGCTGACAACTGCTATTCGGAAGGCGCAGGTCAACCGTGCAATGTAGGTCACATGACCCATCGGTCCCATTGGTGCTCGTCAGCACCGCATGGAACCCAGAGCAAATGAGGAAGCTAGTGGCATTCACACCCTGTGTCCATTGGGAATAAGTGCCCGCAGAAGAGCATGCTGGGCCGGGGTGTGGAAATCCCCATGCTGGACTTAAATAAAGTGCTTGAGCCAGGGAAGGATGCCAAACCATCAGACAACCATCTTCTGCGTTCACGTTTTGATTTGCATTGTAAGTGGACAGAATCCATAAGGGTGTTTTTTTTTTTTGTTGTTGTTGTTGTTGTTTTTCTTTTTTTGCAGGGGAAGGGTATTTTTAGGAAGCAACAGCTTCCTAAAACCCTCAAATGAGCCCTGGCCCATACCATATATATCAGCATGCCCCTTTGTAAAAGGAAGCACCTCTCTATGTATCCAGAACGCACACAGGCAACCATCAGTGGCTGGCTTGCTTGGTGACTTTGCTTCCTTGAAGCCAAGTGGGCAGCTCCAAGACTTGTGCTGTAACTTTGTCTAAACCAAGGTCTGCTTGCTTTCAGCAGAGTTGTGGCTTCATGAAGGAACCCATCCCTTTGACTTACCCCCATGGGTGGTGTCACCGTTCCTAAGGGTCCCACTCTCGAGTGAAAAGAAAACACACAGGTGCTGTGCAGCCAGCTCATCACGGGCAAGTGGACGGACGCGGTTCATGCCTAGATCCTCAGAGGCCTGGCTGGCGGGGTGCCCGGGATCCTGGAGTTCAGGTGAAACTCCACACAGGCCTGGGCCCTTGCTCCAGTGTCCTACTGGGAGAGTAATTAGAAGGAAGTGGAAGCAAAGTGGAAAACTAGCCAGCCAGGAGCCCTTGTTACTATCTCTACAGCTTGGGTGTGGGCTGATCCAGGAAGGATGGAGTGCATGCAGTGTTATGTCTGGGCCTCCAGGCCCTGCCTCTGGCTGGAATTTCACAGACTAACAAATCTCTGTGTGATGGCGATTGCCCTTGTAATCCAAAGGCTGAGATCCTGGGGGTGTGGCCTGCAAGACAGCTGTTCCTCTTGATTTCCAAGGATAATGTCAAGGGCTTGGGAGTGTGTAGAGCGTCTGGCTGAAAGTGAATGATTGTAATGCTTTCTTTTCCATGAAACCAGCTCCCTTCTGGAATAGGTATTTTCCTAACAACCCTTATGCAAATAGCGGTGAGAAGTAGGAAGTGGTAAAATGTCGAGAGTGTTGTCTGCTCTTGGCAGCAGGCTCAGCTGAAACCTTTTGATTTTCCATCAAAAAGAAAAAGAAAGAAAAAGACAGACAGCCTCCCTTGGTGTGGCACTGGCAGACGCAGCCAGGAGGTCTGCGTCGGTTCCTTGTCTGCTCCTTGGAGGGCGGGATTATGTAGGAACACTGAGCCTTTATGGGTCTCACAGACACATATTGCTCTTTCCCCACTGCACCGCCAGTGGAAGTTATTGAGTTGCAAATGGCAGCATCCCTTTCCAGCTCCCTTGCAGAAGGCTGGAGGGAAGCTACTTTCCAAGGGACAAGACTCGTTTCATTCTCTGTGAGACATTTCCTGTGTAGCTTTTAGGAGCCGCGCCATCGTGAGAGCACGTGTGTGGTGTTCATTTACTAGGGAGGCAGGGATTTGGCAACGGTCCCCAGAGGTCCACCGTCTGGCTTGTCACACGGATGGTGGCTGCCACCCGCTATTGGCAGTGGACTTGCCTTGTGAGCAGAGAAAAGTGCCAGAGGTATGCTCCAAGACAGTCCTCCCTAGTCTGTAAATCAATCCGCAGCATCACACAAAATCCCTGGGTCTGCTTTAAAAAATATTTTTAAATTTTTATTTATTTATTTATTGAGAGAGAGAGAGAGAATGAGAATGGGTGCGCCAGGGCCTCTAGCCACTGCAAACAAGCTCCAGACTTATCCAGACTCGTGTGCATCTGGCTTACTTGAGTAGTGGGGAATCGAACCTGGGTCATTAGGCTTTGCAGGCAAGTGCCTTAACTGCTAAGCCATCTCTCCAGCTCCTGCTTTTTTTTTCTGAGTTCCTTACCTCCTCTCTCTTCCCTTCTTCCCTTCTTCTCTTCTTTTTTCTGCCTTTCTTTCTCCCCCTTCCCTCCTCCTTAAGCCCAGGGTCTTGCACATGCTAAGCAGGTACTCTAATGATGAGTCCTAAAATCCTCCTGGCATTGTCATTTTCAGGCATCCTTCTGCCTCTCCACATTTCCCTCACTCATGTAGATTTTGGTAGTGATGCATCTTTGCCAAATGACTTTTCATTATCCTTTTTATTGGGGACTGGGGTCCCAGGCTGAATCAGGAACCTTTTCCAGTAACAACAAGTACATTTCCATCCTATCTTCCAGGATACAATGATTCTGAGATGCCCCTTTTCTTTACATTTTAACATCTCTAATGGGGAATGTGCCTTAAAATGGATGCTGTGTCATAGTTTAAGTGCTTAGTTGGCTTCTTTTGTATTACTAGTCTAGATAGTTCTTGACTTAAAACAGTTCAACCTGGGCTGGAAAGATAGCTTAGTGGTTAAGGTGCTTGCCTGTGAAGCCAAAGGACCCAGGGTCAATTTCCCCAGAACCCATGCAAGCCAGATGCACAGATGCACATGGTGGTGCATGTGTGTGAATTTTGTTTGTGGTGGCTAGAGGCCCTGAGGTGCCCATATTCTCTCTCTCTCTCTACTTGCAAGTAAATAAATAAAAACACTTAACAAAAAAAAAAAAAAACAGCTCAACTTGTAATTTTTTCACTTTATGATGGTGCAAACATGCACATACATGGCAGTACTTGGAGTTTTGATCTTTGTCTAGACTAACAATATGCTGGGCAAAGGCAAAGCCACTATCCCGTCAGCTCCGTGACCCCAAGGGGACCCAACCAACACTTCCAGTGGGTTGTGCTGCTCAGCTAGGACATTCATCAGATTAGGTGTGTTAAAACTATTCGACCTAACAACATTTTCCATTTATGCTGGGTTCCTGGGACATCATAACCTTATTGTAAGTAGAGAAGCACATGTACGTAAAATAACAGGGTGCCACATTAATTCAAAGAAGTAGGAAGCACTCCAAAGGCCAGTTCCCTGACGGACCCCTTCCAGCTGACATCAAACCCTCAAGTATCCTTGCAGAGTCTGCAAAGCCAGATACGGTGGAGCTGGCAAAGGTGTGGAGTGCCCTCATGCCTCCCAGTTCCAGCCTGGTCTTCTGGGGACACTTATGTCACCTGATCACATTCACCACCTTCCCTCGTAGTTCACTATTCCTTCATGTCTCTGGAAACATCACTTCCATCTGGACTTTGTTGCCCTACCATTGAAGCTCCGGCATCCTGTTTTCTCCCCCCATTTGTGCTCTTCCGGGCTTTTAACACATTCATCTCATTTCTTGGGATCTTTTTCTGATCCGTGCATCCTTTTGGTTGTTTGGGTGGTGGTGGTCCTGCTACTTGTGTGTGATTCGGAGACCTAAGTGCTCATGTCTCTGGGTCCAAGGAGGCATTCCGCTGACTTGATAGAGTCTCCTCCACTTGGTATGGCCTTCTCCACTTAACAGAAACATGTTTCCTGTCAGTCACTTGCTCCTGTTGTCACTGTGAAGTACAAGCTGATAAACGACCCCAGGGCTGTGCTGGGGCGGTGGGTCCTTCTCACATTCTGAGCCATCATTTCCATTGTGTTTCTGAAGCTTAAGAATGTTTCCCTCCCATACGTTCTCTCCAAAAGCCACATTCCCTTCAATGGGAGAGTTACTCTTCCTCCCCCAGCCCTCCACATCTGCCCTGCCACTGTTTTTTTTTTAATTTTTTTACTGCCCCCCCCCTTTTAATTTGGCTTGTCCACGTAGTGTGAGAAGGCTTCCTCCCTGCTCCCCTCTCACTGAGGAAAATTCGAGTCATTCCCTTCATTGTACTTGTCCTTACACATCTCCTTGAGACCCCTCCCCACTCTCTTTCATACGTTAGAAGTTACCTCTGGAAATTCTAGGCCTCTCTTTATCATGCTATTCTTCCCTCTTTAAAAAAAAAATAGATGAGCTGGAGAGATGGCTTAGCGGTTGAGTCGCATGCTTGCGAAGCGTAAAGAACCAGGTTCGGTTCCCCAGTACCCACGTAAGCCAGATGCACAAGGTGGCGCATGCGTCTGGAGTTCATTTGCAGTGGCTAGAGGCCCTGGTGTGCCCATTCTCATGCTCTCTCTCTCTCCCACTTTCTGTCTCTAACAAATAAATAAATTAAAAAAAAATAGATGTGAGGGCCAAGGGAGATGGCTTAGTTGGTAAGGTGCTTGCCTTGTAAACAGGAAGACCTGAGTTCAATCCCCAGGACCCACATAAAAGCTAGGCATGGTGATGTGTGCTTATAGTCCCAGAGCTGCAGATGTGAACACAGGCACATATTTGGGGCTCCCTCGCCAGCCTGTCTAACCTATTCTAATTGGCAAGCTCCAGGCCACTGAGAGACCCAGTCTCACAATTAGGTTGACAATGCTTTTAGGACACCTAAGACTATCCTCTGACTTCCACATGACACATACATGCACCTGTACACACACACACACACACACACACTATGCACATACACAAAATAGCTAAGAAATATGGGTGCCTCTAGCTAAATTTCTAGAGGTGTTTGTTGTTTATTTGAGAAAGAAAAAGAGGCATGCCAGGGCCTCCAGCCACTGCAGACCAACTCCAGACGTGTGCGCCCCCTTGTGCATCTGGCTTATGTGGGTCCTGGCCTTGTTGGCAAACTCCTTAACCGCGAACCATCTCTCCAGCCCTAGAGGTGTTTTTTTTTAGTAGTAAAGTTACAACCTGTATTATCAGTCCTGCAAAAGTCCCCTTCAGTACCTCTGTTTCTGCTCTTTATGCATATTGGCTTTATTCTGGTTTCACGAAGTGTCAGAAAGTTCTTGCTTTCAAGACTAAAAACTGCCTCTGTTGTATAGGAAAATGGATTCCAAATTCCATTCAATAACTTAGGAATGTACTTGCCATACGGTAACTTAAAATGAACATAGGTGAGGTGAGGATTACTTCTCCAGGGAATCTGGAACTGACATGCAGATATACTGGGGTCTAAGCAGTACTAGCATTGTCAGAAAGTTGACCCATCAACTTTGAGTCTTTGACCTCTAGGGACGTTTTTCAAATTATACAATTAGAATGTTTTGTTGGGTGCTGGTTGTGTTTTGTTTTGTTTTTGAGACAGGGTCACACTTTGTAGCCCATTCTGGCCTCCACCTTACGATGCTCCTGCCACAGCCTCCCCAGTGTCAGGATTACAGATGTGAAGACCATGTCTGGCTCAGATTATAAGGTTAATGGAGCCAGGTGTGGTGGTGCATGACTTTAATCCCAGCACTCAGAAGGCAGAAGTAGGAGGATCCGCATGAGTCCGAGGCCAGCCTGAGACTACCTAGTGAATTCCAGATTAGCTTGAGCTAGAGCAAAACCCTACCTGAAAACAAAGAAAGTAATTTACAATGTTATGCACATGCACAGTACAGAGGGGCACAGAGTAAAGAAAGCGAAGCCCTTCACTTGACCTCGGCTGACAGCTGCCCTGTCACTCTGCTGTGCATCCTGCTGACCCCCTTAGCATCCCTCCTAAGTGTCTTCCCACAATGTTCATTAACTTTGTTTAATGTGTTGAAAGTGTTCCATTGTTTTGGCCAAACCAAGATCAATCCAGTGATCCTCAGAGACCCTGGGAAAGCTGATCGTGGTCTCTCCACAGTAACGGTGGACATCTGGAAGAACTGTTTGCTGCCTCCCACCAACCCCTGTCTACAGCCTCTCTGCTCAGTCATGAAGGATTTGCTCAGATTTTCCATGAAGAAACATACCTCTCACCATTTTTTCTCAGTGATATGTCAAGAGGCAGTCTGTCGTCTGTTCTCTTAACATAATTGAAGGTATTTTCCTGAGCGCCTGCAGTGCATTTGGCATTGTGCTGTGTGCAGGGGCAGATGAAAGCGGGTACTGTCCCCAAGGAAATTTACAGACTCACCACATAGCAAGAATAAACTCACTCAGTGGCCATCCTTCAAGAAAGCAGTTGGCCGTTTGTACCTATCAGGATTCTACAGTGTTAGGACATTTGGTCATGGTGATTGTCCCTGTAGGATTGTAAACTGTGGAAATGAACATATGTGTGTACCCAGATTTGTAGACAAGGATTTTTCAGTACTCTATTGTTGATAAAAGTGTAAAATTGTAGATGGCCCACAGGTCCAAAGATAAGAGACTAGTTAAATCAGTGTGATACGTTCAGCTAAGGGCATACTGAACAGCCACTTGAAGTTGTGTTTTCAAAGGACATTAAAGGGATAGTTGAGCTATGAGCTACTGCAGTTCCTAAGGGACTGAGGTTTGGCGGGGTGTGAGGGTAAGTAGGGAAAGCCATAATACAATGGTCTTCACTTTCTTGGTCTAAGCAATAGGGTGAATGATGGTGGCATAACTGAGATGGGAGTGGGGGTGTGCTGTATAAGCATCAGGCTCCAGGGAGGGGAGAAGTCAGGTGTCCTGTTTGGAACAAAATGAGTTGAGCACAAATAACAAACAATCTCACAAGTCCAAAGTGGCAGAATCAGGCAGGGGCTGGAGGGAAAGAGAAGGGGCAGAGCTACTCAGAGGAATGAGTCCAGGTGGTTCTGGGCCATGTGCTCACCTTTGGGCCAGGCATACTTTGACTTTCTGAATTACCAGAATTTTGTTTTATTTTGTTTTTGGAAGGGTAATCAACGAACACTCCCAGTAAGATGTGGGGTGTCATCTGTAGCCAAATAAGGTATTTCCATGGCAAACTTTTATGTTCACTTTACTATAGATGAGAAATAGCCGTCATCACTCTGGGTTGGGAGTTGGCATTAAACAAGTTGTGACAGTAAGATAGGTAAAACTTGGTTTTAGAGCTTTGGATTTCTGAGTGGCAAATAAGCAGCTGTCCCCTCAGTATTCCCAGTTTCTACTTCCCAGATGAAAACGCTTTCAGAAGACTCTGGATGATTCTTCTGTTGGCCGCTATAATTTAAGATAACCACCCTTTGCTGGTATTTGTAGCTCTTTTTAAAACTTCGCATCATCGGATAACTCCCTATGACAAAAAGACAGGGTACTTCCACAGAAAGGTCCTCCCACAATTCCAAACTCTCTTCCTTCTAGGAGAGAGCCATATCGTCTCTCACTCGATCAGCACTGGAGGGTTATACCTTCCCAGGCCTCAACCACAGCAGAGTCGTCTAATCCTCTGTCATCACACGTCCTTCCCTAAGCAACTCTCGTTTCTCCAGACCTTTGTCGAGATGAAGCAATGGGGTATGAAGCCGTCAAGTTTCCACTAAGCCTCCTATGTCCAGCCACCCAACACTCCATATTCTCAAGGGTAGCCTGTGTGCCTAATCCTACGCCTTCCTGGGATTTGAGGGCTCAAGTCCACTTGAATCTCTACCCCTACCCACCCAGTGGCATTTACTGTGTCCAGCTGGTATCTTGGCTCTACACTCATCACCTGCCTTAGTCACACCATTCTGATAACTTATGCCTTTTCTTTTTTAATTGTTTTAAAATTTTTTGTTTATTTATTAGCAACAGACAGACACAGAAAGAGCCAGAGAGAGAGAGAGAGAGAGAATGGACACACCAAGACCTCCAACCACCACAAACGAACTCCAGATGCATGCACCACCTTATACATCTGGCTTACGTGTGTACTGGGGAATCGAGCCTCGAACCGGGGTCCTTAGGCTTCACAGGCAAGCACTTAACCACTAAGCCATCTCTCCAGCCCGACTTATGCCTTTTTAAAGTGCAGTTTACTGACACTTTAAGTGGAGCCTTAGGAGAAGTCAAGATAACTGTAATGAGTCAGTCTGCCATGCTTACCCATGTGCCCTGAGCAGTCTTCGTTCTTCCTAGGCCACAACCATCATATCATGGGTGCCTGCAGATGTTCCTTCTGGAATGATTTTGTTCACGTGTGGTCCAGCTCAGCCCACAGAGTTGAAAGTTGGAAATTTGGAAGCAGTGGCATTATAGCAGATTGCTTTCGAGACATTCTAAATCCCACCCCCCAAGATTTTTTCAGATCATGTTGGGGACCTGCAAAGTGTGCCCGATGCCCCCTTGGCCCTTCTCACTACTGATGAGATGACATGGACACGACTCTCACACTCACCCAGCTGTGCTGAATCCTTCATGCAGCCACTGGGGTCAGGCACAGGCAGATTGGAGCTTGGTTGCTAATGAGCTGGGTGACAATGTACACAGCTTTCTCTCCATCTCCGGGCCTGCCACCTCCGTCTTTTATGGAGAAAGGGGTTTGAGACGAGGTCTCACTATGTAGCCCAGACTGGCCTTAAATTCACAGCAATCCTCCTGTCTCAGCCTCCTGAGTGCTGGGATTACAGGCATGAGCCACACCTGGCTATACCTCATTCTTTGTGTGTATAAGAGAGAGAGAATTGGTATGCCAGGGCCTCCAGCCACTGTAATCGAACTCCAGGTGCATGTGCCACCTTGTGCACATGTGCAACCTTGCACATGTTTCACCTTGTGCATCTGGCTTATGTGGGATCTGGAGAGTTGAACATGGGTCCTTAGGCTTTGCAGGCAAGTGCCTTGACTGCTAAGCCATCTCTCCAGCTCTGCACCTCATTCTTCATCCAAATTTTACACAAAGCTCCCATAACTCAGAAAGGTGAACTGAATGAGAAGGTTCAGGCAGCCCTGGAGAGACCCCAAAGATACTTCTGAGGTGCCCTAGAGCCCCTGTGAGCCCAGAGGGAAAAACAATACACTGGAAGGCGTCCCAGGAATTTCTACAGGACAGTCCCATGAGCCCTGTTCATTAAAGTGTTTAGTGCTCTACAGAGGTGAAGCTCTGCTTGCATGTGGGGGTCACATGGGACACACTGTTCACATCCTGTCCACAGAGCCACTGGACAAGGCTGTGCCATGGCACAGCAGGCAGGTGCCACTGTGAAGACAGGAATGTGGGCTGTCTCGCTGCTGCTGCTGCCGCTGCTGAAGTAAAGGATGGAGCTGCTGATTTATGGACTAAGAGGCCTGGGATGGGAATCTTCCCACACACAGCCCTGTAAGAATGCAGGAATTTGTTCCCCACATTGCTTGCTTTTGACTCACTGTGTTGATGAGGCTGCTTTACGGCTCAGATCTTATCTTCATTGCCAAATCTCACAAATCATGCCTTAGGTATGTATGACATTTCCCGCACAGCAGCATCTCATCCTCTTCCAGTCATCGCTGGCCACACTCCATGCACGAAGGAGGTGGGAGAGGAGAATTAAAAGAAAAAAAGTGTTCTTATCACAAACCAAGGCGTAGCACAGGTATGGGACAGCAGTTCTATGTCATCACCTGTGTTGTTGAAGTTCTTTGCAACAGAGGATGATTGACCAAAGAACAAGTCAAGCAAAAGTCCAGCTGATAAAACAGGTAAACAGGGAACAATGCTCAAGTTGAGGAGTGGGGTGAGGGGGATTGCAGACCCGTTGGCATCCCTGCAGCCCCTTGTCCAGCTCTTCTAAAGGCTCCCGTAGTGGACAAGGAAGCCCACATCACTTCTTTCCCCACTTCCTGAGTTTGGCATCACTAGGACAAAAAAAAAAAAAAGGCCTCCCTTTCCTCATTTACAAAATGGGGTGTTGGGGAAGTTGAGGTAAAGCCAACTACCGCTGTCCTGGGGTGAGGCGTTGGCATGTCCTCAGTGACAAAGCCATGGTATAACCTCCCATGTAAACTGCTGCCACTAGAGGATCACGCATGGGGCGTGCTTTATAAAACCTGATCCCCCAACTTTATGGAGCAGATCAGAAGAATGGCAATGTTCTGGTCAACTCTTTCTTTTCCAGAGAAGGGCCTTAGAAGGTCATTGTACCATGCTGTTTGTTAAGTGCTTGTGGTTTGGCTTGGAATGTAAACAACATTGTGTCCTGAACCAGTCCTCAAAGGAGACAGTTTTCCCCTGTCGCAGAAACAGCCTTCTTACTTTAGTAAGTGCATTTTGATAACACACTGAGGCCTATGATTTGGGTTCATGTCGAAGACAGGGAAGCTGGCAGAAGTGTGGATCTGCTCAATGAGTGTATATTTGTGGGTGTTTGTAGCTGTTAATTAAATTAATTAAATTACCATAAAATTACCATCATTTCTCCTCCCTCCTCCATGTTGTGCATAGCGTTTTCTCTAAGTGGGAAATGGCTGCGTTTTTGTCATGGTTGTTTGGGGACCGGGCCTGTCAAAGGTATTGATTGCCTTCTTCGAGTGGCAGATCAGAAGCTATCTGTTTGCTGGTGAAAAAGCAAATAAGAGCACTTATCTAGTGTTTAATTCTCTTTTCGTTTACCCTATCAGAGGCATTGCCCCACGAAGACATAACGTGATAAGTGTCTTCATGGGAAACGGCTCTCAGTGCCTAAACTGGGAACTAACTCCCTTGCTGGAAAGGCCACTGTGCATTCCTTAGAATTCAGCCACGCTCACTCCTTCTCTCGCTCGGTGGGTTTGCTTCCGCATAAAATGGAAATAATAATAATAATCACAGTGGTTCCTCACATGTAAAGTACTTGCTACATATTTGCCATGATAGTGTCTACTTGCTAAACAGTAGTTATTATTTCTCATCGATTTATTGAGAAAGAGTCTCGTGTAACCCAGGCTGGTCTTAAACTCACTATGTAGCCCAAGATAAGCCTCAAACTCACTATGTAGCTCAGGCTGGCCTGGAACTCACAATCCTGCAGCCTCAGCCTCCTGAGTAGTGGGATTACAGGCATGTGCCACTACGCCTAGCTCAGTGTTTCTCATTAGTGTCTTCTCGGTCCAGCTCTGCTGGCTGTACTAACCCAGTGCCTCTGAGAAGTAGCTGCCTACCCGCCACCCTCATTCCCAAGTTCTCTTGGAGTTGAGCAGACACAACCCATCTCAGCTGCTGGGGGCACCCAGGGCCTTTCTGGTCCATGATGCTGTAGTAACTCCAAGCTTGGGTCTTCTTCTATATCCTTCTCCCATCCTTTCTCTGTGGCGGGAAGCATTGATGTCACTTGGCTCTGATGCATCAACTGGACTCTGCTGGGATGTGGATTGCAACAAGGCTCTGATGACTTGTGTGGTGAAAATGTACAAGCCGCATGGAAGGAAACAATATGGCCATATTGGTGAAGAACCCAAACTGCCTGCGACTGACTCTGGATCCCACTACTAACTAGCCGTTCAATTCTGGGAACATTACGTAAGTGTAGGGCCTCCATTTCCAGGCATCGAATAGGAATTATATTTCTGCTGGATTTCTGAAATCCAGATAGTCTGAAAACTGCAAGTTATTTCTGTTTCCTTGCAGAAATATTAATGTTGTTGATTACATTACATGATGTGGCCCCAGACTGCTGGGGTTTGATATACTGCACACTGCACGTACTACCTTACTGAAATCTTCTGGGTTTGATTCAGGGAACCCTCCTCCCCCGCTCCCCAAGCTCTGGAGCTTCGGATAAGGGATTGTAGATCCATAGGAGTTACCTCATAGGTTGTTGGAAAGATTAAACAAGGTATTTTACAGGAAGTTATTGGAACAATTGCTGGACTGTAAAGCACTCTATAAACATTGCTATTATTATCTACAAGACATGAAAAGAGTACTGGGTCTGTAAGAATGTGTGGTTATTTTACCACAATAAAAACAGTTATTTTTCGATGAATAGTTTAAATGCTTAATGAATGATATAATGATGAATTTTTACTGCCTGGACATGAAGAAAGTATACTGTTTATTTTGGAAAGAAGTTGAAAAGCCAACAGAAGAATTCAGGTTTCACCAAATGCAAGTGGCCCCAACACTGCTTTCCTATGCTCCTGACAGTGCTTCAACTTACACTAGCAGAAGTGGAAGCTCAGCTCCTCCTTTGTGCCAGCAGACACCGGCCAGTACAGAGGCCAGGCCTGCCGTACTGCGTGGTGGTTTGTGTGTGCCTGGACCCTTAGTTCACATTCCTCCTATCTCACACTTTCCACCCCTTCATCCTCTGGAAAACTCTTATCAGCCTTTACTTTAGGAACTCATCTTTCTTGTGTATCCCCACAAGTAAAATGTTTGTAAATCTCTCTATCAAATGCACAGCTTTTGGGCTGGAGGGATGGCTTTGTGGTTAAGGCACTTGCCCGCAAAGCCAAAGGACCCAGGTTCAATTCCCCAGGACCCATGTAAGCCAGATACACAAGGTGATACATGTGTTTGGAGTTCGTTTGCAGCGGCTGGAGGCCCTGGTGTGCCCATTCTCTCTCTCAATCTCTCTCTCACTGTCTCTTTCAAATAAGAATAAATATTTGTTTTTAAATACACAGCTTTTACCCTTCTCATTCCGTTCCCCCTCCAGTCACATGCTTTGGCCCAAATCATGCACCACTCACATGTCTCTGCTCACCTGCCTAATGCCACGGGAAGACCTCAGCCTCTATTCCCACCATCTCACTTGAACCCAGGTTGGCTCCATGCCCTCCTGGTCTGTTTCACCGCTGTTGCTGGGGTCCCTTCTTTGACCATCCTGTTTCTTTCCTCATCATGTTCTTCCACACAACAGCCACAACCCACATTCCTGTTTGTCTGGCAAACGAAAGCCTTTATGTTTCGTAGTCTTTCCAAATGTCTCTGGGTTTTTTTTTTTTTTTGGTATCTGTGTATATTTTAATGGAATAAAATGGGTTTTTTGGACCTAAAACTTAAAATGATATTAGTTACAGTTCAGAAATTTGAGTTTGGATGACATCCGCATCATTGGCAGAAATCCCGAGTTTGCACATTAGAACTCCACAGTGTAGACGTGTAGAGTTGAGGAAGACCCCCGCTGCCTGTGCTATAGGTAGGACACCTGAGCCTGGAGGTCAGAGCATCTTGCTCAATAAAACACTATTGGTTGGCAACAGACATTGAGGTTTCCAAGTCTCCATTTAATGAATATCCTTAATAAAAATTTTAGTGTGCTTTTTTGTCTTTTAAATTTTTATTTATTTATTTATTTATTTATTTATTTATTTGAGAGAAAGAGAGAAATAGGTAGGTGGGTACAGAGAGAAAGAGAGAGATTGAGATTGAGAGAGTATGGGCATGCCAGGACCTCCAGCTGCTACAAACAAACTCCAGATGTGTGTGTTCCCTTGTGCATCTGGCTTACATGGGTCCTGGAGAATTAAACCTGGGTCCTCTGGCTCTGCAGGCAAGTACCCTAACTGTTAAGCCATCTCTCCAGCCCTTTATTTGTCTTTTTAAAGTAACATGTGTGCCATTTATATATTTAGTTAGTTTAGTGTCTTTAAAAAAAAAATCAGGGTTTTACTCTAGCTCAGGCTGACCTGGAACTCAATCTGTAACCCAGGCTGGCTTCAGACTCATGGTGATGGTCTTAGTTTAGCCTCTGTGAGTGTTGGGATTCGAAGCATGAGCAACCATGCCTGGCTAATTAGGTTTGGATACCGAATCTCATTATGTAACTCTGTCTGGTCTGGAAACCGCTATGTATCCCAGGCTAGCCTTGAACATGTGGTAATCTTCCTGCCTCAGCCTAAAATGCTGGCTAGCCACATATCCAATTTAAAACCCAAATCATACCGCCAACTCTCCAAAAATCCTTCATTGGTCCCTTGCCTTTTTTTACTCTCTTTGAGTCCTTTGCTCTGGAGACATGTTTTTCTCAGCCTTTGCACTGTTTCTTCAGTGCTCCCCACCTGTCCCGGTGAACACATGCACATGAGCCTTTCTGCCTTCGTCAACGCTGGGTATCAGTGATCTAGACACTGCAGTCACGGTGGAGGAGGTTGGCTTGCACACCCCTCACTCCACCTTCTTCTGTGTCTTCCTTAGGGCTGGATTCCCATACTTAAGGGTTACATTCATTTTTAAAAAACATTTTATTATTTATTTATTTGAGAGAGAGAGAGATACAGAAATAGGAAGGTAGAGAGAGAGAGAGAGAGAGAATGGGCACGCCAGGGCCTCCAGCCACTGCAAACAACCTCCAGATGTGTGCCACCTTGTGCATCTGGCTTACATGGGTCCTGGAGAATCGAGCCATCTCTCCAGCTCTACATTCATTTAAAAATATATATTTATTTATTTGAGACAGAGAGGGGGAAGAGAATGGACGCACCAAGGCCTCCAGCCACTGCAAACCAACTCCAAACACATGCGCCACAATGTGCATCTGGCTTACATGGGACCTAGAGAATCGAACCTGAGGCCTTAGGCATGACCCTTAATCACTAAGCCATCTCTCCAGCCCTCGTCTTTTTAAAATTCAATTTTTTTTAGTATTTTTTTTTATTTATTTGAGAGAGAGACAGAGAGAGAGGGAGAAAAAAGGACAGATAGAGAGAGAATGGTCTCCAGTCACTGCAAACTCCAGACGCATGTGCCACCTTGTGCATCTGATTCACGTGGCTACTGGGGAATCGAACCTGAGTCCTTGGGCTTTTCAGGCAAGCGCTTTAACTTCTAAGCCATCTCTCCTGCCCTACATTAATCTTCTGTAAACAGCAAATATCCAAATCTTTTTAGTTCCTAAGTCAGGCATGGTAGAAAGTGGGAGGCCCCTCACAAGCCAAACTCACCTGGCTTCTGGGTTTTGGATGTGAGTTCAGAGAGTGAGAAATAGATCCTTGGAAGGACCCAAAGTGTCTCCTGCCAGTGGACAGAGAGCGTGACGTGGGTGGCATGTGGGCCTGTGAGGCTTCCTGCAAAGTCAAGGAACATTGGTCTCCCTATTTCCTTAACATATGCTTATTGACCCTGTCTTCCTCCATCATGTTAGACACTGGACTTTGCACTTCCTCATATGTTTTTGCTTGACCTAAAATTATTACCTCTTAGTTGGTATTGCATTGCTCTCTGTAGACCGCTCCTGAGTTTTGCTCATTAGGTCAGGCATATGCCCTCAGTATTTTTCTGCAGCTGCTCAGACACATCAGATTATCCATCTGGCCAGTTAGATCACGGGCCAGCCATGCCCCCTCCCCCGGGCCTCACTTCCCGTGGTGCTGGGAGTCGCTCTCTGCTGCCCTGTCTTCCTTCCACTCCATTTACTCTGCCTCACTGATGGGTTTCTTCTTCAGGCATCCCCAACATAAAGAATACACTTTGTTTTGAGAGCTTAAAAAATGGAAATGTCTTGGATCTGTGCTCACGTTTGATTACTAATTTGGTGGCCGCATGATAGTCAAAGTTGGAAGTAATTTCCTTTCAAGATTTCAGAGCCATTTTTGCATTGTCTTCCATCTCTGCCGTCCCTTTTCAAGAGATGCGAGGCCTCTGTGTAACCTGTTTCACCCCCCGAAAGCTCTCATGACCTCTTTGTCATGGTGGATCTGAATTCCCTGTAGTGTTAGGAAGATTTTTCTTCTTTGGGTTGGGCATTCTACAGGTGGGCCATTTTAATTTGGAAATGCATAATCTCCAATTCTGGAGAATGTTGTTATATTAAAAAAATCAATTCCTCTTCTGTATTTACTTTTCTCTCTCTCTCTCTCTGAAATTCTAGTTTGTCAGATATTGGACACTAGAGGTTCTAAGATTACTCATTCATTCTATTTTCAGTTTGCCATTTGTTTTCTTAAGAGTGACCATGCTATAGTTTGCAAATTTTATATTACTGTCATGTTTTATGTGGCCTGCCATATCTTGAATTTCTAAGAGTTCTGGATGATTCCTGATTTATTTCCTCACTGGTGCAGTTGCCTTCTCATTTCAGGGACAAACACCCGACCAGAAGCAGATTACAGAGGAAAAGGTTTATTTCAAGTTTATAGCTTACAGGGACTGCTTCATCATGGTGCAGGAAGCTGGCTCACTTCATCATACATCTGTAGCAGAGAGACAACAGCTTTCACCAGCAAGCGCGAGTTGAGGCTAAACACACACCTAGGGCTGGACTCCACCTCCTGATGACACGCTTCCTCCAGCAGGGCTCCACCTCCCAAATGCTCCAAGCTGAGGACTAAGTAGGAAGCTTAAGCAAAAACGCCTGAGGCTATGGAGACATTTATATTCAAACCACCATAGTCACATTGCATCCTGGTTTTGGCATCCTCTCAAGATATAAATAATACAGTTTTTGAAGTCTTGTTGCATTACATAGCTTCTGTATTCATCCTCTCTCCTTCTCCATCTCTCGTTCCTTGAATCCAGAGCCTCATGCATGCTAGGCAGGCACTCTACCACTGAGCTATATCGCCAACCACGTATTCCCGGCAATTGTCTCAGTGGCTTTCTTTCGGGTTCAGGTTTTCTTCACAGCCCGGGGATCTTTGGGCATTCCTATTTAAGAATAAGGCACTGCAAATGATTTTGGTAGTTCTGGATATCTCCGAGGAGAGTTTGAGGGGTGGCTATTGCAAACTTGCCATTTCTCTGGCAATCTTCATTTATCAGCATGTGTATGTAGGCCATTTCCGGAAGGGCGTTCTGCCATTTGCTCGGTGGTCAGGTATCCCTTTTCCTGACTAGAGAATGCTCTAGGAACAGGGCAAGGAGGGTAGAGGGGCAGGGCAGCATGAGAATGGCCACTCTCGCCTTACCATCTTCCCTAGATTGCCATCAGCCCCACCCTTAGGACATCTCCCTGTCCCTTAGGCTGCACTCTTTTCAAGCCCATCTTTTCAAAGGACAAACCCTTCAGATGTTCATTTGGTGCCCCCCTAGATGGCCCTTACCCCCGAGAATGCAGCCCCTCAAGTTCCCTCGCCTTCCTAAGACGGTATCCCTGTACATGTGCTCCCTGTGTCCCCCTCTGCCTCACCGTAGACACACAGACCGCGATCTCCTCCACCCTCCCAGTTGGCCGTCACGCCTCCCTGTCTCGCAGAAGCACGTGCTTATTTTCTGGTGGCCTGTTTCCATTGCCTTTGCGTTTGTCTCTTTTTCATCCCTTTAAGATACCTGGTTTAAGAAAAAGGGATAAAGTCGGAGGTATTCCATCGAACCATTCATTCAGCCAGTCAGCAAATAGTGGCCACGTGCCTAGGGAGTTCCAGGAACTGCTGGAGAAGAACAGTAAACAGTGCAGACAATTCCTTCTCCTAATATTTCCAGTGTAGCACTTACACAAAGTGCCATAATCTTCATGGTGACATAAACCTGTAACAGCAACTTAAATCTTGTTATGATCTGAGAACCAAAGCACTGCCGGGCGTGGTGGCGCACGCCTTTAATCCCAGCACTTGGGAGGCAGAGGTAGGAGGATTGCCATGAGTTTGAGGCCACCCTGAGACTACAGAGTGAATTCCAGGTCAGCCTGGACTAGAGTGAGACCCTACTTCGCAAAACCAAAAAAAAAAAGAAAGAAAGAAAGAAAGGAGGGAGGGAGGGAGGGAGGAAGGAAGGAAGGAAGGAAGGAAGGAAGGAAGGAAGGAAGGAAGGAAGGAGGGAATGAATGGAGGGAGGCAAAGAAAGAGAGAACCAAAGCACAAAGACTAGGGTGTCCCCATGCTTCCTTGAATCTTTGCTGTTTGAGATGGTTATAAATGGTGCTGGAAACTTGGGGTGTCTCCGATACATGGGCTGCGGGCCACTGTGTTTGCGTAGCACTGATAGGTGTTGGCCGTAGACTTTGTGGGAAATAGAAAACACTTGCTGTTAGTCTACAAAAGCAGAGTGATTGCTTCACTGGGCTGTGGAGTAATCTGACAAGTACACACCAATAAAAGGTCCTGACCACAAGTCACTAATCCTAGCGAGAGGCTGTGATGGGAGCGGAATGAGCCACGCGGCTCCAGCGTTAGTGACTTCCGCCTTAGCACAGCGCCCACATGCTCTTGTAATCGTACACCCTTACCCATAAAACACTCTGGAAGCTGGCACCTCCAACATATGTTCCTTTAATTATAAATTATATGCACATATTTATTCTAATATAATTAGGGATAATATGAAACATTCTTCGTGGTACCGAGGATTGAATACAAATTTTAAAACTTAGGGCTGGAGAGATGGCTTAGTGGTTAAGGTGCTTGCCTGCAAAGCCTAAGAACCCATGTTTGACTCTCCAGATCCCCATAAGCCATATGCACAAGGTGACACAAGCGTCTGGAATTTGATGTCAGTGGCTGGAGGCCCTGATGTCTCTCTCTCACTCAACCAAAGCACAAAGACTAGGGTGTCCCCATGCTTCCTTGAATCTTTGCTGTTTGAGATGGTTATAAATGGTGCTGGAAACTTGGGGTGTCTCCGATACATGGGCTGCGGGCCACTGTGTTTGCGTAGCACTGATAGGTGTTGGCCGTAGACTTTGTGGGAAATAGAAAACACTTGCTGTTAGTCTACAAAAGCAGAGTGATTGCTTCACTGGGCTGTGGAGTAATCTGACAAGTACACACCAATAAAAGGTCCTGACCACAAGTCACTAATCCTAGCGAGAGGCTGTGATGGGAGCGGAATGAGCCACGCGGCTCCAGCGTTAGTGACTTCCGCCTTAGCACAGCGCCCACATGCTCTTGTAATCGTACACCCTTACCCATAAAACACTCTGGAAGCTGGCACCTCCAACATATGTTCCTTTAATTATAAATTATATGCACATATTTATTCTAATATAATTAGGGATAATATGAAACATTCTTCGTGGTACCGAGGATTGAATACAAATTTTAAAACTTAGGGCTGGAGAGATGGCTTAGTGGTTAAGGTGCTTGCCTGCAAAGCCTAAGAACCCATGTTTGACTCTCCAGATCCCCCATAAGCCATATGCACAAGGTGACACAAGCGTCTGGAATTTGATGTCAGTGGCTGGAGGCCCTGATGTCTCTCTCTCACTCTCATAAAAAAGTAAATTCAGTGCCGGGCATGGTGGCGCACGCCTTTAATCCCAGCACTCGGGAGGCAGAGGTAGGAGGATCGCCGAGAGTTCGAGGCCACCCTGAGACTACATAGTTAATTCCAGGTCAGCCTGGACCAGAGTGAGACCCTGCCTCGCAAAACCAAAAAAAAAAAAAAAAAAAAAAAAAGTAAATTCATACATACATACATACATACATACATACATACACACACACATACATACACATACATACATACACATACAAATTTAAAAATTAAAAGCTAGCCATGTGTGGTGGTGAATACCTTTAATTCCAGCACTCAGGAGGCAGAGGTAGAATGATTGCCATGAGTTTGAGGCCAGCCTGGGACTACAGAGTAAGTGTCAGGTCAGCCTGGGCTAGAGTGATACCCTACCTTGAAAACAACAACAAAAATTAAAATAAGAGCCACAACCTTTTTCTCTCAAATAAATAAATAAAATACTTAAAAAAATATTCAAAGCTAAACTGAAAAAAGCTAGAATTCGACGTTTTGGGGTCTAGGGTAAAGAATTTGCCTAGCATGTGTGAAGGCCTAGGATCAAATCCCAGCAGTGCAAGAAGAAGAAGAGGAAGAAGAAGGATAAGGAGGAGGAGACTAGGAAGAAGAAAAAGTAGTGGTGGTGGTGGTGATGGTGGTGATGGTATAATAGTTGTGTGGTGGTAGTACTGGGGGTGGTGGTAGTGGTCCTGGTGGTGGCAGTAATAGTGCGTTGGTGGTGGTGGTGGCAGTAATAGTGATGTGGTGGTAGTAATGGTGTGGTGTGTTGGTAGCAGTACTGGTGATGGCAGTAATAGTTTTGGATCATTCTGAGCAAATGACAGTAACTCACTGGGAGAACAGAATCAAGGTGTTAGTCATATGCCTTATCTTTACTTACCTCTGTTTTCCTGACTTCTGATGAGGGAGACTGCCAGAGTTCAAAACCTCTGAGAGTGTTTTACATGCTGCTGAGCATATAACTGTCAACACGCAAACCCGGTAGTGTAGCCAGTTGCCACCGCCATGTCCCAGCCAATCAGCTCCAGCTTAGGTTCTTCCACCACCCCAGAACCCTTCCTCGTGCCCATAAGAAGTGTCGGTGAAATCTTTCTTGATGCACATTGGAAGGCTTCTTGCTTCAGAATTAACTGAGCTATTTGTCCGGGACTGATTACATCCTGGGCGTTTATTGTTCATTTCCCAGCCATCATACGGAAGGTAGGCTTGCCGGTGGTGCTGACATTCCTTAACATTTGAGATCTTATTCCGACTCCCAAGTTGTGAATAATCAAGAGAGATACAGTGAAATGCAGATATGTGTGTCCATCCATGGTTTAATAAAGGAAAATACTATGAAAAAAAGGGGGGGTGCTGGAGAGATGGCTGAGCGGTTAAGGCGCGCTTGCCTGCGAAACCAAAGGACCCAGGTTCTATTCCCCAGGACCCACGTAAGCCACATGCACAAGGGGGCACACACATCTGGAGTTTGTTTACAGTGGCTAGAGGTCCTGGCACACCCATTCTCTCTCTGTCTGTCTTCTCCCTCCCTCCCTACCTCCCTTCCTCTGTCTCTCTGCTTACAAATAAATAAATAAAAATTAAATAAAATGTTAAAAAAAAAAGACGTGTTGGTGAGAGGATAGACACATGAAACAGTGATGCCACCACTACCAACTCTGGCCCAGGGAGAAACAACCCAGTAGACAGTCAGCCCAAATCTGCAGCAAGTACACTGATGACAGCCAGCACCTCCCCCATCCCAGGGGAGCCCTTCATTCCCACGGCCCAGGGCGCTGAGCTTCCTTGCCGTAGACGTGATAGGTTTTGATCTGTTGTGAAGAAGTGGCAGCATTGACCTTACTACTTGAGAATTTCACCGAGACCAGCTCACTTACAGGGAAGGGCTCCATGGCCGTATGGTGGCAGGTCACTGAGCCCTGCAGCAGTGTCCCTGGAAGGTGTCTGAGGCTTACACATTTGAGTATGTGCAATGTCACCAAGTGACAAAACTGCATTTCTGGCATCCACCAAAGGCAAGGAATACTTGTACAAATGGGCAGTGCGGTGTCCCAAGTAGCAGCTAATAAAAGCGCTGTGAGGGGCTGGAGAGATGGCTTAGCGGTTAAGGCACTTGCCTGCAAAGCCTAAGTATGTATGTTCAACTCTCCAGGTCCCACATAAGCCAGATGCACAGTGATGTAAGTGTGCAAGGGGGCGCATGCCTCTGGAGTTGGATTGCAGTGGCTGAGGCCCTGGCGTGCCAATTTTCTCTCTCTCTCTCTCTCTCTCTCTCTCTCTCTCTCTCCTCTCCTTCACTCTCACTCTCTCACATAAAAAAGAAAGTCCAGTCTGTTGGGCTTGTCTCAAAAAAAAGAAAGTGCTGTGAGGATGCTAGCAATAAGCACAGGGGATGGCACTGAGCACTTGCTTTGTGCAAGCCTGTCTGCTTGGTGTGCCATACATGAGCCCATTTAATCCTCACAGGTGTCAATCCCCTTTCCCAGTTAAAGAAACAGAAGATGGGCTGGAAAGATGGCTTAGGGGTTAAAGCGCCTGCCTCCTAAGCCTGTTCGATTCTCCAGGTCCCACATTTAGCCAGACACAAAGTGATGCAAGGGCACAAGGCCACACTTGCCCACAAGGGGGCACATGTACCTGGAGTTCATTCACAGCGGCTGAGAGGCTGCTGGTGCACCCATTCTCTCTCTCTCTCTCTCTCTCTCTCTCTCTCTGATTCTCTCCAAGAAAAAAGAAAAAAGAAACTGAAGACATCATGGTAAAAAGCACCACATGAACCCAGGGGGCCCTGTCTCCAGACCCTGTGTCTGTGAGCACTCCTCTCCCTATAACATGATTCCTGCTTTCACCGTATATAACCAACCCATCTTCTGAGGTTTTAGAACAGAACAAAGCTGAAAAGAGAGCAAAGCCATCCCGTGCCAACTACATTCCTAAGCTTAGAACCTTGGGTTCCCACGGCAGTGCTGGCAACCTTAATCAGCTGCAAGTCTTCCATGGACGTGTCAGGGACATTGGCAATGTAATAATAATAATAATAATAATAATAATAATAAATCAACCATCAATCCTTCCTTTCCCTGGAATATGGACTGCAAGTGAGAAAGTGTTCATCCATTACATCAGCCCAGCAGAAGTAAGGTCCATGTCTGATCTGTCTAATGCTGCTGGGAGCTATGTGTGGCTGTCCCAGCTTGTTCAAGGGGCCAGCTGAGCCTTGGTCTCTCTTCAAGACCAGCACCCTTCCCCACTCTCCAGGGGGTCTCTCACCCTTTCCCTTCCCCCAGGTGTCCTCTCATTCTTCCCGAGAAGCCTTGCTCTTTGGAAAGACACTAAGCTGTCATTCATTCATATCCCCATATTCATTTTAAACAAATGTATTACTTCCCAGCAATGTGTACTTTCTGAAGCTTTTCTTGAATATTAGTTCTATTTCTGTGACTGACAGACACCAGGATCACACAGCATAGAGAACATTTAACTGGGCCACATACTTCTTTTTTTTAATGCCAAGAACAGGCTAAATACAACTTGCTTTTCTCTAATTTTAAAATATTTTATTAGTAAATATGCAACATACACAATTTTCAGCACTCAAATACAGAAAACTTCATAAAACAAAAATGCAGATGCATAAGGCCAGATCACCCAGATGTCAGCCTGAGCCTCTTCTAGGGACCAGTCCCCTTTTACCCAAAATGGCTTTGATTTTGAAATTTTAAAACCAAGTTAGGGCCGGAGAGATGGCTTAGTGGTTAAGGCACATGCCTGAGAAGCCTAAGGACGCCGGTTCGATTCTCCAGGTCCCATGTATGTCAGATGCACATGGTGGTGCATGCATCTGGAATTTGTTTGCAGTGGCTAGAAGCCCTGGTGTGCCCATTCTCACTCGTTCTATCTCTCACTCTCTCTCTCTCTCTCTCTGCCTCAAATAAATAAATAAATAAAATGTTTATTAAAAAAAAAAACAACAAGTTAGGGCTGGAGAGATGGCTTAGCCATTAAGGCGCTTGCCTGCAAAACCTGAGGACCCAGGTTCCGACTCCCCAGTACCCATGTAAGCCAGATGTACAAGGTGGCGCGTGCATCTGGAGTTTGTTTGCAGTGATTGGAGGCCTGGCACACCTATTCTCTCTCTGTGTCTGCCTCTTCCTCTTCCTCTTCGTCTCTCTCTCTCTCTCTCTTTCTCCCTACCTGTCAAATAAATAAAATATTAAAAACTAAGTCTTAAGCTCAGTGGGAAAGATTACCACCCCTTTGTGTTTAGCAGTAAGGAATAAATAGCTGCAGTGTTTTAGAGTCTTGCGTGGCTCGAGTACCCAGGGTTTAGTTAATGTAATTCCCCTACACATAGCTCCACGTGGCTCTCTGTGGCTTTAGCTTAATCCATGCTGGCTTCACTGGGTGCTGTATGTTTGAGACTTTCCCAAGACGGCCCAAACCTTTGCAGACCTCTTTCTGTGATTGACTTGAAGTTGCTAAGATAGCTACATGACTCATTTACTTTTAACTAAAGCTGTGTCATGCAAACCTGTCATTCGGCCTTGAATTTGGACCATTGGGGAGTCAAACCCTGAAAGAGTAGTTCCTCACTCTGCGCATGCTTCGATTGTTTCACTGGTCCTAACGTATTCCCATGGACAAGAACTTTCACTCTGGCAGCTGCTTAGATTCAGGGTCTGGTACCTACACTCACCCAGGGTGTTTGGGGGATGCTGTGAAACATCACTGTGATCATTTGAATGTATGTCCCCCATTGACTAAGGTGTTACAACTAAACTTGTAACTTGGATCTCCAGCCTCCTGGCTGAAGGAGTTGTCACTGGGGGCGGATCCTGGAGACCAGCCCTAAGGTGTCCCTGGGGGTGGCTCTGAATTCCAGCCCAAAGCATGCAGAGAGTTCTGCGCACTGGTGCCCGTGTCCTTGTTGCATTTTGATGTTGCTGGCTGGTGGTGGCTTCTCTCTCTTCTTGGATTTATGAATGAGAGCCAGCTTCTCCCACCATTGATGGAACTTCCCCTACATCTGTAAGCCTCAAATAAATCCCTTCCTCCCATAAAATTGTGTTTGGTTGGATGCTCATTCCAGCAGTATGGAACTGACTACAGCAGTCATCTTCCTTCTCCTTAAATAGACAATATCCATTCTGTTTTGACCTTTAACTATTTCTTTCCTAAGAATAGTACACAGAACCCCCATAACCTTTACCGGAACCCAATTGTTAATAACATTGCGCTCCATTTACTTTATCAGCTAGGAGAAAGAGAAATATCTAGATATATTCTTTTTAAGTAAATATTTTTATTTATTTATTAACAAGCAAGGAGAGAGATGCGGAGAAAGCGTGTGTGAGAGAGAGAGAGAGAGAATGGACATGCCAGAGCCTCTAGCCACTGTTAACAAACTCCAGATGCATACTCCACCTTGTGCATCTGGCTTACATGGGTACTGGGGAATTGAACCTGGGTTCTTAGTCTTTGCAGACAAACACCCTAACTGCTGAGCCATCTCTGCAGCCCAGATATATACTTTTTTATTTTTTTAAATTTTTTTGGAGAGAGACACACAGAGAGTGTAGCAGACAGCTTCAGGTTCGCTGAGATGAACTTTCAGACCAGGCACAGTTATGGAGGAAGGGATATTATTTATTGAAGCTTACAGATCCAGGGGAAGTTCCATAATGGCAGAAGCAGCAGCCTGCTCTCACAAGACCAGGCAAGAGAGAGAAAAGCCAAGCCGCCAGCTACACAGCACACAGAGCAAAACTACTGCCAAAAGCCACAGCACACTTCAGGAACTCCTACTGGGCACACTTTGCATATCTTTACAATGGAATCTCAAACCCACTACCACACCGGCCCCCAGTGACATTGCCTCTAGGAAGGTGATTGCAGATGCAAACTATAAAGTAATAAAACATTGAATATATTGGGGGCCATATATTCAAACTACCACAGAGAGAGAGAGAGAGAGAGAGAGAGAGAGAGAGAGAGAGAGAGAGGAAGAGATGGGCGCGCGAGCAGTGTCTCAGCTGCTGCGAACAAAATCCAGATGTGTGTGCCCCCTTGTGGTCAAGTGAGGCATTGCACCCTTGCATCCCTTTGCATCTGGCTAAACGTGGGACCTGGAGATTGGAACCGCTGGAGATTGCAACCAGTGTTCTTAGGGTTAGGAGGCAGGCGCCTTAACCCCTAAGCCATCTCTCCAGCCCCAGATATATACTTTTAATAATCAGACTTAATATTTTTCTGGACCATTTAAGGGCAAGTTGCATTCTTCACGATAGTTTACCAGTAAGTTCAATGGGTATGTCCTGAGAACAGAATTATGTGCTGGCATAGCCTCAGTACAGTTTTCAGCTTCAGGAAGTATAACACGCAAGCATTTAATATAATCTTGGGGGTGGGGGGCAAGAAGTGAACAGAGGCTTCTTTTCTTCTGCACCCAGAGCAAATTGCGCAATCGGCCTCTGTTTTCCTGTGGTTTGCATGCAGCAATCTTCAAGCCTAATTGTTTCAATCTTATTGAAATTACCTTCAACTATATCAACAATAAGTAGCAGTGGCAACGCATTGACAGCTCTGTTTCAGTCAAATGCTTGTTTACCTTATGTTCTCATTGGGGTCTCAGGCCTTGTAAGTATATCAGAAGCTCCTTATTGACTTTCACCATGAATTTTGGGTTAATTCCTGATAAGTCACCCAGGCCCTGTCTTTCCTGATGTTTCTCATGCCCAACGGTTGGTGTTGGGGACACTTGTTCTCAACAGCATCTCACCCTGCCCCCCCTTACACAGCGGTTTTCCAGAGAGCCTTGGTTCCTTCTATGGTGGAATCTTAACATTCCAGAACATTCTGACGGAGGCTGGGGCAAGTCTTAGCACACATGTTTCCCATTGGAGGGAAACTTGTTCAGGGAGCAGATGAGGGTGGCAGTGGTGTTGGGAACCCTGTCAGCAGCAAGCCTCAGGCCTTGGTGTGAGGAAGAGGGTGCGACTTTGCAGGAGGCCATGCTGGCAAATTTTCAGCAGCAGAGAAATGACACAAGTTCTTATTCCACATTGTGTCATGCTAAAATGTCATCATTTTTAAAATTTTGCTTCTGCTTTAATCTCCTTCATTTTGAGGGTTGTTTTTTTTTTTTGTCACTCCATTTTCCAGATTTTATGCTAGGCTGGAGAGATGGCTTAGGCTTAGCAATTAAGGCACTTGCCTGCAAAGCCAAAGGACCCAGGTTCGATTCCCCAGGAGCATGCATCTGGAGTTCATTTGTAGTGGCTGGGTGCCCTGACATGCCCACTCTCTCTCTTTCTCTCTATCTGCTTCTTTCCCTCTCTCTCTCTTTCTAATAAATAAATAAAAATAAAATATAAAAAATATTTTATACTAAAATTGCAAAGCCGGGCATGATGGTGCACACCTTTAATCCCAACAGGCTGAGGTAGAAGGATCACCAGGAGCTCAAGGCCAGCCTGGGCTACAGAGTGAGTTCCAGGTCAGATTGGGCTACAGTGAGACCCTACCTCAAAAAAAGTAAAATAGGGCTGGAGAGACGGCTTAGCAGTTAAGGCGCCTGCCTGCAAATCCTAAGAATGCCCATTCGCATCTCCAGGTCCCATGTTTAGCCAGACAAAAAAGTGACTCAAGCATGCAATGTCGCTCATGTGCGCAAGGGGGCACATGCATCTGGAGTTCAGTCACAGTGGCTGAGAGGCTGCTGGCGTGCCCATTCTCTCTCTCTCTCTCTCTCTCTCTCTCTCTGTGTGTGTGTGTGTGTGTGTGTGTGTGTGTCTCTATCTCTCTCAAATTAAAAATAAATAAAATAAATTAAAATTACAAGACAATGCTTTAGCTTTTTAGTTATGTTTTATTTTGATCAGTTTTACAAAAACATAGCTTAAAAGTCAAACAGTAGCTCCTTTTGTGGCCTGTGCCCCACACCCCAGAGAAATCTCTTTAAAGTGTTTGGCTATTTTCCAAATTCTCTCCCCAATCAGATGCCTAAAGTCCGTTCTTGATTTATTGGTTTTAACCTTGTCTCTGATTTCCTGTGAGGAGTTGCCCCTTTTAGCACATCTTCTCTTTCCTACTCTCCAGCCCCCCCAAGACAGCCTTGTGTTGCTACTGTGAAGGTGATTGAAATATTATTCACTAGAGAGCTGATTGTTGTACAAGGATGGCTTTTCCTTTCTTGTACAACTCTTTTTCTTGAATTAATAGTTGGCTTTAAAAGATCACTTAGTAGCCAGGTGTGATGGCGCACACCTTTAATTCCAGCACTCAGGAGGCAGAGACAGTAGGAGGATTACTATGAGTTCAAGGACAGCCTAGGACTACAAAGTGAGTTCCAGGTTAGGCTGGGCTAGAGTGAGACCTTTCCTTTAAAAAAAAAAAAAACTAGGTGGCTTAGCAGTTAAGGTACTTAACTGCAAAGTCTACAAATGCAGGTTCAATTCCCCATTACCCACATAAAGCCAGATACACAAAGTGGCAGCACATGCATCTGGAGTTCATTTGTAGTGGCACACCCATTGTCTCCCTCTCTCTGCTTGTGAATAAATAAACAAATGAATGAGATTTAAAAAAAAAAAAAAAAAGATTGCTGGGCTGGAGAGATGGCTTAGTGGTTAAGCGCTTGCCTGCGAAGCCTAAAGACCCCGGTTCAAGGCTCGATTCCCCAGTACCCACATAAGCCAGATGCACAAAGTGGCGCATGCATCTGGAGTTTGTTTGCAGTGGCTGGATGCCTGGGTGTGCCCATTCTCTCTCTCTCTCTCTCTCTCTCTCTCTCTCTGCCTCTTTCTGTCTGTTGCTCTCAAATAAATAAATAAATAAATAAACAATTTTTTTAAAAAAAGATTGCTTAGTTTACTACCTACCTACGGCACACCTATCACACACTCTACTCCAGAGCTCATGGAGATCTGCCAGGTGTCTACCACTGCCATCTGCCCACTGCTCACAAGTAGTGCCTCAGCTTTCAGTTCAGCTCCGCCCCCACCACCTGACTCCCACCTTCCTGCTCTAGCTCACACTTGCCATTCTCCAGGCTTGTTGCTGGGCATCATCTAGGACTTCCCTTTGCCTAGCCTCTCATTTCTACCCCTGTTTTTCTTGGACCCCATGACTTCGTCAGTTGTTGCTGTTTGGTTGGTTTTTGTTGTGTTGGTGTTGGCGGTGGTGGAGGAAGTTTACCCCCTCTTTGTGGGACGTGGGGGAGGGAGTACTAATTGTAGCAGCTTCTTGAGACAGTGTATATATAAGAAGGGTTTTCAGAGGCCACATGGAGCTGAAAGTGCCTTGGAATATATCGAATTGTCCTTTGAAAATAATTTCCCATTTAAAATTTTGAAGGTGGCATTCCAATACCTTCCAACATCTACTGCTGGTAATGAAAATCCCAGTGCTGGGCTGGAGAGATGGCTTAGCGGTTAAGGCACCTGCCCACTAAGCCTAAGAACATCAGTTCCAATCTCCAGGTCCCACATTTAGCCAGGTGCTAAGTGACGCAAGGGCTCAATGCCACACTTGCCCACAAGGGGGCGCACACATCTGGAGTTCGTTCACAGCGGCTGAGAGACTGCTGGCGCGCCCATTCTCTATCTGTCTTCCTCTCCCTCCCTCTCTGTCTCTCTCTCTCTCTGTCTGTCTCTCTCCTCAAAAAAAAAAAAAATCCCCATGCCATTCTGAGTCGCTGGTGGGACCTGATTTCTCCCTGGAAATGTATGAGATCTCCTTCTTCCCATTTTTTTTTAAGGTAAATGATCTCAACGTAGAACGTTTAGAGGGAACTATCTCTTCACAATGAGGCGGGCCATCATTCTGTGTGCATACTTTTTCCTAGAGAGCCATGAACGGCAGGTCTGAAATCGCTGTGCTCTCTTGGCATCTGCCACTTCTTCCCCTTTTCACTCCATAATATCTGGTGCTCCAGACACAGGAAGCAGTTTACAAAATGTCTGAGAGAGACACACACATCTTGACTTGTGTTTAAGAAGGATTTCACACCTCCCTCGCAGAAAGACAAGACGGGGGCCAGAGGAAGGCGAAGAGCATCCCCAGTACCTCCCCTCCAGAGGACCGGCCCACCCTCAACCCCCTACCTCCTTGTAGCAGCCATTCCATTCTTGACATGTTCCCAGTAAACGATCTTCTGTAACAGACCTGAAAACTGATTGTTCCCGGCTGGCAATTTCTGTGAAACAGAGTAATAAATACAAAGCCTCAGGAAGAAGCTGTTCGGAACATTCACTTCTTATTTAAAGAAGAATTTATTTTTACATCAAACTTTCCGTATCTTTTCTGGATGTCTAGCCATGAGGAGGTGACAGACAAATTAAAATGTTATCTTTTAAACTATGCAAGGAACCTGCAGCTCCTCCAGTCTCTTCTCTTGGCCTTCTCCTCCTCAGTCTTCCTTTCTCTTGCAGTCTTTTAAAATCCTTCCACGCATATATTTTAAAGGTTTTTTCAGCATTGGAGTCAATGAGTCCCAGAAATAAAAGAGTTAAGAAGCAGAGAAGATTTAAAACAAGCAAAAATTAAAATAAAAATAAATTCCAACCAGCCAAACAAAGGAAAACTCATAAATGGGGCAGTGGGAGATGACTCAGCTGTTACTTACTTGTAAGCCTATTGGCCCAAGTTTGATCCTCCAGCACCCACGTAAGCCTGGACACTAAGTGTCCTTATGTCTGTAATCCCAATGTACCTATGACAAAAGGAGGCTGAGCCAGATAATCTGGAAATTCTTAGGCCAACTAGACCGGCATACATGTAGCAGTACAAAAACAAGGAGATCCTATCTGAGGCAAGGTGGAAGGAAAGAACAAACATGCTAAGGTTGTCTTTAGACCTCCACACATGTGCCATGGCATGTGCATGCACACACACACACACACACACACACAAATCATACACAGCCACACATACGTACACACAATTTTTAAAACTCATAAAATCAAGTAATAAAATACCTGTGATTAACCTAAAAATGCATGTAAGTACAGGGCTGGAGAGATGGCTTAGTGGTTAAGGTGCTTTTCTTGCAAAGCCAAAGAACCCAGGTTCAGTTCCTCAGGACCCACATAAGCCAGTTGCACAATCCAGGACTAGTCTAATGGTTTGGATATAAAATGACCCTGAAGGCTCATGTGTTGATGGCTTATCCCCTGGCTTGTGGGGCTACTGAGGTAATTGGCTCATGAAGTTGCTCACCTCATCAGTAGGTTGAGCAATGGAGCTCACAACTGAATGTGGTATTAAGAGGTGGCACTTGGTTGGACGAAGTGGGTCACTCTGGCATGTCTTCAAAGGGTATACCTGGTCCAAGGTCTTTTCCTACTTTCCTTTCCTCTTTCCCTCTCTCCCTGTGTCTGCTTCCCAGTGCCATGAAACAAGCACCTCCACCAGGTGACCATGGGCCTCTGAAACCATGAACCAAAAATCAGTCTTTCCTCTTTCAAGTTGACTTGTCTCAGACATTTTGTTATAGCAATGGAACATTGACTAACACACTGTCTTCACTGGACTAGTCTCAGGGAAAGCATTTTAAGCTGGGTGCACAGGCCTGCTTGGATGATTTTATGGGGAGCCCATCTTACCCATCAATACTTCATGAGAGACTTTTATGAAATGCCTTGTTAAACCCAGAGACAGGGGATGGAGAGATGGCTTAGTGGTTAAGGCAATTGCCTGCGAAACCTAAGGACCCATGTCCTACTCTCCAGATCCCATGTAAACCAGATGCACAAAAATCGCACATGTGCACTACGTCGCACAAGCATCTGGAGTTCTATTGCAGTGGCTGAGGCTCTGGCATGCCAATTCTCTCTCTCAAATTAAAAAAAAAAATTAAGAGGCTGGGGAGATGGCTTAGCGGTTAAGGCATTTGCCTGCAAAGCCAAAGGACCCCAGTTTGGTTCTTCAGGACCCAAGTAAGCCAGATGCACAAGGGAGTGCATAAATCTGGAGTTCATTTGCAGTGGCAGGATGCCCTGGCATGCCCATTCTCTCTCTCTCTCTCTCCCCCTCTTTCTCTCTCCCTCTTTCTCTTTCTCTCTCTCAAATAAATAAATAAAATATATTTAAAACAAAACAGAGAAAGGGCTGGAGTGATGGCTCCATGGTTAAAGATGCTTGTCTGAAAAGCTTGCTGATCTGGGTTCAATTCCACTGCAACCATATAAAGCCAGAGAGAGTGGTGCATGCCTCTGTGATCCCAGGGTACCTATGACAATGGAAGGTGGAGCCAGGAGAATCTGAAGCAGCAGGAAACCCTACCTCAAAGAAGGTGGAGCACAAACTCCTCTGATCCCCACATATGTGCCATGGCACATACGCACCCACCTACCCACCCACCCACAGAAGAAAATTTCCAAGAATCTCATGGACCAGCTGGCCAGGCAAACATAGTGGTGAACGACAGACCTTGCCTCAAATGAGGTAGAAGGTGAAGACCGAACCTGAACTTTGTCCTCTGACCTCCACACACTCACTGTGGCATGCGCCCACCTGCACTAACCTGGGAATGTGCAGAAACACACCTCTCTCTCCCTCCTCCTTTCTCTGTCTCACACACACACACACACACACACACACACACACAAAAGCTTGTGACAAACAGAAAGTAAGGTTTGATAACTAGTCTAGAAACTGACAGAATCAAGACACCTGATATCCCACTTGTCTGAGTCGTGTCAGAATAAAAGTCCACTGGGATCTATGTAAGTCTGTTGCGGAGATTTAAAAGTCAACACATCGGGTACAAGAAGGAGAAGAACAGCATAAGCAGCCTTGTAATTTCATTTTAGTTGACCCTAATCTTCATGTTCAGGCAGGTCACGTGGCTGCCAGAAGAGCCCCTGTCAGCCACTCAACCCCTGGTTCATCCATATCACACATGCTTCTTGGGAGCCTGCTGCATGTCAAGCCCTGTGTTGAAGAGTGGGCTCCATGCATATAGGCCTGCCCATGAAGCACAGAATTTAAGATCCCAGGAATACAGGCGGGACAGCCTGCTGAGGGGCTCGAGGTGAGCGGGCCCCTCACTCTGCCTGGGCTGAGACACAGCAAACTAGGAGAGAAAGCAGATCTAGCAGAGGAAGCATTTGGCCTAAAGACAGGAGGGGAGGGCAGTGGCCAGTGACAGGTTCAGAGGTCCAGCTAGAGCTGGCCACAGGAGAGGAAGCAAGCTCTCTTCACACCTCTCTTCAAATCCCATCTTTCCAATGGCAACCCGCCTCCTCACCCCAGCATTCCTAATCTCCACTGGTGCTCAAGTGTTTTGTAAAATATTTTATTTATTTGAGAGAAAGAGGCAGATAGAGAAGACAGGGGTAGGGGGAGAATTGACACACCGGGGCCTCCAGCCAGTGCAAACAAACTCCAGACGCATGCATCTCCTTGTACATCTGGCTTACATGGGTTCTGGGGAATCAAGCCTGGGTCCTTAGGCTTCTCAGGCAAGCAACTTAACTGCTGAGCCACCCATCTCTCCAGCCCTCAAGTGTTTTTTGGCAACACTTTTCTCCTTCTCCATTCCGAACATCATCGAACCGACCTTTTGTCTCCCCTGCTCGGGTGTAATTTCTGTGAGTCAGCTTTGTTCATACAACCCAAACTGGACTCAGGTCTCGCGGGCTCCAAAGCCTCTCCTTTGCACTTGGAGCAAACAAAGAGCACTTGGAGCCATACAAGGGTAATTTCTGCTGCTACTACTCACTTGTCTGCCCTGGCTTTGGCCGTGGTCCTCAGTGAACCTATTTGACTAAGATATGAATTTTAAGCTAGATAGAAACAGTGTGCTGTCACGTTCAAGAGACTGGGTCTGAAGCCTCTAACACACCAACCAGGTCAGTTTGGGCACCATGCTTCACCTCATTGTGCCACTGTTTCCTCATCCATCCCAAAGAAATTATAATACTGCTGACCTTACAGGATTTCGGAGAATTAAGTTATATAAAAATCATGTAATATAAACAATATAATTATATTAAAGTGTACAACATACAACTACTTACCGTGCAGACAAAGAACACTGTGTAAGTGTTTGGACCTGGAGGACATTGTGCTAAGTGAAATAAGACAGTCGTGGGACAGATATCACATTGTAATTCGATTGCAAAAGGTATTTAAAGTTCGCAAACTTACAGAAGCACAAAATAGAATGGAGGGCTGGAGAGATGCCTTACTGGTTAAGGTGTCTGCCTGCCAAGTCAAAGGACCCAGGTTCGATTCCCCAGTATCCACGTAAAGCCAGATGCACAAGGTGGTGCATGCATCTGGAGTTTGTTTATTTGCAGTGATTAGAGGTGCTGGTACACCTGTTCTCTCTCTCTTTATCATAAATAAATAAAATATTTTTAAAAAAATATTATAAGAAAAAAGAAAGTAGAATTGAGATGTTTCAGGGACTGGGATGATGAAGAAAACAGGGATTTATTGCGTAGCAGTTCTAGTTTCAGTTATAGAAGATGGAAGAGTTTGAAACCCCTTCAACATGCTGTTTATGCTTAACAACACAGTGCTGTGATCTATGACAGCCTTGGGTTACGGGGTTTTGCTTTTGTTTTGGTGTATATGTATGCATGCATGTCCATGTATGTAAATGTGATCCTACCGTGGTGCACACATGAAGGTCAGAGGACACCTGCCAAGTCCTCGCCTTCCACCATGTCTGAGGCCGACTCTGTCATTGTTCTCCACTATGTCCCCTGGGCTAGCTGGACCATGAGCTGCCAGGGGAAAAATCAATCTCCCGTCCCCACCTCCCTTCTTGCCTGTAGACACGCTGGGATTATCGAAGCCTGCCATGACATCCAGCTTTTTTTTTTACATGGCGTCTGGGGATCCAAACTCAGGTATGCAGAGCAAGTACTTTATCCCGAGCCATCTCTCCACCCCTATGTGAGTTTGTTAACCACACTTTCAAAAAAATGGATACGTTAATCACTAATCTCTTAGTTGTATCGAAATTTTCCAAGGTTCAGACTTATCTAAGGTCTAACAGCCAGTATATATCAGGGGACCACAAGAAACAAGCCTTTGCCGGACGTGGTGGTGCATGCCTTTAATCCCAGCATTCGGGAGGCAAAGGTAGGAGGATTAACATGAGTTCGAGGCCACCCTGAGATTACATAGTGAATTTCAGGTCAGCCTGAGCTAGAGTGAGACCCTACCTTGAAAAAACCGAAAAATGAAAAAAACCAAAAAAACAAACAAACAAAAAAAAAAGCAAGCCTTTGACTCCCAGAAATCATTGTCTCGCTCGAAGCTGGGCATCAGAACTGATGGTCAGAACCCTGATACGTAGCACAGAGAAGTGTGTCCATACTGCCTGGGGAAAAATACCTTGTGTGTTGACTTCATAAAATTTTTCTATGGCCCATAGGTTGAGCAATGAGAAATAAATAATCCAGACGTTGGTATTATTGATGGGCGGCTAGGGCTTCATGAACGGGAGTAAACAAAAGAACTGTCTTAATTTCAAGCTTCATTAGAAAAAGCAAAGTCATTTTTCAAAACCGGTGAGTGGCATGGGGGCTCTGTCCCACCTGGAAGGGGTGCTCAGCCTGGGTAGGCAACAAAAATAATGATGTCTTCTATGTCATTTGGGTCCAAGCTCTTGTCCTAATTAATTCTCCTCCTCCCTGTGTAAATATGCTTGGGGTAAGTGACATGCTAGCAAATTTTTGTTTTCTCTCCTCTGAACAAGCACTTCTTTCTGCTCAGGCTTTTGAGGTAGTGATTCCCCTCATATCCTGGAGCTGTTCCTAATTAGTCAGCTTCCTCCCTCGGCGTATTTGGATTGAAGGAAGGAGCAGTGTTGCCGCCGCCGTATCAAAGTGCCACCTATCAGGTTGGCTTTCCTGGGTTCTCAGCCACTTTTGTGCCTCTCTGGGAATGGAAAACAGCAAGCTCCTTACTAAGCGTCACAGGCAGCAAGCTTAATTTTGGAGTCTTCCCCAAAGCCCCTTTGCATCTCTAATGCCATGAAGCCTTAGCAGTAAGTCCTCTAAACAGCCAGTCTCCCTCTCATCAGTGGAAAAGCACACGGCTGGGGCAGTGTGCCAGAAGTGTGCTGCTGTCTCCTGTCCCCAAATAACCTGCCACCCAGGGAGAAGGTCTGGACAGGTCTCTCTTCCTTTTTCTGCTCCCTACGGGAGCACAGTGACCCTCCAGACCTAGGAGTGAGTGGAGCACGAGGGATTCAAGAATGTTCCTCTGCCGCTCGAAGCTGAAGGGGGAAGCTGGCTTGGGTCTTCTGTCTGACCTGTATTCACTAGCTTCTGCTGTGCAATAGACCAGCCCAAATCTTGATGGCTTGAGACGACCGAGGCCCCTAGTGGCGATGCGCATCTGCAGTCTGATCACTCACAAAGCAGAGGCAGGTGGATCAGAAGTAGCAAGGCCAGCCTGGGCTGCATAGAGAGTTTAAGGTTTAGCCTAGGCTACATAAGAAAAAATAATGCTGGGACTGGAGAGATGGCTTAGTGGTTAAGGCACTTGAAGCCTAAGGACCCATGTTCGATTCTCCAGGACCCACATAAACCAGATGCACGTGGTGGTACATTCATCTGAAGTTTGTTTGTAGTGACTGGAGGCCCTGGTGTGCCCATTGTCTCCTCTCTCTCTCAAATAAATAAATAATATTTAAAATAAAAAGAAAAACAATGTCAAAGCCAAATCAATGAACTCTGGATTCAGCAAGAGAGCCTTTTGCAATAAATAAAGTGGAGAAGTGATAGAGGAAGACACTCCGTGTCAACCTCTGGCCACCATACTCATATACACATGTGCATTGGCACATATGTGAACCCAAATACACATGAACATGCATATGCATACTCATGCACACCACACATATATATGCACACAAAAGAAGACTGAAACAGATTACACATGCATCCCTAGGTGCACTGCCCCAATAGCCACTACTGTTGATATCTACATCCTGCTGTGCCCTAGATAGCCTTGGGTCCCCACGGCTAGGAGCCCTGGGAATGTCATAGCATCCTTCGGGCTAGATTTCCATGCCTGTTCTCCTTGGCACTTTCCATGTTGCATCTCTAGCCTTTCTGAGGGTTTCATTCCCTTCCGTCAATGTCCTCTCTTCTTTCTTGTCCTTTGCTTCCCAAAAATCTTATCCTTAACATTGTTGGCAGGCAACATCTTTTCCCAAGGTTTCTCCTGCCATGTTCCCAACTCCAGGCCACCTCCTTCCTGAAGGTGTCCTTGAGGTGACCCCAGCTTGCCTCTTGAACTGTGTTGTAGACAGCCTCACGTTGCTGGCTGAACATCCAGACCAGACACAGTGCATGGGAGGAAGGGGTTTATTTCAAGCTTACAGATCCAGGGGGAAGTTCCGTCAGTGGCAGAAGAAGCTGCTTCCATGTATCCATGCAGAGAGAGACCCATCACCAGCCAGCAAGCACCAAAAACAAGCACAAAACAGGCAACAAGCAGCAGGGAGCTGCAGCAAGCGGGACCCCCAGAACTCACACCTCTCTGCATGGAAGTCAGATCTGGTCCCCCAAACACACCTTAGTGCTTGACCCCAGAATCTGCCCCCACATGATACCTCCTCCAGCCAGGTGGCTGGAGACCAAGGTACAAGCTTTAATAAAACACCTGAGTCTATGGGGGAACGTACATTCAAACTACCACAAAATGTAAATCACTTACTCAAACTCCATAGAGTGCAGAATGAATTTATTTCCCCCATATGTTTTAGTCTGGTCTGGCTGCTTTAACAAAAATCCAATAGACTGGTTGGCTTTTGTGACAGAAGGTCATTCCTCACAGTTCTGGAGGCTAGAAGTTGAAGATTAACGTGACAAATAGAGAAGAACCCACTTTCTGGCTTGCAGCCAGCTGCCTTCATGCTGTGTGCTCATGTAGTAGACAGGGAACCCAGTGTGTCTCCTCCCCTTCTTGTGACACTGATCCCACTATAGGGCCCCACCCTCACGACCTCATCTAAACCACACTACTACCCAGAAGCTCCACCTCCTCACACCATTACTTTGGGGGCATCTGGGCCTTCCCAAATCCTTTAGGCACAGCATATCTCCTGGCACCCCTATAATTGCCACACCTGCTGCATTCCCATCTACCTTCCTGTCTTCCCAGGAACCCAAGGCAGAGAGCAATCCCATTTCCCACAGTGGCAACTGCCAAGTGTCTCCTAGGGCCTTTGTCCTCTCTGTCACTGCTGCCTAGTCACACAACCATCCTCAGATGAGACGCTGCAATGGTCCCCTCATTTTCTAGCGTGCCCCTGAAAACTTATCTTGCTTCTAGAACAAACACTCAATGGCTGTTCTGTGTACTGTATTCCCTGTATGTTCAGACACATACAGTCCTGTTAGCCCTCTCTTTTGCCCATCTCCTGCCCTTCTTACATCGTCGACACGGACACATTCATCTACCTGGAGTACCCTGGCCATGCCAAATATATCTCTGCTCTTCCCTCTCCCTGGGGCATGCCCCTCTTTCTAGACTTCTTGCTCACCTGTCGGAATCCAACTCTGAACCATCCTGGCAAGGCCTGCCCTGAAGCACCACGAGCTCACTCCAAGCCCTGTTGATCAGTCGCCGCAATGTATTATGGGATGAAGTGTCGAGGCTTGGACCCCTGAATTCTCTGAATGGTCTGTGAGCTCCTTGGGTGGGGCGGGGCAGGGATGGTCTCGTTCTTTGGTGCTCTGGACCCCAGTGATTGCCTGAGAGTAGATGTTGTTGCACGCATGGGTAAGTGGGTGGATGGAGGCCAGTGGGGTGGGATCAATAATCTCTTTCCCACTCTGAATCATCTCCAGTGTCCTGTTGGCACAAGTGCCATCAGCTGCCAGCCCCCTGACTCGCTGTATACACATTTACCAAGCCCTGGAGGAAGTCATGACCTTTCTCTTTCCTATCCCACAGCACTAACGGCCCTGCCAAGATCCCTTCTGCCCTTACTTCCTTAGCCCAAGCTCAGGCCCTCTAGTTCATTTTGCATTTTCTCTCTCTCGCTCACTCACTCGCTCAGCTCTTCCATCCTTCTGTCCTTCTCTATCTTCAACTGTCTGGCACAGCTCAGCCCTTTATTATGTCTGTTCATTCAGCTGTCTGGCCTGGTCATTGTTTTAAGTGACTCTGAGTCTTCATTGTGACAAGGACTTTGGTTTGTGCTCCATTCTTCCTTGGGCCTTAGACATTTGGTTAATACTTCTCCGTGGTATTTATTCATAACTGACTTCACGGCGGCTTTCCTGCCCATCTCTCTGAGCTGCCATCCTCTGTGAAAGGCAGAATGGCCTAGCAGTCAAGTGTAAATAGCCTTGGGTTCAAATGTGGGCTCCACCATTCCACACTGGAGACTTGAGAGGCAAAGCACTTAACCTTTGAACTCCTGGGTCCTCGTCTCTCAAATGGAGACTGGATCTTCCCTGTGGGGTTGCTGTGAGGACGAAATGAACCGATCCTTGTAAAGTCCTTAGCACGGTGCCTCATGACGAGGGCATGCCCAGTGAACGTTGGCTGCTGTGACTGAGGTTGTTTTCAGTAATAGTGTCACTGGCAGATGATGGCTGAGCTGCATGAGAGGGGACAGAATCATAACCCATCTCTGGACAGGCGAATTGAGTGGGTAACTAATAGACAGTGGGCTGCTTCTATCACCAAGGACCGCCAAGGGAGTCTCCTCCGCCCAAGTTCAACAGCCGCACCAGGGTCTCCTGTCACGCTCGGTTCCAAAATGCAGTCCTGAAACTGTCCTCCAGAATGTCCATCAGTCTGTCTGGGGTCCAGGAATCTGTGCTTTACTGACTACTCCTTAGATTCTGATGTTCGGCCATAAGTCTTATTTCCTGCCTTATTTCTCCAGTGAGAGAGAGAATGTGTGTACTCGGGAGCCCCTAAGAGGTCCCAGCCCTGGCAGGTTAGTGACAGAGACCCCAAACACCAAGGTTACCTTGAGGGCTATGCCTCCCTCTCACAACCAGCAGGGGCTAGAGCCGTTTCCGTCCCTGGATGGAGTCAGAGCATCTGGGGTAGCTAAGAAGGAACCAGGACCAAGAGGAAGGCTTTGAATGCACAAATGCCACCTGTTGTGGTGGTTCCCTTCTTGTTGATGGGATAAAGCGCCTAACCAAAAGTGGCTGATGGGAGGAGAGTTTTTAATTTTGGCTTGTGGTCTTGAGGGGAAGCTCCATGATGCCAGGGGAAAGCATGGCATGAGCAGAGGCTGAGCATCACCTCTGTACCACGTCAGGTGGAAAAACAGCACCAGGCATGTGAGCCAAGTTCTGGCCAGGGGGAGCTGGCTATAACACCCCTAAGCCTACCCCAAACAACACACCTCCTCCACTTAGGCTCCTCCCCAAATTGCTATGAGCTAGGGACTGAGCATTCAGAATACATGAGTTTTTGGAGAATTTCTGATTCAAACCAACATACCACCCATCTAGCTGGACACATAACTTCATGCATTGTTGAGTCTAAGTTGAAATTGACTGGACAGGGACCCAGATATATGGATCTGATGCAGAGATAGGAAGTGGGGCCAAGGTCAAAGGTCACCAATATAGAAGCTCTTTAAGTGTTGAATAGAAGAACCTTTGACTTCTCATCCGAGCATCTGATCGTTGTAGAAAGAGAAGAGCTTCCAAGGACACAGCACTGCCCTCCCCCTCCCCACACATATAGCACTTTATACCGTAAAGATGCTAGTATACAGGAATACAGGCGTAAACCCCACCTAGACAGCTTGGATCAAAAACAGCACTTAACCAAGGCAAAGCCAAGTGAATCAACTTTGGTCCGGGTGCTGTTAGCCAAGGACTTGGGGTCCCGTGAATGGAGGGATTTCTTTGAGGGAACTCCTGGCACACAGTTCACTCTGCCCCATCTAGGCATCTCTGTTCTTTGGATACAGAAGAGACTCATGGAGTTCAGCGAGGTGTGGGGCTGACTTGACCCGCTCTCCAGAGCCATCTGTGCCCACCTCTTCCCAACTCCACATTTAGTCTCTGTTTGCACACATAGTTTGAAGTTGGCACAGTAGGAGGATTTATACCTCAGAAACTGTAAACACCATAAACCGTGGCTTTTAGAAGGGAAAGTCACATGCTAGGCCCAGGCTGCTGGAAGGTACCTCCTGCCCCTGGAATTGGGGAATGGGAGCTGTAATCCCTTTGGCCCACGTGTCCTGGCTATTGCTGGTAAGTATTACAGGAAGGCAGGATAGAGATGCCTAGAGGGGTGGGTTTTTTTGTTGTTATTTGTTTGTTTGGGGTTTGTTTGTGTTTTTTTGTTTTTTGTTTTTTTTTTTGGTGGTCAGCAAGAGGCAGTTTGATGGCAGTATGAAAAAGCTCCCCAGGCATGCAGACAGACCTTAAGTAAATAAAAGCACAAAAATAGATTTTTCAGACCGTGTCCTTCCAGAGCATAGTAGGATTTACTGAAAAATTGGATTGCAGTCCCTCTGGCTCACCTGACTGCTGAGTGGAGAAATTCAAAAGAAAGATGTATGTTTTCCCCAGCGGATTTGCTGAACTCGGGCCTTGCTACAAGGCTGACAGCTCTAATGGGTGACCTTTGGAAAAGCAGCCCGGGGTGGGATGTGTAAGCTGCATGCCAAGGATGGGGCCAGAGCTTAGATGGGCCACCCCACACCTGGACCCAGAGGTGGGAGCTTGCGTGTAGAACCTCTGCCCTGCCTGCACATTGTAGGCTGCGTCCTGCAGTATGAAGGCTGCTGCCGGACCTGGGGAGAACAGAGCTGGCTTTCTCGTGGTGGTGAAGGCTTGGCCTGAAGCGTGCATACCCTGACTCCATTCCACTTGGGTTTTGAGACTGTGATTTGCTGGGTGACCAGCCTGGTGCCAGGGTTAGCGTCTGATCACAGAACACAAAAGAAATCTTCACCTGACCCAGGTAGTAAGGGTTACAGCATCAGGCCGTCCCTGGCATCCTATTTTAGGTAGGTTGTTTTTTTTTTTTTTTTTTTTTTCTTTCAGAAACCATGCTTTCACCAGCCCCAAACCATCCAAAGGTCTAAATATAATGCCCCAGACCATGTTCTAGCACAGAACAATTACTATAGGTGAGAACAAGAGGTGTGCTGGTATACCTGCTCTATAAAGAAATCTAAAAGCCACGGTTTATGGCATTTACAGTTTCTGAGGTATAAATCCTCCTACTGTGCCAACTTCAAACTATGTGTGCAGAAAGACACTGAATGTGGAGTTGGGAAGAGGTGGGCACAGATGGCTCTGGAGAGCGGGTCAAGTCAGCCCCACATCTCGCTGAACTCCATGAGTCTCTTCTGTATCCAAAGAACAGAGATGCCTAGATGGGGCAGAGTGAACTGTGTGCCAGGAGTTCCCTCAAAGAAATCCCTCCATTCACGGGACCCCAAGTCCTTGGCTAACAGCACCTGAACCAGCAAGAAGGTCCGCCCGTTGCCTGGCTCCCCTGGGTGACTAATGTCTGTCCAGTGACTAGTTGTTTCCACTTTTATAATTATCATGAGGGGCCAATGATCGTACAACTTCAGGAGTTTTCATGTCATGTCCCTTAAAGAGCTTGTCAAAAAGGCATCCTAGGTAGCTGGAGAAATGGCTTAGTGGTTAAGGCACTTGCCTGCAAAGCCAAAAGACCCAGGCTCCATTCCCCAGGACCCACGTAAACCAGATGCACAAAATGGCATGTGCACCTGGAGTTTGTTTGCAGTAGCTGAAGGCCCTGGCATGCTCATATTCTCTCTCTCATCTACCTTTTTCTCTCTCAAATAAATAACTAATTTTTTTTAATGCACCCAAGTGGCAGTAACCTCTGGGATGACATAAAAGGCATCATAGTGCTGAGAAGAAGGGACAGAGGAGTGATCAGCACTGAAACATCTCTATCCCACCTTCCAAGGCTCAGAGTTCATTGTGGAAGAGGTGGCGGAAAGAATGTAAGAGCCAAAGGAAGGGTAGGACTCCTTACAGTACACTCTTCCAGACACAAAATGGCCTGGATATCCACGACCTCGCAGTGCTTGACACTACCTACAGAGACCCTCACAATAGGAGAGAAAGATGGTGACATCAAAATAAAAGAGAAATTGGGCTGGAGAGATGGCTTAGCAGTTAAGGCATTTGCCTGCGAAGCCAAAGGACCTAGGTTCAATTCCCCAGAACCCATGTAAGCCAGATGCACAAGGGACACATGCGTCTTGAGTTCGTTCGCAGTGGCAGAGACCCTGTGTACCCATTCTCTCTGTCTCTCTTTGTCTCTCTTCTCTCTGCATGCAAATAAATAAGTAAAATTAAAAAAAAATAAAAGAGACTGAGAGGAGGAGGAGGGGGATATGATGGAAAGTGGAGTTGTGAAGGGGAAAGTAGGAGGGAATTATCATAGTTTATTGTCTATAATTATGGAAGTTGTCAATAATAAAAAAATTTTTTTAATGCATTCTAGAAGGTAAGGCGATAGCTCTGTCAGTAGATCACTTGCCTGGCAAGCATGAGGACCCGAGTTCAATCCCCAGAACCCACGTAAAAACACAGACTGTCATAGTACATGCTCGCCATCCTAGTGCTGGGGAGACAGGGAGAAGCAGATTCCCGAGGCTTGCTGGCTGACCAGGCTAGTCTAATTGATGAGCTCTGAGCCAATGAGAGACTTTGTGACAGGAAGTGACAGAGTTCCTAGGGATGCACCCAGGGGTGTCCTCTGGCCTCCACAGCCACACACACATGCCAGTGCACCTCACAAAGAGAAACACACATTTAAAACTGCATCTAGGGCTGGAGAGATGGCTCAGTGGTTAAAGGCACTTGTCTGCAAGGCCTAAAGACCCATACTCGGTTCCCCGGGACCCACGTAAAGCCAGATGCACAAGGTGGTGCACGCTTCTGCAGCACACTCATTCTCTCTACCTGCCTCTCCCTCTCTCTTTCTCACTCTCTCTCTCTCAAATCAAATAAGAAAAAAAACTGCATCTGATGGGACCCTCTTCCCCAGAGGGTCTGGTGTCACAAAGTCCAGGCATCCATCTATGATAAGCAAATTGTAGAGGGCAGTTATGCTTTGGAAACCTCACTGACTGTTTACTCACCCTGTGGCTCAGATGACGGAAAGTTCAAAGTCTAATGACTTTTAACACGGTGGCTTGTTTCTCATCACTCACTGCTAAGCTCTAGGGCAACAGGACTTGAAGTCCCACCATCTGGTTCTAAGTCATATTGATGGAGGACATTCCACGCACCAGTCAAAACTCATACATTAACCCATATCTTCCTTGCAAGTGCTCCATTATTATTAACAGCCTCATTTTTTTTTTCAAATGAGGAAACTGAGGCTGAGAGAGATTTCTTGCCCAGAGAGGTGGTGCCAGGATTCAAACTAGGCAATCTGACTCCATAGCCTAAATTCTCAGCCTGACGCTGAGCTGAATCTATAAGACGGTGGTCCTTGGAGGGCCTTTGGTCATTGGCCGGACCAAATTCAGGCTGAAATTCAGTTCAGTGTCATGGGCTTATAATTGAGCGCCTCTAAGATGCCAGCGCTAGCATAAGGTGTCTTATTTAATCCTAGCAGCCACCGTGTGAGGAAGTGGCAAGTGCTGTTTTCCAGAAGAGGAAAGGTCAGCCTCAGAGAGGTCAGTCCTGAGGCATGCTGGGTGCTACAGCAGCAGCTGGGACAGAGCAGGTTTGTTGTTCCCTACCCTACTCTCCCAAGCGGTCCCCTAGGCTAATGTAAGACAGCTTTGATTCATGGGCTCTCTTTTAAACATTTGAGTGTGTTTCTGGCTGTCTTCATGTTTGACTGTTAAATGTCTGAGACTGTAAATAAAACATTAGTGTACACATGGGGAAGACAGACACATCCATCGCGATCTTCAAACACTGCGCAGAGTGGGTTGAGCACAGCAGTAAGAGGCAGAGGGCCAAGTGCGTGCAGAGAAAGGGTGAGTGAGTTGTTTCAGTGGGGATCAGGGGGGCTCCGGGAAGAAGGCTGAAGTAGATCCTTCAGGATCCTGCAGGATTTGCAGACCTGCAGCAACAGGCCATGAGGGAAAGTAAGGAGGGACTTTCAACCACAGATGGCTTGATGGGTACTGGCCCCCAGGGATTGGGGCCAGAACCCAAAGGGCTCACGCACCCTGAAAAGAAGGTCCCTTTTCCCCTCAGACCGTACTGAGTTTCATGCTTCATTTGGGATCCAAGACTTGATTTTCTCCTCCAGCTGATCCATCTTCTTTTCCATTTCCTTAAAACAATGTTTGTGGCCTGGGATGATGGCTCAGTCAGTTAAGTATTTTCCATGCAAGCATGTAAGCCCTGAGTTCAAATCCCCAGCACCCATATAAAAAAAGTCAAACATGGCAGTGTGCACCCATAATCCCAGCACTGTGGATAGAGACAAGAGTAGCCTAGGGAAGGCAGAGGTAGGAGGATCACTGTGAGTTCAAGGCCACCCTGAGAATACATAGTGAATTCCAGTTCATCCTGGGCTGGAGCAAGACCCTACCTCAAAAGACCAAAAAAACAAAAGTTTCTGAGGGCTTGCTAGCTAGCTAGTCTAGCTGAATGGGTGAGCTCCAGACTCAATGAGAGGAACTCTAGGTTGAGTGAGAGATGCTGTCTCACAAAATAAGTTAGCCGGGCGTGGTGGTGCATGCTTTTAATCCCAGCACTCGGGAGGCAGAGGTAGGAGGATCACAGTGAGTTAGAGGCTACCCTGAGACTACATATTTGAATTCCTGGTCAGCCTGGGCTAGAGCAAGACCCTACCAAAAAAAAAAAAATAGGTAGATAGGAGCTGGAGAGATGGCTTAGTGGTTCAGGTGCTTGCCCTGCAAAGCCAAATTGAACCTCAGTTCAATTCCCAGGTCTCACGTAAGCCAGATGCACAAGGTAGCACATGCATCTGGAGTTCGTTTGCAGTGGCTGGAAGCCCTGGAGCACTCATTCTCTCTCTTTGCCTTTTTCTCTCTCTCACACACATAAATAAATATAATTTTTTTAATAAGGTAGGGCTGGAGAGATGGCTTAGTGGTTAAGCGCTTGCCTGTGAAGCCTAAGGACCCCGGGCTGAGGCTCAGTTCCCCAGTACCCACGTAAGCCAGATGCACAAGGTGGTGCATGCATCTGGAGTTTGTTAGCAGTGGCTGGAGGCCCTGGTGTGCCCATTCTCTCTCTATCTATCTGCCTGTTTCTCTCTGTGTCTGTCTGTTGCTCTCAAATAAATAAGTAAAAATAAAAAAATAAGGTAGAGAGTGATTGAAAAAAGACACTCAGCATCTAGCCTACACTTAGGGCGGGGAGGAGGGATGTATACATACCACATACACAAGTACAGATAAAGAAAAGAAGAGAAGAGAAAAGAAAAAAAGAAAAGAAAAGAAAGCAGCTTTAGTAACTATTTATGGCTGACTCTCCCTGGGCCTCTGTGCTTTGAAGCCCCTGGAAGGCCGGGCATCACTGAAGGGCCAGGTTGAGTGCCCGCTGGAGCAACTCAAGATCGTCAGGTGCTCGATTGTGTTCTCTGAAAGCAGAGATGCATTTGTGTCCTTCGCAAGCCCTGGTGTAATGGCCAACCAGTCCAGCTGGAGAGCCTGCCCGTCACTTTGTGAGCACCCATTCCTGGGATAATGCCATGGGCTATCCATCAACAGCTTCCTGTCATCTGGCTTTCCCAGTGACCTGAGCACTTTGCACACTGATTCAGGGACGTTAAGCAGTTTTCTTTCTTTCTTTTGTTCTCTGGTTCTGCCGAATGGACACACTTCTGTTGATGGAGCCAAATGGCACATTTACCTCGGAGCCCTGGCAGCATCATCGTAATCTTGAAGGGTGCTTCAGGGGCTCAGTAGCCTTGACTAATGGCCCTCTGGGGGAAAATTTCGCAGCTTCCTTGTTGTTTGTGGATAAACCACAGCTAGAATCTGCTTCTGCTTTCTCTCAGATCCCCAACAAGTGCCATAGCAGCATCAAGGGTCTCTTGCCGTGGACCCTCTGAGTAGGGGGCAGCTCACCTGTGTCATTGGGCTCATCAAGAGCATCTGGAATCATCCGTCGCTCTTGGACACCAGCTTCACCATGTATTGGTTACTTTCTCAGTGCTGGGACAGAGTACCTGACTTCACACAACATGCCCGAAGATCCAACTTGAACCCAAGTGCTCCCCTGATGGATGGAAATATGAGAAGCAGCCACCCCCACACACACACCCCAGTATTAGCTGGAAATTAGCCTCAGACAAACAAACTCTTAACTTTTTCGGACCAGTAGGGATTGGAGTAAGGAAAAAAAAAAAAAAACCTCAGAGCTAGGCCTGTAGAGCATCAGTTTAGGAAAAATTTAAAAATGCAGCAGGGTGTGCTGGCACACGCCTTTAATCCCAGAACTCAGGAGGCAGAAGTAGGAGGATTGCTGTGAGTTCGAGGCTAGCCTGAGACTACAGAGTGAATACCAGGTCAGCCTGGGCTACAGTGAGACCCTACCTCAGAAATTAAAAAAAAAAAATCTTGGGGTCCTTAGTGATACTGTGAAAATATGTATTTCTTCACATTGTCTTCACGTTAAAGAAAAAAAAAAACCATAAGGATTTAATTGAACATTTACCCATTGCAATGCCCCAGGAAGAACAACCTGGAGGGCAGGGGTTGTGGTGAGCACTCATGGGCACCTCTACTGATCTTTTTGTCAAGTGCTACTCTGCATGACAGCTGGGCAGAAGGGAGCAGACCCTTCCCCAGTAACTTGGTACTTCTTTCTCATCGAACTGAGTCACAGCAAACTACACAGTTTTGTTGGCAGACCCACAGGTGAACGTGTTGCACCCATCCTTGGACCCTGGACCAACTTGATAAGGGGGAAATGAGGCTGTTCCGTCTACACAGCTGACCTCGAAGCCCAGGCAGCCCTTGCTATGAAAGTCGCCTTGGCCAGGACACCTCACTGGGACTCAGCAACCTTGTCAAAGTGGCTCCATGCACCCCCATCTGCCTAGAGGGCCAGAGCTCGGCCTGGCTAAGATGACAGACAAGGACATGTCTATGACTACACAGGGACGAACTGAGAGAGATGGAGCTGGCTTTGTATCCACAGAGACATGTTCAGGGCATGTTATTGGTATTGTTGCCTAAGACAAGCATAAGCAAAGGTGGGGGAACCCTTTGGAAAATTATGCTCCTGGCTATGAAGGTCATCTCTGCCCAGTCACCTCCTCTGCCCGGCTGGGGTTGGACGCCATAGTGTGTCCTGGGTTGAGCCTGGCTATGTGCTGGCCCAGGGTCACATGGGTAGAGCTGGGGAAGCGTGGAAGCAGTCTAGATTGTCTAGGCCTTAGGTCACAGACTGTCTTGCAGTTCAGAGCAGCTTGAGTTGGAAAATAAAAAATGAAACACCAGAGCCCACCCTCAGTGCCAGCTCTGAGGGCGCTCCTGTGGGGCTGAGAGCCGGAAGTTGCTCTAGTGGCCATTGCTGGAAGGAGGACCCTTCATGCACTTGGCGCAATGGAGCTCGGCACGAACCACTTCTCACTAACCTGGAACTTGCCTCCTTAGATTCACAACGCACTTGTCTTCCAAGGAGTTCGAAGAATGAATATATTGATATCGTTACTGACCTCGTAATTTCGGTAACAATGTTGGATATTGGGAGAGTTTAGTATCATGTACTACTTTCCCCTTCGAGAGAAGAGAAAAGGAAGGCGTATGGGAAATAAATCAACTTCTTGGGAACTTCAGCCTAGTTAATGTATCTCATTGATTCAGCTGCTACCATGTGCCAGGCTGTCTGGCTGTGACGCTATCAAGGGCAATAAGTCACAGGTCCTGTCTTCAGAAGGTGCCAGTATGGAGAGGGTCAGAGGCATAACTCAGCTCCTCCATCGTAGCCGTAGGAAGCCCTGGTCTCACTGTGGGTGAGTATGTGCCAAGGCAGCTGGGGAGATGGCTGAGTGAGTAAAGGGTTTGGCACACAAGCGTGAATGCCTGAGTTCAGATCCCCAGATTCCCACATCAAAAGCCAGGTGCTAGGAATCGCAAGTGTCTGTAATCCCAGCGCACCTAGAGCAAAGACGGGAGGCGGCAACAGGAAAATCACCTGGAAGCTCGTGCACCAGCTCACCTGCTGGGAGAACGTAGCAGTGGCGATGAGACACCCTGCTGTAGACAAGGTCGAGAGTGAGGACCGACACCCAAAGTTGTCCTCCAGCGTCCACATGTGTTCCATGACTTGCAACCCGCCCGCACGTACACACATGTACACACATCATACACACGGCCACACGCCAGAAAAAGAATGCCCTAGAGATACGTTCTGTCTGTCACATCTTTGTTCTGTGCCAGCCACTTCACAAATAAGTCACTCAGTCCCTCCGGAGGAGAAAACAGAAGCTTTGAGAAGATTGCGTCACATGGCAGGGGCAGGATTTGAACTCAGGGCTGTTGACTCACATGTTGGCAGAATGATGCATGGAATTGTTAAGGCCTGAAGAAGCCTCAGGAGGTCCAGGGCAACCTCTAACCTGTCTCTAAAAAGTCCTTTTATTTATTTTTTTTCAGAGATAGCAAGAAAGAGAGAATTGTCACACCAGGGCCTCAGCCACTGCAATTGAACTCCAAACTCTTGCTCCACCTAGCACGCATGTGCGACCTTGTGCTTGCCTCACCTTTGTGCATCTGGCTTACGTGGGATCTGGAGAGTCGAACATGGATCCTTGGGCTTCTCAAGCAAGCGCCTTAACCGCTAAACCATCTCTCCAGCCCTGAGAGTCCTTTTGAGGAAGGGGATTAGGCTATCTCCTGTGGCCATGTTGATTGATTGGGGGTTTGGATCCAGAGAGGCCTTGCATACAGACTTACAGGGAACTCCCAACTGCTCCCAGCACCTGCCTGCCTGCCAGCCAGATAGCGAGGGGCTGAGGGCCACTGTAGTCTTGGTTGACAGGAGAGGAGGGACAGTTCCTGGCACCTGTGCCCACTACTGCTTCCTTTCTGGTCCCCTGTTCCAGCTTCCCTTTCCAGGGCTCATGGATTTGGAAGCCTAGTCAGGCCTTTGGTTTTCTGAAACACTGAAAGCCACCATCTTTTCCTGGATAAGAGCTTAACATTCTGCTGGGGAAACAGGAAGTGTCAGGGCTGAAGTCATTTTCAAAGTCTAGTGTGCTAACCATTACACCATGGAACATACAAGTGAGGTCATTTTGATTTGAAGACCCTAATTAATGTATTTTCTTTTCTGAGTTTAAGGAGATTTTGGAGTTGGAGCAAAGCTTGAATCATCCTTAACAGAGCGAAGGAGAACTATTTGCATGTGACATCAATGATAAAATGCAACTGAAAATTCCACTAGCAAAAACAGTATACTGGACTGAGAGAGGCATTTGCCTGCAGAGCCTAAGGACACAGATTCAATTCCCCAGTATGCACATAAGCCAGTTGTGTAAGGTAGTGCTTGTGTCTGGAGTTCATTTGCAGTGGATAGAGGCCCTGGAGTGCCCATTCACGCCCTCCCAAATACATACAAATAAAATTTAAAAAAAAAAGAAAAAACAGTTTGGGGGCTGCAAAGCCAAAGGACCCAGGTTTAATTCTCCAGGACCCACATAAGCCAGATGCACAAGGTGGCACATGTGTCTGAAATTTGTTTGCAGTGGCTGGAGGTCCTGGCTCACCCATTCTCTCTATATATCCGCCTCTTTCTCTCTCAAATAAATAAATAAAAATTTGTTAAAGTATATTGATTTAAAAAATAACAAACATGAAGATGAATAGAGGAAAGGAAGGATCTTGGGTCCCAGCTATTCAGTGTACTGAGTAGAACCCACTTAGGGTCAGGCTCATGTGTCATTGAACCACAGTGAGTATTTGTCCAAATAATTTGTCCTGTCTGAGGGGTTTATGTAGGTAGAAGCCCACAAATCAGAGGTACTGTCAGGCCCCAGCATCCTTTTGATAGGTTCCCAAGGAAATCTAGTGGCACCAGTCCTCTAACCAAAGATCTGTGAGCTCAGTAGTCTCGCAGTGTGCAGAGACAGACTTCTAAGATGGGATTCACATCTGTGTTCTGGAAAGGGCTTGATATGTTGAAAGGAACATAAATATCATCCCATTTATCTTCACCACAATGTTTTTGGAGTAAGTTTAAAAGGAAAGCATCTTTTTTTCTTTATATATTTATTTTTATTTATTTGTTTGAGAGAGAGTGGCAGATAGAAAGAAAATGGGCAGGCCAGGGCCTCCAGGCACTGCAAACAAACTCCAGACACATGCACCACCTTGTGCCTCTGGGTTACTTGGGTTCTGGGGAATTGAACCTGGTTCCTTAGGTTTTGCAAGAACTGCTAAGCCATCTCTCCAGTCCCAGAAAGCATCATTTTTAAATGGTAAGAAATTATTTTCAACATGCTATAACACTCTTAAGGTGTGCCAGGTCAGCATCTGATAATTCCTGTAAGTGCCTGAAGTGGCCTCACAGCCCTGGAAAAGACTGCTGGGGGTGGGGGTGGGCTGGGAAGACAGCTCAGTGGTTAAGGCGTTTGCCTGCAAAGCCTAAGGAACCATGTTCAATTCCTCAGTACTCACATAAGCCAGATTCCCAAGGTGGCACATGCGTCTGGAGTTCGTCCAGTGGCTGGGGGTTCTGGCATGCTAGTGTTCTCTCTCTCTCTCTCAAACTGAAATATTAAAAAATAAATTAATTAGAAAAATAAGGACTTGGGGGTGGAGTGATGGCTCAACATTTAAAGCACTTGCCTGCAAAGCCTAATGACCCGGGTTCGATTCCCCAGTACCCATGTACAGCCAGCAGCACAAAATGGCACACGTATCTGGAGTTTCTTTGCATTGGCTAGAGTCCCTAATGCACCCATTCTTCCCCTCTCTCTCTCTCTCTCTCTTTCTCTCCTTGTAAATAATTAAAAAATAAAGACTCTTGGGGGAGCTTAAGGCCATTACCTAGGGCCTTATTATTTCTCCCAGAAAGCTGAAGTTCCAGGTTGCCTGTTTGGCTGTCTCTTCTTTCCTGTAGTGGGATTTTTTCCCTCACCAGCACACTCAGGTATCACGGAGTGCTGGTCAGCTGCTCGGCTGCCTTCAAAGCATTCTTGTTCCTTGTGTCCTTTCTGCGCACCCCGCGCCTCACTTGGGGTCACCCCTGCAGAAGGAAGGAATCCCCCTTCCTCACTCCTTCCTGAATTTTCCATCTGTCCAGTTGTTGCTTCATAATGTCAACGTCTTGAGCTTTGGAAGTCGTCCAGGGGCAAATCCAAAAACGCACAGCAGCTAGTTTGATCTGGAATCCACAGAAGCAGCTGTCTTCTCATTTTGGCAATAAGTTCTGTACATAGAGTGAATTGGAGGTGTCGCCTGCCCTTTCTTTGACTGCAACCACTTTGGAAAAGGGAACATCGGATATAAACGAAAGTTTATACACACACGATTTTGCTTGGCAAAAGAGTTCTCCTCAGAAAGCTATTTATCTTGAATAAAATGCTACTTCCATTCTGCCAGTTTCTTTTTTAGTATCGACTTTACAAACATTGCATCAAATGCACTGGGAAGTCAGAGTTCCTACCTCACTTTCAGAGAAGCCATTCTGTTATCCCAAACTTTACATCACCAACTGAGCTCCAGTCCCCTCCCACCCTCCTCTGTCATCTAGGATAGGGGAGGTTCAGGAGAAGGGACATGTTTACCTGGCCCTGCTATGCAGTTCTTGTGTTAATAATTTGTGCTATCACCTTAAATTTATATTAGCGTAAGTATTTCCTCCAGAGTTCACAAAAGCCTGTCTGCATCCCAGTGCAGTAAGATAAACATAACATTCTCTGTTTTCTAGCTGGGGAAATTGAGCCAGAGAAGAGTGATGCTGGGGGAGGGGCTTTCCAAGGAAAGAAATCCTGATATATAATAGATGCTGTTTCTCTGGAATAAAAATAATAGCCCTCTCTTGTCCAAAGTTTTTTTTTTATTTATTTATTTACAAGCAGAGAGAGACAGAGAGAGACACACTGGACACGTCAGGGACTCCAGCTGCTGCAAATGAGCTCCAGGTTCATGTGCCATCCATGCAGTAGGTTTTATGTGGGTACTGGGGATTCGAACTCAGGTCTGTAGGCTTTGCAGGCAAGTCTTTGCCTTAGCCACTGAGACATCTCTCCAGCCCTTGTCAAAAGTTTTGATGTCCATGTTTTCAGCTACCCATGCTGAATCAAAGTCCAAAAGTATTAAGCGGAAAATTCCAGAAATAAACAATTCATAGGTTTTAAACTGTATACCATTCTGAGTAGCATGATGAAATATGCTATCCTGCCCAAGACGTGGGTTGTCCCCCTTAGCCAGAGTATCTATGCTGTGTATGCTACCCGCTCCATCTTAGCCCCCTTAGATTGCCTGTTAGTCATCTGTGCAGTCCTTGTATTTCAGTCTATTTCTGCTGCTATGACAAAATACCAGAAACTGGGTGATTTGTAAAAGGAAATAAGCTTATTTTGGCTCACGGTTTGGAAGGCTGGAAGTCCACAGTCAGGCAGCTGTAACTGGTAAGGGCCTCTGGATGCATGGTAACATGGTGGAAATGCAGAAGGGCAGTGATGAGTGGAAGAGGGAGTGCACGAAGGACAGACTTAACCTGCCTTTGCTAGAAGAAGCTCTCACCCCTGAGAAAGACACTCATCACCCCTTCGTAAAGGCCCCATGCCCCAACAAAGGCTGTCAAATTTCAGTGTGAGTTCTAGAAGGGACAAAACCTAGTCTAACCGTAGCTCCGTCCAAACTGGCTTCTTCATCTGTGACGTGGGATCTTGCTCTATTGCTCAAGAAGCAGCATTTTGCTGAGGAAACAGCACCAACTTTGGAGTTGGTGACTTATAATCTCATCCTGCTATATATGCCATGAGCTCAGGCTCGAATCTCTAGTAAGTTCCTTTTACCTTCATTCCCTTGCTTGGAAAGCAGAGGTGTTGACCTCATTGATTAATGATGAAGAGTAACAGAGGTAATGTTCTCACATCACAGTCGCCTCAAAGGGGTGTGTACTGGGCTGGAGAAATGGTTTAGCAGTTAAGGCGCATGCCTGCGAAGCCTCAGGACCCAGGTTTCACTCCCAAGGACCCAAGTAAGCCAGATGCACAAGGTGGCGCATGTATCTGGAGTTCGTTTGCAGTGGCTGAAGGCCCCGGCATGCAGTCTCTGTCTGTCTCTTGCTCTCTCTTTCTTTCCTCTCCCTCTTTCTCTCTCTATCTCTCTCTCAAATTAATTAATTAAATTTTTTTAAAAACGGGTTCCCACCACATTGTGGTATTATAGGTGATCTCACTCGTCACGTTGTCCATCTTGTTCAATGCTGCACTGGTCAGTGTCTGACACCAGCCCTACAAAAGCAAAGGCTTGATCGTCGTGTTTGCCTATTTCCCTGCTGTAAACATTCCCACCAGGGCTGATTTCAAGCCAACACAGTGACCACATGGAGCTGGAGGAGTCACTGACACTTGGCTCTCACATGCTGGTGCAAGCCCGCATTAACACACCACTAACACACACTGAATGCCTTACTTAGGAAATAAGAGGGAAAGAATATTAAGTAGCTAGCACAGGGCACGGCATATTAGTTTTTGCCTCTCCCTATCTCTTCAGCTTCATTCTCAGCCCCTATTAATCTAATCAAAGAGCACCCTGGCCTTGGTTGTGCAGCCATGTGAGGTAGGAATCTTCTGGGAACCTTGTGCCCTTACTTTACTCTGCATCTGCCAGGCATTCTGCATCCCAGATCCTGGGCAGCGTGTAGAGGAGAGCCTGAGGTCAGTTAGCTCACAGGCAGCAGGTTGTCTCACTTTCCACAGGAACTAAGTTGTGGGCGAATCAGTATAAGACTGAAGCTTGCCTTCCAGGCAGTCCAAGAAAAGTCCCACGGCTGAAGAGATGGCTTAGCAGTTAAGATGCATGCGTTCAAAACCTAAGAACCCATGTTCGATCCCTCTCCAGCTCCCACGTTAACCAGATACACAAAGGCGAGGCAAGCACAAGGTTGCACATGCCCACTAGGTGGTGCAAGAGTCTGGAGTTCAATTACAGTGGCTGAGGTCCTGACGTACCAATTCTCTCTCTCTCCCTTGTGCTCACTCTCTCTAAAAATAAATAATAAATAAAATAAGAAGAAAAGTCTCAACCAGTGGAGGGCCAGAGGAAACACATGCCCATAAGGCCACAGCCTTAAACAACCCTAACTTTTACCTTCAACAGTGACCAAGCACAGGTATGTGTCTCTGGGGGTGCGGGACATAGGTGTGGACTCTGCAGATCTCTGAGGACACAGAAGAATGGGGCATAAAAGGATGTCTTGAGAGCCGGGCATGGTGGTGCCCACCTTTAATCCCAGCACTCGGGAGGCAGAGGTAGGAGGATCACCATGAGTTCGAGGCCACCCTGAGACTATAGAATAAATTCCAAGTCAGCCTGGGCTAGAGCAAGACCCTACCTCAAAAACCAAAATAATAAAAATAAAATGGTGTCTTGACAGGCCCTCCACAGCTCATGAAGTATGTATCAGAAAGGCATGCACGGAGACATTCCCTCACCCTGCACCGTCTGGTCTCAGCCCCAGCACCTGACACAGTTTCTGGCTCAATAGTAAGCACTCAAGGACTAGGGAGATGGCTCAGTGGTTAAAGGTGCTTGCTTGGAAAGCCTGACAGGCCCAGGTTTGATTCACAGGCCCCGGTTTGATTCCCTAGCACCCAATAAAGCCAGTCGCAAAGTGATATCTGCACCTACAACCATGGGAGGAGCCAAGACAATCTGAAGCTATCGGGCCAGAATCATTTACAGCAGCAAAAGATCCTATCTCAAAGAAGGTGGAGCCACAGACACCTCAAGGTTGTCCTCTGACCTCCGTATGTGTGCCATGATACCGCACGACAGGCATACATACACACTCACATAAATAAATAAACAAACAAACAAACAAATAGTTTTTTTTAAAAAAGAGGTAAGTACTCAAGATTTTTTTTTTTTTTTGGTTTTTCGAGGTAGGGTTTCACTCTGGTCCAGGCTGACCTGGAATTAACTATGTAGTCTCAGGGTGGCCTCGAACTCTCAGCAATCCTCCTACCTCTGCCTCCCGAGTGCTGGAATTAAAGGCGTGCGCCACCACGCCCAGCTACTCAAGAAATTTTTGATAATGCTTAGTGTGGATGAGTTTTTTCTTCTTCTTTTTTTTTTTTTTTTTTGATTTTCGAGGTAGGGTCTCACTCTAGCCCAGGCTGATCTGGAATTCACTCTGTAGTCTCAGGGTGGCCTCGAACTCGTGGCGATCCTCCTATCTCTGCCTCCCAAGTGCTGGGATTAAAGGCATGCACCACAACGCCCAGCTTCTATTTTTTATTTTATTTATTTTTTAGCTTTTCTGAGATAAGGCCTCATTCTAGCCCAGGCAGACCATTCTGTAGTTCCAGGCTGGCCTCGAACTCACAGCAATCCTGCTACCTCTGCCTCCCAAGTACTGGGATGAAAGACATGAGTCACTACACCCAGCTTTAATTGTTTTTAATTAATGAAATTATTTTATTCCTTCATAGCTTAACCCATTGCAAAAAGGTTAAAAGGCCACTCAGTCAAGTCTCACTGAATAAATAAGCCTTCGCCTTTACCAGCCTGTTCCTGGGTAGAAAATGTGTCTTTAGAAGAGATGCAAAGGGCTGGAGAGACGGCCCAGCTGTTAAGGTGCTTGCTTGCTAAGTCTGGTGGCCTGGGTTCAATTCTCTTGTACCCACATAAAGCCAGATGCACAAAGTGGTGCATGCGTCTGGAGTTCAATTGCATCAGCAAGAGGTCCTGGCTCATGTTTGTTTGTCTGTCTCTCTCTCTCTCTCTTCCTGAATAATAAAAAAAAAGGTAGAAATAATAATAAAAGAGATGCAAAGTTTCCAGGTGTGGTAGCATGTGCCTGTAATTCCCAGTACGAGGGAGGCAGATACAGGAGGATCCCCGGGAGTTAATGACTAGCTATTCTAGCCAAATCAGTGAGTCCTGGGTTCAGTGAGAAACCTTGTCACAAAATGAATAAAGTCGGGGCTGGGGAGATGGCTGAGTAGTTACAGGCACTTGCTTGCAAAGTCCGACAGCCCAGGTATCCCACGTAAGCCAGAGGCACAAAATAGCACATGCATCTGGAGTTTGTTTGCAGTGGCAAGAGGTCTGTGCTGTGAGAGTTCCCTGCCAGTCACTGGCCTTCTCCAGGATGAGTTAGGGTCTCTGCCCCTTGTCACGTGGTATATGAACCTGGAAGCATTGGGGCTATGCAGGAAGGCCCAGAGCACAGGCATTCTGTAAAGCATTCTTTGGGCTGTTAAGTCCCTGCAGCAATGGGAGCCTAGCTTGTCCTCCTAACCTGGGGTCAGAGTTTAGAGGCACTGTCTTGGGTCTGGGAGGGGTCATTAAAGACACGGGCTGAGTCTAGTTAAAGAGTTCTGGGAGGCGTTTGTAGTGGCAGAAACACCTTCATGCACACAATGTCACTGGTCCGTCAGCCTTGTGAGATTTTTACTACCGAGTTCTCAGAGCCCAAGTATGTCATACGGAGCCGGTCAGCAAAGAGGCAGATGTTTCCCAAGGCCTCCTCCTGCCACTCAGTGGTGCATGAGGAGATGTGACCAAAGGTTTCCTCAGAACAGACCGACTTTGAGTGTGACAGTTTTATTGAGATATAATTTGTATGCCATATATTCTCCTATTTAAAATGTACAATTCAGAGTTTACCGTACATTGCAAGTATCACCTCTGGTGGTCTTGGAACATTTTCACTGCCCCCCCAATAAATCCTTTACCCTATAACTATCACCACCCATGCCCAATACCAGCACTTACCTATGTTTTGTCTCTGTGGATTTATCCATTCCAGAACTTTCATATAATTTGCAACATACAGTATGTGGCCTTTTGTGTCTGTCTCCTTTCACTTAATCATATTTCAGGGTTCGTCCATGTTGTATGTGTCAACATGGGTAGAGAGTCTTCTGCTATATGCTATGGCATATTTTTTTAACTTTTTTTTATTGACAGCTTCCATACTTATAAACCATGATCATTTGCTTCCCTCCCCCACTTTCCCTTCACAAATCCACATTCCATCATATATCCCCTCCCTCTCTCTGTTAGTCTCTCTTTTAATTTGATGTCATCATCTTTTCTTCCTATTATGAGGGTCTTGTGAAGGTATTGCTAGGCACTGCAAGGTCATGGATATTGAGGTCAATTTCTTTCTGGATGATTGTATTGTAAGCAGTCCTACCTTTCCTTCGGCTCTTATATTCTTTCCACCACCTCTTCCGCAATGGACCCTGAGCTTTGGAGGGTGTGATGGAGATGGTTCAGTGCTGAGCACTCCCCTGTCTCTTCTTCTCAGCGCTATGGTACCTGCGGCATATTTTGCTTATCCTTTCATTCATCTGTCAACCGGGCATTTGGGTTTCCACTCGCTGGCCATTTTGAAGACTTACTACTATGAAAACATCCATGCACCAAGTTTCATATGGACCTGTGCTTTCATGTCTCAGGTAGATTGCTGCATCAGTGATCTTTCCACAGTCGCTGTCTGATCACTTTCCTTCTTTGCTTCAAAATGCTCTGTAGCTGCCTTTGTTCCAGCTGCAGCTTCTAAGCCTTGGACACCTCCCGCCCCTACTCCCACCCCATCCACCACACACAGTGCTCTTCCCTGTTCTGTTCCTACCAAGAAAACAAGAGCCCCCCCCCCAAGGTGCAGAACCTTCATCTTTAGCTTAAACTATTTATTTATTTATTTATTTATTTATTTATTTTGGTTTGGTTTTTTTTTTTTTTTTTTTTTTTTTTTTTTTTTTTTGTGGTTTTTCGAGGTAGGGTCTCACTCTAGTTCAGGCTGACCTGGAATTCACTATGTAGTCTCAGGGTGGCCTCGAACTCACGGCAATCCTCCTACCTCTGCCTCCCGAGTGCTGGGATTAAAGGCGTGAGCCACCACGCCCGGCTGGTTTGGTTTTTGACATAGAGTCTCACCCTAGCTCAGGCTGACCTGGAATTCACTATGTAGTCTCAGGGTGGCCTCGAACTCACTGCGATCCTCCTATCTCTGCCTCCCAAGTGCTGGGATTAAAGGCATGCGCCACCACGCCCGGCCTTAGCTTAAACCTTTTAAAAGATTTTATTTACTTATTTATTTGCAAGCAGAGAGTGAGAGTGACTTTATGCATCTGGCTTTATGTGGGTACTGGAGATTTGAACCCTGGGTCATTAGACTTTGCAGGCAAACACCTTAACCGTTGAGCTTTCTCTCCAGCCCTAGTTTAAACTTTGAACTCCTCCCTCCACCCCAAGAGGAGTTTCTATAATCCCTCATACTGTGCCCTCAGCTGCCTCACTCCTTCCACGGTGTATTCAGACACCTAGGAGTAGGCAAGACCCACCCGCCAAGCACTCTTGGAACTCCATACATCTCACTATTGCAGCCATTGTCCCTACGACATCCAATGACATCTAGTGTGGTTGTGTGTCGTGCCCCTCCTTCTGCTAAAATGAGCTGCAGGAGAGCAATGACCTCATTCTTGTTCCTCAGTCCCGTTCCCCCCCCCCCGCCCCAGCACCCAGCACAGTGCCTGGCACCCTCGCTCGCCCATTCGTTTACTGAAAGATGATCGGTGAGCTCGGACCATGATGGCAATGAACAGACTGTTTGTCCTTTGGTGCCTCTCAGCTGATAAGAACCCGGGTGACTCCCGTTTCTACCCCAGTCCCTGTCCTTCCCTCTGCTCTCCCGAGGGACCACTGCAGAAACAGAGTAGGTATGGGGAAGACCCATAATCCTGAAGTCATGCTGGGTCCCAGCTAACCCTGGGCTTGGTCTCGCTGGTACATGGCTCCAGGAGCCTCATCATCACTATCCGAATCCACAGACGGCTGTCAGAGGGGAACTGAGGAGGGCATCATGGAGGCAGTTGTTTCCAAGAAAGTCGGGGATCTGTGTGGTGGATAAGCTGCGTTCCCTTTAGTAAAGATGATTGCTTTCCTATGTAAAACTGTCCTTGAAGAAATTCCAAGAGGAAACTGTACACCTTCTGAGACTTAATTGCTTTTTCAAAAAAAAAAAAAATCCCTGTTTTCATTTCCCCCACAGATATGCACTTATTTGGCCATTATCCAGCACATGATGACTTCTATCTCGTAGTGTGCAGTGCCTGTAATCAGGTCGTCAAGCCACAGGTTTTCCAGTCACACTGCGGTAAGTGGACTCCTGCACCTGGTGGACGCATGGGCAGCCACTGCTCTCGGCCTTGGGTCTACCCTTGGGCCATCAGCAGGGTGGACCTGTGTCTGTCATAGCCCAAGGCTTTGAGTACTCTGGCCTGGGGCTGTTGTCTCTGCATACAGAATAACTGGTTGAAGAGTTTAGTCCTCCTGCTGAAATCCACTCTCTTGTCAGAACAAATGAGAGGAAACTTCAGCTTGTCTTGGTAGGTGGGACCAGACTGAAAGCTCAGCCCAGCCTGGCCTTGGGTAGCCAGGATGAAGGGAGAGTGTGGTGGCTTGAGGAAGTGCTCCTGAAGCCTGGCATTTTCTCCCCCTAAAAGAGGGTGGAGACAGGCTTCCCAGATTTGCATAAAGGAAAGCTGGAGCCAAAGGTAGTCCCGTGTGTGTCATGGAATGTCACCCCCTCCCAATATGGATACAGGTATAACCCCAAGTTCCGCTTGTCCCCCCCTAATTTCAAAAGGCCAAGTGTGTTTGGGAACTCACTTTCCCTCTGTATGTGAACATCTTGGGTGTGAAAAACCCCTTAACTCTGTCAGCAGTACACAGGTGACTATAAGGACAGATAAGCTCCTTGTGGCTGCTCCCCTCAGAAAAGAATAAATAGCTCTCTGACCTTAGACAAGAAGTCAATCTCTCTGGGTAGAAGTTTCCTTATCTTTAACCGGGTCTTGGACCAGATGATTTCCAAAGCTGTCATATGATGTGAGGCTAGGACAGTATTTCCAGTCTATTTATTTAAGCCCTTTTTGGTGAACATAAATTCTGAATGCCTTGCTTTGCTGTAAAAGTTCCAGTTCACATTCAGTATGGTGCCTAAAAGGGAAAAAAAGAATCAAAGCAATTATAATGTTTAATGTGCTTTTGCAAATCATACACATTTCCCTTTTCTCACACTCTGTTGCTGCCTTTCCCCACCTCTTTAGTATCACCCTGCTGTGATAAATAAGCATAAAACAAAAGAAGTCAATGAGTTTGGGACTGTAGAAAATCTGCATATATACTAATATCATCTGAGGACATACCTAGACATGTATGTGATATATACACATCTACATATATAAAGTCTGTATCTGCGTACCAACTGTAGCAGCATTTCGTGTTTGTAACATTTAGTCAACGAATCCAAGTCCCAGGGCCACTTAGACACTTTTTAATTAGGCCACAACTTTGGCTGGTCGAAGAAGAGCAAGGACTCTCGAAAATACGATCCAAAGAGCTTTGGTGAGAAGTTGAGTCCAGCTCTGTCCTCGGCCTGCTTTGGTCTCTTCCATGAGGAGGTGACTCGTGTGGGCGCGCTAGCATTTTCATTTCTGGCTGCGTGAGCACAAATGGAGCAAGTGTGTGCTCAGCAGGCGTTGCCCTTCTTGCTCAGTGCTCTGTAGCAAATGGCCCTGTCAGAGGCCCAGTGGTGATGCCTCCAGCTGTGATGACAGGTGGAGCATCCAAAGTATAGCAGTGGCAAGGAGGTCCCACCCAGTCTGTCACTCGGCGAATGGCTGTGTTTGGTGAGCATGCAGAATGCCCATCATTCATTCAGAGGGACATACTGCCCCTCTAGGCACTGAGAAACAGCAGTGAACACAAGCGAAAGTCCCAGCCTGCGCGTGGTTGGCATGCTGTTGGAAACCATCAAAACCTTCACTGGGAACTTAGCTAGCCAGTAGCTTTTGTGATGGAAGGATCCAAAAAGGAATGAGGGTCCCTCCCAACTTCCCTGAAGAATCCGCCCCAGGGCAAGGAGTATTCTCACCTACTGGGATCTGGTGTGGCTGGTGCGCAGGCCTCCGTGTGCCCTTAGACTTTGGGGACTAGAGCTAAGTCTCCGCCCCAGGAGCAGAGCCGCCCTGAGCAGAAGCAGCAAATTAGTTTGGGACTTTGGGGTTAGCGACCTCCTCACTTGAAGCCTGCCCTCCATTGTGCTTCCCGCTGAGCCAGCTGACAAGCAAGGCTGGGAGACACAGCCACAGCTTAGCAACGTGGAGGCACCAGGTGTGTGTTCTGACAACACAAAAGCCCATGTTGGTCAGGGCCCAGGGAAGCGCAAGGCACAGCTCAGAACCACAGCAACTCTTCCGAGGACTGTTATTTTAGTTCCCTTAAGAATTCCTCCTATAATCTCATGATTGTCTTCATCCATCCAGGGCGATACAACAAAGTGTCATACTTACGAACAACAGAAGTCAATTTAGTGTGAGGTCACAGTGCCAGCAGGCAGCCAGCTACTTACTGTATCCTTATGCAGTGGAAAGGGGGCAAGAGCTCTTGGAGTCTCTCACTAGTACACTAGTCCTGTCCTTGAGGGCTCCATCTCCTCATGCCATCACACTATTGGGTGTTGGGATTTCAGCATAGGACTATGAAGAGGTAGGGCACAGCCTGTCAGTCCATCACAGTGTCTGTGGGCTGCAGGTGGAGCTCGGTGGTACAGCCCTGGCCTAGCATGCTTGAGGCCCTGGGTTTGATCCCCAGCACTACCAAAGCAAACATAACATAACACAGCAGTATGTTTTAAATATTTTATTTTTATTTATTTATCTGAGAGAGAGAGAGAGAGAGAGAGATTGGGTGCGCCAGGGCCTCCAGCCACTGCAAACGAACTCCAGACACATGCGCCACATTGTGCATCTGGCTTACATGGGTCCTGGGGAATCGAACCTGGATCCTTTGGCTTTGCAAGCAAGTGCCTTAACCGCTAAGCCATCTCTCCAGCCCCACAACATTATTTGTGTTCTCGTTGTTTCACCCTAGCGGCGATGCACCTGGCAGTTTTCAACAAGTTGGTAAGAGTGCCATTGTGTTAAGTTCCAGGCACTGCGCCAGGTGCTTTGCATATCTTTGAACATGTGGTCCTCTCAGCAGCCCTACGAAGTGGGTATGAATGTTACACCCATTTTTGGAGCCGAGGAAACTAGGGCTAAAGACATTGGGTGTTATACCCAAGATCACAGAGCTGAGCCTCGTTTTGAACGCAGGTGAGGAAAATGACTGTGTAGCCATTTTTCTTTCTGTCTCTTGCATGGAGTCCCCAACTATAAATTTATGTGGAAAGTAAGCCACTGGGGGGGGGGACATTGGGCAGGCTCTACCCACTAGGCTTTCCTCTGACTCTTCCCCCATCCATGCCCGCTGCTTCAAGAAGTCACTGAAAGTGTGTTGGTGTAGTGGAGACAACTTAGGCTTTGGAGTCAGGCAGAGTGGTTCTAGTGTTCCTTGCACTCACTCTGCAACCTGGGGCAGGTTACCTCATCTTTCTCCACCTCAGTTCGTTCATCTGTAAATTGGCATTCCACCAGCCTCATGCAGATGTTGAAACAACACAACATGGCTTCTTTCTGCACTGCCCTCACCTGGGTAGGATTCGTCCCCCAGACCTCTGTTCTGCACCTCCTGACACGCAGTTGTCTGCTTTCCGTACCAGAAATATTCCTTTTCAATTCTGTGTGCCCAGCAGCCACAAAATAAGGCCATCAGGGCTGCGTGGCGGCATTCATGATTATAGTGTCTACTGGTCACTCAGTCTGTATCGAACAGGGTGTGTGTGTGTGTGTGTGTGTGTGTGTGTGTGTGTGTGTACAGTGGTTGTGGTGGCTTTCTGGAAATTGGTCGTAGTTAAAGGAAACGGTTTCTTCCTCAACACTTCTGACCCCATATTTGTGAGCATTCCACACCAAGCACTTCTCTGCTGGCACCAGTCGTGATTGAAATTCGTTCTCGCAGGCTGGAGAGATGGCTTAGCGGTTCAGGCGTTTGCTTGCAAAGCCAGAGGATCCCAGTTCAACTCTCCAGGACCCATGTAAGCCAGATGCACAAGGAGGCACGTGCATCTGGAGTTCATTTGCAATGGCTAGAGGCCCTGGCATGCCCATTCTCTCCCTCTCTTTCTCTCTTTCTCTCTCTCTCTGTGTCTCTCTGCCTCTTTCTCTCTCTCAAATAAATAAATAAATAAATAAATAAATAAATAAATAAATAAAATTTTAAATTTGTTCTCGCACCCACCACCCAGAGTCAGCACAAACCCCACAGACGGGTCTCCATATCAGACGGCAATCACAGGTCATGCTCCCAAAGTTCCCTACACTTCTCTCTGACTTGATCCTACAAGCCCCTCCACGGGTGTGAGAATTTGCATTAGTAACCCAGAGAACTAAGAGAAATGCCTACATTTATGGTATTACCATTCGTTTTTGGATATTTTATTTTTATTTATTTTAAAAGCAGAGAGAGGGCTGGAGAGATGGCTTAGTGGTTAAGGCGCATGCCTGTGAAGCATAAGGACCCATGTTAGATTCTCCAGGTCCCACGTAAGCCAGACGCACATGGTGGCGCATGCATCTGGAGTTTGTTTGCAGTGACTAGAGGCCCTGGCGTGCCCTTTCTCTCTCTCTCTCTCTCTCTCTCTCTCTCTCTGTCTCTAATACATAAATAAAAATAAAATCTTTTTTAAAAGCAGAGAAAAGGGTGGGAGAGAAAGAAAATGGGTGCAATAGGGCCTCTTGACTCTGCCAAAGAACTCCAGGTGCATGCGACACTGAGTATCTGGCTGTACATGGGTGCTGGGGACTCAAAGCCAGGACATCAGGCTTGGCAAGCAAGTGCCTTTCACCACTGAGCCATCTCTCCAGCCCCAGTTGTAATTCTTTATATCATAAAAAGATGTGACAGAGCATATAGATGAATGTTCTGCAACAAATAGGGTGAGACCAGAAGGGCCTGAAAGCAGGAGCTTCTGTCCTGGCAGGGATGGACCCCCAGCTGGTAGATGCACTGGCCCACCCAGAATTTCTCGAGTTTGTCATTCAGAGTGTTTGTGAAGGTTCCATGATGCAGGCAACTGGGTAGATGCACTGGCCATTGGTGATCAGCTTGATTTCCAATTCAGGTTTGGTGGGGCCAACTCTGTAATCAGGTGTGCTCGTGCCAGCCTGCATCCTGAAATATCACTACATTAGCATATGCAAGGACACACCCTCCAGAGATTCTTGAGAAGGGAGCATCTGAAACCTCAGTATCTGGAAGCTGAGGATGAAGACCAAATACAACAAAAGATGCTTCCCTTACTCCATCACCAATCACTAAGGGAATTAATTATGAAGGGTAAGCATCTACTGGAAACCGAGGACAAAGAGCAAGTGGAAATTCTTACTTCACAAAGTCACTCACAGTGGCAATGTGAAAAGCAGGATGTGGGTTTAAGAGATGGCTTAGTGGTTAAGGTGCTTGCCTACGAAGCCTAAGGACCCAGGTTTGATTCCCCCCAGGACCCATGTCAGCCACATGTACAAGGCACATGAATGTGGACTTGGTTTGCAGTGGCTGGAGGCCCTGGTGTGCCCATTTTCTCTCTCTTCTTTTCTTTCTCTCTCTCTTTCTCTCTCTCTCTCTCCTTCTCTCCCTCCTTCAAATAAATAAATAAAACTAAAATTATTTTAAAAGCAGGATGCCACATTTACTCCCTGTGTGACCTTTGGTTAATTTACATGCGCTTTCTGGGCCTCATTTTCTTATCTATGAAATAAAAGCTCCAGTTTCTGCCTTGCTGAGTTACTGTGAGGAAAAGTGTGTATAGTTTTCTGGCATGTGGTAAGGAAATAAAGGGTAGCCTTTATTGTCAATAAAATGTGGCTTTTTTTTTTATGAAGTTGAGCGTTTCTTATGAAAAATGGGCAAACCACTTCAGCCAAGCACTTCCTCTCCTTGCTGCCTGCCGTCTCCGCCGATACCACTCTGAGGTCAGGCCCGTGATTCAGTGCAGCTTCCCACACTAGGAGGCAGGAGTTGTCAAGCCTGCATGTGATTATATCTGCTGGGAGCCCCAAGGACCTCGCTTCGCAAAGACTGGTTTACAGTCTGGTGATAGCCTGGAGTCGGCTCCCTGGAAATGCCACGAAGCTCTAGCATCTCTCTGGGTCCCCTGTCAAGGGACATCTGCCCTCTGCCATTGAGCCTAATGGGGTACTGTGAGGGCTCCCTCTCGGGGCTGGCTGTGGTCCTCCAGCTGCCAGCACTGGGCCCCATCTGGTGGCCCAAATGTACAAAAAAGAAAAAAAAAAACCTGACCACTGCCCAAAAACCCCTGTTCTTGGTAGGAGGTAGAGCCATGGTCCAGGCTTCCAAAGTCTGCCCCATGCATGACGCCTTCACTGGCATTTCATACCGCTAGGACAGGTTTGTCTCTAAATCGCCATGGGTGGTTTGATAGGGCTTGGTTAGTAGAAGGAATTAATCCTGATTTTTACCCAGTAGCCATCTGTCCATGCATGTTGTCCATCCTGACTTGTGGCTTAGTGGGAAGTGCTGTTAGGGGAGTGGAGTTTCTCTGACAGTCTGCAGAGGTTCAAATCCCAGCTCTACCTCTTGTTAGCTGTGTGCTCGTGGACAGGGGACATTGCATTTCTGTGCTTGTCTCCTTATTCTTCAAGTGGGGATAGTCCTCCGATTCTGGATTCGTATTCGCTGCCAGTGAAGGAATTAAGAGGCGGGAACATATTTTAAAAGAATAACTTTTTTTTTTTCCAGTAAGAGGGAAAGAAAAGCAAGCTCCTCACAGAGGAGGGGGCTTCCAGAGCTGGAAGAAAAAAACAACCACAGATCCTGGGGAATGGAACCCAGGCCATCAGACCCTGCAAGCAAGTGCCTTTAACCACTGAGCCATTGCTCCAGCCCAGGAATATGGCCTCTTTCCTGATTACTTTCCAGTCTGCTGTAAAGAGGGCTTTGCCGAGGGCTCCTTTGACATGGGGGCGACATGGTTCTTTGTGGTGGGGCAGTCCTATGTCATGAGTGTGTTGAGCTTCCATGACCACCACTGATTAGATATGAAGAGCAACCCTGTTCCTACCCCTCATGTGACAACCCAAGGGTCTATAGGCATCGCCAGTGTCCCCAGGAAACATGCCTGCCCTCATCTGAAAACCATTGCCATAAAATTCAACACAGCCAAGCCGGGCATGATGGCACACGCCTTTAATCCCAGCACTTGGGAGGCAGAGGTAGGAGGATTGCCACGAGTTCAAGGCCACCCTGAGACTACAGAGTGAATTCCAGGTCAGCCTGGGCCACAGTGAGGCCCTACCTCGAAAAAACCAAAAAAAAAAAAAAAAAAAAAAAAATCAACACAGCCAGTTTATCATATTCTTTTCCTTCCCTTCCCTTCCTTCCCTCCCCCTTCTTCCTTCCTTCCTTCCTTCCTTCCTTCCTTCCTTCCTTTTCTTTCTATCTTTCTTTCTTTCTTTCCTTCCCTTCTTTCTTTCTTTCTTTCTTTCTTTCTTCTTTCTTTCTTTCTTTCTTTCTTTCTTTCTTTCTTTCTTTCTTTCTTTCTTTCTTTCTGACAGAGTCTCATTCTAGTCTCCCCTGTCTTCAAACTCAGGACAATCCTCCTGCCTTAGCCTACTGAGTGCTGGAAATGAAGGCATGAGCCACCACTCCCGGCTTAATAGTCTGTTTTTTTTTTTTTTTTTTTTTGGTTTTTTGAGGTAGGGTCTCACTCTGGTCCAGGCTGACCTGGAATTAATTATGTAGTCTCAGGGTGGCCTCGAACTCTTGTCGATCCTCCTACCTCTGCCTCCCAAGTGCTGGGATTAAAGGCATGTGCCACCACGCCCGGCTAGTCTGTACTTTTTTTATGTTCAAATTTCCTTCCATAGTAAAAGGTTGTGTGTGAGCACAAATGCACACTAAGCCCAGAAACAACCACTGTGGAATCCCTGCTACATACAGGAACTTGACATTTCTACCTGTTTGGAGCCAGTCTTAGATTACTTCCCTGTGTACTTGTATAAAAGTGTCCTTATGAAGTTCAGTGCAGTACAATAAATTAACACCAATTTTTAAATGTTTTTATTTATTTATTTGCAAGCAGAGAAAGAGGGCAGTATAAGACAGGCAGACACAGAGAGAATGGGCACACCAGGGTCTCTAGCCACTGCAAACCAACTCCAGATGCATGTGCCCCTTGTGCATCTGGTTTACGTGGGTCCTGGAGAATCAAACCTGTATCCTTTGGCTTCACAGGCAAACGCCTTAACCACTAAGCCATCTCTCCAGCCCAACACCAATTTTTTAAAAATGTGTATGGGGGCTGGAGAGATGGCTTAGCGGTTAAGGCACCTGCCTGCTAAGCCTAAGAATGCCAGTTCCAATCTCCAGGTCCCACGTTTAGCCAGATGAAAAGTGACGCAAGGGTGCAATGCCGCACTTGCCCACAAGGGGGCACACACATCTGGATTTCGTTCGCAGCAGCTAAAAGGCTGCTGGTGCACCCATCTCTATCTGTCTTCCTCTTCCTCTCCCTCTCTCTCTCTCTCTCCGAAAAAAAAGATGTGTATGGGCTGGAGAGATGGCTTAGCGGTTAAGGCGCCTGCCTCCTAAGCCTAAGAACGCTGGTTCCAATCTCCAGCAGTTCCAATCTCCAGGTCCCACATTTAGCCAGATGCAAAGTGATGCAAGGGCACGATGCCGCACTTGACCACAAGGGGGCGCACACATCCGGATTTCGTTCGCAGTGGCTGAGAGGCCACTGGCACGCCCACCTCTGTCTTCTTCTCCCTCTCTCTCTGTCTCTCTGTCTCTCTCCAAAAAAAAAAAATGTGTATATAAGGACAGGTGTGGTGATGCATGCCTTTAATCCCAGCACTTGAGAGGCAGAGGTAGGAGAATCGAGGATCGCTATGAGTTCAAAGCCAGCCTGAGACTGCATAGTGAATTCCAAGTGTGAGGGACTGAGTTTGTTCCCCAGTACCTATGTAAAAATGCCTTTCATCTCAGTACTGAGGAGGTGGAGACAGGTAGATCCCTAGGGCTTTCCAGCCAGCTAATCCATCCTAATTGGTAAGCTCCAGACCAATGAGAAACCCTGTCTCCAGGAGAGGTAGACTGGTAAGCATGACCTGAAGGTTGTTCTCTGGCCTCCACATGTACGTGCGTCTGCACACGCACATGCATCCACAAGCATACATGCACACACATACTCACCCAAACAACATAGTAACGAACCTAAAACCAAATGCTCATTAAGTGTGTGAATACAACAGGCCGCACAGTACATGGATGATTGTGAACTATTGAAGGGGTAGAAAAGCATTGTTTCCCCACCACACGCACATGAAAAGTGGAAGGAAAGAAGGCAGCGAACAAAAGTCTGTGAAGTCGCAGACCTTCCACCTGCAAATTTTAAATAAATAAATGGCAAAAGAAATCTCACAGATCCGACAGGATTCTGCAGCTTGGTGCTCATCCTCCATGCAGGAAATACAGCTCCGCGCCCCGCCCATCAGACAGAAGCAGTCCTTGAATGTCACTGCAACTTAAAAAAAAAGGTTTAGAACCAAAGAAACTGGATGTCATTCAGCAGACCAGAGAGGATTCCACCCCCTCCTCTTTCTCAGAGAGGTCTTTATTCCCTCTTCGGATTATATTTTTGAATGCCCTTCAAGTGGCTGTTTTGCATGTTGATGTGATGCGGTGGAATTTAATGAAGTGTGAGCTACAGCCGAGAGGCTGAGTGGCAAAATAAATGAGTGCTGGGGACTAGCTCCTGGAGCGAAGCTGGCGTGTCCTGGCTGGCACCCCGTTCCTTCTTTGCACATCCAGATGCCGCCGACACTGGCTGGGGACCAGCCACCGCCCACCCAGCAGTGCTGCGCAAGGGAGCCTAATTAATGAGGTTCCAAGGCTTCCTGTGATTTTTTTTTCATTCTGTCTCTCTCCAGGTGACCTCAGATTGAGGAAATGACAAACCATTTGTGCTTCTGAGCCCTAGAGAAAGTTAGTCCCTGCCGATGTCAGTGCCCCTGGGCTTCCTGGGGCATTAAGGGCAGCAGCACCCGCTAATTAGCCTGCCGGGGCCTCCTTTCTGAGCTGATGATTGCCACAGTGCAGGGCTCTGGTGTGTGCACGCACACGCGCGTGAGAGAGAGAGAGAGAAGGAGAGAGAGAGGAAGAAGGAGAGGGAGATTAAAAATTAAGTTGGAATTTGTGTTTTGTTGTATTTTTTTTCAAGACAGGGCCTCACTCTACCCAAGCTCCAGGCTGGCCTCAAACTTAGCCAGCCTCCTACCTCAGCCACCTGAGTGCTTGGGATCAAAGGTATGTACCACCATACCAGGCTGGATTTAGATTTAGTTTTGTTTTGTTTTAAATATTTTATTATTTATTTATTTACTTGAGAGAGAGAAATACAGAAATAGGCAGGGAGAGAGAGAGAGAATGGGCATGCCAGGGCCTCCAGCCACTGCAGACGGACTTCAGATATGTGCGCCCCCTTGTGCATCTGGCTTACGTGGGTCCTGGAGAATCAAGTCTCGAACTGGGGTCCTTGGGCTTCACAGGCAAGTGTTTAACCACTAAGCCATCTGTCCAACCTGTGTTTTGTTTTGTTTTGTTTTGTTTTGTTTTGTTTTGTTTTGTTTTGTTTTGAGGTAGGGTCTCGCTGTAGCTCAGGCTGACCTGGAATTTACTATGTATTCTCAGGATGGCCTTGAACTCACAGCAATCCTCCTACCTCTGCCTCCCAAGTGCTGGGACTAAAGGCGTGCGCCACCACGCCCGGCTTAGATGTAGTTTTTGAGATGAATGTTTATTGTTATTGTTAGTTGTTGTTTATGAGAATAGACTTTTTTCACATCAGAGAAGTATAAAATAATGAAATGAAATTGGTCTCGTTGACTATATTCTTTGTCAGCCTGACAGATTAATTAATAGACTTGGCTACAGTGTATGAACCTGTGCAAATTTTACATTGTTAGGATTTTTTTTTTAATTTCAATTTGATCATGTATCCTAGATCCAAAATTAACTTCCGAAGTAGACCTATCTTTTGTGTTCCACAGAAATTATTGCTGCAATTTTTCTTTTTAAAAAAATATTTTTATTTCTGTATTGGAGAGAATGAGGTTGAGGGGGAGAGAGAGAAAGTGTGAGCATTCCAGGGCCTCCTACCACCGCAAACAAATTCCAAACCTGTGTGCTACTTTGTGCATCTGGCTTTACGCCAATGCTGGGCAATTTAATGGAGGCCTTCAGGCTTTACAAGCAAGCACCTTTAACCACTAAGCCATCTCTGCAGCCCCTGTTAAGTTTTCTTACCTCCACCTTTCCAAGATCCCTAGGAAAGTGCAGCCACACAATACACCTGAAGGAAATCCCTATGACAGACTGGAAGGAGCGCTCTGAGGAGACGTAATAGGCTGACTGAGTAACAAATGCTTATAGCATAACTCAAGCACTACAACTGAAAGAATTTATGACTCAGTAGGACTAGGTTTGTCTGTACTTCATATATATATATATATATATATATATATATATATATATATATATATATATATATAAAATCTCAGGGTGGCCTCGAACTCATGGCAGTCCTCCTACCTCTGCCTCCCGAGTGCTAGGATTAAAGGCCTGCACCACCATGCCTGGCTCAATTTTTTTATTTCTTGAGAGAGTCAGAGAAAGAGAGAGATAGAGAATGGGCGTGCCAGCAGCCTCTCAGCCGCTGTGAACGAACTCTAGATGCGTGCGCCCCCTTGTGGGCAAGTGCGGCATTGCGCCCTTGCATCACTTTATGTCTGGCTAAATGTGGGACCTGCAGTATCGAACAGGTGTTCTTAGGCTTAGCAGGCAGACGCCTTATATGCTAAGCCATCACTCCAGCCCCCTGCTCAAATTTTTATATTTTTGAGCTGGCCACAAGTGGTTTATGACTGTAAACCAGGTCACTCAGGAGGCTGAGGCAGGAGGATTTTTAGTTGGAGGCTAGCCTAGGCTACATAACCAAGACTCTGTCTCAAATAAAATATATATTTTTTATTTTTTTAGTTTTGTTTTGGAGAGAGACACAGAGAGATAGGGAGAGGGAGACAGATAGAGATGGGCGCGCCAGCAGCCTCTCAGCCACTGCGAACAAAATCCAGATGCATGCGCCCCCTGTGGGCAAGTGTGGCATTGCGCCCTTGCGTCACTGCATCTAGCTAAACGTGGGACCTGGAGATTGGAACTGACATTCTTAGGCTTAGCAGGCAGACGCCTTAACCGTTAAGCCATCTCTCCAGCCCTCAAATAAAATATATTTTTATATTATGGACTTGCTAGAGCTCGGATTAGTTTTACCCAATACCAAACCCTGCTTTTCTTTTTGTGAAAATGTGCATTTATGAAATGTAAAAGCAGTGAATCAGACAGCTTCAGGTTCACTGAGATGAACTTCCAGACCAGGCACAGTTATGGAGGAAGGGATATTTATTGAAACTTACAGATCCAGGGGAAGTTCCAAAATGGCAGAAGAAGCTGGCCTACCTTCACAGAACCAAAACACAGAGAAGCCACAAGCCAAAAAGCACAGCACACTTCAGGAACTCCAGCTAGGCACACTTTGTATATCTTTAGATTGAAATCTCAAACCCACCACCACACCTTAAGATCCACCCAGTGACACTACCTCCAGCCAGATGCAAACTACAAACTAATAAAACACTGACTATATTGGGGGCCATCTATTCAAACTACCACAAGCAATAATAATAAATATGTTATATATATTGAGCATTTACGATGTGCTAAGCATGTTTTTCTGTCTTATGTAATCCTTTCATCACTTCAGTGAGTTGTGGTTGTGTTCTCCTTACCTTACACCCAAGAAAGAGCAACTTTGAACATTTAAGAAATGTGTTCAAAGGCTGGAGAGACAGCTTAGTGGTTAAGGCACTTGCCTGCAAAGCCAAAGGATCCAGGTTCAATTTCTCAGGACCCATGGAAGCCAGATGCACAAGAAGACACATGCATCTGGAGTTCGTTTGTAGTGGCGAGAGGCCCTGTCATGCCCATTCTATCTCTCTCTCTCTCTCTTTCTCTGTCTTTCTCTTCTCTCTCTGCTTATAAATAAATAAATGAAAATATTTTAGCCAGGCATGGTGTTGCACACCTTTAATCCCAGCCACTTGGGAGGCAGAGGTAGGAGGAGCGCCCTGAGTTCAAGGCCACCCTGAGACTACAGGTCAGCCTGAGCTAGAGTGAGACCCTACCTCAAAATTAAAAAAAAAAAAAAAAAAAAAAACATGAAAAACGTGAGTCTTGAGCTGGGAAGATGGGAGGATGAAGTGCTTGATGTACAAACCAAGTACCTAAGTTCCAAATCCCAGAGCCTGTATCAAAGCTGGAAGCCGTGGTGGCCTTCTGTAATCCCAGCATGCCAATGGCAAGATGGAAGGCAGAGAAAAGAGAATTTCTCGGAAGACTGTGGGCCAGCTAGCCTGGCAAAAGCAGAGGTTGAACAATGAGAATGACAGACCCCTGAGACTACGTAGTGATTTCCAGGTCAGCCTGGGTTCTTACCTCAAGAAACCATTAATAAAAAAGAGAGAGACCCTGTTTCAAAACACAGTGGAAGGCAGAAAGTTGTCTGACCTCCGCAGGCCTGCGCACACCTGCACTCACACACACCAGGGGAAAAAGTGTGGGTTTTTCCAAGTTTCCCTGCACAAGCTTCTAGAGTCTCCTTTCCACATGCTTGCAGCTTTACCCTAATTTCTCTTAAAAGCCTCAGTTTCTTTTAAGTCCACATGCTTGTGGTTCTATTCCAGATTTCTCTCCCCCAAAAACTCCTGTCAATATCTCTGAAATGAACCTTGTAAACTATGCAATGTTTCCACATGAGAGTGTGTGTCCTAAACCCTACAATTTGTGATTTCTCTCTTAAATAAACTTAATAATTCATAATTTTAAGAAAAAGGAATCTTGTATGGAAGGAAGGAAGAAAGAATGCAGCAAGGGGGGGGCATGGAATTAGCTTGCCAATATAGGCGAGAACATTTGGGAGATCTGCCACTTGAAAGAAAATCCTATCTGTCCAGACGCAGTTGGAAAAGCTGATGCAGGGCCACCTCTTTGATCTGTGGCCGCAGCTGATTTCTGAGGACTCTCACTGTAACGTGACCCCTGGCTTCTGACTCATCGCTGGCAGGTCCTCGCTCCCGTTCCACTCCATTCCTCAGAGCTGTATCAACTGAGGAGAACTAGGCTAACAGTCATTGCTTTATTGAACTCCAAGCGAAGAATGTTGCCAGCGCCGATTCAAAAGGTCATTTTGGAATTGTCCCCATCCTCAGCGATGAATAATACAGGCAGCATTTCCCAAGCAGTGTTCCCTCTCTGGGAGAGTAAGTCAATATATAGAAAGCAAAAGTTTGCTGGACGCATATCCTTAGGAAATGGTAACCAAACTTCCTTCCCAGAGTTGCAGAGCAGCTATTAGAGTTGAAAGTGCCAAAAGATGTTGGAGTCAAATAGCAAAAGCAAGTGTATTTCTCATTGAATCACGTTTTGGGTTTTTTTGTTGTTATTGTTCTTTTTTTAATTTTAAGTATTTTATTTATTTATTTGAGAAAGAGACAGATAAAGAGAGAATGGGCATGCCAGAACCTCTAGCCACTGCAAACAAACTCCAGACTCATGCGCCCCCTTGTGCATCTGGCTTACGTGGGTCCTGGGGTATTGAACTGTGGTCCTTAGGCTTCACAGGCAAACAAACGCCTTAACCGCTAAGCCATTTCCCCAGGCCCTGGAATCACGTTTTTATCTGAGTTCATCCATTTACACTGAACAACAATAGTAATAATAATAATAATAATAATAATAGGCCGGGTGTGGTGGTGCACGCCTTTAATCCCAGCACTTGGGAGGCAGAGGTAGGAGGATCGCCATGAGTTCAAGGCCACCCTGAGACTACATAGTGAATTCCAGGTCAGCCTGAGCTAGACTGAGACCCTACTTTGAAAAAAAAAAACAAAACAAAACAAAAAAATAGTAATAATAGTTGGCCTTTGACCTAAAATCGTGGCCCCAGACATAAGCCCACTCCTTCCTTTGGTGACTAAGCAGAAAAACAAAGATTGTTTCCCTCCCTGGAAGAAAATCTGGCTGTGGACAGAGTCTGCCGTTCTCTAAGCCATGTGCATCATGCTTTATAAGCAGAAGGCTTTTCAGAGATGACCGTCACCTCACACCAGCAACAAAACGTCACCCTGGCTAAGCTGCAACACACCCCTGTCTCCTTTTTCTCTTGGTGAGGTCACTGCCTGCCGGCTCCAGAAGTATTTCATACTAGACGCTGTGTGCAGGCTGGTCTCAGGGATGCATGGGTCTTAAGAGAAACTTCCAAGGCTTTGGTTTCTCAAGTCAGTCCCAAGTACAGTTCCTGCGGCAACTTTGCCTTTCTCTCCCTCTGGAAAAGCGTCCTGGTAGAAGGATGTGGCATCTCACGTCGAAGGGCCCCCTGGAACCCAGGCGGCTCTGAAGTTCACGGTTGTGTGGGGTCGGCCTTTCCCCCTGCTCTTTCCCAGGCCAGGCGCTTCTGAAAAATGAGTGCAAATTGGGGAATGTTGCAGAGGAGACACGTGGGAAATAAATAGGTCCAGGGGGAAATGCAAATTGGGGAGAATAAATGTGAAAGAGTAAGTCAGCGATTTCACTGATGAATCCGCTTCCCCTGGAATGAATCATAATCTCGTTTCCAAGAAAGCAGCCGTGGTCTTTGTTTTACAACACTGGAACTGCAGATTTCTGCTGAAGCTTGGGCTGACTACCGCTGTTATTTATTTGTTTGCTTATTGGCTACTTAGCTTTTCTTCCCTTGAATTATTTCCTCAAATTCCTGAGCCTTCTCCAGAGATGTATTTTTCCGAAGACAAGTGTGCCTTAGTGTGTGTGTGGGGGGGGGGGGGGGACAGTGGTTTTCCGCTCGTCTCTGTAAGTGGCTGTCCCTACTTCATTCACACCCTTCATCACCCTTTCTGTAAGCTTCCTAACCAAGGGGCCCGCCAGTGTACATCCGCACTAACATGAGCCTCACATTGACTGTGCCCTCACTCAGTGACTCACTTTGCCAACAGCTCTGGGACGTCGTCCTAGCCTTGGCGCTATTTCCAAGCACATGTGGCTCAAGCTATGCATTGAGGACAGCAGGGGCTGGACAGTAGCTCCATTAAAATTCTACCATTTCTCAGTGTAGCTGTCCCTAGCACACTCTTAACACCTGTCATACTTGTCGTGGGGGTCCCTAGGGTTTGGTGATAAGGAACTCCCCAGCCTTTACAACCAACCTTTGCCTTAACAACTCTTTGAATAGGGTGACAGCAATGGCAAAGGCGCAGGGAGGGGTTGGGAGACCAGTGGGGAGGTCTGCAGGGGAGGGTGTCACAGAAAGCTAACCTTGCTTTGTAGCATATAATGTTGGAAGCCAAGAAAACCAGACTGAGGATGTAGCTCAGTTGATAGAGCGCTTGCTTGGCATGCATGCACAGAGCCCTGGGGATGATTCCCCAGCGCCACGTTATGCAGGGTGTGGTGTCACACGCCTGTAAACCCAATACTGGGGAGGGAAAGGTAGGAGGATCAGAAGTTTAAGGTCGTCCTGAGCTATGTAGTGAGTTGGAGGACACCCTGAGCTACATGGGGCCCTGTCTCATAACAAGAACCAGCAAGACTGTTCTGACCCCCACAACACCAGCACACAACCTGAAGCCTCTCTGTGGCCTTATTTTCCCACTTGTCCACAGACCTTGCAAGCCTGTCATCAATGCTGTTTGGTCAGTAGTAACATGATCCTGCACTTCCATCCTTTTCTCAAGTTGTTTTGGTTTGGTTTGTATTGCTTGGTTGGCTGGGTTTGGTTTTGTTTCATGATGCCATGGATGGAACTCAGGGCTCTTCCCATGCTAGGTGAGCACTCTGCCAGTGAGCTGCACCCCCAGCTATGGATCTGCGTTTTAGTATTTGACTCACTGGGCAGCCAGCACTGGTATTGTACTGGGCTGGCAGGACCTCTGAGAGGAGGCACTGTCTGTCTGGTTTGGGTTGGTCAAGGTGATTGTGGTGGGAAGTCCTCTTTTCTCTAAGACACATGAACTTATATTTCCCTCCCCCTGTATTTCTTATGCAACCTTCCCCGTTCATTTTTCAGTTGTTCTCGGCTCTGTCAAAGAGCAAACAAGATCCCATGCAAATTGGTAACCGTAGCATTTTTCCTCAATTCCAGGATACCATTAATTGTAAGATGCCACATCAATTGAACAGGTCCTTTTCCCAGGAGCACTTCAGGGACAGTCTATTTATGCAACCAGTGTTGGCAAGTGACACTGGGGATTATGTGGCTGAATAGGGTGTGGCCTGAGGAATGTGGCAAGCACAGCGTCTGGTGTGACAAGACAAAGTTGTGATTAACTCACACACATCCCTTCTTTGTTCTTGGGAGTCAGGTACTTTACCCACCCCGCCCCCCTTGGGGTTAGAATTTAGTTCGAAGTACAAAATAATGAAGCTGTAATGGTCTGAGAGTTCCATGCCTCTTGTAAGACCTCTGATGAATGTCATGTATATTGGCCTGGTCCCATAGCAACCACACCATACTGAATAAAGTCACACTGCTGCCATCTGGTCACTTTAGATGGGTGGTTTTGTTTTCAGTCATAAAAGGTGATGAGGGGGTGGCCTTCCTATTGTTTTATTTTTGATTTCTAGTTTAATTTATGATGGCCAGAGAATGTTAGATATAAATTATCCTTGTTATGACTTATGAGATATTTCCCATGTGACTCATGAGCATAGGGTCAGTTTCTGTAAATGTCTCCTGTATGATTTATACAACTCTGTTTTGTGTGCAGGATTCCGTGTAGTTATTATTTAGTTCACATTATGTAGGGCCTCATCAGTTTTGGTCTGCTCACTCTACAGCTTCTGAAAAAGGAGTTGTAAATCTCCCGCGGTGGTCGCAGGATGCCCATCTCTCCTCTAACTTCAACAGCCTTGCTTTACGGTTTTGAGCCTGCCCAATCTGGTGTGCTTTAAAACCTTGACAATTATGTCTTTCCAGCAATGGAGCTTTCTGTTCTGTTCTGTCTGACACTGCTGGCCCAACTGTCTTTTGGTCAATAAGCATTTGTCTCATTTATCTGTATCCAGCCTTTTATTTTCAACTTTTTCAATATTTTATTTTGGTTGTCTCTCTTAAATAGTATAATGACTTTTTATTATTGTTATCATTATTATTATTATTATTTTTTTTTTTGGGAGAGAGAGACAGAGAGAGAGAGGGAGAGGAAGACAGAGATGGGCGCGCCAGCAGTGTCTCAGCTGCTGCAAACGAAATCCAGATGTGTGCACCCCCTTGTGGTGAAGTGCGGCATTGCGCTCCCTTGCATCACTGCATCTGGCTAAACGTGGGACCTGGAGATTGGAACGGCTGGAGATTGGAACCAGTGTTCTTAGGCTTAGGAGGCAGGCACCTTAACCCCTAAGCCATCTCTCCAGCCCAGTATAATGACTTTTAAAAGCGCAACATGATAGTCTTTTTAATAGGTAAGTTTTATCCATTTACATTTATTGTGATCACTGATATACTTGGACTTATTTCTGTCTTTCAATTTGTATTTGTTTACTTTGCTTTTTATTTGCCTATTTGTTCTCCTTTCCTGTCTCCTATTACATTTGTAAACACTTTCTTATCCTCTCCTTATTTTTCCTTCTATTAATGTGGCCACAGTAGATTTTATTTTAAAACTTCCATTTATTTAGTAAGTCTCATCATATGTTACCATGCGTATTTGACTATAAGGTTTTTTTTTTTTTTCTCATAAAGACTAAAGTATATGTGCTGCCGAAGCAAGCAATCCTAATAAAGACTGAAGATACCCAAGTTCTCTATCTTCTCAAACAGCACAAAAATCTTAACTTACTTTGCCCAGTAAATCACTAATTACAATGAAGAATTAAAGTCATGGCCCAAAACACTGGCAAAGCATTCTCAAACTACTGACTCACAGTGGGGTGGGAGGCACCTTGATTAATGTGGAAGACCTGAACTTTTTACTAGTTTGCTCTGTTTGATAGTCTGAGGTGTTTGGCAATATCTCTCCAGTTCAGATCATTCCTCCCTGATTCATAGAAATTCACCTCTCAAAAAAAGTCCATCTCTCGTCTTGGGGATATATCAGTTGGTAAAGTGCTTGCCTAGCATATACAAAGCCCTGGGATTGATGCCAGAACTGTACAAACTGGGTGTGGTGGTGCATGCCTTTAATCCCAGCACTAAGCAGGTGCCCATCCTCAGCTACATAGGGAGTTCAAGGCTAACCTGGGATATATGAGACAAAACAAAATACAAAAGAAGAAGAAGAGGAAGAAGAAGAGTCTATATCTCTCAAGTTCCTTCTAAAAAGTGTCCTGAAAGGAGAACTTGGAATCCTATGGTCCACCACAATGGGCCTGTTTTCACAATCAAATTTGTCATGACTTCCAGTGGGCATGTCAAGTGGCTTCTTCTTGCTGACACCTGCTTTCCCTAGCCCTTGAGTGCACACACGGATCCCTGGGAGATGGTGTTAGAGTGTAGATTGTCATTCCACAGGTCTGTATTTCTGACACCTTCCCTGGACCAGGTTTGGTCCTCACTTTGAGGAACAGGGGCTTGGCAAATAAACTTTCACGGGGAAAATTGAGCCATCTGCTCTAGGTCAGAATTCCTTGGCACTTTCCCAGAAGAAATTTTCTGCAGTGTCTTGGGGTCCAGGGTCATTTTATGTCTGAAAGTCTCCTCCTAAAGTCTAGCAGAGTGCTCCCTCTCGCTCGTCCAGCACAGGTCCCACTGGCAGAAAGTGAGTGCTCATTCAGCTGCTGTATAAAGTCCCTCCACCTCCATTCTGCTGCTAGTTCCCCTCCACCATCCCCCAGGTCAAGTCTCTGTGTCATTTAGACTCCACAAGTGCCCTGAGGAAGTGTTTGCCTGGGGCTGGGGCGGGCTGCCTTGTAATTGATGTTTAAGACAAGCTTTTAATAGAGATACACTTTTAAATAGTAACCAGAAAAAAAAAAAAAAGACTCTCTCCTCTTCACGGTATCCATTTATAGGACTCAGCTGTTGAAGCTCAAGGGTAGCATTAGGCTTAAGTTTAATCTTCTGTATACCGTAATTTACAGCAGCGAGGAAAGCATTGTACGTACAACTATTTCAGTCATTCACCATGATAAATAGCTACCGCTGTTGGCGGAACCAAAACGCCGTCTCTGCTTTCCACTTATGAATATTGAATTGGCCCAGGCAGGCTTTTGCTCTACGTGTTTAAAGGGGAAATCCCCCATTGATCACATTGCCTCTTGGCCCCAGCTGTCACTTCCCTGCCATGTGCACCGGGCAGATCTGGATCCAGGCGGCAGTGTTTCTGACGAATGCTGCACAGAGCACATATGATCGTTCCCAGTGCAAGTCCTGAAAAGGGCTGCAGTTCTGCACCAAATGCCACGAGCTGCTAAGAGGATTTAGCTGGAGGCAAGAAGCCACCGACTGACCGGGATCTCAGAGGCGATAATCTGTTGCAGGGAAAATAAAAGAAGCATGATTCTGTTGGATTCCTGATGGTAAGATAATGTCAGTGAGGAAAATGAAACTAATAGGGCCAAAAATAAGGGATGGGGTGGGGGAGGCCCAAGTTGTAAATCTCCAGGGATCTATTCCTTAGGAATCCATATGGAGCCACAGATGATATCCAGAAGACGCCTCCTGGTTCAGACTTTATTCTCTGTTGCTGTGAGGAGGAGTCACAGTGCATACCCAGATGAGGGACACTCGGCTATCTTATCCAGATCCCTTAGATACAGCTGGTCAGCTGGTCACTGTCCAGTCAGGCTTCCAGAAATTTCTCTCTCTCTTTTTCAGTCCAAGTGCCTTTCCCACTACCAGGCTTTGTAACCTAGGGGGACTGAAATCATTAGGTTGGAAGTCTTTGATTCGCTTTGCGTTGATGAGTACTCATAATGTGCCAAGCGTCACACCCAGCGGCAAGATAAAGACTCCAGAACAAACATGAACGGAGACAGCGACCAAGAGCGGAGAGAGCATGTGAACGAGGCTCCGCGGACTGCTTTCCAATGTTGTGACGTCGACGTCTTCACTGCTCACGCTCCCAGTGTCACCACTCAGCCCTGTCTCTCTCTTTCTCTCTCTCTCTCTGGAAAATGGTCTCCTGTTACACACAGCCTTGAGAGGCTTCTGCACTCGCTGCCGCCTTTTGAGGTTGAGTCTGCATTAGGAAGCCTCTCGTCCCCACAGCAGCTCACTGCTAATGCAGTGCTCTCCCACAGCTTGCTCGTTTTGACTTGCAGAAGGACTCCGTCAAGTACACCTGGAGTGGGTAGCTTGGCAAATCGGGAAGCTAAGAGAACTGCAATGACCGAGGTCATTCAATAGAGACAGAATTGGGAGTAGAACTCAGGACTCTTGTCTCACCACCACCACACACATGCAAACACCTTTGTGTGTGTACACCTGCGTTGCATTTTCCATAAACAGAGATCCCATGTTAATATATATATATATATATATATCACAACAGAAGAAAAGCAATTAAATGTACCGACTCCATGAGGCAAGCGTACCTTCATGAAAGTTTTGACGTTCTGCAGTTTCTAATTCCAGACTTAAAATGTGCAAATGACGAACACATCCTCTAGCTTTCACATGTCTCCTTCACAGGGAAATCTGAGCTCTCTGTAATAACCAACTATTTGAAAAACACTCCAGCAATTTTGAGTGTGAAGGAAGATTATTCAGTCCACTTCGAGGTTCTGATCTACCCCTTCATTTCCTGGCCAGAAGATTCCATCAAAAGCAAAGTTACGGTCATTTCAGTAGGCGCTGAAGGCAGTTGGTGGTGTTCTGCATGAGAATAAATCCGTTCGCCATGCTGATTAGTTACAACGAGTGATGAGAGATGCAGACCCACAACTCGGAGTATGTGCTTCATGCATGGAAGCCTACTGATGAGAGGGAGGTTTTGCAGAGACTAAGCATTGACGTCCCCGCCAGCAGAGCTTAGAGATGCTTGTTAGTATTCTGAGAGCTCCAGAACAGACACAGATAACAACTCGATCTTGATAATGCCTCTCATTCCGAGCCCCAGATAAGTTTGTTAAACAGGAAGTTGAGAGGAAGTCATCTAGGGAAAGAACTATATACATACATAAGGGGCCCAAGAGGCCAGGCAATTGGAGACTCCTTTGTAAACGTAATGTGACCTCCTACCTCTGCCTGTTTGTGGAAAGGGTGGTTCTGCTCCCAGGTCATTATTAGAAATGATAAATTTGAAACTGCCTCGACAGGCAGCTTGCGCTAGAAGTATGCCTTGCTGCCACATGGAAAATAAGCGTCTTGAGCTGAGATGTATAATGAGGTGAGACAGAGAACATCAGGGACTGGCAGCAGGAGCATGGCCAGACACTGGTGGTGAGCAGGGAGGGGCCAGGTGCTGGGCCGGGGAAGGAGAACAGAGCGACCATCTTATGAGGTGGTGTAGGGCCGCATGGTAGAATGCTGAACAGAAACAAACACAGGACGACATCTGGCTGTCTGCCTGGGATTTAGAAACAAATAGGGGTCTGGGGATGAGTGTTTGTCTTTTCACACTGTGGGCTCAGGCTGGCTGGGGGTGGAGGGGGTTATAGCAGCTGGAGCACCCCCTGGATTCCAGAGAGTGGGGAGGAAGACCTGAGTAAGCCAGTGCTTTCAAGCTCCAGCTGCTGTGTGTGAAAGGGTGTTGTGTTGGAAGACAAGCACATGCTTAGGAACCAGTCCGGCCTTCCAACCACATTGCCTGGGCTTGACTCCAGCTTGGGCACTTCCTAAGTGACCTTCAGCCAATCCTTCAAGCCCTCAAGAGCCTTAGTTTCCTCATCTACAAAATGGGAATAAAGGTGGTCAGGGGGACAGAGTAAGCAAACGTGACAGCTGGCATCTGGGCATGTGAGTGTGATGAGACCTCAGGGATTCCTGAACATAGCAGTTGACGGATGGAAGATCATCCCCAGAGGCTTGAGTATCGGTCATGAACTATACGGCCATTTCCAGAGAGCAATCATCTGTGAGGAAGAAGCAAGGGCCATAGCCAGGAAAATAAGTAGACTCTGGGCTGGAGAGATGGTGTAGTGATTAAGGTGCTTACCTACAAAGCCAAAGGACCCAGGTTCAATTCCCCAGGACCCATGTAAACTAGATGCCCAAGGTGGCACATGCATCTGGAGTTAATTTGCAGCAGCTAGAGGCCCTGGCACACCCATTCTCTCCCTTTCTCTCTCTCTCTCTCTCTCTCTCTCTCTCAAATAAATAAAGAATAGTAATAATAAATAAACCTATCTGAAGTTCAATTACAGTGGCTGGGCCCTGGCATGCCAATTGCATGTCCTCCCTCCTTCCCTCTCTCTCTTTTCATTAAAAAAAAGGCCAGTCTGTTGGGCTTGCCTGAAAAAAAAAATTTTTTTAAAGCAGACTCGGCTGGCCCATTGGCTGCCAAGTCCAGCAGGAGTACAGGGCTGAGTTTTGCTTGTGTGGGCCACGCGGAAAATCCAGTGTGCCTTCTTCTTGCCTCTAGGGATGTTAGAAGCTTAAGGGTGTCCCCAAAAGCAAATACCAGGGGCCACCCTCCTGGACATTTATTACTGCTTATTTCATATAAGCCAGTCTTTGCCAGAGTCATTGGCTAGATCTGTCTCTGAGCCCTGGAATCCTGTAGTCCCATTCCCCTTTATCTGTCTTCCTTGACTAGAGGGAACTCCCTGCCGCCATCTAGAACCCTTGCTGCATGCTGCCATCCATCTTCACTGCAGTGCAGGGGCAGGCTTGCCTTCGGCTGCACACGTCACCAGAAAGGCTTGCATAGGAAGTGTCCTGCAGTCGATTGGTGACAAGAGACAACAGTCCTTTCCCAGTTGATGTTTGCCAGAATGAGGCCTTAGAACAGGAAGAAGTGTTGGCTCCTGGCACACAACCCAGTTCCCCTGGGCATACACCCAGCCTCAACAGCTCCTTTAAAACCAGAAGCAATTTGTCATCTTTTGGATTCTCTACCAGCACTGTCCCTGTCACGGGTAGATAAATGAGGTGGCATCTGGGTGTTCAAACGCAGGAGCGTCTAATCCCAGCGGTCTTCCGTGAGCCATCACTTCTCCAGAATGGATAACGCTGTCGGGTGGTCCCTGGTTCAGAAGTGGAACCATAAGCAAACTTCTTCAGCACTTGTCCCAGGTAAATGCAGGAAGTGCTTTCTAGAGTCTTCCTGCCTTGGTGTACCACTGCTGGATGTGCTTCTTGTTTCAGAATCCATTCGTGAGCTCCACAACTCATGTCTGTCATTACACAGAATCTACAAGTGTCAAATAAATGCCAAGAATCCCTGAATTAAAAACAGAGACAGATTGGACTTGCTGTTCTGCAAAGGCTTGATTGAGGAAAGCCAGTGGGTTAGGGGATGTCCTTCAATTCCCCTCAAGGTGCAAGCTCTCAAGTGGCTTGAACGATACCATAAGATTTTCTAAAGTCCAGCCGCAGTGTACTTGCGATTCCATGGTTATGCATAAGTAAGAGCACTATGTTATTCCCAGAGAAGTGACAAGGCCTCCTGATATTTAGCAAGCCCTGGGTGACCTGTTCATGACACCCTGTAAGTGAAGGAGCCATCAATGCCAAGAGGCTGTGGGTTGCTGGTCTGTCTGCACAGCTGGGATCTCTGTAGCCATCTCCAGTGCTGCTGGATTTAGTAGGCATCCACAGGGTGGAGGACGGGCTTCTCTAGATCAACTCCAGTTCATCCAGCTACAGAACAGTCAGCTTGCCAAGAGCTTTCCAGAGAATCACTGAACATCTTTGAGACACCCCGAGAAAGGAGAAAATAGGGACACATCTTCTCGTAACAGATCTGTTGAACATGTCTGGACTCTTACCCAGGGCATGGAAGCCAGGTCTTCATTATCTGTGCTATTGAAAAAGAAACTTTGGGACTGGAGAGATGGCTTAGTGGTTAAGGTGCTTGCCTGCAAAGCCAAAGGGCTGGCATGCCCATTCTCTCTCTCTGCCTCTTTCTCTCTCTCTTTCTCTCTCTCTCTCTCTCTCTCTCTCTGATAAATAAGTAAATAATATAAAATGTTTTTAAGAAAAGAAAAAGAAACTTTTTTTTGAACTTTAATTTGGGTTTGGGAGAAGGTAGGTTGAGGTAGTCTCGCTATGTAGACCAGGGCTGGTCTCATACTTTTTAATATTGCCCATGCTGGACATGAGATCCTCCTTCCTCCGCCTCCTGGGTGCTGGGATTACAGGCATGCACCATCATTCCTGGCTTGAACTTGAAATTTTATTTATTTATTTGAGAGAGAGGAAAAAGCAGAGAGAGAGAATGGGCACACCAGGGCATCCAGCCACTGAAAACGAATGCCAGATGCATGCGCCCCCTTGTGCATCTGGCTTACATGGGTCTTGGAGAATTGAACCAGGATTCTTTGGCTTTGCAGGCAAACACCTTAACCGCTAAGCCATCTCTCCAGCCCATTGAACGTTAAATTTTATTTATTTATTTTAAGTCACCCACCTCCAGGAATAGTGAACTCAGGTAACAAACATTTTAAATATTTTATTATTTACTTATTTATTTGATAGAGAGAAAGAGGAGGGAGAGAAAAAGAGAGGAAGAGAATGGGCACATCAGGGCCTCCAGCCACTGCAAACGAACTCCAGATGCATGCGCCCCCTTGTGCTAATGTAGGTCCTGGGGAACCAAACCTGCGCCCTTTGGCTTGGCAGGCAAATGTCTTAACCGCTAAGCCATCCCTCCAGCCCAACTTTAAATTTTGAAAATAAATTCCCCAATTCAAACTCTGGCCAAAGGTTTCCTATTAGAACCCCTAAAGAAGAGGTGGTATTTCCTTTCATGTTTTCCTAATTAACCAGTCATTTCAGTGAGCAACAAAAGCCCTTAGGAGGCTGAGAGCCCTGCAACAGAAGGGTCCTGTGCCTGGGGCTAAGAGCTGAGCCTGGATTTCCAAGTCCTACCCCTTCAGTTCTGTTCTCCATCTGCAGAGCACATGTGCTTGCTACATCTACTTCAGGATCAGAGAAGGATAGAGGGGGTGAATAAGAGCTGAGATTTCCCAGTGCCTTAAGAAGCACACCATGCATCTTGGATATTAAGACTTATATAGGCTTGTAAAAGAGGGCAGACTCCTACCTCCTGGAGGCCACAGAAACAGTAAGCTAATTTATTAAAAGATGAACACAGGAGCTGAGGATGCAGCTTAGGATGCACAGAGAAGTATTGGGGAGATGGAGGCAGGGAGATCAGAAGTTTAAGGTCATCTTTTGCTATATAGCAAGTTCCAAGGTAGTCTGGGGTACATGAGACCATGTCTTAAAAAAAAAAAAAAAAAAAAAGAACAACACACACACACACACACAAAATGAGGTCTAGAGAAATGGCTTAGCAGTTAAGGCGCTTGCCTGAGTAGCCTAAGAACACATGTTCAAATCTCCAGGTCCCGCGTAGCCAGATGCACAGTGATTCAAGCGCGCAATGCCACACATGCGAACAAGGGGGCACATACGCAAACAAGGGGGCACACGCATCTGGAATTTGTTCATAGCGGCTCAAAGGCCCTGGCACACCCATTCTCTCTCTATTTATCTATCTCTGTCTCTTTCTCTCTCTCAAAAAATAAATAATAATATTAAAAAAGCCGGGCATTGTGGTACACACCTTTAATCCCAGCACTCAGGAGGCAGAGGTAGGAGGCTCGCTGTGAGTTCAAGACCACCCTGAGACTACATAGTGAATTCCAGGTCAGCCTGAGTTAGAGTGAGACCCTACCTCAAAAAAAAAAAAAAAAAAAAAAATGAAGGCTGTGACTTAAAAAAAAAAAAATGACCATGTACCAAAGTGAGTCCCTGAAGTGACCCCGCATTTCATTCATGGCGAAATCACTTAATCTTTTTTTTTCAATTTTTAAGTTTACATGGCACATTAAAGGCACACATGACTTTAGAATGAAAGCTGTGCTTCGAGTATCACCATAAGGGAGGGGATAGTTTGGGGGTGCCTCCTATCCATTGAAAGAGTTACTCTTGGGCTGATTAAGTGTGTTTCCTGCATAAGCTGAGGGGCTGAGAGTGCCAGAGTTCAAACCTCCAGATCCTACCTAAACAGCTGAGTATGGCCACGTGTGCCTGTAACCCCGGTCTGGCAGGGAACCCCTTGGAGCCTCATAAGATCCAGAGTCACTAAAGAGATTCTGAATCAAAAAAATACAAAATGAAAAGATGAGACAGAAGAGCGGTGAACCCGGGACACCTAACCTTTCCACTCCAGTCACCTTGGGCAAGCCCTCCCCACGCACAGACACACTGCAGGTGTGGTGACACACCACACCATACTATACACACACACATACCACACCCCATGTTATACAAGCACATACATGCACACGTGTGCACATGAACCTGCACAAGCAAAAAGAGTTACCCTTGAAGAATGATGCCCAGTCCTTAATTGGCATCTTCAGATTCCTCCATTCTAGATAGGCTTTGACATAAAGGGAGGGAGGACAGTGCAGCCCTCATGGAAGACATTTCTTCACTGCCCAGGAGCTCAGTGTCTGACAAACAGTAGACACTCAATCAGTGTCTTCTGAATGAATGAATGAATGAATGAATGAATGCGTGAATAATTTAGATGTTACATCCTTTCAGGCCATGGTATTCAGCCCATAACTATGTCTCAGAGTCCCCTAGAGGGCTTGGTGAATTGCAGATCACTGGGCCCCACTTAGAGTTTCTGATTCTGCAGGTCTAGGGGTGTACCCAAGAATGTTTGTGTATGTCTAGCAAGTCCCCAGCTGACGGTGATATTGCGTGCCTGGGGACTGTAAGGCCATTCCATGCTCAGGTGGCTACTACTGCTGTCCTTTCCCAAGTTTTCCAAGAGACTGACATCTGTCGCTGTAGAACAGAGTTAGATTTTGTTTAAAAGAAGAAAAAAAAAAAAAGATTTGAGCAGAGATGAGCACCTTGATTTATTTTTTAATCAGAACCTACATTTTCCCCTTGTCTAATCTGAAAGATGTGAAAGTCAGGGGCCACCTCCCTCAGGACCATGTCTGCTCTCTGAGGACATGGCTGGGGGGTGGAATAAAGCAGGGCACCTTGCAATGTGTAGCCGCAATTACACCTCCACCCAACTTGTGTCAGATGCATTTAACTGCAAGTCAAAACAAGACCTGACCTTTTTCGGAAACTGCAGATGAACAAAAAGGGTACAGGAGACGAGCCTATAATACTAAAGGGAACACGTTGTTTGCAAAGTCTTTTCATCTGGCTGTGGGCCTGACTGATGTCAGGATTCCGAAACAAGAGGGAGTTTCAAGCCTGAGGAAGGCTGCCCTTTGGGGCTGCGGGAAGTCATTCCCTTAATGTCATATGTCACTTGGGATAGCAGGCAACCAACTGGGATTCCAAACCCAGGCTTCAGGAATCTCCCTCCTCCTCCACCCTTCTCTTTTTAAGGAGAGCCCTCAAGACTGGGGACATGTGGATGGACACCCAGGAGATGCCAGGGACGGGTCAGAGACCAGGAAAGGAAATGGAAGCTCAGGAGGATATTTAGGGGACCTTCCCCTGAAGTAGGAAGAGTCGGAGTAACCTACTGTTACAGGACCCACATCCAAGGTGACTCCCTCCTGCCGCTGTTGGGTGGAGGCCTCAGTTCCTTGCTCTTAGTATTTTAAGCCTCTCCACAGGGTTATGCGTTACCTCGCAGATAACTTCCTGAAGGATGGTGGGCTCAAAGCCTAGCAGATAACAATGTTCCTTAGAGGAGAGAGAGAGAAAGAATGTGAATGTCAAACTACCGTCTATGGCCAAACCTCAAGAGTTGACACACTGTCCATTTCATGTTAGCTTGAATCTGAGTCTGGCTCCCATGCCGAGGAAGGCATTGAGGTCTGTAGCAGAAAGGAAAGGGCATCTCTATCAACAGTGAGCCTCTGGCATCCCCATCCTGCCAGGCTCAGAACCTCTGAACACAATGACTAGAGCCTTTCACACAAAGATGAAGGGGACTGTGGCTCTTGGGAGTATGTATGGGACTGTGACCTGACTGAACCAAGAACAGGTCGTTAGGTAAGAGGAAGGGGAACTGAAAACTCTTTTTTTTTAATTTTTTTTATTATTTTATTTATTTTTGGAGAGAGACACAGCAAGAGACAGACAGAGAGGGAGAGGGAGACAGAGATGGGCGCACCAGCAGTCTCTCAGCTGCTGTGAATGAAATCCAGATGCATGCTCCCCCTTGTGGTCAAGTGCGGTATTGCACGCTTGTGTCACTTTGCATCTGGCTAAACGTGGGACCTGGAAATTGGAACTGGGTTCTTAGGCTTAGCAGGAGGGTGCCTTAACCGCTAAGCCATCTCTCCAGCCCTCTTTTTATTTTATTGACAGCTTCCATACTTATAGAAAATAAACCATGATAATTCTCTCCCCTCCCCCACTTTTCCCTTCACAAATCTACACTCCATCATATCCCCTCCCTCTCTCCATTAGTCTCTCTTTTTTAAATTTTTTTCTGGATTATTTTTATTTATTTATTTATTTATTTATTTATTTATTTATTTATTTATTTGAGACAGAGAGTGGGAGAAGGAGAGAGAGTGAGAATGGGTGCACCAGGGCCCCTAGCCAATGCAAATGAACTCCAGATGCATGTACCACCATGTGCATCTGGCTTACATGGGACCTGGAGATTCGACCTGGGTCCTTAGGCTTTGAAGGCAAAGCACTTTAACTGCTAAGGCATCTCTCTAGCCAGTCTCTCTTTTATTGTGATGTCATCATCTTCTCCTATTACGAGGATTTTGTGAAGATAGTGCTAGGCACTGCAAGGTCATGGATATCGAGGCCAATTTCTGTCTGGACAGTTGCATTGTAAGGAGTGGTACCCTTCCTTCGGCTCTTACATTCTTTGTGCCACCTCTTCCGCAATGCACCCTGAGCCTTGGAAGGTGTGATAGGGATGTTTCAGTGCCGAACACTCCGCCATCATGTCTTCTCAGCACTACAGTGCCATTTGAGTCATCCCTGGACTGGAAACTCTTCATGGGCTTTGAGCCCACAGTACTATAGGGCCCATGCAGGCCCCTTCTCTCCTTCTGTTTGGAAGGTGACTTGCTTAGAAGGAACTGAAGCCACCTGTGAGATCTAGTTCCCAAGAAGAACTAACAGCCCTGCTGGGGACAACAGCAGGCCACACCAAGCCTTTCCTTCCAGAATGTTCCACTTGCCAGGTCTCCAGAAGGCAGAGACTGAGGGCAATGTCCTAGAGTAAGAGGGGCCAGAAGGAGAGGGTGTCGGGAAGTGGGAGAAGGAGGACTCCCCTGTCACTAAGATGTTCCCACTTGTGAACATCCCCCACTGGGACCAGCAGTCAGCTTTTGCAGAGAAGGCTTCTGTGTCCCACCAAGTGCTCCTCTGATGGGGGACAGAAGTCCACTGTACCCACTCTGGTTCCTTTGTGGGATTACTGGGTAGCAAGCAGTCTTCTGAGGACACAGCCATTGGTGGCCATAGTGCACCACCGTCTGTTCTTAGCTACCCCCCCCCCATCGCCGTCCTCCCTGGGGGATAAGCTAATCAAACTTGCTGATGGTTTTACACTGAAAAGGAGATAGCTAATAACTTGGATGACAAGTATTAGAATACAATGTGATGTGGATAAATTGGGCCCATGTATTAAGAGCTATAAAATGAGATTCCATCGTGGCATGAATAATGGGGCCTGTGGAAAGGATTAATCAAACACCCCATTAAAAGGTATAGGAATTCCGGTCAGCCCGCCCCTGCTCAATTACACTCCTGCCCCCCTCCCCACCCCATTCCTTTCCCCCTGAAACTGATTTCTGCTGGGAGAAATATGGAAACGAGTTCAGAGGAAATAATGGGAAAACTGGGACATGCATTTTTGCTAGAACAAGATCGCAAAGGCAGATGTAAGCGAGCAGCGTTTGATGCGGGGGGGGGGGAGGCGATTGGCATGAGTAATCATTGACAAATGTAATTTCCCGAGGAGCCCTGTTGATACCGTTCAGCAAATGCCAACAAAGCATTTACTTTCCAAAGGGAGACAGCAAGACAGCAAGAGAAATGCAAGCATCTCCCGGAGTGGACCCGAGAGCCGCCAAGCCCTAGAGCAGCGACAGGTGTGAGCACGAGCAATGCAGAAGACGTGCAACCGCTTCGGAAAGACCGTGCAGGACTGGCTTTGTCTGCGGAAGCTTCCTGGAAGTGGAGACTCCGGCCGAGGGCTTCGAAGTGTGGACAGGCCTCCATGTACTGCAAATTTCGTGAGCACACATTCTGGTGACAGGGTCTGGAGAGGAAATGGGCTTGAGCACAGCAGGGGGCACCTGTGGGGGTTCTCTCCATTTCTACCACCACCACCACCACCACCACCACCACTACCACCACCACCACCACCACCACCCTGGTCCAAGCTGCCATCACTTCTCACCTGGACAACTGCAAGGCCTTCCAGCTGTTTTCCCTGCTCCTACTCTTGCTCTTCTACAACCCATCGCACACCCGCCAGACTCCAACTCAGAGTCCATCATGTCATTCCCTTGACTTGGGGGCTTCCCGTCGTGCTTAAGCTAGCAGTGGAAAAGAAATCATTGTCATGGTTACCAGGTGGTGTGTGTGTGTGTGTGTGTGTGTGTGTGTGTGTGTGTGTGTGTGTGTGTGTGGTCTAGGCCATAGCCTGTGCCAGGCTCCCTTCCACTCTATACACTGGTGCACCTGGCCTTGAAGTTTCCAGTACAGCGGGGTCTTCCGGCCACAGGGCCTTTGTACATGCTTTGGCATCTCTCTAAAGATGATTTTCTTTCATCCTCGCTTCCCAAAGCTGACTGACTCATCCTTCAGAATGTATCTTAATGATTACTTCCCACAGATATTTATTGTGTGAACAGATGTTTAATGTCTGGTCTCCCCAACTACAACACAAGCTCTGTGAGGGCAGAACCTCTCCATCCCTAGGAGCCTAGTACAGTCTTAGTAAATGTGTGTTGACTGGATTATGGCATTTAATTAGGAGCAGCAAGACAAACGGAAAAATTATACTGACCCATATGCAGGAGCGTGCCATTATAAATTATTAACAGGATGAAAACCTGAATTCATGCCCAGACCCTGCCACCTGCTAATTGTGCTGTTTTAATAAATTCTAGGTCCTCTTAGAGTCTCTGTCCTCATCCATAAAATGGGGGTAATAACAATCACTGCATATGGTCCTAGTGAGAATGTGATGAAATAATGTGTGCAAAAGCTTTGTTTCAACTGTAAAAAATGAGGCATAAATATACTTTGTCACAATCCCAGTGCCTAGTACAGTGAGTCTTTAAACATATATTGGATGGATGGATGGATGGATGGATGTGGATGGATGGATGGATGGATGGATGGGTGGGTGGATGGATGGATGGATGGATGGATGGACAGTTAGGGTACCAGTGCAGGTGGGAATGGAGAACTTGAAAGCCAAAGATCAGGGACCTCCAAGAGCACGAGGGGTTCCCACAGTGTCACATGCATGAGGAAGGGGGAGACCGTTGCGCCTGGGTGAAAGGAGTCCCTGGCAACCTCAGGGCCGTTCTTTCTCGGCCTCCTCATGTGTGTGATGACACTGGCGTACCTTCATTGTAATGTGATCACTAGTGATTTTGATCTTTTGTGGGGAAATCAAATTGATTCGCACATACAGCAAAATTGTTGAGATCCCCCCCCAGCTGCTGCCAGCATGAGCTGATGTGTGAAGAAGTGAGTGTCTGAAGCTGAGAAAATGCACTAAACACTCATTTTTAATAAGGCCTAGAAATCTTCCTTCTTTAATAAATTGCCATGGATAATTGGTTTCGTCGTTAACTCCCCGTGTCCCGGTAGGAATTGAGCTGTAGGTGCAGAGACTGGTGGTTTGACGCCTGCACAAGAGCGGCCACACACTTCTACGTGCTTTCTTTTTCTCTTGGCTCACATCCCACTTTCTACTTCCACCACTGCCAGCGCCCCCTGGAGTAATTCACATGGGCATGCCTGCGCACGCGTGTGCATACACACACGCACGCACACACGCACGCACACACGCATGCCGCCCAAGCTTCCAGTCTTTTTATTTGGTCATCCCTCCATGTGAAGACCCAGGCCTCCCCTCCCTGCTGTCATCTGGTCCAGCCAGTCTGCATGGAGGCCTTAACAGTGTCTGGACACAATGCCCACACCTGTCGTGTCATACGTGACTCTTTTTAAATATTTTATTTATTTATTAGAGAGAGAGAGGGAGGGAGGGAGAGAATGAGTGCACCAGGGCCTCTAGCCACGGCAAACGAATTCCAGACGCATGTGCCACCTTGTGCATCTTGCTTACGTGGGTTCTGGGGAATCAAACCTGGGTCCTTAGGCTTCATAGTCAAGTGCCTTAACTGCTAAGCCATCTCTCGAGCCCATAGATGATTCTTTGAAACCTGTGATGTCTGTATCATCTCCTGGCTATTTGAACATTCATCTTCACCCCAAATATGACTGATAATATGAGGAACTCAGGGGAGGGTAAGAACAGACTACAGACCAGAGGCCACCAAATATTGTATTTCCTTATAGTAGTTGGTGTGGTAGAATGTAGAATTATGGGCATCTTCATCCTTTTCCTGTGGCTATAACAAAAAAACCTGAGGCTGGGTACCTTATAAAGAAAAGAGGCTTATTTAGCTCACTCATAGTTTTGAAGGCTGAAAGTTCAAGATCAGTTAGTTTTATCTGTTTGGTCTCTTGTTACAGCTTTCTGGAGAAACCTTACCACCTTACAGGAGGAAGGGAAACATGCACGAGGGATGGCCTTGCTTTTAACTATCCATTCTCCCAAGAACTGACTCACTTCCTTAAGACTAGCAAATACTGTCCCAGGACAGTGACCCAAGACCTAATTGCACCGAAGGGTTTCACCCAGGAATCAAGTTTGCAGCACCTTAGCACGCTCTTATCATGTATACCCAAGCCATCATGAAAGAAAAGAAAGGCAGTCATTAAGAGAACTATTTTTTTATTTGAAAGAGACAGAGGAAGAGGCAGAGAGAGAGAGAATGGGTGCGCCAGCAGCCTCTCAGCTTCTGCAAAAGAACTCCAGACACATGTGCCTCCTTGTGGGCAAGTGTGGCGTTTGCGCCCCTGTGTCACTTTGCATCTGGCTAAACATGGGACCTGGAGATTGGAACGGGCATTCTTAGGCTTGGCAGGCAGGCTCCTTAACCGCTAAGCCATCTCTCCAGCCCTAAGAGAACTTTTAAATGGGTGGGAGTACCCCATGGTCCCATTCAGCAGGGACAAAGCCACATGTGCCTCCTCCTCTCAGATCAAGGACTCTCTTTGACATATCTGTGTCATCAGTTCTTGTGGATGGATACCCACAGTTTGCCAAGAACGAGTATTGGAGACTTTGGTCCGTCCGTCAGTGGTACAGTCTTGAGAGACACCAGCACCCACTAGACAGGGAAATGCAGGGAGGGGAGAGCTGACACTCCACACACCCTTCCACCTGCCTGCGGTGATGGGCCCTAAGAGAAGCTGGGGTAGTGTAAGCCTAGGTCCCGGAGGGCAGAGCTAGGTCAGCAAAACTGGAAAGGTAACCCCTGATCTGTCCTCCCAGTGTCTTCCAAAGGAGCAGACCCAGAACTCTGGAGTCCACCCATTGGGCAGGAAGGAACAGGACGGAAGAGCGTAATCGCTCGTTCAGAACCAGGCCTGGAACTGGCTTCCCAGCTCCACCCACGTTGGCTAGCTCTGGCTTAAACCTTCACCTGGGTGGAAAATGAGTGTCATCAGGCATTTGCAGAGAAATCGTATGAGGATTACACACCTTACTGCATGCAGTATGCTGAGCCCAGCCCGTGCGGCATGAGAAGTGAGCCAAGAAGTCATTAACAGGTTTATCCTCTGTAAGCAGTGAGTTCCCTTCAGACATCACCTCTGGGACCCAGTTCAGACAGTGCTCCCCTCTGGGAGGCAGGGTCGAAGAGGGACTGGGGAGGGGCCGAGGAAAGGGCTCAGAGAAGAACTCTGGAGACAGAAACTGCACCTAGAAGGAGATGATGAGTGCTTAGATCTGAAAAATCAGAGATGCCCTGTCACCCAGCTCAGGAGGGAGGAGGGGTTCCAAGAAGCAGTACCAAATCTTCCAGAAAGGTATACTAAGATGATAGCTGGGGAGGATGGGAGAGTGAGCGGGGAGAAGCTCTTGAATTTATTCACCTTTTAAGTGAACAGGAATTTTAAATTAATTTGGCTTTGAGACTTTTAAATGGCCACATTGGAATCACTGGGTGCACCCTGAGCATTGTGAAATCTGGGTTGGAAATCTCTCCCCGCTGCATTATCAGAGCAGGAACCCAGTCTTGCAAGCAGATTTTTTTTTTTAAACTCCTGAGCCTAGGAAAGAAATTGTCTGCCTGTCACATTTGTGTTTTCTGCTCCCAACTGCCTTTTCCCTCCCCGTCTATCCTGCCCCCACCTTCTCGCCAGTGTGAGCAAAGAGGAGGTCTCACAAGACTGATTTCTGTCACAAACACAATTCCTAGGAGACCCGAAGAAAGAAATGAGAACACAGAAGCAGCCTGCGCTCATGTAAACCCTCTGCCTAACTTCTGTTACTTCTCCCAGATGGTTGTAGGCTCTTTCGTGGCTGAACCACTATGGTTGCAATAGAGTCTTGAAGATAATGTCCGCAGCCTATAGAATTTGAGAAGTACCTTGACAGCTGAGGCTATTTTAGTCAGATTCATCTGTTTTCAAGCTTCCCTCTGCAAATTGGAATAGATTTCCCCCCACCATACTTAAGTTTTAAATGTATGAGCTGTTAGCATGACACAACCCATTTCTTTTGTCCACCTTGGGTGCCATGACTTAAGGAACATAATTTAGGGCCCTGGACTTATTAGGGGTGTCTGGAGGTCACCACTAAGTGGATAGGCTCTTTATTAAGTCAGTGTTCAATAAGGCCTCTGGAAAAGACTGTTCGTAAGACTGCCTGCTGAGATTGGGCGGGGGGAGGTTGAAGCTTATTCTTTGCTCCAAACCCTAAGTAAATGGCCAGATTTAATCTCCCTTTCATCTACAATTTATATTTATTACATATGGTGAGTCTGGCTAGTGGTTTAGATTCCGTAAGTTTTCGCTGCATCCAGCCTCCTTATTATGTAATCATCTTTGATGAAGCCTAATGCATACAATCCCGGACCCCGGAGCACAGCATGATGCCAAACCTCATCACAAATGTGCTCCCTACTGAGGCAAGTTCTATTGAAAAACACTAAAGAGAGGCATTCCCTGACCACCCCTAGTTGCTAGTGTGTGTGGATGTGTATGTAGAAATCACTAGTTCTGCAGAGAATCCCCCAACCACATTTTCCTTTTTGCCTTCTTTCCGCTATTGTCAGGAAGCCCTTGGCCCACAAACTCATGAGAAAGTAATGGTGACATGTTGTGCCTCCTTAAGAATGTGGCTGTCCAACAGGGTGGTTTTATTAAACTTTTTAATTTATTTATTAGAGAGGGGGGCAGAGAATGGGCACACCAGTGCCTCCAGCCACAGCAAACAAACTCCAGACGAATGGACCACCTTGTGCATCTGGTTTATGTGGGTGCTGGGGAATCGAACCGAAGTCCTTTGGCTTTGAAGGCAAATGCCTTAAGCGCGAAGCCATCTCTCCAGCCCCAACAGGATGGTTTTAAACAGGTTTCATCTGCATCCAAAATGAGAGCATGGCCATATCAGGAATGCAGGCTAGATACCACAATCTTCAACAAATTGATTTTTTAAGAAAAGAAATAAATGATAAGGAAACTGAGTGCTTAAAAAGCATATAAAGGACTGGAGAGATGGCTTAGTGGTTAAGGCACTTGCCTGCAAAGCCAAAGGGCCCAGGTTTGATTCCCCAGGACCCACGGTAAGTCAGACACACAAGGTGGCGCATGTGTCTGAAGTTCATTTGCAGTGGCTGGAGCCTTGATGCACCCATTCTGTCTCTGTCTCTTTTTTTTCTCTCTCTCTCAAATAAATAAAAATGAACTTTTTTTTTTAATAAAGAACAAAGCGTATAAAGAGTTAAGTGTGGTCGCTCATGCTTATAATCTCAACACTCAAGAGGCTGAGCAAGAGGATGGCTGGTAGTTCAAGGCCAGCATGAGCTACATGGTGAATTCTAGGCAGCCTGGACTACAGTGTGAGATTCTGTCTCAAAACAGAACAAAATAAAGTCTATGAAAACGGGAAGACTGAACTAGTAGACACCCAAAGGTGCACCCATGGGTAGCAGCACCTGAATCAACAAGGGTTTTAAGCACTGTAAACACGGACCTGGCTCTTCTGGAGGGAGTGGCTGCTAGCGGCTAGACCTAGGCACAGGCCTGACAAGTTGGCCTAATTCTGTCCCTTCACCTGTGTGGCTTATGAGGGTCTCCGGCCACTGTTCATTCCCAGTAATGCATTTGTTCTGTTTGGCCTTCAGTGCCTATACTTCACTTCACTTGGCAGAGCTTTTTTTTTTTTTTTTCTAATGAGTCCACGTGGGATCCACATATCCTACTGCTGTCTTTCAGGAATTTAGCTTTGGGGGTGGTGTCTTAGAATAGAATATGTCTCACCTTTCTCACGGAGAGAGAACTTAAAACCAGCTGAAGCTCCCCGGTGGGTTTGTCGGCAGGCTTGGTGAGGACTGAGGAGAGAGCATGTCTGTCCTTGATGCCTCCTCAGACTAGGGTTGCCAAAGACAACCATGCTTCCTTGGGTTCATTTATGCAGTTAGTTATCGAACCCAGCTCCCCTAAACCAGAGCTGGTGCCTTCCCAAGAGCCCTCCGTCCCACTCACTGCCGTACTCCTGACCTTCAGTTCAGAAAGCACTAAGGTTTGCTGGGAGACCCCCAGCAGACTTCCTCTGTCTGTGCTGTCCTCAGAATTGCCAGGGTGCCCACTGTAGGGGTATGGTTTTGGGGTCTATTTTTCAAATGCCTCACCTTCCAGCTTTAAAGCTTTTATCCCTATCAACTGCAGATCCACACGACTCTTAATAAGTTGAGTGGCCATGTCAATAGGGAGTAAGGTCATAAAGAGTGGGTCCCTGGAAATCTGAAGTTGGAGCACAGGAGGGGCCCAGGAGATGATTGGCAGAAGTTTTATTTTTAATATTTTATTTATGTATTAATTTAAGAGAGAGAGAGAAGAAGAGGCAGAGAGAAAAAGAGAATGGGTGAACCAGGGCCTCCAGCCACTGCAAACAAACTCCAGACACATGCACCCCCTTGTGCATCTGGCTGACGTGGGTCCTGGGAGATAGAACCTGGGTCCTTAGGCTTCACAAGCAAATGCCTTAACCGCTAAGCCATTTCCCCAGCCCTTTTCTATTTTTTATTTTGAATATTTTATTTATTTTGGTAGAAGTTTTGTCATTTCTTTTGCTTCTTCACACACCTTGCCTTAAACAACTTACTGATATATATATTTTTTAACCTGAAATCTAGAACCCCACACAAAAACAGGCCTGCACAGCCCTCACTGGACTTCATAGTACATAGGTCCACTTCTCTCTGTGCCTGGACTTGCGTCCGTGCCCATTTGAGAATTAATGGCTAGATTCTGCTCCATGAGTTCAAGGCCTAGGTCTGATTTGCCTATCATTCAAGTCTCAATCCCTGGCACAACTCCTGGCTCATGGTAGGTGCTCAGTCAGCACTTAGATGAGCAAAATGAACCCATGATAAGGAACCAAACTGACAAAGAGCCTGAGCAGAAGACGTGGCGCAGAGACCTCCCAAGGTGGGCAGTGAAGAAGCGTCCTTGTGAATCTTCATGCTCCTTGGGACATCTGTTCCAGTCACCTCCACCCCTGAGCTTTTCCTTGTGGGGAGCCTACGGTTCTCTGTGTCTCCCTGTCCTCACTCAACAAGAAAGTCAAGCAGTGTGTGGCCCTTGAGAAGCAGTCACCCTTGCCCGGCACAGCACTTTGGGGGTCCTAAAGTGATTCCCCCACATAGGGTCTCAATTGTGCCATACAACAGCTCCATGAAGCAGCAGAGGCATTTGAAGCTGAGTGGTAAAATGGCTTTTGGGGATCGGACAGATGGCTCAGTGGTTAAGGCTCTTGCCTGCAAGGCCTAACGACATGGGTTCAATTCTCCAGTACTCACGCAAAGTTTGTGTGACTCTGGATGGAGTTCATTTGCAGTGGCTGGAGGCCCTGGTGCACCCATTCTCTGTTTGTCTGTTCTGTCTGCTTGCAAATAAATATCTTAATGGCTTTTTAAATGTTTTATTTATTTATTGTTTGAGATGGGGCAGACAAAGAGAATGGGCATGCCGGGGCCTCTAGCCACTGCAAACTCCAGACACATGCACCACTTTGTGCATCTGGCTTACACGGGTACTAGGGAATCGAACTCAAGTCCTCAGGCTTTTCAGGCAATTGTCTTAACCGCTAAGCCATCTGTACAGTCCTAAAAATGGCTTTTGAGAGGGACAGCTGTAACTAGAAGGTCAGGCTTGGAACCCTAATACACACACACACACACACACACACACACACAGAATCCTTTCTACTATACCATTCTAGACACTGATGGAGATTCAAATAAAGGGGGTGAAGATCCTGCACCTGCACTCAGGCAGCTTCCTCTCTGTTTCAGACAGAAGCAGCCACCATCAACAAACATCAACAAACCATCAACAAACATCAACAAACAACACACATCAACAAACATCACTGCGCCTCAACACCCCACTGGACTCTGCGGAAGCCGGGAAAGACTCTTGGCGTTACGGTACCCCGGAAATGCTAGGAGTACAATAATGCGGTAGCTTCACTTCTGGTCTACCGTCTGCAGTGATGGGGAACATACACAACACCCAAGTTCATCACAAAGACCACATTTTAATCATGTCACTCGTTTTTTTTTTTTTTTCCTTTTCCGAGGTAGGGTCTCATTTTAGCTCATGCTGACCTGGAATTCACTATGTAGTCTCAGGGTGGCCTCGAACTCTCAGCAATCCCCTACCTCTGCCCCCGAGTGCTGGGATTAAAGGTGTGCGCCACCACGCCCAGCTTATCATGTCACTCTTGACCTTCAGCAGACCTCATTTGAGATGACCATACCACAAACGACGGGGAAAAAAGAAAGTAGAGGGCGGGCTGGAGAAATGGGTCAGCCATTAAGGCACTTGCCTACAAAACCCAAGTACACAAGTTTGATTCCCCGATACCCACATAAAGCCAGATGCACAAGGTGGTGTGTCTGAGTTGTTGGCAGTGGCTAGAAGCCCTTGCATGCCCATTCTATCTGTCTCTGTCTCTCTCTCTCCCTCTTTCTGTCTCTCACTCTCTCATAAATTAATTAATTGATGAAAGTAGAGGGTCTGGGACCATCTGCAGCCTAGCCTATCACATTTACCTTGGATCACTGATGTCTCAGAAGAGGTAGAGCTACTTGTCCCTTCTACAGAGTGACTGTGCCGCGAACCGTCTGCTCCCACACTTTTCCCACCTGTTCTTTAACCTGATGCTCTCGTTGGCCTAACAGAACTGGCAGAGAGTGGGGTCAATCAAGACTTAGAAAAGCTACGCGATTTGCTCAGGGTCCCGTGGCAAGCTAGTGTCATCCAGTGCTGGGACTTAAGCCAGAGCCCCACCCAGACCCTCCCCCCCCCCCATTCTTTTCCTGCGCTGCCCAGCTCCTCCCCCACCCCTGCTCTTGGTTGCAGCTCAGGCACCACCTGCAAGCCTTCAGCACTGGCTCCCGCTGGCTCTGTTGCGGTATCACAGCGGCTAAGTGTCCACCGATCATTTTACTGTGTGTAAATCACTTAATTAGTTTGTAGCCGCAAGAAAGAGATGCTTCCTTGAGAAGGGGTTTCATAGTGAAAACGTGTGAGTCTTCGTTTGCCGCAAGCTTGATGGCATCAGGATGATCGTGGGGTCCTGCAGCCCCCTGTTCCTAATCCACTTAGCACCAAGAGCACCAGGGATTCGTCATGCAAGGTACAGCCGCCCTGCTGAGGACCGCGGGTGACTGCAGCTGTGTGAGCTAAGAGATGACAAGCAGATGAGTAGAGGCAGGATCACAAGAGACACGTGAGGACCTGGGGGGGGGATAAAGTACCTAGAAGGGGTGGGGATGTAGCTCAGTGGTATAACACTTGCCTGGCATGTGCAAGGCCCTGGATTCTGTGGGAAGGAGGGAGGGAATGAACAAATGAACAAGAGCATTTGTGCTCCTCTTGAAGCAAACGATTTAAAAAAAATTTTTAAAAAGCCAGGTGTGGTGGCGCACGCCTTTCATCCCAGCACTCAGGAGGCAGACGTAAGAGGATCACTGTGAGTTCAAGGTCACCCTGAGACTGCAGAGTGAATTCCAGGTCAGCCTGGGCTAGAGCGAGACCCTACCTCAAAAAAACAAAATAGAGAGAGCTCATCTTCTTGGGGCCCATCAGTTTACCAGTGCTTCTCCGCCTGGCTACACGTTGGAGTGATCCGAGACCCCAAAATGCCACCCATGGTTTCAAAGTACAGCCTAGCTTCCAGTGATCAGATGGTGCTCAGGAGGCTTTGTCACGTGTCCATGGGCCCACATTGACTACATTTCCCAGAATTCCCTACCCTGCAGGCTGAAAAACAGGGAAATCTGAAGGTGGAGAGAAGCTGCTGCCACTCCACCTTCTTTGGAATTCCTCTTCAGCTTCAACTCCTAGCCAGATGTATGTGTTTAAGCTCCCTGGGAAAATACGCAAATACATACATACATAAAATAATAAAACTCCAGCTACCAGACATTCCATCAAGGTCAAGGGCAAAGGCTACAAGGAGTGACACAGATTCTCGTGGGGCTCCAGCCTGTGAGTTCTGTATTGCTTTTGGTCATCCCCCATTGTCCATCTCATTCCCCTTCCTAACTGCCTGCCTGCTATGCTTCCCACTCAAACATCAAACACAGAAGCACTAGCTGTGTAGAGTCCGTCTAACCAGCTCCGTCAGGAACCTGTAACAAGTCCACACATCCAGGCGCATCCACATGTGGATATCCTTCCTGGAAGATTTCCACTTCTACCAGGGAACCCTGACTGGTTGAGTGTTTGGGGGGGGGGGATTGTGATTGCATGGATGGTTGTTTTTAGCCCCAGACTGAGACCCACTATAAGAATGACATCCAGGCTGGAGACATGGCTCAGCAGTTAAAGGTGCTTGCTTACAAAGCCTGGTGGCCCTTGTTCGAGTCTTCAGTACCCATGTAAATCCAGATGCACAAAGTGACACATGTGTCTGGAGTTTGCAGGAGGCCTTGACGTGCCCATGTTCACTCTCTATTTCTCTCTCTCATTAATTAATTAATTAATTTAAAATGATGGCATCTGGGCTGGAGGGATGGCTTAGCAGCTAAGGTGTTTGCCTGAAAAACCAAAGGACCCAGGTTCGATTCCCCAGGACCTACATTAGCCAGATGCACAAGGTTCTAGAGTTCATTTGCAGTGGCTGGAGGCCCTGGCGTGCCCATTCTCTCTCTCTCTCTCTCCCTCTCTGAGTTAAATCAATAAAAATATTTTTTAAAATAATGACATCCAAGTGGCTCTGATTGCAGGGGAGGGCAGATCTGACAGCTCCTTGTCCATCCCCTACCTCCCCAGGTGACACCCAAGGGGCTGTCTTTGAAAACCAAAGGTGAATCTGTCCTCTTCCTAGTGTAAAGGAGACCCAGGGGAGAACCCTGTTTTAAATTTATGTTGTGTGCAGTGTGTGTGTGTGTGTGTGTGTGTGTGTGTTCATGTGTGTAAGTGTGAGCATGCATGCCACCATTTATATGTGGAGGTCAGAGGATAACTTTGGTCTTCGCCTTCCACCTTGTTGAGGCTAGGTAGGTTGACTGCAATGAATGCCAGGCTAGCTGGTCCAAAAGCTTCCATGAGATTCTCCTGTCTCCTTCTCCTAGGCATGCTGGAATTACAGGCACTAGCGCTGCAGCAGCTGGGCTGTACACGGCATCTGAGACCCTGAACTCAAGTCCTTATGCTTGCTCAGTAAGCACCTTGTCCACTGGAGCCAGCTCCCGGCCTCTCTCTCCTCCCCCATCCCAGGTTGGGGAAATCTTAGTATAAACAAATGACTCCATGCCAGAGTGAGGTGTTTAAAAGCCTCCTTCAGGCTGGAGAGATGGCTTAGTGGTTAAACCACTTGCCTGGGAAGCCTAAGGAACCATGTTCGACTCTCCAGATCCCCCATAAGCCATACACACAAAGGTGAGACGAGCGCAAGGTCGCACATGCCCACTAGGTAGCGCAAGCATCTGGAGTTCAATTGTAGTGGCTGAGGCCTTGGGTGCCAATTCTCTCTCTCTCACTCACTGTCTCTAAATTTTTTTTAATGTTAAAAAATAAAATAAAATAAATAAAAGCCTCTCTCACCCTGGCCTTTGGGATATAAGAATCTCTTGATTTGTGTTTTGTCTATAAAAAGTCATTGGTGGCATCCTCCTAATCTGTGCCTTTTCCTCTATGAATGTGGTTTTATAACTCTTGCCAGTGTGGTAAGGGACCTCAGATCACAAGATGCTCAAAGTGACAAACTGTGTGCCACTTGTCAAGTGTGGGCTTTGTTTTGAGGTGCTGCGAGACAACCGTTACAGATTTTGGAAAGAGTGATTGATAAAAGTATCATTTTAAAAGCACTATTATAAATACAAAATTCTAGCATCCATCATATTTAAACTGCTCACAAATATACATGGTTTGAAAGGCTGACAGGTTAACAATAAAAGAGGCCTTGGAGTGTCAGAAGCACCTGTGGTCTACACACTCTGATCCAAGCCCATGTAAGCAAGAGCGGGAAACAAGAAAGCCCCGATGTTGAAAACCCAGTCAATTCCTACAGGGCACAGCTATGATAGGATGTGGAGACTTTATGTTGATTAGTGCTGAGAAACCTCATGGCCTGGGGACATTGGGGCCATTGTCTCAGCCTTGCATGTCCAGGACTCAGCCAACAGCAGCTCTCAACATTGGGTTTGGACATGGTGGAGGAAAGTACAGGGATGGCATCAGACAGTTGTGTTGGATTACAATCATCTCTGGGGCTTTTTGAAATTAAAACGGACCAGCCCTGTGGCAGTTTGAATGGATATCCCCGCCCCCAATACATTCAGGAGTTTATTAAAGCTTATAATCTGATCTCTGGCTGCCTAGCTAGAGGAGGTGTCACTGTGGTCCAGCCCTAAGGTATATTTGGGGCATTCCAGTCGAAAGATATGCAAAGTGCTTGAGCTTTGCCTGGAGTTCCCAAAGTGCGCTTGCTTGTGGGGCTGGTTGTGGTTGCTCTCTCTCTCTCTCTCTCTCTCTCTCTCTTCCCCAGCCCGCTCTCTCTGTCTTTCTCTGCTTGGACCTGTGAAAGTGGGCCAGCTTCTTCTGCCATTATGGAAATTCCCTCTATTGGTAAGCTTCAGCAAATCCCTTTCTCCATGACTGTGCCTGGTCTGGAAGTTCATCCCAGCAGCGTGAGGCTGTCTACCACAAGCTCTATCCCAGACCTACCGTGTCCAGACTCCAAAAGTGATTTGCATCCATCTGCGTGAGCTCTGTTCATCCTTAAAACGCAGAGATGGGGTTTTTGCAGCTTCTCTTTAGTGGCCCTTTCCTGAATGTGACAACAGTGAACTTCCTGTTCCCAAGCCCAAGTTCCAAGTGACAACTTCAGACTAGAACCCCCCCCCCCCGAGCTTTCAAAATAAAGACAAAATAATAGGTGCAAACCCATTGAAGTCAAACCACGGGCATCGTTTTGAACATTTCTCATTCTTGCCAGATGTAGTGGTATAGATCTGTGATCTTAGCACTTGGTAGGCTGAGGCACAAGGATGGCCACAAGTTCAAGGCCAGCCTAGGCTACCTAGCAAGACCCTGCATCACAACAAACAAATTGAAGTTTCTCACTCATTATTTACTTACACCATAATCCATCCTAAAGTCAATTTCTAAAGTCAGTTTTTAAAGCTAAATTTACTTTATTGACTGATATATAAAACTACAAAAATTGCACATATTAATAAGAAACTGTGATATTTTGATACATGTGATCATTGTGTAATCAGATGTGTAAACACATCTATTTGCTCCATAGATTTATCACTGATTTATAGTAAAATCATTTTAAAAACTCTGCCATTTGGCTTTTAAGCTATGCAGTGCACAGCCATAGCTGTAATCACTTTCGGTGCAGTAGTTCCTATCTAACTGTAACTTAGTACTGTCTAATTCTAACTTGGTACTACCTAGCTCTAACTTGGTACTACCTAACTCTAACTTAGTACTACCTAACTCTAACTTAGTACTATCTAACTGTAACTGAGTACTACCTAACAAACTGAGTACTATCTAGCTATAACTTAGTACTACCTAACTCTAACTTAGTGCTACCTAACTCTAACTTAATACTATCTAACTGTAACTGAGTACTATCTAGCTGTAACTTAGTACTACCTACCTCTAACTTAGTACTCATTAACCAACCTTGCCACACCCCTCCCTTCCCTTACTCTCCCCAGCCTCTGGTCAGTAACATGTCACTCTAAATTTCAAATCTCAAGGTAGGCTCTCCCTCTAGCCCAGGCTGCCCTGGAATCCACCATGTAGTCTCAGGCTGTCCTCCTACCTCTGCCTCCCGAGTGCTGGGATTAAATCACTATGCTTTGCTCCTTTGGGACATTTTTCTGGAACCCAAAACCCTGCCTCTTATGACTTGGGTGTGCAGGTGGAATTTAACCCAACATGAACGTTAGTCTCCCTCTGAAATCAGTAGTAAGACAAAGATAATGGGGGGAGGAGTAACATGGGCCATTCCAAAGTGAGAGGCAAATTCTCTGTACTGCCGCACCACCTCCCCTCCCCCTCCCCCTGCATGCAGACAACTTGAGAATAGTCACCCAAGTGATGTCTCCAGCCCCAACAGCCTCCCCAACATGAACCTTTCCCCAAATACTTTGAAACCTCTTCTCTCCCATGCCTTTTCATGACAGCGCTTTGTTTCCCCTGATGGCTTCTGAGGCTGTCTAATATTCCACTCCATCTCCCAGCAGGCCAGCTCTGGGGACACAGACATATCCCTCTGTCCGTGCTAGGCTCCTAGAGTTGACCGGCTCAACTCATGTGCAGCAGCTTTGCTGAGCAGCTGGCTAGGGAGTGTGAGCAGAGGCCCAGAGAGCAAAATCCCAAGTCCCAGGCTGAGAGTGGAAGCTGCTTAGAAGCAGAAGGGTGAACCTCCACCTTCTGACTCGGGTAACCAGAGGACATGCAGCTGAAGCCCCCCTCTAGCAGGAGAGGATTCCTGCAACGTCAGCTTGGATCTCAGAGTGCGTAGCCACAAGACTCTGGCCATCTGTGTGGCCAAAATGAAACAAAACCATCAAACATTGGAGCTGGAAAGAAACCAACCAGATGACCAGACCCAGACCCATACCTTTAAGTAGAGGAATCCTGACCCACTGAGATCAGAAAGTGGACTTGCCCAGAGGCCAGCAGGTGGACAGCTGAACCACTCTCCCGGCCTTCTAAAGTCCAAGTCCAAGGTCTGCCTATGTGCCTGCCTTACAAATACAAACTAAGTCTACCTTGAACATCTCTTCTCATAGCTATTTGACCATCAAGATTATGACATTGGGCTGGAGAGATGGCTTAACGGTAAAGGTGCTTGCCTGTGAAGCCTAAGATCCCAAGTTCAGTTCCCCAGAACCCACGTAAACCAGATACACAGGGTGGTGCATGCATATGGAGTTCATTTGCAATGACTAAAGGCCCTGGCTTGCTCATTTTCTCCCCCCCCCCTTTCTCTCTAATAAATAAATAAAATATATATATTTTTTAAAAGATCATAGGGCTGGAGAGATGGCTTAGGGGTTAAGGTGCCTGCCTCCTAAGCCTAAGAACACTGGTTCCAATCTCCAGCAGTTCCAATCTCCAGGTCCCACGTTTAGCCAGATGCAAAGTGATGCAAGGGCGCAATGCTGCACTTGGCCACAAGGGGGCGAACACATCTGGATTTCGTTCGCAGCCGCTGAGACACTGCTGGCGCGCCCATCTCTGTCTTCCCCTCTCTCTCTCTCTGTCTCTCTCTCTGTCTCTCTCTCTGCGTCTCTCTCCAAAAATAAATAAATAAATGAATGAATAAATAAATAAATGTTGGCACCATAAGCAGATTACAAAGCCCTCCAGCCTTTCTCACCTGGGAGATTCACAGCTCCAGGCCAGGCTTTTTGTTGGGGTAGACGGGTGTGTGTAGTTTGAGCTCATTGATGTGCATACCTACCGTAGAATCCAGAAGGGTAGATGCTGAAAACTGCCCTTCCTGCCCCTGCCTCAGCTGCCTAGTCTCCCAGAAAGTCTCCCAGAGATAAGCAAGTGCTGCCAAGCATGCTGGCTTACTCTTGTGGTCCCAACATGCAGGAGGCCAAGGTGGGAGGATTGTTGCAGATCTGAGGCCAGTCTAGGCACAAAGAGAACCTTTGCCAAAAGAAAAAAGAAAAAAAATTTCCCTGGGTGAGCGCAGTGGCGCACACCTTTAATCCCAGCACTCAAGAGGCTGAGGTAGAAGGATCCCATGAGTTTGAGGCCAGCCTGGGGCTACAGAGTGAATTCCAGGTCAGCCTGAGCCTAAAATGAGATCCTGCTTCAAAATAAAGCAAAAATTAAATAAATAAATTTTTAGGATTCAACAGCTGTTCATTGAAAACCTTTTTAATTGTGTCTAATGGACGTGCAGATATTTTTCTTGTCGTTATTCCTTAAGTAAGTCAGTATAACAACTGTTTACACAGCAGTCGTACTAGATATTATAAGCAACTCCTTAGGTGACGTAAAGTATATGGGAAGATGTGTATAGTTTATATAAAGATACTCTGCTATTTTATATAAGGGACTTAAGCATCATCAGAGTTTGCCATTTGTAGGAATCATGTCATGATCTTTCCCTGAGGATGTGTTTCTTTTTTAAAAAAAAAAAGAATCAATGAATATATGTGTTTTAAATATTGTTTTAATCTGGGCCTTCTTTTGCTTTGTTTTGTTTTGTTGTTGTTGTTTTGGTTTGCGTGCGCTTCACAGTGCATCTATTTCTTCATTTAACAGATATATATTGAGCTCTTATTACGGTCCAGGTGTGGCTGGGAGACAGGAACCTGGTAGATTCTTGCTTCTGAGAGCTTCAATGGGGACATAAACAGTAAACAAATAAGCACAGGATCCCAGGAGGAAGAGGCAACACTTTCCCACAGCTAACCGGGCAGGTTATTGGGAGCATGAAGACAGGGCCTGTGGGTACCTTGACCCAGAGCGAAGAGAGCAGCGCGTGAAAGCCCTGGAAGCTAGGCCCATTCTCCTCCTGGGGCACCCGAAGGTGACAGGCCAGAAGCATCCAGGAGTCAGGAGTGATGACCACTCAGGAGGGGCCCCATCACGAGAACCCTAGTAAGGACTTATTCAGAGTGGCACAGAGCGCTCAGGAAGGGTCACATTTAGAGAGGCAGGCTCACTTTGTTGGCAGTGTGGGGAGCACAGCATAGTCAGGAAAGTGTAGGGTCAGGACACTAGACAGAGGTGTTTGCAAAAGCCATGGTGGTCTGCCTCAGGTTGGTGACAGTAGCATACAACCTGCAATGGTTTAGCTGTGAGGTATATGAGAACTTCAGTAGGCTAGGGTGATCCTTCAGTTTGGATTCGAACATCTGGGTGAATGGATGAACTCTGAACTCAAGATTAGAGGTAGGGAAGAATCCAGCATTTGGTTCTGGATACGTTACACGAGGGGTGCCAGTCAACAGCCAAGAACTGGCTGCTGGATACAGAAGTGCGGACTTCAGCCAGAAGTCAGGCATGGTGGAGAGACGAATCTGGAAGTCGTTAACATACAGGTGTTGATGGGGGAACGGGCAGACAGAGGGAATATGAGCAACTCCCGCACATGCTCTGAAGTTAACAGATACTGACTCCCAAAGACTAAAGGGACCCATATGCTATCACATCTGTCACTTCCTTGCAGCATGATGCTTGCGTGGTCAGGCAGTGCGAAGTAGAAAAAAGAGCACCTGGAATTCAAGGTCAGCTCTGTCACCAGCTGGGTTGAGATACCCTGAGGTCCTTCTAGGCCTGCTGGCAACTCCCAAAAGGTTCTGAGTGAGCTCTGAGGACTCCCACCATAGCATTATTTGGTAAGAGGAGTGATGGCAGAAGTACACACAGGATTCTGATCTAACACATGACCCACATGGAAAGGGACAAGTCCAAGCACAAAGTGAAAAGGAACTGATTGGGGCTTGAGAGATGGCTTAGTGGTTAAGGCGCTTGCCTGTGAAGCCTAAGGACCCAAGTTTGATTCCCTGGCACCCATGTAAAGCCAGATGCACAAAGTGGTGTATGCAACTGGAGTTCGTTTGCAGTGGCTGGAGGCCCTGTTGTGCCCCTTCTCTATCTACCTCTCTCTCTCAAATAAATAAATGTTTTTTTAAAGGAAATGGTTAATTAATTATAGGGAACTTTTCTGCAAAGAGCAAGGACATTTAAATTTACAGAAAAGTTACAAAAAATAATTCAAGCACAACCTCCCCTATACACTATGTGTGTGTGCGTGAGTGACATTTTATATTCTTTTTTTTTTTCTGAGCTGTTTGAGAGTAAGTTTGGGGTGTTGTATCTCTACGTACTTTAATGTTTTAATGCGTACTTCCTAAAATTAAGATATTGTCTTACATAACAGAGGACAGTTATCAAAATCAGGAAATGTCATTGACATGACATGACTCTTCATGTCTCCTTTGTCACTCATGGCTTTAACATTTTGGAATGTTACAATCCATGCCTTTTACCAAGTGTCTCTATTTGGTTGGCCAGGCGGTGCCTTATTATTAGGTTCAGGTTGTGTGTTTGGGATGAAAGGTATGAGATGTGAGAGGCTGGGAAGATGGGGTGAATATAGAGGGGGGAGTAGGGCAGTGCTGAGAGAGGGAGGGACAGAGAAGTGCTTTGCGAGAGGACCAGGCAGCGCAGATACCTGAATGGGAAAGAAAATCAAGTAGTCCCCTGGTCTGGACACAACACACTTAAATGCATAAACACTTGGACGAGAGATGGGACCCCTGCCCCTGGCAGATTTATTCTCCCCGGTCATGGAAAGGATGTCTCATAGATCGTGGCTCCTGGGCAGAGCTGCAGGGGCTGTGCTGTTGCCATATGTCCATACGCTTAACCCTTCAGTGACCCGAGAGATGTGTGCGCTTCTCTTGTTTTTAGAGATGGGAAAGCCGAGGCCCAGGAGGAGCACAGCCGTCTTTGGCATTAGCCACGGCTGAAGCTGGTCTGGGTCTCCAGCTCCTCTCACTCTTCCCACCCTGATGTGATGTTTGAGACCTGCTAAAGAGTTTCCTCCTCAACCCCCACCACCCCCCGAACCCCCCCCCACCATGTAGCTTTGCTCGAAACAAGGCTTGAATGCAAGATGCGGGCTCTGTTTTCCTCACGTGTCAGTGGTTGATACTTGATTAATGTTCGGCGTTGCTGTCATCCAGAGCTTAATCTTCACAGATGCAAAGACCAATTTTGTCGTTACTCAGGCAGAGAGCTCCATTTCCTCCTCAGTCAGCAAGCAGATTTGGGGGAGTTGTAACCACCAGGGCCTTCTCAGGTCGGTACTGAAGGGGGGTGGGGTGCTGGGCTCCCTTTGGTACTGTCGGCAATGATGACTGACTGGTAGAAAGCCCACCTGGCACTGTGGCATGGCTGAGTGACATTGTGTGCATGGCTGTCAACCTCTGCAATGAAAGGAACCCGAGGGATCATGGCTGCCTTCATCATGTCACACTGGGGGGGCGGTGTGGAGCCTTTGTAGAGCAGATGATCAGAGAAGCCTGGACTGTCTCCTTAAGAACCACCAAGAACTAGCACTGAGATTTCTCCTGTTGGAACTGTTGAGGGAGACAGTAGCCCCCCCCTGCAGCTCTCTTTGAGCCACAGCAGAAGGGACATTGGGTTCGAATCCAGCTTTGTGCAGTGCACTGCCTAACCAGCCTCGCTGAGCAGCTGACAGTAGGAGGAGTAAAGCTGAGTCCCAGGACCTGGAATAAATGTGCACTACTGTTCCTCCTGCCTTGTGATCTGTCCTTCTTCCTGTTCTTCCTCCACTCTCCCTTTCCCTCCTAGTCATCTTGGGAAAATCAGGAGTTTTCTTTTATATCAAGATATAAATCAAATGCAGGGCTGGAGAGATGGCTTAGTGGGTAAGGTGCATGCCTGCAAAGCCAAAGGACCCATGTTCAATTTCCCCAGGACCCACGTAAGCCAGGTGCACATCTGGAGTTCATTTGCAGTGGCTGGAGGCCCTGGCTTGCCCATATTCTCTGTCCTTCTCTCCCTCTTTCTCTCAAATAAATAAATAAATATAAACATATAAATCAAATGCAGAAGTTGGAAGGCCAGGTCCCCAGCTCCCACTCCAGCCAGGAGCGTGAAAGACCCTTCTCATTCTAGAATGTCAAGCAGTGAGCTTGACGTGAGCAGATTTGGCTCCCTGCAGAGAAGCTTTCACTTCCTAATTTGGGCTGGGAAATTAAGGACTGGAAGTGGGGTGTTTTGAGAGAGGATGAGCAAATGAAAGGTACCTGCTAGGTCACCAGCCAGTGACCTGTGTGTAGGAGTGATCCAATTGTGTGAATGAATGCTCAGGCCTATGAGAAGTGGAGGCTTTTCATTGCAAATGAACAATAGCTGCTTTGGAAGGATGGCTATAGAAAAAATAATAATGGATCCAAAGGGCTCAGACAAATGAGTATGTGAATGAGTTAAGAATATAAGTATTTGGAACAGTGCTCACAGAGGGGTGGGGTCTCAGCAGGTGGTAGACATTTTTGTGTCTAATGGGCTCTGGAGTGAAATTGCTTGAATCCACATCCACCTCCAGCCTGTCTAGTTATGCAGCCCCAGAGGAAGTGATTTGTCCTCTCAAGCTAATGGAGCAAAAGTGTAATACCCGGATGAAAGGATTGTTTTGAAAACTAAACAAATTGACTTAGGAAAATGTGAAGTATACATTGAGCTCTAGGTAACAGGGGTCACTGCCGTATGGTAAGTGGGTCCATGCAGAACTCAAGAGCATCAGTCAAGAAGCCATTCATCAGCAGGTGTGGTGGTGCACGCTTGTTATCTCATCATGCGTGAGGCTGAGGCAGGAGGTGGGTAATTCAAGGCCTGCCTGGATTACTGAGTGAGGCTGAGGAGGGAGGAGAAGAAAAGGAGACTCTTTTTTTAATTTTATATTATTCTAATTTTACATTCATGTTTGGTGACTCCAGTAGCCTCCTCCTTGTCCTCCCCTCTCTGAAGGGACCCTCATCATTGGGGAATGTGGATCGTGCATTATGGGGGGTAGTCAACAGTTATGGGGGAGAGGCAAAGTCTCTGTGCATAATGACCCAACTTGTGGCTCTAACATTCTTTCCACCCCCTCTTCCGCGAATTTCCCTGAGCCACGTTGGGATCATTTTAGTTCCACTTCAGTGATGAGGTTTTGGGAGCCTCTGTGTCTCTGGATATCTGGCTTAGTAGGAGTTGGATGTTCTGTGTGTGTTTATCTCCTTCAGCCTTATTCTGGTGTCAGGTTCACCAAGAAAGCTGCACTCTTGCCCATTTCCCCCATTGCTCTGTGATTTCAGCTGGGGCCCTGGTGAGGTGCGATAGGCTGATCCTCCCCTCAGGTTCGGCGTCCATCTGAAAAAGAGAAGCAAATTCTCCAACAGAGAGAGAAGTCAGCACCAGATAGATGGAATGGCCATAGTTACTGTAGAGAGAATTTTATATGTGTCAGCCCTTTTCTAGCCCACATTTGGTGGGAGCTTGATATTGGAGAATGGGCTCATTTTTTGTACATGGTTTTGACTTATTTCCCAGTTCCAGCAATGAGTTCCATTCCACTGAGTGGATCTGTTAGCCAAATCAAGAGCAGTTGGTTACCCACCATGGCTGTGTGCCAGTATTGCACTTGTTTGAGCATCACATCAGGTTGTTTCATGCTGGGTAGCTTAGACTGCAAGTTGTTTGGGCAGATGTTGGTCATTTTCCCCCAGTCGCTCATGTAGCACTCTCTGGCACTAGACTAGATAACTGTCTGGGGACTGACAGAAGAGGAGAATCTTGACTTTAGATCACACATTGCAAGACTGCAGCAGATAAAGATAGATATCTCGATTGTGGGCCTGAAGTCACCCACAGAATGGATAGCATGCCTACTCTCTGAAGGAGACAGTGAGTCTGTGCCTGGGTATATGACAGTGTGTCCCTTGAGCACAAATGTGATGCTCATTCTATAACTTTACTAAGGCTTCCATAGACAAAGTCCACAATCTGGGTATCTTGAGCAAAAATAAATAAATAATAAATAAGTCTCAGGGCTCTCGAGACGTCCAGGTCCAAGGTATCAGTGGGGCTGATTCCTTCAAAGGTTGAGAGGGAGACTGTTACACACCACTCAGCATCTGTTGTTTGCTAAGAAATATTTTGTGGGAGCTGGAGAGATGGCTTAGCCGTTAAGGCTCTTGCCTGCAAAACCTAAGGACCCATGTTTGACTCTCCAGATCCCATATAAGCCAGGTGCACAAAGGTGAGGCAAGCACAAAATCGCACATGCCCACTAGGTGGTGCAAGCATCTGGAGTTCAATTGCAGCGGCTGAGGCCCTGGCACACCAGTTCTCTCCTTCTCTCTCTCTCTCTCTCGCTCTTGCTCTCGCTCTGTCTCGCTCTCTCTAAAAAATAATAAAATAAAAATTTTTGGTGGACCTTAGCTTGCACACACACCTTCCCAGTCTCTGCCCTCATCTTTCATATAGCAGTTCTTCTGCATCTCTGCTGCTTTGCTCAATTCCCCCCCTTTTTTGAGGTAGGGTCTCACTGTACCCCAGGCTGACCTGGAACTCACTCTGTAACCCCAGGCTGGCCTCAAACTTATGGGGATCTTCCTACTTCAGGTTCCCAAATACTGGTACTAAATTCATGCCCACACCATGCTCTGTTTCCTTTTTATAAGAACACAATCATGTGAGAATAGGGCCTAAGGACCTTGTCTTCATTTGATATTTCCAAATAAGGTACATTCCCAGGTACTAGAGGTCAGGAGTTCAATGGCATGGGTGGGGGTGGTTAAAGGCACTTGCCTGCAAAGCCAAAGGACCCAAGTTTGATTCCCATGAAAGCCAGACACACAAGGTGGCACATGCATATGGAGTTTGTTTGAGGCAACTGGAGACTCTGGTGCCTATTCTCTCTCTGTCTCTTTCCCTCCTTCACCCCTCAAATAAATAAAAATAAAATATTTTTTTAATCTGAAAACAAATAGAGAATCTCCTGGCAAAAAAAAAAAAAAAAAAAATTTAATCCTCAGAAGTGCCCCAGAGAAACACATCTGAATAGACCAATAACCATGGAAATACATCAGAAAGCTTGTTAAAGAAATAGCCTTTTAAAAAGGCCTTCATGGTCTTATAACTGGGCACTAGCTAAGCTTCAAAACCTAGGTATATCCTTTGTTATTCAAACTATTTGAGACCATAGAGTAAGATGAAAATTTCCCTCGATTCTTTTTATGAAGCCAGCATGACCTGAATCCTCAAGCCTAAAAAGGAACAAGTCTTTTCTGTCTCAAAAGCTTTGAGGCAAAGAATGACCCTAACAAAGAAAGATGGGGAAGAAAGTAAGACAAGGCATGTGCAACACGCACCTGCTTTAAAGCAGCACCTGGCTGTGCCCCAGCATCTCCCCAGGATCCACCCCCCCCACACACACACATACGCACACACACACATCCTGATTGAATTAGTCTGGAGAAGGACCTGGCCGCTTGGTAGGTTTGCACGCTCTCGCTCTAAGATGCATGGAAATTACAGAAGCCCGCAAGCCTAGTGTGCCATTCCAGAACGTCCAGGCTCCCCTCAGTTCAAGGAGCATCTCTTTGCCAAAACAATGACATGATCAGATGTACCAATCCCCCCATCAGAGCCTGAGAAGGGACCTATCTTTCAAGGTCAGAGACCCAGCCAGGATGGAACCACTCCTATTTTCAAGTCCTGAGCCAGCAGCAGCCTTGCCTCCTGCAGAGGAAGATCAGGGAAGCCCAGAGAGTTTTAATCTGGGGAATGCAATAGGATTTTAATGACAGATCTGTGCATTACTGTGCTGCAGGGTAATTAAGCACACGTGGTAAGCAGTTCGCATAAATAATTAATCAGCAGCGTGTGTGCACAGTCGATCCACGTTTTCGGCCTCCCTGTTCTTCACTCAATCCCCATTTCCTACATTCAGAGCAGTATGGACCACTGGCATCTGCCACCTCTTCACAAGCTCCTCCACAGACAAAGGGGACGTCCTGGTCCCACTTCTCCAGGACCTGGGACTCCCTGACCCAGGATTCTGCAGAGCTTGTGGCTACCCCATCCTCCTCACCCCAAGAAAACAGTTGGCTTTTCTGTTTCACTTCAGCCCCAGTGTCAGGTGTTAATAAACTTTCCATTCTTTTGTTTATTTCTCTGTTTTGTCTTTTTGAGGTAAGGTCTCACTCTAGCCCAGGCTGACCTGGAACCCACTCTGTAGTCCCAGCTGGTCTCAAACATACAGTGATCCTCCTACCTCTGCCTATCTGAGTGCTGGGATTACAGGCGTGCGCCACCATACTCGACTCAACTTTCTAGTCTTTGTTTTAGTAAATAATAATAATAACACAACTGAAATAATACATAAAACCATGTCAAAAATAATTAGCAAGCTGGGGAGATGGCTCAGTTTATAAATTACTTGCCATGCAAGTGTGAAGATGTAAATTTAGATCCCCACCCCCACGAAAAAGTCTGGTCTGGCCATGCCAGGCCAATGCTAGGGAGGTGGAGACGGGAGGATGTCTATGGCTCCATGGCTAGCTGAATCAGTGAGCTCTGGATTCAGTACAAGACCCTACTGTAGAAGGGGCTGAGGAGCTAAACATGCTTGCTTGCAGAACCTGCTGGTCCAGGGTTCAAGTCCCCAGCATCCACAGAAAGCCAGATGCACAAAGTGATGCATCAGCCTGGAGTTTGTTTGTAATAGCAACAGGTTCTGGCATGCCCATTCTCTCATTCTCTCTCATTCGCTCTCTCTTACACACAAATAAATGAATTTTAAAAATATAAGAGGCTGGAGAGATGGCTTAGTGGTTAAGGCAGTTGCCTGTGAAGCCTAAGGATCCATGTTCAACTCTCCAGATCCCACGTAAGCCAGACACACAAGGTGACACAAGCACGCAAGGTCGCACATGCACACAAGATGGCACACATGTCTGGAGTTCGACTGCAGCAGCTGGAAGCCCCGGTGTGCCAGTTCTGTCTCGCATGCCATATCACTTGTGCTCTCACTCACACCCAATTTCTAGCCTGCAAATCATGCACACACATACAAACATGCATCCACACACATACGCATGAACCAAAGAACAATGAAGTGAGTGAGCTATTGGCATAGGTTTGCTTTGTTGATGTGGAAGCAGTGCGTGCTCGGTGCTGTGAACTTCCACCACCTGCAGCCGAAGCACAACCCCCAGAAGTCTCAGCGGGCCCTTGGAGCCACTGCGTGCTTAAACGGTGAAAGAAGACACCAAAATGCCAAAGTGGCGGTGAACAGGCTGGTGATGTCCAGCGTTTTCTTCATAAATTCCCTGAAGAGAACTACTGAGGGGGCAGGAATCAGTGGACCAGGATTGACACAATTGTTGAATCTGGGTGATGAGAACATGGCCTCTATAGCACTGTGCTTCTGGAAAGTTTTCCGTAGGAACAAACAAAAGATTTTGTTGGAAGGATTTGGGTCCTGTCTCTTCCCCAGTGCAAGGTCCCATGACCTCCCCAGAACTAAGTCTGCTGGGTTTTTTGTTTGTTTGTTTGTTTGTTTGTTTTTTGTCTTTTAAAAAGAATAATATAGGCTGGGGAGATGGTTTGGTGGTTAAAATACTTGCCACCCAAGTGTGAGGACTGGAGTTTAGATCCCCAACACCTATGTAAGTGCCAGATGCATGGTGGACCACTTGGAATTCTCCCAGGGATCCCCTGGGCAAGCTGGCTAGCTAAACTTGTTGAATCAGCAAGCTCTGGGCTCAAAGAAGAGACTCTGTGCCAATAAATAAGATGGAGTGCAATCAAGGAAAACAGTATCAACCTCTGAGCTCTATATGCATGCCTGCACATGTAAGCACTGCCTCCACATATATGAACATGCATACACCAAACACATGCATACACACACAAAGCACAAAACAAAAATAATAATATAAGCCAGGATGGCGGTATACATCTGCAATTCCAGTGCTCAGAAGCCTGAGGCAGGAGGATCGCAAGTTCAAGACCAGCCTAAGTTACTTAGTAAGCCCATGTGTCAGGAAAGAAAGAAGATGAGGGCTGAGATATGGCTTAGCAGTGAAGGGTGCTTGCCTGCGAAGCCCAAGGACTTATGTTCAACTCTCCAGATCCCACGTTAGCCAGATGCACAAAGGTGAGGTAATCGCAAGGTCACACATGCCCACCAGGTGGCACAAGTGTCGAGTTTGATTGCGGTGGCTGAGGCCCTGGCTCACCAATTCTCTCTCTTTAAAAAAAAAAAAAAAAAAAAAAGGATGATGAGAGTGACATCATGTTGATAGCAAAGAACTTTTTTTTTTTTTTTTTTGGTTTTTCGAGATAGGGCCTCACTCCACAAAGAATTTTTTTAATTTTTATTTATTTATTTATTAGAGACAGAGAGAGGGAGAGAGAGAAAAAGAGTGAGAATGGGCATGCCAGGGCCTCTAAACACTGCAAACAAACTCCAGACACGTGCACCACCATGTGCATCTGGCTTACGTGGGACCTGGAGAATCAAACCGGGGTCCTTAGGCTTCATAGGCATGCACCTTAACCGCTAAGCCATCTCTCCAGCCCTCACTCCACGAAGAACTTTTATTAGAGGGTAACTGATGACAGGTCCTGGACCCTGACGTAACAGGAGCATCTCAAAAGAGGACGTGGGGTTTGTGAATACGGTTTCCTGTGCTTGCAGGTGGCATTGTTTCTCCAGGGCTTGTCCCAGAGCATATGCTATGCCAAAGGAGCCGGTGGATGCCACCTGTGTTCGTGTAGATGTTGTCACTGTAACCCAGGCCCTGCTGCTCCACTGGGAAAGAAGCTGAGGAAAAAGATTCTCTTCCAGGCTTTTAATTGAAAACTGTTAGCTCTTAGGAGCAAGAAGGCACAAAGCGTGAGGCTTTGTTTCCATACAATGAATTCACTCGCTCTGTCTTTTGGCCTGTAGGTAATGCCGTCCATCCGTTCATGCTACCCCACTGGGAGGAAGAGACAGCACCAGTACAGAAACTAGAAAATTCCAGGGTTCAGATCCAGTCATGCTTCTAGGAAGGATAGTTATTGTATTGTGGATTCTCTCATTGCTCCCTTCCTGCCTTAACCTCCCACTGCTTACTCATGCTGATGACCATTTGGAAGACTTACAACATCTTCCTTTGAAAAGGGCCCGGCCTAGCCAGTGATATTTACATGTCAACCTTGAAGAGTCACTTTCTTTCGTAATCAAGCTCCAACCAGGTCAAAGTTTGGCTGGGGAGAGGGGCAGTGGGAATGAAAGGAGACTCCAAGAGCTGCTAAAATTTCTGAACATCGCCCAACGCCCACGATAGCCAACAGACCCTCAGTGGGGAGCCGCGCTGGTGGGAAGAGCTGGTGTGAGCTTGGCTCAAATGTTAGCCAGAGATTATTGATGGTCCACTTAATCTGCAGAGGATTACCTTGACAGGAGCTGGGCTGTCTGTCCTGATTTCTGGCCAACTGTGGGATCTTCGAGTAATAGCAGATTGGCCTCACCGTGGCAAGCAGCTGCCTCAACTCTAAGGCTCACTGCAAAGCTGTCTAAGGAAAAGGTCTGGGTAGTTTGTGCGAGGTTTGGGTTTGGCTGGCAGGGAATCTCTTCCGTGTGTTTGGGACTTCAAAGTGGAGAGGGTACATTTGTGTTTGGATCCTCTCCATCTCCTTGGACATTCAGCATCTCTACGGGACATTTTGGGCAGAGTTATCAAACCCATGCTTACCAACGAGGAAATGAGTACTCAAAATTCAGTGTTGTTGTTGTTGTTGTTGTTTTCTCCAGGATCACAAGATTAGTCAGTGGCACATCTACAACTGCATGTTTGAGTTCCTCTGTCTGTCACTCTCAAATAAACAAAAAAAAAAAGAATAAAAGGGGCACTAGAGAGATGGCTCAGTGGTTGAGGAACTTGCCGGCAAAGCCTAACGAACAGAGCTTGTTTCCCCAGTGTACACATAACACCAGATGCCTAAAGTGAAAAATGTACCTAGAGTTCTTTTGCAGCAACTAGAGGCTTGGAGCATCCATTCTTTCATATTTCTTTCTCTCTTTCTCCCTCCCTCCCTCCTCTCTCTCTCTCTCTCTCTCCTGGGCATGGTAGTACATGCCGTTAATGTGAGCATTCAGGAGGCAAAGGTAGGATTGCTGTCACTGAGATCAAGGCCAGCCTGAGTCTACATAGTGACTTCAAGTCAGCCTGGGCTAGAAAGAGACCCTACCTCCAAAACAAAAAAGGAAAAAGAAAAGAAAAGAAGAGAAAACAAAAGAATAGAAGGGCTGACATACACAATGTGATATAATTACTACTATTTATCAGCACGTTATATCTACTCACCATAATGCAATGTGGAAAACCACTCGTGCACTCAGTCCCATATTCCTTCCACGGGTGTAATTGAGTGCCTGCTATGCGCTAGATTGTATTCTAGGTATCAGTATTCTGGGAATAGCACAGAAAAAAAAAAAAAAAACAGATGAAGCCATGCTGTCATGGAAATCAGGCAGCAATAAGCAACTAAAAAGATAGTACATGGCTAGAGAGATGGCTTAGCATATAAGGCACTTGTCTGTGAAGCCTAAGGACCAAGTTCAATTCCCCAGTACCCACATAAGCCAGCTGTGCATAGCGGCATGTGTCTGGAGTTTGTTGCAGTGGCTAGAGGCCCTGGAATACCCATTCTCTCTCCATCTTCCTCTTTCTCTCTTTCTCTCTCAAAACAAAATATATAAATAAAATATTTTTTTAAAAAAGATAACATATAAAAAATAAAATGTTAGGGATCTGGAGGATGGCTCAACTGGGAAAATGCTTGCCTAAGTTTGATCCTCCCCGGCACCCATGTAAACATACGAGACATTGTGGAATAGATCTGTAATTCTAGTGCTGGGGTGGCAGAGACTTGGGGTTTTCTGCTCAGCTAGTCTAGCTTAATTGATGAGCTCCAAGCCACTGAGAGAATCTGTCTTAAAAGAGGTTGGCGATGAACCCAAGGAACGACACCTGAGATTTTCCTCTGCCTTCACATGCATGCGCACACACGTGTACATGTACACACAGCCACAAACACACATTCGCACACATGCACACCACACATTGAAAAAGATATAAAAAGATAATATGTTAGTACTGAAAAGAATCTGAAGCCAGTTAGGGAGGAAGAATGAAGCGTGCAGTGATGACCAAAGCATTGCTTTGTAGCCACTGAAGGGCTCTGGGATACTGTAACACAGGAGCAGAAACCCAGAGGAATTGGTACAGGCAAGTCCTGAGGGGCAGAGCATTCCAGTGTCAGGACACAGCAGGTGCCAAGGTACCTGGGCAGGAGCAGACTTGATGGTTTGAGATTGAAAGATTCTGAGCAGAAGAACAGAGAATATCCCCAGCTACTGCCACCACCCAAACCAGCTGCTAGTGGGACGGAGGGTCACACACAAGGCTGACAGTGACCCTGTCACCACCCAGCCTAACTACCACTTTACTTGAGATTGGTGCACATAGGCCCACTTCAAGGCAACTGCCAACCTGGCTCGCCAATAGTGCCTCAGCAGCACCATTGTGGGGGACTGTGGGGTTTGCTGCAAGCTACTAAATCCAACTACAGAGTCATTTAAGCTATAATCCCCCAAAATCGCCCTAAAATAACTCCCAAGATTAAAAAAAAAAAGTGTCCAGCCGGGCGTGGTGGCGCATGCCTTTAATCCCAGCACTCAGGAGGCAGAGGTAGGAAGATCGCTGAGAGTTCAAGGCCACCCTGAGACTACATAGTTAATTTCAGGTCAGCCTGGACCAGAGTGAAACCCTACCTCGCAAAACCAAACAAACAAAAAAAAAAGTGTCCATAATCTAGCCTTATAAATTTGAAATTTATACTTAGATTTTGGCCATTTTCTTTTCTTTTTCTCTTTCAGAAGTGAAAAATAATGTATGTTAGGGAGATGCTTTTTTAAAAAGACCATATTTTTAGGACAATTTTAGAATTATAGAAAAAAATGAAAAGAAAATACAGACCTGGGGTGATGTCACAGTGGTTAAGGGCACTTACTTATAAAGCCTGAAGGCCTGGGTTCGATTCCCCAGAACCCACATAAAGCCAGTTGCACAAAAGTGGCACGTGTGTCTGGAGTTCATTTGCAGTGGCAGGAGACCCTGGCACACTTGTTCATTTTCTCTTTCTCTCTTTTCACCCTTTCTATCTCATAAATAAAAATATTTTTAAAAAGAAATAAAATACAGAGTTCCCCACCCCCAGCTTCCTGTGTTAACATTTTACATCCATGTGTTATATATTTGCTACAGCTTTTGAACCAATACAACTTTATTTTGCTGCTCAGCTTGTTCTGGTTTGGCCATTGGCAGCTTTAGTTGTCTTCTTGGTCCCGTTGTCATACACCTGTCGTTGTAGGCTTTTATGATTTGCTATTGCTATTGCTATTGTATTATCGTGCTTCCTGGCTTTCAGGCACTGTGAGATGTTCCAGGCTCATCTGTGTTATTTCCTGCCTGTGCCTATGAATCAGTCCTTTCTCTGTAGAGTCCTGGTTCTTGTTGTTGAAGGACTCCAGAAACCAAGGTCGAGGGATGAGTGTGCTCTTTGTGACTCAGTGTCTTAGCTTCTGGTCCCTGTGGCTGATGGGGCAGGGAAATAAGTGTGTATATACTAACCCATGTATCTATAACCATAAGAAAATATCAATACCTGAAAATATTTCTGAATGTTACCACCTGCATCTATAGTAGTTAAACAAGAATGCATACTAAGGTCTCTGACTCTAGCCCCTCTTCTTTTTCTTTTTTTTTTTAATTTTTAAATTTTTATCTATTTGCAAACAGAGATAGAGAAAGAGAAGAGAGACAGGCAGAGAGAGAGAATGGGCACGCCAGGGTTTTTAGCCACGGCAAACAAACTCCAAATGCATATGCCCCTTGTGTATCTGGCTTACGTGGGTCCTGGGGAATCGAACCTGGGTCCTTTGGCTTCACAGGCAAATGCCTTAACCACTAAACCATTTCTCCAGCCCCTCTAGCCCCTTTTCTACCACAGTAGCAAGAAACCTGGCTTCCACCACATGCTGTTCATTTTCTTAATTGTTCGATTCCAATATGCACGTATCTCTGTATCAGAATTATAACCTGTGGGAAACAATTTTATCAACTAGAGCACAGTGCTTATGAACAGTTCGCTTCGCCTTTAATCTTCGAGAGCACTTATTTCCAGAGTTACTTAAGTCAGCACGTTTCCCTCAGCCCTCTTCATAAGGTTGTTTCATACATCTGTAATATGGTTAGATTCTCCTGTCACAGTCTACATTCCTTCCTGAAAGCCAAGGAGACATTTGAACAGTTTTGTCTCTAGCTAGATAATAAATTCACCAAGAACAGCTTCCGTGAGAAGCAAAGTGGTACACTCGTACTTCTTGTCATTTTCTTGCATTTTTAAAAATAGTTCTTCTATTGCACAAATAACTCATTAATGCAAGTTAAAGTCAGTCTTGTTCCCAGCCCAGTTATAAACACTGTTGTTAAATTAGGGTGTGTGTCTCTGGACATTTTTCTTGTATTTATTATACATATATACATACACACATATACAGATCTATACATGTATATATGTATGTATATTTCTGGGTACCCACAGAAATGTTTGGTATTGCTATGTACTTTTGTTTAAATTTTTTTTATTTGTTTATTTTATTTATTTGAGAGAGAGAGAAAGAGGCGGGGAGGGGGGAGAATGGGTGCACCAAGGCTTCTAGCCACTGCAGACGAATTCCAGATGTGTGTGCCCCCTTGTGTATCTGGCTTACGTGGGTCCTGGAGAGTCGAACTGCGATCCCTTTGGCTTTGCAAGCAAACGCCTTAACTGCTAAGCCGTCTCTCCAGCCCCTGTTATGTACTTTTATTGAGGTGGGGGGACAGGGTCTTGTTATGTAGACCTGTCTGGCTTCCAACTCATGATGTAGCTTAGACTGGTGTGGTAGTTTGAATGCAAATTGTCTCCCATAGCCTCGTGTGGGTGTGATTAAGCCTCCTACTCAATCTTTAGCTGGCAGAGCCTTTGGGAGGTGGAGCCTTACTGGAGGGTGTTGGCAGGGTGGGGCAGGGGAGAGCCCTGAGGTTTATTAGCCAAGCCCAGTATTTGGACTGTTTCCAACCAGATATGTGACAAGATGTGAGCCAGCTTCCTGCTCCTGCCATACTTTCACCATCATGGTGAAACGTCCCCCACAAAAGTATAAGCCTGCGATAACTCCTTTCTTCCCGTAAGCTGCTCGTGGTCAGGTGTTCTGTCCTAGCAATGCGAAGGTAACTACAGCACTAGCCTCAAACTCATGGTGATCCTCCTGTGTCAGCCTCCCAGGTGCTGAGATTACAGGCATGCAACCACTTTGTCTTGCTCTGTGTCGTTTCACATAAATCGTGATGTGATGATCAATCTTCATTGTCAGCTTGAGTGGATTGAGAATCACCTAGGAGACACACAGCATGTCTGTGAAGGCTTTTCCAGAGACGTCTAACAAAAGAAGGAAGACCCATCCTGAGTATGGATGGCATCACCCCATGGACTAAATAAAAAGGAAGAAAGGGGGGCTGGAGGGATGGCTTAGCAGTTAAAGCGTTTGCCTGCAAAGCCAACAGACCTAGGTTCAATTCCCCAGGACCTACATTAGCCAGATGCATAAGGGATGCACGCATCTGGAGTTCATTTGCAGTGGCTGGAGGCCCTGGTGCACCCATTCTCTCTCTCTCTCTCTCTCTCTCTTCTCTTTCTCTCCTTCTCTATCAAATAAATAAACAAATAAATAAAAATATTTTTTGAAAAAGAAGGAAGGAAAATGTGAGCCGAACTCCAGCATTTATCTCTCTGCTTCCTGACTGTGGACACAAGGTGACTAACCACTTGATACTCCTGCCACCATGCTTCCCCCCAACCCCCCGACCATGATGGTCCAGGATCATCTCAAACCTAAGTAAACCCTTCCTTCCTGAAAGTGCTTCTGTGAGTATTTTGTCTCTGCCATGAGAAAAGTGACTACCACGGGGACCAGGCGTAACTTCTGCAACTATGTTTAAACCATGCAGTCAGGGTAGCCTTCAAATGTGCGCGTGACTGTCTGTCTCTGCCTCGTGAGCACAATCCCACGAGTGACTGGGTTCATTGCAACGTTACCCTCCGTGGATAACGGTAACACTCCGCAGTGTTTCTCCAAGAACTACTGGGTTGCAGAGATGCAGCGTTTTCATTTTAACAGCTACTGTCCATTGCCCATCAGTAGACTCAAATTGGATGAAGAAATTGTGTTCTATATCATGTGGCTGAGGAGGACAAAATCAGATTGCTAGCTTTTAATTTGTCTTAATGTTTCTCTCTAGAGAGTACTAACTAAAGGGGTTAGACTCATTGTCTGTTATTTAAAAGAACCTCATGCTGTGATGATTTCAAGTGCTTTTAAAATGTTAATAGTTAAATTGTCAGACGAGGGGTAGGTAGTGCGGTATAATGGTCTGCCCAGCTCTCTGTCACCGATGCTAACGAGAGGCGGCTGCCATTGGATGAATCTGCAGGGTGATTTGCTCCAGAGGGGCTCATGATGTCACAAGCACAGTTAGACACAGGCAGGAGCCACCCCTAGTCTCACACATGTTCCTGGTGAGTAGGAGGCTTGGGAATTCAGTCATTATTGATCATCTACTGAAGGCCGGGAAGTGGGCTGCCCCTCTGCCGTACGTTTCCAGAATGACTCGGGGGTCATTGCCATTTGTGTGAGATCATACTGGCCACCAGCCATGAAGCTCAGCACTGAGGAGACAGGTGAAGGTGGCAGTGCCTCTGCCCCAGCTCGGCCAACATCTCCTCAGACTCACTTCTCGGCCTTTGTTTCTTCACACGGAAACACATGCAGCCTCCCGCGTGCTGCCCCAGGGCTGGGCTGTGTGAAGCATCTGAAAATAATGTGAGCAGTGGATTAGGACCCTCCCCAAGCCAGAGAGGCCTGATTCCAGACTCCGACTCACTGCTTGCTTAGAACTTCGGGAATGATTTCTTAGTGATTGGGAGTTGGGGTGGATGCGTGAAACGCTGACAACTTGCTTTGCCACACTTTAATCAGAGCAGGAAATTAAAGTTGCTCACGAAGTCCCTGTTCTGATTAGTCAGGACCAGGTATGTGCTTCACATTTAAAGACCAAATTCCTGGGCTGGAGGGATGGCTTAGAAGTTAAGGCGCTTGGCCTGCAAAGCCAAAGGACCCAGGTTGTGTTCCCCAGGACCCACGTAATCAGATGGACAAGGTGGCACGTGTGTCTGGAGTTCATTTGCACTGGCTAGAGGCCCTGGTACGCCCATTCTCTCTCTATCTTCTCTTGCTCTCTCTCTCTCTCCTCCTACTCTCTCTCAAATAAATAAATAAATATAATATTTTTTTAAAAGAAAATGTGTTTTGAAGTCACAAGGAAGAGGAACACACCGTTAACAATGAAGTTGGTGTGTGGACATAAATTAAAACATAACTAGTGGGCTGGAGAGATTGGCTTAGTGGTTAAGGCACTTGCCTACAAAGATAAAGGACCCAGGTTCAATTCCCCAGGACCCACATTAGCCAGATGCACAAGGGGGCTCACGTGTCTAGAGTTCGTTTGCGGTGGTTAGAGGCCCTAGCACGCCCATTCCCTCTCTCTCCCCCTCTTTCTCTGTCAAATAAATAAATAAAAATATTAAAAGAAACATAACTAGTAATTAGGGTGTGTGTGCGTGCATTCACGCACACACACAGGCATCCACATGCACGCATCTCTTTACAAGGGAGCACAAGGACTGGGGAGATGACTCAGTGGGTATGAACGCTTGCACAAGGGTCTGAGACTGCCCAGTTCAACTCTACAGCAGCCCCCCCAAAAAAATCTGGGTATGGCCATACATGGGAGGGGGATGGGGCAGTGACTGGATAATCTCTGTGGCCTACTGATGGAAATATACAGCAGCTTTGGGATGAGGGAGAGACTCTATCTCAAGAAAATATGCAAATGAAAGCTGGTGGGACGCCTTTAATCCCAGCACTCGGGAGGCAGAGGTAGGAGGATTCTGAGGCCACCCTGAGACTACATAGTGAATTCCAGGTCAGCCTGAGCTAGAGTGAGACCCTACCTCGAAAAACAAAAAAAAAAAAAAAAAGAAAAAAAAAAGAAAATATGCAAATGAAAGCTGGAGGAAGAATGCCTGACATTCTCCTCTGGCCTCTGCAGGAATCATCTGTACACACATGCACACACATGCGTGCATGCACTACACACATCACAGCATATACCACAACACACATGCTCTAAACACACATACATGCAAAAGAAGAAAGAAAGAAAGAAAGAAAGAAAGAAAGAAAGAAAGAAAGAAAGAAAGAAAGAAAGAAAGGAAGGAAGGAAAGAAGGGAGGGAAGGAAAGAAGGAAGGAAGGGAGGGAGAAAGGGAGGGAGGGAGGGAGGGAGGGAGGGAGGAAGGAAGGAAGGAAGGAAGGAAGGAAGGGAAAAAGAAAAAGAGAGAGGGAGCACGAGTCCCTTCTGAGAGAATTTAAGCTCAGAGGCTGGTTGACCAGTTCCCAGCTCCCATCAGTGTCAAGAGTTTCCCAGAAGCCACAAAGTCTGAGGGGCAGTTTCAGGAAGTTCCCAAGGCTAGGAAGCAGCTGAAGGGAAAACAGACCCTGTGTGCTGTGTCTCAACTGGTCAGAGCTGTGAGGCTGAGGCTGCCAAGCAGCCACTGGGAATTCTTCCAGGCTTTCCTCTCGGTGCTCCTCCCCTCTGGCCTAGGGTGTTCACAGTTATGCAAAAGGAGGTCCCAAGGGAATGACACCCAGTCGCTGCCAGCCTGTGTGCTGTGTCCATTTTTCCCTTATCCCTAGCCTGGAGACAAGGCCATCTTGCCATGTGCCACGTCTCCAGAGCCTTATATAAACGGGCAGGACGCACAGAAAGGGAGCTGCTCTCTGCCCGCTGTGGCCGAGCCGTTCAGTGGCTTCCGAGCACCATCGTGAGTGATGAGCCGTTGCAAGGCCGGCTGTGTCCAGTGAACCAGGAATCAGTTCCAGCAGCTCACTTGACGGCCCCAGCCCCTGCCAGTCCTCTTTGTATATCTGAGTTGTGCCTTCAGTTTCTCCCCTGTTTCTGTTTCTTGGATGGAAACTAGAGACCAGAGTGGGCATCAGCAACCAGAGATTTGGGATGACTTCAGTGCCCTGATGGTCACCTGAGGCCTTTCCCTGGTGTGTGCTCTCTCCCCTGTGCCAGGCTGGACTGCCCACTCACTGGCTCCTGAGAGAGTAGAGAAGGCCACAGGGATAGCCCTAGAGGACTGTCTGCTACCTCGGTTCTGGTCCTGCCATTCACACGTCCTGGGAAGCATGCTTTTGAATGTTGTGTTTGTTTCTGCCCAGGCTGTTGGGGTGAGGGAAGGGTGTGCTTGCTAGAATCCCTGTGGGTTCAGAGGAAGGACAGGAAGATGTGTGTGTAGAGCTAAGGAAAACTTCCTATAACCCAAGGCTGAAGAAATTTAAAAAAAAAAAAAATTGTAAAGGCCATAGGAAGGAAGTCAAACAGTGGCTTGGCCCAAGTAGAGGGAGGTCACTGTGCTGCCCAGGAGAGCTCATCAGGTCTTCCTAAGATGTGCTTGGGCACTGCCAAGCAGGTATTTTCCAACAGATGCCCCAAAGGCATCAACTCCACTGAAAGTAAAGAGACGTGTTAAATTACTAATAGACAAGAGCTATATTAAATCTGTGTATTCAAGATTACACTCTGTAGAGCTTAATGAATTAACCACCTGCTCTGAAAAAAAAAAAAAAAAAAAAAACTCCCTAGAGAAGTAATGTTGGCCCAAGGGCTATACAAAGTTCAAGATTCCGGCCTTGGGCTAGTGATGTAGCCCAGTTGTTAAGAGTACTTGCCTAGCAGGCACCAAGCCCTTGGTTTGATTTCAGGCTCCATATAAACCACATATAGAGGCACACACCTATAATCCCAGCACTGGGAAGGAGAGGCAGGAAGATCAGAAATTCAAGGTCATCCTCAGCTACATAATGTTTGAGGCCAGCCTGGGCTATGTAAAATCCTATCTCAAAAAAAGAAAGAAAGAGAGAGAGGGGGAGGGAGGGAAGGAGGAAGGAAGGAAGGAAGGAAGGAAGGAAGGGAGGAAGGAAGGAAGGGAGGAAGGGAGGAAGGGAAAAATCTAGGTTCTAGATTCTAACTGGTCCCACCAAGCTTCTTATGGTTTAGGCTGTAAGGGGGCTTTGGAAGGTACTGGGCTGGAAGACCAGGATTATATAGTCACCCTGATGTTTTTTTTTTTTTTTTTTGGGAGAGAGACACAGAGAGAGACAAAGAGGGAGAAGGAGACAGATAAAGATGGAGACGCCAGCAGCCTCTCAGCTGCTGTGAAGAAAATCCAGATGCATGCGCCCCCTTGTGGTCAAGTGCAGCATTGTGCCCTTGTGTCACTTTGCATCTGGCTAAACGTGGGACCTGGAGATTGGAACCACCGGAGATTGGAACCAGCGTTCTTAGGCTTAGGAGGCAGGTGCCTTAACCGCTAAGCCATCTCTCCAGCCCAATTTTTTTTATTTAAGAGAGGAAAAGAGTCAGGCAGAGAGAGAGAATGGGCACACCAGGGCTTCCAGCACTGCAAAGAAACTCCAGATGCATGTGCCACCTTGTGCATCTCGTTTGGGGAATTGAACTGAGGTCCTTTGGCTTTGCAGGCAAGCTTCTTAACCGCTAAGCCATCTCTCCAGCCCGTCACCCCGAATTTTAGCCGACATCCTTCCAGGATCTGGCCGTGTGGTTTTCCCAACTATCTTTTGTTGAAAAGCAGAAATCTATCCCAATAGCAAGTTCCCCATTCTGCCAGTGCTTTTCCTGTAACTGGAAGGGGTTTGAATCCTCACCCTTCCCATCCCTGCCTTGGGTTCCAGGTTACCATACATGTTTGCATAGGCAGAAAATTTGTCCAAAATATAACCTAATCATTTCCAGGTCTCCTCCTCTGAGAAGGCCACTGTCTCTACGGGTTTCTGCTCCAGCTCTGAAGGCAGTTCCACTGCTGGGCTGAACCTCCAGACCAGACACAGTTGATGGGAGGAAGGGATTTATTTCAAGCTTACAGATCCAAGGGAAGTTCCCTAATGGCAGAAGTTGGCTCCCTTTCACAGATCTATGCAGAGAAAAACCACAAGCAGCACCACAAAAGCAAGCACAAAAACCAACGGGAGTGGGTGGGCTGGAGAGATGGCTTAGCAGTTAAGGCACTGGCCTGCGAAGGCTAAGGACCCATGTTCAAATATCCAGATCCCACATAAGCCAGACACACAAAAGTAAGGCAGGTGCGCAAGGTCGCATATGCACACAGGGTGGTGCATGTGTCTAGAGTTCAATTACAGTGGCTAGAGGCCCTGACATGCCAATTCTTTCTCACACACATTAAAAAAATAAGCCAGGGGCTGGAGAGATGGCTTGGTGGTTAAGGTGCCTGCCTCCTAAGCCTAAGAACACTGGTTCCAATCTCCAGCGGTTCCAATCTCCAGGTCCCACGTTTAGCCAGATGCAGTGACACAAGGGTGCAATGCTGCACTTGACCACAAGGGGGCGCACGCATCTGGATTTCATTCACAGCAGCTGAGAGACTGCTGGCACACCCATCTCTGTCTGTCTCCCTCTCACTCTCTGTCTGTCTCTCTCTGTGTCTCTCTCCAAAAAAAAAAAAAATAGGCCAGTCAGTTGAGCTTTCCTCAAAAAAAAAAAAAAAAAAAAAAAAAAAAAGGATCCTGGCAGAGCTTGCTCTGCATACCTTAGTCTGGAATTCAGATCCACCCTCTTAGGACTGGACCCCAGGGTCCACCAACAGTGACACCTCTGCCAGCCAGGTGGCTGGAAATCCAAGTTACAGCTTTAATAAAACACTTGACTCTATTTGAGGGTCATAAAGTCAAAGTACCACAGTTACCTCCCTGGGGTACAGTAAGCACTATGGGTGTCTGGGGAATGCCACCAAGAGAAAAGTTTATGCATGAGTGTAGAAGCTAGAAGGACCTTAAGTCCAGGAAAGAAGTCTGTGTGTAGAGAGCCCGTTAGCTCTAAGGCCAAATGTCTGGAGCAGTGACTAGAGTTGAGAGGACAACATGAGCGCCCCTGGAATCCAACCCTCAGAAAGGTAGGACCCTCACTGGCTGAGCTTGGAGGAGGGGGAACCTCTGAAAAGAAAATCCAGGCACCATGATTTAGAAAAGGAAAAGGAAAGGAAAGGGAAGGGAAGGGAAGGGAAAGGGAAGGGAAAAGAAGAGGAGAGGAGAGGAGAGGAGAGGAGAGGAGAGGAGAGAGGAGAGGAGAGAGAAGAGAAGAGAAGAGAAGAGAAGAGAAGAGAAGAGAAGAGAAGAGAAGAGAAGAGAAGAGAAGAGAAGAGAAGAGAAAAAGGCCAGACATGGTGGCTCATACCTTTAATCCCAGCACTCGGGAGGCTGAGGTAGGAGGATTGCCATGAGTTCAAGGCCACCCTGAGAATACAGAGTGAATTCCAGATCAGCCTGGGCTAGAGTGAGACCCTACCTCAAAAAAAGAAAAGGAAAGGAAAGGAAAGGAAGGAAAGAAGAAAGAAAGAGGAAGGGGAGGGAAGGGAAGGGAAGAAGAGAGGAGAGGAGAGGAGAGGAGAGGAGAGGAGAGGAGAGGAGAAGGGATCCTGAGCAAGCCAAAACCAAAGAGTCTCCATACCAGCCATACCTTGTTCTCTTCCCTCCATGTCCCTCCGCTTACCTTCCCTGCAACTTCTGATTATAAAAGGACCAACAAATCATTTTATTTTATTTATAAATATTTTATTTATTTATTTGAGAGAAAGAGAGGATGGGCGCACCAGGGCTTCCAGCTGCTGAAAACGAACTCCAGACGCATGTGCCACCTTGTGAATCTGGTCCTGGGGAATTGAACCTGGATTCTTTGGCTTTGCAAGCAAGCGCCTTAACTGCTAAGCCATCTCCCCAGCTCCAAATCTCCATTTTAGAGGGTAAAATCTGTAAGCTGGTTGACCGTTGTAAACGGGTCTCTTTCTGGACTTTCTCATCCTGGAATCCAGATGTAAGAGGGAAACAGCAGGTAGCTTGCTATCTGGTTCTCCCTGTCACCTGTCTGTGATATCTGTCTTCCCACACCCAGCAAGGGGCTGTGGGACTTCAACCCACCCGTAAGAGGAATCTTCTCCTCCAGCCTACACACCTGTGTTGCAGCCTGATTTCTGCTTTGGTTCTGCACTTCCTGTTTTATTTCTGAACAGTCGCAACTTGCCCTGGGCAGGCACAGCCCGTGTGAATAGTAGGTAGCCAACCTGTATGCCAACCTGCACCCAACCTGCACCCCTGGTTGCCCCTGGCCCTAGTGGAAGGTGGCTCCCTGCCTCCCCCCCCCCCCAGTTATCACCCTCTACCTCCCCAACCTGGCTGGCTACATTCTATGTTCCTGCTGTCAATTGCAGAAATGTGAACTGTGTATGAAGAGGCCCTGGGCTGGAAGATAGGAATCTATGACTAGATGCCCACCGCTCTGGGAACCCTCAGGCATCCACACCAAAAAGCTCCTTTGGAACAGTGAGGAAAGCAAACACACGCCATATTCTGGCTCTCTTGAATCTGTTTCTGTGCTAGCCACCCAGAAGATGGAACTAGATCCTAGTCTTCAGGCTTCCTGTGATTGCTCGACCTATTCCAAGTGGTCCCTAGGAGGTCAGAATCCGTGCCCCTGTCTTGCCAGCTCCAATCCAAATAAGAACCTCTGTGAAATGCCCTTCCTGTGGCCACTGGGACAAGATATTGTCCATGAGAAGTTTCTCACACACCTCAGTGTCCTACAGGTGACTAGCCAAGAAAGTACAGGAGCTGCCTAGTGTAGGACAAGGTTCAACCCAGATGTCTCCTTCTCATTATTTTTTTATGCCTGGCATTTGTTACTGTCCCTGTTGTCTTAAAAGCAGGGGTACTAAAATAAGTAATCTATGTTCAGGTTTAGTGACCAAAGATTTTTTTTTTTTAATCTGACTTAGTTTTTACTGCTCCCACATTTTCTCCTTTTCCAAAGAGAAAATGTTTAATGGCTGAGTTTTAATATTTCATAATGGTGAGTCTTTTTAAGTCAGTCGTGGTTTTCAACTTCAGACTGTAAAATAGTAATATTCTTTGTTATACAAAATTCTTACGGATTCATGAGGAAAAAAAAGAATATACTAATTAAAGAATGGGTATGAATAGGCAATTCACAGGAGATGAAATTCAAGTGGCCAATTAACATGAAAAATGTTCAACCACACTGGTAATCAAAAACAAAAATTAAAACAGGCACTGAGTATTTTTCACCTAACAAAGTGGCAAATGTTTACAAATTAATAATAATACCCAGTGTTGATAAGGAAGAAGTAAACCAGACTCTCTTCCAGGCCAGTGGATTTATAGATCAGGCTCCTCGTCTAATGGATGTTGCAGTACCATGGGTACGTGTGGGGTGTATGTGGTGTGTGTGTGTGTGTGTGTGTGTGTGTGTGTGTGTGTCTATGTCAGAGAACAACCTCAGGTGTCATTCCTCAGGACCTACGTAACTTCCAAGCTAATCTTTTTAAAAATTTTTTTAAGTTTTTAAAAATATTTTAGGAAGGTCTTTCATTCTAAACATGGCTGCCTGGGCAGTACAGGCCACATGGCAGTGTGTCCAGGTGGTGATTGGTCGATTGATTTTGTCAGACAGCCAGTGAGCTGAGAAAACGCTTTGCTCAGTTTGGCCACATACAAAAATGCGCTGTACCTTTTGACAGAGCAAGTGGCTTTCACAGAGGTGTGGGTTGGGTTCAATTCTCTTCACAAGGAAGGATTTCAGAATGCAATACAGCAGGAGAAAACATTATTTGTGGAGTAAAGCCCCATGTTCAAGTTCAGTGACCCAAACTTTTGCAAGGGGATCAAACAGCTGATGAAGAGAAAGATTTCTGAGATTACTAATGAACTACCCATTAAACATATGTAACTGAAAAAAAATTTAACCACATGTCTAGGCCAATGCCTTTAAGAATGCCTTTAGCTGGGCGTGGTGGCGCACGCCTTTAATCACAGCACTTGGGAGGCAGAGGTAGGAGGATCGCGGAGAGTTCGAGGCCACCCTGAGACTACATAGTGAATTCCAGGACAGCCTGAACCTACCTCGAAAAACCAAAAAAAAAAAAAAAAAAAAAGTCTGTAATCTCAGCACTCAGGAGGCAGAAGTAGGAGAATGGCTGTGAGTTTGAGGCAAGCCTGGGACTACAGAGTGAGTTCCAGGTCAGCCTGGGCTAGAGCTATACCCTACCTGGGGGGAAAAAGGTATTCCGCCCTATCTTTTCAGTTTCATATCTCATGATGCATATATTTAGTGCATATTTTTAACTAAAATAGTATGAAGTCTGAATGATTTTTATTTTCTTCCTCATTCACATCTGAATTTTCTAAAGTCTTTATTGCACACTTAATGTTTTTATAGTTCAAGTTTTTCTTTTTAAATTTAAAGATAAATAAAGGTGGACATGGTGGCACACGCCTTTCATCCCAGCACTTAGCAGGCAGAGGTAGGAGAATCACTGTGAGTTTGAGGCCACCCTGAGACGACATAGTGAAGTCCAGGTCATCCTGGACTAGAAGAGCAAAAGACTCTACCTCAAAAAACCAAAAGGGAAAAAAGGAAGATAAATAATCATTTGGCAACCGTGCTAGAGCTAAGGTACATGAAAACCCACTTTGGTTTGATTTTTTTTTTTTTTTCCTGAGCCAAAATCTAAAAGAATCAGAAAACATGTGAGACCGCCTGTCTTTCCGGAAGTCTCCAGGTGCTGAGAAGAATGATGAAAAGACAAGGTTTCTGCAGGTTTTCATTTTGCCACCTACACCCTTTTATTGAAATCTCTCCTCATAGATAGGAACGGTAACTACTGACACGTCCCGGCGGAGTTTTAATTTCTATCATGAAGCTGGCATTACTTTTTTTTTCTTTATTTCTTACAAAATCCTTTTAACTTTTACTTGTACCCCTCCTCCTCCTGACTGAAAGATAGACTTCATGATGGCTTAGGACAAGGTTGGCCTCAGATGACTTAGGGATGTCATCTACACCCAAGGAAGTTTCCTTTTTCCTCTTCTGCATTCTTTGTTTTCCCCCTTTTCCCCTACACCCTTCTTTTTAAAGGGTATGGTCATTTCTTTGCCCATGCCTCTCTCTCTTTCTCTGTGTGTGTGCGTGTGAGTGTGTTGCTGGGCATCAAAACCAAACCCTTAGCTGGGCGTGGTGGCGCACGCCTTTAATCCCAGCACTGGAGAGACAGAGGTAGGAAGATTGCCATGAGTTCAAGGCCACCCTGAGACTACAGAGTGAATTCCAGGTCAACCTGGGGTAGAGCGTGACCCTACCTCGAAAAAACAAACAAACAAACAAAAAAAAAAAACTTTGCACGTGCTAGTGCCCTGCGCTGAGTGTGGCACGCCAGCCTGCCTGTGCCTATGGAATGTTGGTGTCTTCAGGATGCCACAGCCACAAGTAGCAAGAGAGCTGCTTCCTCCGAGGTGTCGACATGGCTGACAATGAAAAGATTCATTTGGCTCTGAAAGGACTGCGACATCACTGCAGAATTTGGTCTGCTCTTGTCGTGAACATGTCACCACCACTTTCCCTTCTCCACCTCTGGGGTGTGCGGCGAGGCAACATCTTTGAAAGCAAGCTACTAGTGACAGTTTTACCAACTGTACTTCGGTAACAGAGATGAGGACCAAGCTGTTGCTTGAGCTTGAGTGGTTATTTTTTTTTTTTTTTTTTACTTTTTATTTATTTATTTGTTTTGGCTCATGAGTGTGCACCTTGGGGTTAGAACTCCTGATGGCATTTGGGCCATGACTCCACACGGTCCTGTGGTCTACCTTTAGGTATTGTTGAGGTGGCTGATCTCCCTAGTTCGCCAAGCACAGAGCTTCTTGATTCTCGTTGAAAGCTGTTCTCTTGGCTTGGCAACCAAAAGAATTCAGGATCACACTGTGGTGAAGCATGAAAGGAAAGGACGTGAGGTTTCTAAAACAAGGAAGCTCGAAGAACGGCTGTGGCTGCCACTGGCAGAGCATTTCCCAGATGCTGGGGACACTTTACAGGGTTGGCTTTCTTGGTGGTCACATGAACTCTAGAAGGTAGACGGAATACTCTGTTGTGCCAGATGAGAGAGGTGAGGCTCCAGGGACTGAAATCCTATGCCCAAAGTTTCCATGCTTGTAACCACCGCTGGAGCTGATTTTGTGAACCCATGCGTGTTGTAGTTTACTGCACGGCCTCCCAGTTAAAGCATAGTAAAGTATCACCTTTAGTTACATTTGCACTATTGTTTTTGGCCTGGCCTGGCCTGGCCTGGGCTGAAGGCTTGAAAGCACTGCTCAGCAAGTACAAGGGCCTGGGTTCAATTCTTCAACATGAAGGGAAGAGAAAGTGTATATTCTAAGCTGGGCATGGTAGCTCATGCCTGTAATTCCTATACTCGGGATTACAAGAAAGGACCACCACAGGATCAAAGTCAGCCTGAGCTACAGGATGAGACCCTCTCTCAAAAAAGAAGGAGGATGGACAGGAGAGATGGCTTAATGGTTAAGGCACTTACCTGCAAAGGCTAACAACCCGAGTTCAATTCCCCAGTAGCCACATAAAGCCAGATGCACAAAGTGGCTCATGCATCTGGAGTTCGTCTGCAGTGGCTGGTGTCCATTCTCTCTGTCTTTCTCTCTCTGCTTACAAATAAATAAAGCAAAAAATATTTTTTAAAAAAAAAGGAGAAGAGGAAAAGGAAGAGGAAGAACAGGAGGAAGAAGAAGAAAAGAAAAAGAAAATAAGATGAAACTATCGATCTGACCTGGAAAATAAATTTCCATCAGAGTTACCTCTGATGTGTTGTAGCAGACAGCTTTAGGTTCGCTGAGATGAACTTCCAGACCAGGCGCAGTTATGGAGGAAGGGATATTATTTATTGAAGCTTACAGAGCCTGGGGAAGTTCCATAATGGCAGAAGAAGCTGGCCTGCCTTCACAGGACCAAACACAGAGAGCAAAAGCCACAGCCAAAAGCCAAAGCACACCTCTGGAACTCCAGCTAGGCACACTTTACATATCTTTAGATTGAAATCCTAAACCCACCACCACACCTTAATATCCACCCAGTGACACTGCCTCCAGCCAGGTGGCTGCAGATGCAAACTATAAACTAATAAAACACTTAATATATTGGGGGCCATCTATTCAAACTACCACATGTGTACACCTATATCTTGCCTAGATAGCAGGGTCACGGAAAGAGCTTGTGAAGCACAGGTTCCTGACCCCACCCCAGGGGTGGGTGGGACCAGTCTGCTTCTAGCTGCAGAACTTGGGACTTCTAAATGGAGTAACACTGGCTGCTACCCAAAGGGCCAAGGTGGGGAGTAAAGACCACGTGGTGCCACATCTGCATCGAACTTCTGACCTTGACGATTAGTGAGTAGCTTGGGTGAGCTACTGAGTCTCTCTGGGCTTGCTTACTCATCTTGAAAATAAGGATTTGCACAGTAGCTACTACATAGAGTTGTGGGATTAGCTGAGCTAAGCCACGTGAAGTACTTAAATTGATAGCTCTTAATCAGGGTTTGCTTTAATTACACATGGAAACATGCTGTCCTGGGGTGAAGCAAGTGCTCTGGCCTTGAACTTAGACACTTTGAGATCCTGTCTCAGCCACTTCTCTAAGCACTGGGTATCTACCCTGAGGGAGATCCGAGCCCTGTAAGACCTTAGAGCATCTGGGGATTTGAAGGTTTACCCCTGAGGCCTCCTGATCAGGGTATCCTGAGAACACTCACGTGGCCCGTGTCTGCCAAGACTCACGTAGAGACCAAGTGGCAGGGCCCTGTGCCCACCGGCCTGTGGAGTCCAAACCTTTCCCCCTTTGGGCCCAGTCCCTGTATTGCTATTGCACCAGCTATAGTTCAAAGGTTTCAGACTCGGGTTATTTTGTGGGTGTTTTCCCCCCTCACCCACTATAGCTCTCTTTTGTTTTTGTTTTTTGTTTTTTGAAGTAGGGTCTCACTCTAGCTCAGGCTGACCTGAAATTCACTGTGTAGTCTCAGGGTGGCCTTGAACTCACAGCAATCCTCCTACCTCTGCCTTCCAAGTACTGGGATTAAAGGCATGCACCACCACGCCCAGCTGAGACGATAGCTCTTTATGTAACTTCTATCTTGTAAGTTCCATGAACTCTCCTTGCTAGAATGTAAGACAAGCTGGCAGTCATCCTCAGGGACCCTGGGCAGTAGCCCTGACCGCCCTGTTGTTTGACTCCTCCACTGGGTACTGACACAGCCCCAGCATGCACACAGGGCGGTTGTTCATTGCCCTCAGAGGCCAGCCCACCACCTTATTCAGTGGCAGTACCCTACTTTAGAGGCTTGTTTGAGGACCCAGAGGTAATCCTCAAGTCAGCAGCGTCAGTATCACCAGGCTCCATCCCTCAGTGGCTTAAGGTTTATGTTTTGGGGGTTAGAGAGAAGGTTCAGGCACTTAAGGGCACTTGCCATGGTTTCAGTTCCCCAGTGCCCACATAAAGCCAGATGCACAAAGTGACGCATATGTCTGGAGTTAATTTGCAGTGGCACTCGGCCCTGATGTGCTCATTCTCATTTATTCTCTCTATTTCTGTCATTCTTTCTCTTTCTCTCTCCCCCCCCAACCCCTCACAAATAAATAAGTAAAATGCTTTTTTAAGAAGATGTGTGTTTTGTTATTTAATCGGGAATGAGAGAGAGAGAACTGGTCAGCAAGGAGATGATGGTCATTATAAACACAGGGGCTGGAGAGATGGCTCAGTGGCTAAGGCGTTTGCCTGCAAAGCCAAAGGACCTTGATTCGATTCCCCAGGACCCATGTAAGCCAGATACACAAGTTGGTGCATACGTCTGGAGTTTGTTTACAGTGGCTGGAGGCCCTGGCACACCCATGCTCGCCCTCTCTCTCATTCTCTCTCTCTCTATCTTGTGCTCTCTCAAATAAATAAATAAATAAATTTTAAAGACAGTTAGTTATACAGTCGCCCATAGGCAGGGCACACCCCCTGCATACAGACCTACATGGGAAGATCGTGGCTGTATTGGGAAGCAGGAGCCGAAGGACAAAGTGTAGGTTGAAGTTGTTACTGGCGTTTCCATAGGAAAGAACAGACAGGGACTGGAGAAGCTGCTGTAGAACTGACTAGTTTGAATCACCACAGGGGGCTCAGGGTGTAGGGGCTGTCCCTTGTGGTGTGGGATGAGACCCTGAGATGATGGGGGTGGACAGGGATCCAGAACATAAGGGCTAGATGAAGGACGTGACTGAGGGTTTTGGACTTTGGAGTGGAAGGCTTGCATATAACAGGCACATTTATGGGCCAGTCCTTTTACCCTTTCCAGGAAGTCCTTAGCCTTGGGAGGAACAGGCCTTAATTAAGATACCAAAGCATTAAAAATACAGGAAAATATGAAAGCATTATTAGCATAAATTGACCAAATCTAACTTTTTAAAAATATATTTTGGGGCTGAAGAAATGGCTTAGCTGTAAGATGTTTTTGCAAAGTCAAAGGACCCAGGTTCCATTCCCCAGGACCCATGTAAGCCAGATGCATAAGGTGGCGCATGCATCTGGAGTTCATTTGCAGTGGCTGGAGGCCTTGGTGTGCTCTCTCACTCTCTCTCACTCTCATAAATAGATAATAAATAAAATATTTTAAATATATATATTTTTATTTGCAATGAGAGAGAGAAATGGGGGCTTCAGGGCATCCTGCCACTGCAAATGAACTCCAGATGCCACTTCATGCATCTGGCTTTATTTACATGGATGGGTACTAAGGAATTGAACCTGGGCCATCAGGTTTTGCAAGCAAACACTTCTAACTGCTGAGCCATCTCTTCAGCCCCAATTCTATCTTTTAACAGGATCCTTGGGTGAAGTTTGAGCTCTGCTCTAGGGCACCTGCTGGATGTTTTATATTAAAAACAACAGGTGTCCTAAGCCTTTCTTGTATGTAGACTAGACAGTGACTGGGATTGCAAGACTAGTTACATGAAATGAAAAGCAGAGACAATGCTTCTGAACATTGGCATAGCCTTCCATCTCTTGGGCATATGCTAATAACAATAACATTCTTTTTTAACATATTTTATTTTTTTATTTATTTATTTGAGAGAGAGAAAGAGGCAGAGAGAGAGAGAGAGAAGGAAAGAACAGGCATGCCAGGGCCTCTAGCCACTGCAAACCAACTCCAGATGCATGCACCCCCTTGTGCCTCTGGCTTACATGAGTCCTGGAGCATTGAACCAGGATCCTTTGGCTTTGCAGGCAAACCGCTTAACTGCTAAGCCATCTCTCCTGCCCAACAATACCATTCTTTTGAGTATTATGAATAGTGAGTACAGCAGATAGAGTTGGCATGCTGTGCAAACAGATGATGCTATTTTTTATAATAGAACTTATTTAGATGGAGGAAACTTACCAGCTCATCAGAGGATAAAGATAAAAACCAATATTTTTATCTCATTGCACAATGGGAAATCCAGTCAATAAATTATCCAATAAAGCCCCAGTTTCCTCCAAGTGAATAACACTCCAATTTCCTTTATGGGAGCAAAAAAAGTATCTCCTTAGGTGAGCAATATGACTCATGTTTATCGTCACAGGCAAACACTCCCCTGGAAGGAGTCCTGTGTAGACCAAGAAAAAGGCAGTTAACTGCACTGAGGAAATGCAGGCAGGAGGAGGTACACCAGGGCCTCCAGCCACTATAACCAAATTCCAGACACATGTGCCACCTTGTGTTCATGTGTGATCTTGCGCATGAGTCACCTTGTGCATCTGGCTTACGTGGGACCTGGCAGGTCGAACATGGGTCCTTAGGCTTCACAGGAAAGTGCTTTAACCACTAAGCCATCTCTCCAACTCCAAATAAATAATATATTTTTAAAATAAATAAATAAAAATAAAGGCAGGGACAAGAGACCCCAAAAGTGAGTTACTTGTATGAGGCTCTGGAATTCTTTGAGGCAGAGTCAAGACGGCAGGCACCGGGTCAGCCCTTCTCCCGGACCCTGAACAGTGTTCCCCTCCTCTCCCTTTCTCCTCTCCTGTGAGCAGAGCATCTCCTTCCTCTGAGGTCACAGCCCAAACCTTGGACCCAGTCTGCCACTTCTGACAACGGATTTTGCTTCTGTGCTTTATTTATTTACATGCGGCCTTGTTGTAAAAGGATTTAGGACTGCTGGAAAGTTGCAAACAGTAGAGCTAGAGAGAATAAATGTCAAGTAAGTGAGAAAGAGGAGACAAGGAAGTAGCCACATGGCCATTGCCCTACTGCCAGGGCTGTGGAGTGGCCAGCCACTGAGAGGGATGGGTGATGATTTTTGTGCCCATGTCCCCTCGACTCAGGACATCAACGGATTTTTTTTTTTCAGGCTGGCTTTAGACTCTCTCCCCTTTGGTGACACACACAGGCACCCTTTAAGATCATACTGAGAATTCTCTGCAGGGGCTCATTTTTTTAATTTATTTGCAAGCAGAGAGAGAGAGATAGAAGAGAGACAAAGAGAGAACGGGCACACCAGGACCTCCAACCACTGCAAACAAACTCCAGATGCATGTGCCCCTTGTGCATCTGGCTTGCGTGGGTACTGGGGAATCGAACCTGGATCCTTTGACTTTGCAGACAAACGCCCTAACTGCTAAGCCATTTCTCCAGCACCCAGGGATCATGTTTGCAGGGTGTTGCCAGCATAGTGATGTTGGCAATGACAAGGGTGTTATTGTTGTTGCTCCTTTTTTTGTTGTTTTGTTTTGTTTTTCGAGGTAGTGTCTCACTCTAGCCCAGGCTGACCTAGAATACACTCTAGTTCCAGACTGGCTTTGAACTCACGGCAATCCTCCTACCTCTGCCTCCCAAGTGCTGGGATTAAAGGCGTGCATCACCATGCCCTGCTGTTGTTCTTTTAAGGCTAAATAAGACAGTAGGGCCAGGTCTTACCTAGAACCTTCAAAACATTAGAACTGTCCAGAGCAGGTGACCTTCTTGGCCCCTTTGTTGTTTGTTTGTTTTTCCACACAGTGTATTTTTCTTTTCCTGCAGTGCACAGGATCCATCCCAGGGCTTCTCAGAAGTGGTCTACCACTGAACCACACCCACAGCCCTGTCTTGGTTTCCTTGGTATGACCAGCAAGCTGTCAGAGGGAGGCTCAGATGCAGCCAAACAGACCCCATCCCCTGGCCCTTCCCCACGCCCTGCTCATTCATTATCTGTCTGCACTGTTTTGACCTCTCTGAGCATCCATCATCCCCGCTGCTTTCACGTCTCCTTTCATCCTCCCAGCTCTCAGGACCTCTGCCTCCCCCACAGACATGCCTTGGTTGAATGAACACCCTGACTCTCAGAGCTTTGACCTCTTAGAATCCAATCCATATCTGACGAATCCAAGCCAAGCCCAGCTGGGATCCCAGGATCCAAGATGGCTCTTGCCTTGGAGATACTTGTGCATTTTGGAGCTGTTCTGGTAACTAGCATTGATTTGCTCCGAGGAGCTAAATGCTCTGCTGTGCGCAGGATAGTTCGACCCAGTGAAGAATTAACCCACCTAGAATGCCAGATGCATTCCCACTGATAGACACTGCTAAGAACGCAAGGAAAGTAAATATTTACAAGTACAGGAGCATCACAACATCCACTCTGCAGATCTCTTGGTTTATGCCCAAGAGTTTAGTGGGAGGAAATCACTAAATTATTTTTATCTACACAGTGTGGTCAGAAAGAATTACTTTCTGCGGGGTCAGGCTCTGCTGGGAATAGTTTATTTCATTAGGCTAGAGACCCACAGTCGGATCAAGCTGGAGTTCTCCTCGGGTCATTTGTTGCTGTGCATCTGGGATGCCGTAACTTTTCAGTTTAGATGGACTCCTTGGAGTTAGCAAGGGCTCCATGAACCACCAGCACAGGCCGTCCTGTGGGCAGCTGAGGGATGCTAGAGGCTGGCATAGCATCCTTGAGTGGGAACTGGCTGCATTTGGAAAAATCTCTCCAGTGCCTCCCATCCCCACCCCCAACAGGCAAAGCAAAGTGCTCAGAATTAAGTAATCTATTGCCTTTCAGAAAAAAAAAAAAAAAAAAAAAAAAAAAAAAAACAACTATGAGGGCTGGAGAAATGGCTTAGTGGTTAAGGTGCTTGCCTATAAAGCCAAAGGACCCAAGTTTAGTTCCCCAGGACCCACGTAAGCCAGATGCACAAGGGGGCGTATGCATCTGGAGTTCATTTGCAGCAGCTGGAAGCCCTGGCATGCCCATTCTTTCTCTCTGTCTCTCTCCATGCCTATTTCCTCTCTCTCTCTCTCTCTCTCTCTCTCTCTCTCTCTCTCTCAAATAAATAAAGAACAAAATTAAAAAAAATAAAAAACTGTGAGCCAGGTGGCTCATTCCTTTAATCTCAGCCCTCAGGAGGCAGAGGTAGGAGGATCACTATGAGTTTGAGGCCAGCCTGAGACTACATAGTGAATTCCAGGTCAGCCTGGACTAGAGTGAGACCCTACCTTGAAAAAAAAAACCAACTATGACATTCTTAGGCTTAAGAAATTGTTTTAAACCAGTAACTAAAAGAAGCAATTAAAAGTTAGCTAGTCTTCAGACCACTGGAGACTGCTGCCCGCTGGCCCCGGCACCTTTGCTTGCTTTACTGTCGACGGACTAATTATTTCCTGATTTATTCATTTGTTATCTAGCACATTCTGAGTGCACATTAGGTGGCAAGACTGAAACAAAGTCCCCCAGTCTTTTCAGTGTAGTCAAGGACTGAAGGGAACTAAGTCCATTGGTCATTACGGACCCTTGTTCCAGGCACTGAGGTGGAGGTGAGCTCAGAGTGTTCTGGGAGGAAGGGAAGGGGACTTGTGTGAGGCCAGGCAAACGTGCAGGAGATAAAAATCTCCTGATATCTCATGTGTGCTATGTGTGAACTCGATCTCAGAAGAAAACAGGAGTTGGGCTGGAGAGATGGCTTAGGGGTTAAGGCACCTGCCTCCTAAGCCTAAGAACACCCATGCCATTCTCCAGGTCCCATGTTTAGCCAGACACAGTGATGCAAGGGTGCAATGCTGCACTTGCCCACAAGGGGGCGCACGCATCTGGAGTTTGTTCACAGCGGCTGAGAGGCTGCTGGTGCGCCCATTCTCTCTCTGTGTCTCTCTCCCTGACTCTCTCCAAAAAGAAAAAGAAAAGAAAACAAGAGGTTGACGAAGGTAAAGAATGGAAGGATGAATGGGCATTCCAGGGAAAGAACGCTGAGCATCAGGTCACAGAAGCGTGAAGCCAAGGCTCACAGTAGCCCAGGGTGGCAAATGGCACAAGCACATGTGGGACGGTGTCCAGTGAGCCAAGTGCCCCCAAAATCACCTCTGATATAGTATGTTGAAGTGCCAAAAATAAAATGGCATGTACATTTGATGGCATGGCATAAAGTTAGTAAAATTTAAAAATGGGGAGCTGGAGAGATGGCTTAGCAGTTAAGGCTCTTGCCTGCAAAGCCAAAGGACCCAGGTTCGACTCCCCACGTCTCTCGTAAGCCAGATGAACAAGGTGGTGCATGCATCTGGACTTTGTTTGCAGTGGCTGGAGGTCCTGGCATGCCCATTCTCTCTCTCTCTCTCTCTCTCTCTCTCTCTCTCTGCCTATTTCTGTATGTCTCTCTCAAATAAATAACTAAAAATAAAAGATATTTTTAAAAAGTGTGGTTAGAGCCAGGCATGGTAGCGCACGCCTTTAATCCCAGCACTCGGGAGGCAGAGGTAGGAGGATCGCTGAGAGTTCGAGGCCACCCTGAGACTACATAGTGAATTCCAGGTCAGCCTGAGCTAGACTGAGACCCTACCTCGAAAAACAAAAAAAAAAAAAAAAAAAAAAAGGTTAGGGGCCTGGTAAGGGCTTAAGTGAACAGAGCTCTTGGTTGGGATGTGTAAGGCCATGGGGTTCAATCCCCAGAAGTGAAGTTCAAGGGGAGCATGAAAAGGATAGTAAAAGGATTACTGCTCAATTTCTGCACAACCTGTTTATTTGCTATATCTGGGTAGTGAGAGAGTGTGCTCATGTTTGGAGTATGAAACACCTGGTGTGACTAACCTTGATGAACCTCTGTGCATCTGAACGTGGGATGATAATGCCAATCTCACTACATTATTATATTTTATCTATTTACTTATGTTGAGAGAGAGAGAAAGAGAATGGACATGCCAGGGCCTCCAGCCACAGCAAATGAACTCCAGGTGCAAGCGCCATCTTGTGCATCTGGCTTACATGGGTCCTGGGGAATCAGACCTGGGTCTTTAGACTTCACAGGCAAGTGCCTTAACCGCTAAGCCATCTCTCTATCCTCTCACTACTTTATTATGTGGGTGAGTGATGGAATCCCAGTGATTTTTATTACCAACTTACTACTTAGTGTTTTTTAAAATATCAGCTTAATCCAGGTCAGGCAACAGGTTGTGACCTGTAAGAACCCGTTGTCACTAATAGAATAAAGAACAATTGGGCTGGAGCAGTTAAGACACTTGCTTGCAAAGCCTAATGAACTGGGTTCAACTCCCTAGTACTGACATAAAGCAAGATGCACAAAGTGGTGCACGCATCTGGAGTTTGTTTGCAGTGGCAGGAGGCCCTGGCATGTCCATTCTCCCTCTCTTTCTCTCTTTCTTTCTCTCTCTCTATCTGCCTCTCTCTCTCTCTCTCTAATAAATAGAAAAAAATATTTCTTTTTAAAAAAAGATCATCTAAGGCTGGAGAGATGGCTTAGTGGTTAAGGCACCTGCCTATGAAGCCCAAGAATGCTTGTTCAAATCTCCAGGTCCTACGTTTAGCCAGACACAAAAAGTGATGCAAGCCTACAATATTGCACACGCACAGCACACACATCTGGAGTTTGTTCACAGCACCTGACGTGCCCATTCTCTCTTTGCCTCTTCCTCTCTCTCTTTGTCTCTCTCTCTCTCTCTCAAATAAAAAATTAAAAATAAAAGATCACCTATAATAGTTAATAAACAGCCAGGCATGGTGGTGCATGCCTTTAATCTCAGCAGTTGAGAGGCAGAGGTAGGAGGATCACTGAGTTCCAGGCCAGCTTGAGAGTACATAGTGAATTCCAGGTCAGCCAAGACTAGAATGAAACCCTACCTCAAAAAAAAAATAAAATAATAAAAAAAAGGACTGGAGAGATTGCTTCGTGGTTAAAGTGCCTGCCTGCAAAGTCTTAACGACCCATCTTCTATTCCCCAGTACCCACATAAAGCTAGATACACAAAAGGGCACATGTATCTGGAGTTAATTTGCAGAGGCTAGAGGCCCTGGTCTGCCCATTTCCGATCCACCAGTGCTCACTGTGGACTGACCTAAGGTGGTTTAGCCATGTGGAACTCAGGATTCCCAAAGCAGTTGGCAACACAAAGACTGTTAGTGTTAGTGACTCCCCTACCACCACACCCCAGGTTGAATGGACGTGGTCAGTAGATTCAGTTTTACTATAGATACAGAAATTTATCAAATAAACAACTTGGGGCTGGAGAGATGGATTAGCAGTTAAGGCTCTTGCCTGCAAAGTCTAAGGACCCAGGTTCAATTCCCCAGTACCCATGTAAGCCAGATGCACAAGGTGGTGCATGTGTCTGGAGTTTGTTTACAGTGGCTGGAGGCCCTGGCTTGCCCATTTTCTCTCCTCTCTCTCTCTCAAAACAAAGAACTTGGGCTGGAGAGATGGTTTAGCAGTTAAGGTGTTTGCCTGAGAAGCCAAAGGACTCAGGTTCGATTCCCCAGGACCCACGTAAGCTATATGCACAAGGGGTACATGTGTCTGAAGTTTGTTTGCAGTGGCTACAGGCCCTGTTGTGCCCATTCTCTCTCTATCTGTGTCCTCTTTATCTCTCTCTCTCTCTCTCTCTCTGCTTGCAAATAAATAAATAAATAATTTTTTTAAGAAATGAAGTAGAGGCAGGCATGGTGGCGCACACCTTTAATCCCGGCACTTGGGACGCAGAGGTAGGAGGATCACTGTGATTTCAAAGCTACCCTGAGAATACCAAGTGAATTCCAGGTCAGCCTGGGCTACGGTGAGACCCTACCTCAAAAAAAAAAAAATGGAGAGAGGGAGGGGATATGATGGAGATTGGAGTTCTAAAGTGGAATGGGGGGAGGGGAGGGAAATATCAGGTGGTCTTTTTTGTATGTAAGTATAAAAGTTGTCAATAAAAAATAATAATTAAAAAAAAGTAGGTGGCTGAGCTACCATGCCAGGCTTAAAAAAAAATTTTTTTTAAAGAACTAAAAAAAATACACAATTTATAAGTAGGGACAGTTAATTCAACCTGTTCCATAGGCTGGATTTAAAAAAAAAAAAAAAAAAGATCTTGGGGGCTGGAGAAATGGCTTAGCAGTTAAGGCGTCTTGCCTGCAAAATGTAAGGACCCTGATTCGAGTCCCCAGGACCCATGTAAGCCAGATGCACAAGCATCTAGAGTTTGTTTGCAGTGGCTAGAGGCCCTGGCATGCCCATTCTCTCTTTCTCTCTTATCTGCCTCTTTCTCTTTCTCTCAAATAAATTAATTAATTAAATATTTTTTTTAAACTCTCCTGCAAGGAATTCCAGTCATACTTTGCACAAAAGGTCCACTTAAGGCAGCTGAGTGAATTCTCTGGAGAGAGAACACTGCTTCTGGAACCAGCAGGAGACTCTTGTAAACAGTCCTAATTCAATGGCTGGGCCTGGGGCAGCACGCTGGATTCCAGCACCCTGTTCATACAAGGGTGGGGAGTGCCTATGGGCTTTTTACTGGGCCACATATCTTAAATACCTTTACCATCACCAACAAAGCCCCCACTGTAAATTGGACGTGGTGGCACATACCCATAATCCCAACACTGGGGAAGTGGGGATAAGGAGGATCAAAGTTCAAGGCCAGTCTGGGTAACGTGAGACCTTGTCTCAAAAATGTCATGTTTCTCCAGGTATGGTGGCGCACGCCTTTAATCCCAGCACTCGGGAGGCAGAGGTGGGAGGATCGCGGAGAGTTCAAGGCCATCCTGAGACTACATAGTGAATTCCAGGTCAGCCTGAGCTAGAGTGAGACCCTACCTCGAAAAACCAAAACAAACAAACAAACAAACAAAAAAGCCACATTTCACCCAGTGTGGTGGCCTTTAATCCCAGCACAGGCCACTCTGAGACTACAATGAATTCTAGGTCAGCCTGGGCTAAAGCAAGACCCTACTTCAAAAAAACAAAACAAAACAAAAAAGTCACATTTCACCAGTGAACCCTGTTTTTAATTTTTTTGTGCGTGTGTGTGTGTGTGCATGCGTGTGTAATGTGTAGTATATGCATGTGTATGTGCCCTTGCAGTGCCCATGCTGGGCAAAGTGGAATGATGGTGGGCATACCTGTTCCATCTCTGTTCTACCTGGTCTGAGTCTCCTTTTACTAATTCCTGAGCCTGTGGGGCTCCCAGGAGCCTCTGGTCTGTGCTCCCTGCAGGACTAGGGTTACTACAACGTGCATATGGCCGTGCCCCGCTGGTTTACCTGGAATCTGGAGATTTGAATTCGGACAATCTCAGGACCCTGAGACCCTCAAGCTTGCACAGGAAGTGTACATAATCAACACACCATCTCTCCAGACCAAAGCTCATCTTTTGAGTTCGGAAAGTTGATCAAAATGCAGATAGGAAAAAAAATCCCAAAACAGTCACTTCTAGAGTATGTCCCTCTTTGATTAATAGTGCTTACCCGTGTCTTGACAAAATATTCCTGAGACTGTGGAAGATGAGGACTCTAGAAAAAAAAAGCCTAAACTAACTTGATTGTGTCCACACACAATGAAACACAAGTTATATTCAAGTATTTTTTGTTAATTTTTGTCCATGCTTATTTTCATACTCTAATATTTTAGGGGGAAAAAAAACTATGCGCATTGTAACCCTGTTCTGTTTCTTTTTGCTATTCAAAAGATATCATCGTGTGTGTGTGTGTGTGTGTGTGTGTGTGTGTGTGTGTGCGTGTGTGTGTGTACACGTGCGTTTATATCTAACATAACCATAAGGGCCCAGTTTGCCTGGAGAGTCACAATTTATACCTGTTACTCTGGAGTCTGCCTTTTGCTTTCAAAGGTATCCACTTAGAGCAATAAATGATAGGGCTTCCCCATTTCTAGAAAGAACGCAGAGTCACAGAATAAAGAGAATGGCTTTGGAAAACGGGCTGTGAATCCTGTCTCTTCACAGTCCACAGAAAGGTGGGCTTAGGCAAGCTGCAGTGAGTCTTGTGTTCCTCCTCCACAAACTGAGAACAGGCCCTCTCTTGCTGAAATGCCTACCCTCCCTGCCCACCTGGGTTTGGGCGAGATAACAGTTATCTCACGAACGTGCATGGACTTTGTTAAGAGAACAGGACTAGCTCGAGTTAAGGATTGATTATTCCTGTCCTTAAACCAACGTTGTTTTAGGCTTGAATTGATTCTGACTGGGAGAAAACTAGCTCCAACACACAGATGTGTGAGTTCTTGGACTTGCCTTCTTGCACACCAGAGGCGCCCATGACCTGTGTCTGCTGCAGAAGTGACTAGCAAAGCCTTCTGCATGGGGTTTGCACAGCTCCTTAGAACCATTCGAGAAAAAAAAAAAAATGGGCCAGCTGTGGTGGCATACATCTTTAATCCCAGCACTCAGGAGGCAGAGGTAGAAGGATCGCTATGAATTCGAGGCCAGCCTGAGAATACATAGTGAATTCCAGATCAGCCTGGACTAGAGCGAGACCCCATCTTGAACTCCCCCGCCTCCCAAGAAAAGGAACAGGGTTGGGAAGAGTAAAGCAGAATCTAGTCCTTTGTCCTGAAATACATTAACTGAACATTTCCAATACAGATTCAATTTAATACAGTTGGGAGATGTAGCTCAGTGATAGAGTTTGTGCTTAGCATGCATGAAACACCAAAAAAAGGAGTTTTTTTTAACTTCTTTTTTTTAAATTTATTTATTTATTTATTTGAGAGCGACAGACAGAGGGAGAGAGAGAAAGGCAGATAGAGAGAGAGAATGGGCATGCCAGGGCCTCCAGCCACTGCAAATGAACTCCAGATGCATGCGCCACCTTGTGTATCTGGCTTATGTGGGTCCCGGGGAATCAAGCCTCAAACCAGGGTCCTTAGGCTTCACAGGCAAGCACTTAATCACTAAGCCATCTCTCCAGGCCCCCCTAAAAAAGTTTTTTTAAAAAAATATTCAGGGGCTGGAGAAGTGGCTTAGTGGTTAAGGTATTTGCCTGCGAAGCCTAAGGATCCCAGTTTGATTTTCCAGGACCCACATTAGCCAGATGCACAAGGGGCACATGCATCTGGAGTTCATTTGCAGTGGCTAGAGGCCCTGGTGTGCCCATTCTCTCTCTGTCTGCCTCTCTTCTATCTCTCTCTCTCTACTTGCAAATAAATAAAATTTTTTAAAAAAGATATAACCTGTTTCCTTTTATTTTGTTTTTTTAGGGTTTTTTGTTTATTGTTTTGTCATTGCTTTCAGTTGGCTGAATGGTTTGTTTGTTTGTTTGTTTGTTTGTTTGTTTGTTTGTTTTGGCTCCTCGAGGTAAGGTCTCACTGTAGCCCAGGCTGACCTGGAATTCACCATATAGTCTCACGCTGGTCTCAATTCACAGTGATCCTTCTACCTCTGCCTCCTGAGTGCTGGGATTAAAGGTGTGCGCCACCACACTCAGCTATTTTTTTGAGACAAGGTCTTGTGGTTATAACTCAAGCTGGCCTTGAATTCAAAATCCTCTGGTCTGGTCTGGGCTGGAGAGATGACTTAGCAGTTAAGGTGATTGCCTGTGAAGCCTAAGGACCCAGATTCAATTCCCCAGTACCCACATAAACCAGATGTACAAAGTGGTTCATGTGCCTGAAGTTGGTTTGCAGTGGCTTAGAGGCCCCAGCTCACCCATTCTCTCTCTATCTGCCTCTCCCCCACCTCTCTCTCTCTCAAGTAAATAAATAAATAAATAAATAAATAAATAAATAAATAAATAAATAAATATTTAAAATCCTCTGGTCGGGGCTGGAGAAATGGATTAGCAGTTAAGGCATTTGCCTGAGAAGCCAAAGGATCCCAGTTCAATTCTCCAGGACCCATGTAAGCCAGATGCATAAGGGGCACATGCATCTGGAGTTCGTTTGCAGTGGCTAGAGGCCCTGGCGCGCCCATTCTCTCTGTGTCTGCCTCTCTTTTATCTCTTTCTCTCTCTGCTTGCAAATAAATAAAATAAAATAATTTTTTTTAAATCCTCCGGTCTCAGCCTAAGTGCTGGACATGCTTGGCTTTTCAACTTACCTTTCTTTATATAAACAGAACCCTGTTGAAAGTTTAAGAAGACACAGAAGTATGGTAGAATGCAAATAATGTTCCAAACAGGTACAAGTTTATATAAAAATCTGGAGTTTTCTTTCCTGTCAGCATGAAGCATTTGCTTTTTGCAGTGATTGGGGATTGAACCCAAGGTGTTTTGTGTGCTGAGCTATATCCCAAGTCCCAGAATTTTATGTTTCTTAAAGTGAAAAGTATGTTTGTCCTTATTATAAAAAGTATGCTATGCTCAGCACAGTGTAAATCTTGAACATAGACTCTAGCGTTTCTTTAGCAGCAGGCGGTGGGGGTGTCTATAGTACATTTGCGTGTGTGCAAGGCCAGAGGAAGATGTGAGGAACCCTCCTTTATTGCTCTTCTGCCTTACTTCCCTGAGACGAAATTCCTTACTGAAGCTGGAGCTCCCTGCAAGTCCCAGCAATGCTCCTGTCTCCACCCTACCTGCTCAGTGCTAGGGTTCCAGCTTTATTTTAATGTGGTTCTGGGGCTCAAACTAGTGTTCTTATCCACTGAGCCATCTCCCCAGCCCAGATATCTACAATCTTTATTTGCAGATTCAACATGAAAAAATAAATAAATAAAACTTTTAACTGTGGGTTCCAGATCACCCTGGCCCTATGAAGTGAAAGCCCGTCTCAAAAATAAATAAATAAATACATATTTTAAAACTTAAAAAAGAAGCGATCAAGAGGATTCAAAAATAAAAATAAAAGGAATGCACTGCCCAAACTGCCAACTTTTCAGAATTTCCAAAAAATAAAATAAAATAAAATATGAAGATAAATATTTCAGTGTAAAACTTTCCAACTTGTTTTTTCTATGGGTATGTGTGCGTTGTACATATGTATCTATATGCATATATTTTATATTTTCAAAAATAAAATTGGAATCCTATTTTAGACATTGCTTGGAAGTCTGCCTTTTTTTTTTTTTTTTTAATCTAAAATTATCATGAGGGGCTGGTATGTCGCTCAGTGGTAGAATGCTTGCCGAGCATGCATAAGGCAGGGTTCTGTCCCTAGCAGTGCAAAGGAACATTGATAAATGTAACATCGTGGACACATCTCAGTAAGTATTAATGCGCTTCATTGCCTTCCCCACTTCTCGGCATTCCACTGAATGGATATGCATGCCACTAATTTGCCTAGCCAGTGCCTGATTGCTTGTTGTGTAGGCTATTTAAGGACACAGTATCTACCCTTTTTGCTATAATTTTAGAAATTAAATCAGTCTATCTACTGATATACAAATTTGACACACTTTTGGAAATGCTACCAGAAATCCAGTATGCTAGTGGGTGGTCTTTTTGCATGGAGGTGGAAGGACGCATGGGCTGAAGACTAGGAGGAGCTATAAACAGCAGGGCAAAGGGCAGCAAGGGTGGAGAGTCAAGATACACACTGCACGGCTGCAAAGAGGTCTGGAGCAGATTAAAGAGCTTCAGGGCTAGCCGAGTCACACACAGGAGAATCGACACCGGTCCTTCCTTAAGCAACCTAGCTCCCAGGAACCTTTGTCATTTTATAGCCCTGGCAGCCAGAGCCCAGTCATCTGTGTACTCCAGGCAGAAATGAAAGTCACAGGCACCGGCAGGTGTTTTCTCATGGCATGGTCAATAACACCTCTGTGTCATGACCTCTGCCACTGGGAGCCCAGCCAAGAGCCTGTGCCCGGAGACCCAGCATCTCGGCTCACATCATATAGTCACAAGAATCACAAGAGGCCCCCTCTGGTTCCTCAAGAGCATTTGCACCCAGCATATTCTGGTCAGGCATCCAGGCTGGGGAAATTAGGACGGTTACGAGAAGGGTGTAGAGGCAGACAGTGGCAACCAAAAGAATTGGCAACAAGCTGCAGAGAAATCAAAAGGAGATGAAGAAGCCGGGCATGGTGGCACACCCACCCTGAGACTACATAGTGAATTCCAAGTCAGCCTCAAAAAACCAAAAAAAAAAAAAAAGGAATGAAGAAAGTGGGGAAGCTAAGGCCAGTTTTGTGCAATTGCAAACAGAGTTAAATATGTTCTGTGCTCGCAAACCTCAGGTACTGCCCATGGTGGTAAGCACTATAGTGAGTTCTGATAGAGATTTGTCTATTTGTTTGTTTGTTTGAGGTAGGGTCTCACTCTAGCCCAAGCTGACCTGGAACTTGCTTTGTAGTCCCAGGCTGGTCTCTGAACTCATGGTGATCCTCCTACCTCTGCCTCCCAAGTGCTGGAATTAAAAGTGAGCACCACACCTGGACTGATCAAGATTTTTTTTATTTTTTATTTGAGAGAGAATGGGCATGCCAGGGTCTCCAACCACTGCAAACTAACTCCAGAAGCATGTGCCACCAGGTGCATAAGGGTGCATACACATAAGGGTACTGGGGAATTGAACCTGATTCCTTAGGCTTCGCAGGCAAGTGCTTTAACCACTAAGCCATCTCTCCAACATGATTTTCTTTCGGTTTATTTATTTTACTTTTTTTGTGGTAAGGTCTCATTCTAGCCCAGGCTGACTTGGAATTCACTGTGTAGTCTCAGGGTGGCCTCAAACTCATGGCAATCCTCCTACCTCAGCCACCCTGAGTGTTGGGAGGTACTCTAGGTGTGCACTAGCACGCCTGGCTAAGTTATTTCTTAAAGTGGATTCAGGTCAGAAATTTGAAAACTCCAGTTGTAGACCCTGAAGTCATCAGAGTTTTACAGTGATGCTCTGAACACCACCTTGAGTTACCAGAAAAGGATAAAATAAGGTTCCAAGTTCAGTTGTCCCTCAGTATCCTTGGGGGATTGGTTTTAGACAATGTCCCCCCCCAGGGCGCACACACACACACACACACACCCCAAAATCCTCAGGTGTTCAAGTTTCTTATATTCAGTGATTAAAGGGCTCCATGACTCATGGCAGAGCACTTACCTGGTTTTCGTGAGGCCCACGATTTGCCCCACAGCACAGCAGATAAGCAACAAAAATAGGATAATATTTGATTCTGTAGCCTACATATAGCCTCTCATATGTTTAACATTATCATTTATAAATGAGTTACAATTCCCAATGCGATGTAAAAACTATATAGTTATTATATTGATCAGGGCGTGGTGGCATGTGCCTATAATCCCAGCACTCAGGAGGATGAGGCCAAAGGACCATAAATTTGAGCACCATCCCCCGGTACACATATTGAGATCCTCTCTCCAAAAAAAGGCTGGGGAGATGGCTTCATAGTTAAGGAGTTTGCCTGCAAAGCCAAAGGACCCAGGTTCGATTCTCCAGGACCCATGTAAGCCAGATGCACAAGATGGCACGTGCATCTGGAGTTCGTTTGCAGTGGCTGGAGGCCCTGGTGTGCCCATTCTCTCTCTATCTTTCTTTCTCTCTCTCAGATAAATAAATAAAATATTTTTTAAAGTAAATGTTATGCTGTATTAGTTAGGGAATGATGGTAAGAAAAATTATGTACATGTTCAGATAAATTTTCCCCAATTATTTCCACCTGTGGATGACTGAACTATGGCTTGTGCACATGGAACTTCACATACAGAGCACCAGCTGTACACTGCTGAGGGAACACAACAGTGGAGTGAAGGTCTTTGTCACACACTGGCTAAGACTATTTTTTTGTAAAAGATTTCCCATTATGAATTTTAAATGAAAAGCCTTTCTCCCTTCTCCCCTAATTGGAACCACAAACAGATTTCTTGAGATATCAAGTGTGGACTTGAGCTGTAACTCAGTGGTAGAGCACTTTCCTAGCATGGAATGTGTCCTGAACTTCATCATTAGCACCACCAGAAAGAAGAAGGCAGCAGGAGGAGAAGGAGGAGGAAAGAATGCACCCACCAAACTTGTTACATACCCAATATAAAGATACTCACTTTCCAGAGTTAGGAGAGATGGCTCAGCGGTTAAAGGCACTTGCTTGCAAAGCCTGATGATGAAGGCTTGATATCCCCAGTACCCATGTAAAGCCAGATGCACGAAGTGGCGCGCACGTGCCTAGAGTTTGTTTGCAGTGGCAAGAGGCCCTGACACACCCATTCTCTCTCTCTCTCTCTCTCTCTCTCTTCTGTCTCTCTCAAATAAATAAATATTTTTTAAAAACAATATTTACTTTCCAGATCTGCCTAGTAAGATTTCTATGTTTTTGTGATAAAGGTTTAGAAAGATTTTATTTATTTGTTCAAAAAACTATTTGAAGGGCTGAAGATATGACTCAGTGGTTAAGGGGCTTACCTGCAAACCCTAACAACCTGGGTTCAATTCCCCAGTACCCACATAAAGTCAGGCGCACAAAGTGGCACATGCATCTGGAATTCATTTATAGTAGCTAAAGGACCTGGTGCACCCATTCTCTCTGTCTGTCTTCTATCTCTCTGTGCTTGAAAATAAAATATTTTTTAAAAACATATTCAAAATGCACCGCAATGAGGCTGGGGAAATGACTTAGCAGTTAAGGCGTTTGCCTGAGAAGGCTAAGGACTATGGTTCAATTCCTCAAGATCTACGTAAGCCAGATGCACAAGGGGTTACATGCATCTGGAGTTCATTTGCAGTGGCAAAAAGCTCTGTCGTGCCCATTCTCTCTTTCTCTCTATCTGTCTCTTTCTCTCTGTCTCAAATAAATAAATTAAATTAAATACTTTTTAAAAATGCACCGCAAGGTTTCTGTGCTCAGGCTAGGTATTGTCCTGTAAGGATAGATGAGATTCAGAACTGGCCCACAAGGACATTTGGTCTGATGGTTTAGGTTGCAATTACTCCATATTTACTGACCTTCACTATAAAGTCATTCCTTTTAGCTGGACTGCAGTCCTGGCTCCGTGTGGCTGAAATCAGCCCATATAAGGACTGTGGCCTCATATGTGTAAAACTAACCTTGTAATGTTGCTAACAGTGACTTGAGCTATAGGCCCACATCACAGGACATGAATCTAAAAGCAAGTCACAGGCATTGTCAGGCTTAGTCTTGTGAATCCAGAAGGCAGAGCTAACGTACAGGCGCTCACTGCACTGAAGCCCGAGGTTTGAGCCAAGCCTGCGGTCAGTAGTGGTCACAGTTACAAACATGTGCATCTTGCCCTTCTGTCTTCCGCATGCACACGTCTATCCAAGGAGGTCTCATCCACCCTTTGACCCGCATTTCAAATATTCGACCATGTTGAAAAGACGACTCTGCTGGACCTCGTCCAGCTGCCTCCTGTACGTACTCTCCTCACTCAGTGTAAATGCCCGGATAGTGGGCACAGGGCTCCACTTTGGCACCATCAGTGCCACCATCCTCCAAGATCTGCGTGTGCTGTGCTCATCAGCATTCCCCAAACCACCTGAGCTGCCAGCGGTGACAGCAGCGTTTCCCTGGCCTGTGGTGGTGCTGCCTTTGTGAGGCAGGCACTCCAGTCCTGACGTCAGCAAGGTTCTGCCCACAGCCTACATGCCTCCATTAGCCCACTTCTACTAACTTTATATCGTAGGTTTGGTGGCTGTGCTGCCTGGATTTTCAGAAGTTCTCATTTTATTTTTTTTAATTATTATTTTTTATTGACTTTTAATCTTACATACCAAAAAAAACCCACCTGATATTTCCCTCCCCTCCCCCATTCCACTTTAGAACACCAATCTCCATCATATCCCCTCCCTCTCTCCATTAGTCTCTCTTTTAATTTGATGACATCATCTTTTTCTTCTATTTTGAGGGTCTTGCGGAGGTATTGCTAGGCACTGCAAGGTCATGAATATCGAGGCCAATTTCTGTCTGGGCAGTTGCATTGTAAGAAGTCATACCCTTCCTTTGGCTCTTCCATTCTATCTGCCCCCTCTTCCGCAATGGTCCCTGAGCCATTGGAGGGTGTGACAGAGGTGTTTCAGTGCTGGGCACTCCTCCATCCCTTCTTCTCAGCACTATGTTGCCTTTTGGGTCACCCCAGTGAGAAGTTCTCATTTTAAATAGCCTCTTCTGCCTTCCCTGAATGTGACGGTGCTTGTCAAGGCATGTGTCCTTCTTTGGGATTTTATACAAATGGACTCAGTGTTCAGGAGAAGTCACGAGTACCTGGAAATACTCACTTTGCATCTTGTCAGCAAACAAGTCTCCCCGCCAAGAATTCTGATTTACCCAGTGCTCATATTCTTTCAGGCAGCATAGATGCAAATGTCATGTGGTTACCAAAACAACCTCAAATAACCCCCTTCAGCCTGAGTGTTTACAAACCACGAGAGGCACCACATAGCCATCCCACATAACCACAGAGCCCTTCCCACCAACAGGAGCATGTGCATTTGATCCCTCTGTGTGACCTGTGCCACCTTGGTAGCATTCAGTATAAAGTTCAACCTGACACCCAGCTCCCGTAGCTTTTGGTTCTGGGTGTGTGCGTGTGTGTGTGTGTGTGTGTGTGTGTGTGTGTGTGTGTGTGTTTGTGGTGTTTTCATGGATAGATAGATTCATAAGGTAATGGCAAAACATTCTAGAACTTTCTAACATTCACTTCCTAACCCACCTCTCTGCCTGCACTCGGTATTCAGTGTCTCTGCTGCCAGCATTAAGTCTTCAGTCCCTGCCAAGAACCTTCATTTATCTGTACACACTGAGCCATCTACAGCACACCACTTCCACCTGCCTTCAGAGCAAAGATCAAACCCTGTAATGAACCTGCTTCAACACATCCCATAATTGTAATGTCACCACTGCTCCCGCAACAAGTGTGCCCACTTGGCATGGAGGACAGGTCGTGACAACAGGCATCCTCCATGTCTTCAGATATTCTCAGTGGTCTTTGTTGCAAAAGAATTCAACAGAGGCTTAACTCTGAAACTCTTGTTGAAGAAGAGATTCACCACACTGCCTGACTGCTAAGCCAGATCCCTCCTACAGGCAACATGGTGAACCCCAGACATGCAAGTCTTCTAATGTACAGCTTGGTAGGCATGCCAGACAACTCCCTTCCATTCTCAGACTTGGTTGAGCAAGGTGCTAGGGTTTGGCATGTGGGTGAACTGAACAGAGCAGAGAAAGACAGAGGGTGCGAGCTGGGGGAAGAGTGGTGTCTTGTTTGAAATAGTAGCTCTGGGGCTGGAGAGATGGCTTAGCGGTTAAGCGCTTGCCTGTGAAGCCTAAGGACCCCAGTTTGATTCTCCAGGTCCCACATAAGCCAGATGCACAAGGTGGAGCATGTGTCTGGAGTTCGTTTGCAGTGGCTGGAGGCCCTGGTATACCCATTCTCTCTCTCTCTCTCTCTCTCCCTCTCTCTCTCTCGCTCTCAAATAAATAAATAAAAATAAACAACAACAAAAATGAAAAAGAAAAGAAATAGTAGCTCTGGAGCACAGATGTGCAAAGCTTGCCTGGGCCTGGAAAGGAAGGCTGCTGTGTGTGGTACTGGCACAAAGTAAAAAGCCACAAAGACAGAAAATGTTGAAAAAAAAAAAAAAAAAACAAGGGAGATCTTGGGCTTTTATATCAAGCGACTTTATTGACCTTTTTTTTAGTTCTATCATGCTGTGTTCTGGAGACATGGTGAAGGCAAGCAAGAAGGCTGGGTTAGGAGTTGGAAGGCCTGGTGCTGTGTGGTTCTGGCCAAATCACACAGCCTCCCTGAATCTCCATTTGCTTCTCTGTGCAAATGGGAATAAAAAGCATGTCACTGTTAAAGGCTTTGGGAGGGATTGAGGGCATGGCACATTGTAGAACATGTGTTTAACATGTGTAAGGCCCTGGAGGAGAGGAAAAAGAAAGGGAAAGGAATAGGAAAGAAAAAGAAAAGCACTTGTGAATACTAGATCCCTACCAGCAAGTCTGCGTTCATGGGCTAAGACCCAGGACTGGGTTGTAGGACAGACCCCTCTCATGGGTGCACGACTCTGGGAGAGTCTGAGCCTCCATTTTCCTCCTTTGGAAAGTGGGGTGAGAATAGCAGCTTTTGCCATCCATCGCGCAGGATGTTTCTGAGGATCCACTCATGATATGCACAGAAACATGTAAGTAGTGGAATTTTAAGAGGCTTGACCTACAGAAGTTCTAGGGCTGCCCAGCCTATCATCCCAGCACTCAGGAGGCAGAGGTAGGAGGATTGCCTTGAGTTCAAGGGCAGCCTGAGACTACATAGTGAATTCCAGGTCAGCCTGGGTTAGAGTGAGACCCTACCTCGGGGGGCAGGGGGGGAGTTCTGGGGCTGCTTTAATGAGTCAGTTCCCAACCCTAGGCCAGAGCTATTTAGAGAATTATTCTGGGTACCTTCCATCTGGTGCAGTCCCTCCAGCCATCCTCCTTGTCCTACCACTAGCCTGCTTTCTCCCCAGCTCTTTCTTCTTCCTCGGCGATGCTCCAGATCTGTCAGCAGGCACACTGTTGCCGTCACTGCAGGGCGGCTTCATTTCAGGCCTCAGCGAAATCATTTCTACGTATACTTACAATGAAGTGTTCTTTTGAGAGAAAAGGGTAGCCACTTTGTGGGCTCCTATTCACCACCATCACATAAGTGAGACCCCAGGACCAAAGAATAACCTTTACTGTCCAGAAAAAAACATGAGGTTGGCCCACAGTGACAGTGACCTTGACCAACTTGTTTCTCCTTACTCATTATTTTACCCCCAAAACTGGAGAATGGAGAGGGGGAAAAATTCTATTCCTCAATTAGCAGATGGATGAGATAGTTAGATGACAGATAGATAGATAGATAGATAGATAGATAGATAGATAGATAATAGATAGAGAGAGAGAGAGAGAGATGCACCACAGTCTAATAACACTTCCACACCCTAATAACAATTCTAATGGAATATATATTGTTTGTTCATTTGTTTGTTTGTAGAGTCTCACTCTAACCCAGGCTGACCTGGAACTCAGATCTGTCCTCCTATCTCTGCCTCCTGATCGCTGGGATTAAAGGTGTCGCTGCTCCCAGCTGGAATTTAGTTTTCTTAATTCTTCAACTAACTCTACAATTTAATCTGGTTATTTGTCTACTTGATACTACTTGATGCATTGGGGAGGGGGATGGAAAACCTTAAGCGATTGAGTTAATTCATTTTATCTTATTTTGCTAGGTAAAAAGGCTGTGATTCTCCATTGGACAGTGTAGACTCCAGTCCTAAGTAGAGAGAAAGCTGTTTCCCAACAGCCTTCCCTCCTTCAGAAAGGAATACTAAAGCCATCCCAGGAGGCAACTAGCTTCTACCCTTACATCAGGGCCTCTTGATTTCCTGTGCATGGCCATGACCTTTCTGTACGCATCCACGAAATTCATAAACCCCTTTCTTTCTTTAATACATATTTTTTTTATTTATTTACAAGCAGAGAGAGATAGAAGAGAGACAGAGAGACTGGGTGCACCAGGGCCTCTAGCCCCTGCAAACAAACTCCATATGCATGCACCATTTTGTGCATCTGGCTTTACATAGGTCCTGGGGAATCTCGAACCTGGATTGTTAGGCTTTGCAGGCCAGGTGCCATCTTTCCAGCCCAGAAGCCCCTTTCATGTATCTTAAATAAAAATCCTTCCAACATATCTTTTTTCCCTCCTGCCGGATTATTTTTCAAACTCCAGATGTGAACCAGGTCCTCAACATTTGCAAAATCTCTTAAAACAATCTCCAAGTCAAAGATGCTTGAAAGGAAGCACCCAGTTCCTTCGGTTAATAACCACAGTGTCACGTGACACTCTCCCCGCCCCCCCCCCCAACACATACACACACCAGTGCTCTCCCTGAGCCACCCACCCATCCCACCAATAAAGTCGCTTGCCGGCTGTCCTTTATCTGCGTTTCTGACATCTTCGTTTCCTTTCAGGTGGTGATCTTTCCCCGTTGTCACTTAAGTTCTTTTTCATTCTTGTCACCGGGTCGCTCTGGGGATTCCATAAACAGTTAACAAAACAGTCACACGAGGCAGCCCGTTTCGCTTTCTGTGCTTGTTGTTCTTGGCACTGGGTCAGTTCTATGAACTTCTGGTGTCCAACTGGTAGGACCTGAAACTCTGTGTTTAACAAGTGCCTGTAGTCAAAACAGTTGGCGTGTGCAAGCGAGGGAAGCTGGTATTGACTGCAGCTGGTCAGCCGTCGGATCGTGCACGGTGCGGAATACTGAGTCATTTGGGTTGCTCTGTTTTGAGGCCCGGCTTTCGTTGCTATTTAGTTTGCTGTGGATTCTTTTTTTCTATTTTTTTTCCCCTTTTTTGTCATGGCATTGGTGCTAATGCGGATCACTTCAGGTTTTAAAAGTACAACATGTTTACAAGTCGTCGTAGCATCAGATTAAGTTGGCAGCCTGAGCCGCTCTGTAAGTGGTTTTAGTTTACATTTCTTCTTCTAGCAGGATGTTTTGCATAATTTTGCTGATCCTGGGTTATTTATAGCCTTTTTTTTTTTTTTTTTTGAAAAATGGGGATGCATGGGAGTTTCTGTTCAAACTGTGGAAAGTAAAATGCATTTCTGCACTTAGAGAAATGACACTGAGTGTGTGTGCAGCACGGGGCTATTATTGCTCTTGAAAATTAATTTTTTTCAGAGAGGTCACTTGGTAACATTCCAGAGCACGCTTGGGCCCGATAGCAGATGCCCCTGGTGATTGCCACAGGACGGGTTGTTTTCCTTCGGTTGCTCACAAACGGAGTAAAATGAAAGTGATGATGCCATTTCCTCTGGGACTCTCCAAGAGGGTGGGTGCAATGACTGGGTATTGTTTCAAACATCCAAAATCAATTTGCTGTAGTTGTTTTGTCTCAGTCGCAGGAGCTGTGTCATCTGGAGCCCTCCCCCGCCTCCCCCATCTCTCCCTGCCCGAGAACCTGTTGGCAAGACTCCTCCCGGGGTCATGAGGGAGGAGACAAGGAAGGATGGCCGCAGGCAGGGAAGTTAGTGGGTTGGAAAGTTTGTCCCCTCCGAAATGACTGTGATACTGAGATAACACTGTGAGAACGGCCGTCCACTGCCGCATGGCTCATGCATGAAGTATGTGATTATGTGTAAGCTTAGTGGGCCCTTGGGCAGGTTGGAATGAGAACTAAAACTGGGCACAAAAGAAAATGCCGAGCCAGAATTAGCACTCTATAAAAGGGTTTCCCATAATATTTACTAGAACTGTTGGCTAAAAAATTGCTCTGCTTTGCCCACTGAATAACTGCAAAATTAAAGCAGCCCTTGATAGCGTACCTTGAGCACCTCCCGTCTCCTAGGCTGCTGCTCCTGGAATTTGCATGGGTAAGTAGTACGTTCATCAGCATAATGAGTGTGGAGTCCCAGTCTAATGGTCCAGGAGAACGTTGTAAATGAGACACTTCATTGTGCCTCGGGTTAAATATTTTAAACTAAACAAATCGAAAAGGAGCAAGAAAGCGATAAACATCATTTAGGCCCTCTGCGTATGGAAGGCCTTCTGAGAAGGCAGTATGCTCTCATTCCCCCAAGGGGGTTCCACACGGACGAGTCCAACCCTCCCCTCACCCCGACTCCTTAAATGAGAATGGACAGTTGAAACAGAAATTTCCAAGGCAAGTTAATGTGACCATTAGGCCAGAGCTGCTTGAATCACGGCTACTTGAGTGCTCCTAGGAACGGATTTCTTTTTCTCTTCTATGTTTCTCTCATCCATATAGAGTGAATTTTTTTTTTTTTTTTTTGTCTCTTCTGACCTTGCAGAGAATAATGACTAGTCTGGCTTGCTTTGGTCTTTTACCATGTATAGCATGCCCCTGCATTCCCAGAAAAGCTGGGGAGCTGGATGCTAGACCCGGCATTTTCCATCAAACCTGCACCTACTGGTTGCCCATCCACAGTGGGCACACTGGCTGCAGGGTGATGTTAAGAAACTCTATTCTAAGTAGATTCAGGCTCTCCTCTCCTGATACCTGTGGGTGAGAACCCTATTCCTTCCCCTTCCCTTTATGAGGTTGGGATGAAAACCTCTGGTTTGGGGTGTGTTGGTTCTATGTAACTTAGCCATCAATAATGATAGAGCCCAGTGCTCAGGAGGCAGAGGTAGGAGGATCACTATGAGTTCGAGGCCACCCTGAGACTACATAGTGAATTCCAGTCAGCCTGGACTAGAATGAAACCCTGCCTCAAAATAATATTAATAATAATGATGATGATGATAGAGGCTCCTGACTCACAGTACAGACAACCTTAAGGCCAGACTGAATGAAGAGAGCTGTGAAAAGGGATGTACAGGCCCTTGTGTTGGAGAGGAAGAGATGGCATTGAATACTGCAAGGTTCCCCAGTCATTTTCCAACTCCGGCTTTTGCATTGATCAAACTCTTGCGCCTGCCATCCTTGGAAACATAAAGGTGCTGCTCAGCTGTGTCCTAAAGCATGTCACCCCCACAGCCTCTCTAAACATCCTCCTCCTGCCAATACCTTTCTCGTCACTTTGATTTCTCCTCCCGGAGGCAGATCAATGACATATCCACTGTTTGATTGTAATTGATCCAGTGTCTGGCCCCTTAGCAGCACCAAGCATTTGTGAGTCCATGTCCTGTCTTGTTCCAGCAGTGTGGTTCTGTCCATCAGAACACTCAGCGGAACTCCTAGGCAAGGTCTGCAAGTCCCACAGGACCAGGGTATCCAGACAGAACCTGGAAATGGATGAGTTTCCTGCTGAAGGCAACACTGAACTCAAAGCTTGAGGTGGGTTCATCAAACCAGCACAAGTGCTGCTGGCTACTTTCTCAGGCCAAGAAACCACTCACTCCCAAGATCTTGCCTTTTTCTGGAACTGTAGCAGTGGTGTGCATGTTAATCAGAACCCCTGAGGGTAAGAAGCAAACCAGGAAAGTAATGTTGATGAAAGGGGCCTGTGACTGAGAATCACACTGTTTCCTTCATCCTGCTCTGTGTCTGGTGCACACTGAGTCCGCCATAGGGTTACAGGGCAGGCAGGATTCCATAGCTGTCAGGGTCTTGCTGACCCCACCCCGCCCTCCCCACTTACCCCCCTCCCACATACATTGACCTTGCTGTGCCTCAGATCAGGCAGAACAACACAGTGAGCTGTGAACATGTCAGGAGTTAGGAAGCCCCTTTCCACGAAACCAAACTATACTTTTCTCTCTGATAGGGCGAACATGAGTGGCTTTGAGGTAAACCAGTTGTAATAAGTGTTCTTGGGCAACTAAGAAAAGAGGGTCTCTTTTGGTTGTTTAAACAACCAAAGCTTATTTTCTCACTGTTCTGGAAACTGAAGTTCAAGACTGAGGTGCTGGTAGGGTTGATTTCTCTTGAGGCTTCTCCTTGCCTTATAAATAGCCACGCTCTTGTTGCCTTCACACAGGGAGTGTCCCCTGCATACTTGTGTCTTGGGTGGCCCATCCTCCTCTAATAAGACCCATGCTAATGGCCTCTATTAACTTAATCAGCTCTTCGTAGGCCTTATCTCTGCATATGGTTACGCTCTCAGTACTAAGGACTCTGGTATATGAATGGGAGCGAGGGGTAGACCAGGAATAGTTCTCTGTGATGGTTTGATTCAGGGGTCCCCCATAAACTTACATGTTCTGAATGCTAGGTTCCCAGCTGATGGACATTTGGGAATTAACACCTCCTGGAGGCAATGTATTGTTGGGGTCAGGTTTATGGGTATTCTAGCCAGTTTCCCCTTGACAGTGTTTGGCACACTGTCCTGATGCTATTGTCCACCTTATGTTGGCCAGGGGGTGATGTCCACCCTCTGCTAATGCCATCGTTTTCCCGTGCCATCATGGAGCTTCTCCCTTGAGTCTGTAAGCCATTATAAATCCTTTTTTCTCAAAAGCTGCTCTTGGTCAGGTGATTTCTATCAGCATTGCAAACCTGACTGCAACAATAATGTTGGTGCCAGGAGTGGGGTTGCTGCTAGACAACTGACTGTGTGGCTTTGGCCTTTTGGGGCTGATTTTCAAGAGGAATGTGGAAGAATTTGAAATCTTTGACACCTTGCAGTGTTGTAAGTACAGCTTGATGGATTATTCTGGTCAGAGTTAAAGGACCTGAATGAAGTAAGAACTATGAACTGTGAGGTTTGGCTTATGAGGGTGAGAAAGAGCTGTGCATGGACTGGGCTAGAAGCAGTTTGTGTAAGAGGTTTGCTGTTATACCTGTGTCCTGAGGATTTGTGCAGGGTTGCATTGTGTAGAAATGGATGGGTGTGAGCAGAGAGATGTGGCACAGAAAAAATGAAATCTTTGGGCTGAAACTTTTGCCCGTTCACTTGCAATTGTTTGAGAGATCAACCATTGAGATTGGGCCAGCTGACCTGCACTGGGGCAACAGGAAGAATGTAGACTCTTTTGAAGGGGACTGAGTGCTTCAGGAATGTCCTGTTCTTCAAAGTCTGCTTTATTCCCCCCTGGATTAACAAATTGGCACCCTGTCTGGTGTTGTGGAGTATAAGAAATGCAGGAGAGCCGGGTGTGGTGGTGCATGCCTTTCCCAGTGCTTGGGAGGCAGAGGTAGGAGAATTGCTGTGAGTTCAAGGCCATCCTGAGAATATACAGTGAATTCCAGGTCATCCTGAGCTAGAGTGAGACCCTGCCTCAAAAAAAAAAAAAACAGAAAGAAAGAAGGAAAGAAAGAAAGAAAGAAAGAAAGAAAGAAAGAAAGAAAGAGAAAAAAGAAATGCAGGAAAGAGAGGGTCATTGAATTTGCAACATAGTCTTGTGTTTTGGAAATGGCCATAGGCAGTGTGAAGCAGGTTTGCTGGATGCCTGCATGGAGACCCCGCAGAGTCGTAAGGATGGACTGTGGGTTGCAGTGGAGATGCAAGGATCACGAGATGGCTGCTAAAGAAAGCTACGGCCCGGATGAAGTTTTCCAGGACTGTGAGTAGCCTAGCTGGAGGGGCAGAATTGGAACTCCAAAGACTTTTGCTGGTTAGAATTATTGGACTTGGAGACTTTTCACTGACTAGAGTTGTTGGATACAGAGTTTGATGTTTGCCCTGTTTAAGTCTTGTATTTTTTTAATATTTCTTTGCTATGCCCAGTGCCGTCTTTTGCAGTATGAGTGTTTATTCTGTGCCATTATGGGTTTTTTTTTGGGGGGGAGTTTTTTGGTATTATGGCTCAGTTAAAAGACCTTGGACTGTGGGGATATTTGAACATCATTGGAATTGATAAAAACTATGGGGTCTTTTAAAGTTGGGTGAATGCATTGCATTTTACATCATGGATGGTTATCATTTTATGGGGGGCCAGGGGCAGAATGTGGTGATTTGATTCAGGTGTCCCCTATAAACTTATGTGTTCTGAATGCTAGGTTCCGAGCCAATGGAGATTTGGGAATTAACACCTCCTAGAGGCAGTGTATTGTTGGGGGTGGGCTTATGGGTGTTACAGCCAGTGTCCCCTTGCCAGTGTTTGGCACACTCTCCTGTTGCTATGATCCACCTGATGTTGGCCAAGGGGTGAGGCCCACCCTCTTCTCATGCCATCGTTTCCCCCTGCCATCATGGAGCTTCCTCTTGAGTCTCTAAGCCAAAATAAATCCTTTTTTTTTTTCCCCCAAAAGCTGCTCTTGGTCAGGTGATTTCTGCCAGCAATGCAAACCTGACGGCAACATCCTCCTAACACCAGCCAGCTAACCTCCCTTAACAGAAGCCTCCGAACGCTAAGTAACCATCAGAAAAGAGAGAGTCACCTGAGAGATTATCCCATGTCCACGGACATACAGTTCCAGGCACTATCTCTGTGTGGACACTTAGTTAAAGGAAACAGTGAAAGAAAGACAAGAATGTATCTTAAAGTCACAGGGAAAAAAAAAACCATCAACAGTGGCTGTGACATTCTCAATTACCTTTCATGCATCCTGTGATAATTTTAGGGACTCCAGCAGCTGCCTTGAAGAAGATTTATGTAGGGGCAGTTGAAGGAATGGGTGCCAGAAATGATCTAGCAGGCCTTCCTGACCTCTTCCTAGGAGCACCTCTTTGAGCAGACTCCCTGATCTGTTCATAGATTCGTTGGCATAATCCTCTTTATGCCTTGCCAACCATTACATATATGTTTTTGTTTTTTTTTTTTTTTTAATCTGCCCTCAGGTTCTCTAGAAGTTGGCAAACTAACCTCAGATGAATGGAGACAGGCAAATGTATTTCAGGAATGCTTCCCATTTTAAACACTGTTCTTTTCCCAGGGGCCCCAGGCTGGGCCAGTTTCCTTGTCTTCTTCCCATGTTGTAAGATCCCCTTTATCTTTAACAGTGAGGCACTGCTAAGAGCCAGCAGATGACTTCTGACACCCCTTTGTAAAATGTTGCCAGGATCTTTTTTGTTTAACTTATTTTTATTTATTAGAGAGAGAGAGAGAGGGAGGGAGAGAGAGAGAATGGGCACACCAGGGCCTCCGGCCACTAAAAACCACAGAAACATGTGCCACCCTGTGCATCTGACTTATATGGGTCCTGGAGAATTGAACCTGGGTCCTTTGGCTTTGCAGGCAAGTGCCTTAACTGCAAAGCTATCTCTCTAGCCCCCAGGATGATTTTTTAATAGACGTTATTTCTTCCCCGAGGATGCCAGTATTCTTAGCTAAGAAGAGAATTAAGGTTTCTGATGGCCCACCCTGAGTACAGCAGAGCCCCAAAGCTGGTATTCTTTTTTCTTTTTTTTTTTTTTTGGTTTTTCCAGGTAGGGTCTCACTCTAACTCAGGCTGACCTGGAATTCACTGTAGTCTCAGGGTGGCCTTGAACTCACGGCAGTCCTCCTACTCTGCCTCCCGAGTGCTGGGATTAAGGGCGTGCACCACCACGCCCAGCCAAAGCTGGTATTCTTAGAAGCCACCATCTAAGATGGAAACCTAGGGTTAGTCACTGGCCCCCATCCTTGTCCTCTCGGTAGCCTCTGTTACTGATGCTGGTCCTCCTCTCAACAAGGTGGAGGAGGGAGGGAGAGGCAGAATGTTCCTGAAGGCCGAGGGGCCCCTAGAAATGTGGCAAGGAAGAACCGCCTGTCCTTCACAAGCCAGTCTGGGTTCTGTCTGGTCTGCCACAAGAGAGGAAGGGCTGCTGCTAGAGGAGGGGCCCAGGACTCTGTCCCCTTGCAGCCCCCACCCCCCACTCCAGCTGCCCTGCACCGAAAACCCGAGTTCATCTGTTACAGGTTCCTCCTTGCCCTGACAGATTTTCAGATGCAGGTGGATAGGGTATATTTTGTTATTGCCCAAGTTATTTAATCGTAATCCTAACGCTGGTCAATTGTGGTTAGATAGCCTCACTCAGTGTTGAAGGCGCTTCTGCATGTCAGAGTTCACTGACTCCTCCACTGGCTCTAGCAAAGCAGGTCTAATAACCTCAGACCTGGGATTCAGGCTCCAGCTGTGGGATGCCAGCATGCCTTCTATTCATTTTAGCACATGTGCATTTTAGCTGCCAATAGGAAGGTAGGTGAGGAACCAAAAGGCCATTTTGGTTGTATTATTATGTTTCCTGTAGTGATAAAGGAAGGATTTGATAGCTCACTATGTGTAATGCCCACTGTGTGTGCTTGACACAGAACCCAGGTTATCATGAGCCACCTGTGTGAAAGTCATCCAGGAGTTCTTCAGGAAGATGGGCCGGTGGCCTGCCTATCCAGAATGGCAGCAGGTTTGGTTCAACCACACCCTGAAAGGGCTGTTTAGGGTCACATCACACTGGGGCATAGATCAGGTTACCCACTTGGGCCTGTCTTCCAGGTTGCATTCAGAAGTCACTTTCAAGGTGGGTTTCTCAAGTTGCTGGGTGGTAGGTTGGAGGAGGAGAAGGGATTGGTTCATGGATCAGGGTCTAAAAAGAGCTACTTAACAGGCTGGAACAGAAGACCAAATCCATTTTTACAAGGTGTCTTTTTTGTTTTGTTTTGTTTTGTTTGTTCTGTTCTGTTCTGTTCTGTTCTGTTTTGTTTTGTTTTTTGAGGTAGGGTCTCACTCTAGCCCAGGCTGACCTGGAATTCACTATGTAGTCTCAGGAACTCACAGCAATCCTCCTACCTCTGCCTCCCTAGTGCTGGGATTAAAGGCATGCACCACCATGCCCGGCACAAGGTGTCATTTTTAAATGATACCTGTGGATCAACACAGCTTGACAGCAAGATGTGACATTAAGACTTAGGAATGAGGGATGGAGAGATGGCTTAGACATTAAGGTGCTTGCCTGCAAAGCCTAAGGACTCAGGTTCAGTTCCCCAGTACCCACATAAGCCAGATGCACAAGGTGGTGCTTGCAGTGGCTAGAGGCCCTGGCACACCCATTCTCTCCCATTCTCTCTCTCTCTCTCTCTCCCTCTCTCTCCTTCCCTCCCTCTTTATCTCTCGGTCTCTTAAATAAATAAATAAATAAATAAATAAATAAATAAATAAATAAATTTTAAAGTACTTAGGAATGAGGCAGCTATATGAAAGAAAACATCTGGACTGATCTGGCTTCATTCATAGGAGACTAATGTCCAGGATGGACAGTCAGGAACTGGGCAGATCCTATGTAGCCTGTGTTGCCTTCTGAATTCCAATGTGTGAGTAGCAAGGGGGAGCAGTGACCCTATAGGGCTGGAGTGGGAATTGGCGTGTGGTCATCACAGATGCTCTATGCAGAGAGCTGTCCAATCACACCACACCCACCTTGGAGAGCAGCATCTGGGGAGTCTGCAGTGGGAGCCAGGCCTGCCGCCCTACAGAGGTGGTGGGGAGACAGTGGTGTCCCAGGAGAGGGTTCTTCTTGCCTGGTCCCAACTTTGAGGTCTAGACCTGGATTCCCACAGACCAGTGAATGTTTTCACGGAAATGGCAGCTGTGTCAGGGGACAAGGGCTGCAGAGAGCAACTGTGCCTGTAAGCCTGTCTGTAAATAACTGTGGAGCCCAGCGAGGGTGCATGAGGTGATGCTGTTGTTGCTACTTGGACCCTTTTTGTTTTTCAAGGTAGGGTCTCACTCTAGCTCAGGCTGACCTGGAATTCACTATGTACTCTCAGGATGGCCTCGAATTCATGGTGATCCTCCTACCTCTGCCTCCCAAATGCTGGGATTAAAGGTGGGCACCACCACGCCTGACTGGACCCAATTTTTTTAAACTATTTTATTTATTTACTTATTTTGAGAGAGAGAGAAAGAAAGAAGCCGACATACAGAGAGAATGGGCATGCCAGGGCCTTCAGCCACTACAAACATCCTCCAGACACATATGCCACACTGTGCATCTGGCTTATGTGAGTCCTGGGGAATCCATCTTGGGTCCTTAGGCTTCATGGGTGAGCACCTTAACCACTAAGCCATCTCTCCCACCCCCATTTTATTTTATCAAGCAAAGACATTAAAATCAAAACATTCGACAACCTAACCTGCTCAGGACCCCTCCCAGCTACTCAGCATGGGAACTTTTCCTTTCTTCTTTTACTTACATTCTTCCTTGAAATAAATCTTTGATTAATTTTTTAAAAAATCAAACCCCTCCCCTAACTGTACTAAACTGTACACAGTGGAAAGAGATCGGGACACAAAGAAGCAAGGATGCAACCAGAAGCAGTCTGTGCGGGTGTAGGTTATTAGGGTGTACTGTGTTTAAGACAGAACGCTTCTTCATGGTCTCAAATTGGCAGTGTTTCGGAGTGGCAGTCTTATAGTACCTGTTTGCTGTCTCCTGCTGGTCGTCTTAATTACCTTAACTTAAAAATTACCTTCTTAACGGGGCTCCAAGCAGGGTTTTGAAAGAAACTCTCAGTTATCTTAGAACTGATTGTTCTGTTTCTGGTTTGTCCTGGCCCTTAAGTATCTGCAAGGTTTACTGTTATTGCTATTGAGGTGAAAGTCACAAAACATAAAATTAACCGTATTATGCTGAATAATTCACTGGCATTTAGTACATTCACGTCGTACACCAGTTCTGTCTAGGTCGAAAATGTTTCTTCATCCAATATAAGAGCTTACACCCTTAAGCAGTTATCCCCCTTTCCTGCCTCCCACAGCCCCTGACAGTTGCCAATTCGTCTTCTTTCTGTCTCGGAATTTCTCCACCTCTGGACAGTGCATGTAGAGGGAATCGTACAGTATTTATATTGTGCCCATTTTCAGTTCATGTCATGTGTTCGACATTTGTCTGTATTTCAGGATCTATCATAATTCATTCTTTTTATGACTGAGTAATATTTCATCCAGGTCTATGCCACAGTTTTTGTTCATTCATTCTGACTCTTGTGAATCATGCTATTATGAACCTTTGTGTGCAAGAATTTATTTGAGTTTTCAATTCTTGAGGGCAAATACCTAGGAGTAGAATTACTGGGTTATCTGGTAATTGCTTTATTTTTCTTTAAGGAAAATAATTTGTGATAAAATACATTCAACTTAAAATTTACCCTCTTTGCTGTGTTTGTTTGTTTGTTTGTTTGTTTGTTTGTTTGTTTGAGGTTGGGTCTGAATGACCTAGAAATAACTCTGTACCACCAGACCTGGCCTCGAACTCACTGCAGTCCTCCTATCTAAGCCTCTCCTGAGTGCTAGGATTAAAGGTGTGTGCCACCACATCCAGCCTCTTCTTCACATCCAGCCTCTTCATCACATCCAGCCTCATCGCATCCAGCCTCTTTGCTGTGTTTAATGTACATCTCAAAAACATTCGGGTTATTTTTATGTTTTACTTTTTTATATCACTTCATCTTTTTGGTTTTTGTTTTTGTTGGTTTTTTTTTTCAGTACATTTACATTGTTCTGCCACCATTTCTCTTGTCATCTCCAGAACTCTCGATCCTGAAAAACCAAAGCACCTCTTAATAAATAACTCCCCATTCCTCCTTAAACCAATCCGTGCTGATTTCAGTTCCACGTTCTGCCTATGCATTTGAATGCTCTAGTACTTGCTATCAGCAGAATAAGGTAGGACTTGTCTTTTAGTGAGCAGCTTATTTCACTCAGTGTAGTGTCCTAAAGGCTCACCCATGCTGTAGCATATATCAAAACTTCCTTCATTGTTAGGACTGAATACCATAAGCACACACCATTATTCTGCTTAGCCATTGATCCATTGGTGAATACTTAACATTTTGTTTAGCCATTACTCCACTGATGAACACTGTGGCTTTTCTGAATACACATCTTGGAACATGTAACCCTTGAGGCTCAGTTCCTGTGGGCAGGTACTCATATGTGCAAGTGTTGGATAAAACAGTAGTTTTACTTTCTTTCTTTCTTTCTTTCTTTTCTTTTCTTTCTTTCCTTTTTTTTTTTGTTTTGTTTTGTTTTGTTTTTTTTTTTGAGGTAGGGTTTCACTCTGGTCCAGGCTGACCTGTAATTAACTATGTAGTCTCAGGGTGGCCTTGAACTCACAGCAATCCTCCTATCTCTGCCTCCCAAGTGCTGGGATTAAAGGCATGTGCCACCACGCCCGGCTCTTTCTATCTTTCTTTTCTCTTTTGGGGGGGGAGGGTCTCACTCTAGCCCAGACCAACCTGGAATTCATTATATACTCTTTTTTACACATTATTTTTAAATATATTTTATTTATTTATTTATTTGATAGAGAGAAAGAGGCAGAGAGAGAGAATGGGTGTACCAGTGCCTCCAGCCACTGCAAATGAACTCCGGTGCCCCCTTGTGCATCTGGTTTACATGGGTCCTAGAGAATCGAACTGGGATCCTTTGGCTTTGCAGGCAAACACCTTAACCTCTAAGCCATCTCTCCAGCCCTCATTATGTACTCTTAAGGTGGCCTCGAACTCACAGTGATCCTCCTACCTGTGCCTCCTGAGTGCTGGGATTAAAGGCATGTGCCAACACATCAGGCCAGTAGTTCTACTTTTAACAAGCCACCATACTGTATTCCATGGTAGCTATACCATTTTACATTCCCAACAAAATTACACAGGAATTGTCTTTACTCCTCATCCTCACCAATTCTCCACTTATTCATTTACTTATTTACTTGTTATTTATTTATTTATTCATTCATTTATTTTGAGGCAAGGTCTCAATGTAGCATTAAGAGACTTACTTGGAACTCACTCTATATGTAACCCAGGCTGGCCTCCAACTCACAGTAATCCTTCTACCTCAGCCCTCCTAGCACTGGTGTTAAAGATGTGTTCCAGTATATCTGGCTTCCTTTTTGTATTTATTTTGCATGGGAGCGGGGAAGGGAGTTGGTTTGTGTTTTGGGGTCTTGATTTGTTTTGGTTTTTCAAGGTAGGGTCTTTCTCTAGCCCAGGCTGACCTGGAATTCACTCTGTAACCTCAGGCTGGCCCCAAACTCACAGCAATCCTCCTGCCTGCCTCCCAAGTGCTGGCATTAAAGGCGTGTGCCACTAAGCTCTGCTTGGCTTCCTTTTTTTAAATATCCATCCCAGTATGCATAAAGTGGTACCTCCTTGTAAGTTTGATTTGCATTTCCCAAATGACCAATGGGGAGTGTCTCTTCATATGCTCTTTATAGCCCTCTATTTATCTGCTTTGGAGAAATGTCTGCTTGAGTCCTTGGCACAGAGTTTTGAACTGTACAGCTCTTGCTTGTGTTTGTGCTTGGGACTGTTTTTTTTTTTTTTTTTTAATGTGAGAGAGACAGAGAGAAAGAGAGAAAAACACAGAGAAAAAGAGAGACAGACAGAGAATGGCCACCGCCAGCAGCCTCAGCCGCTGTGAACAAACTCCAGATGCACACACCCCCTTGTAGGCATGCATGGCATTGCACACGTGTGTCACTTTTTGTGCCTGGCTAAACTTGGGAGCGGGAGGAGATTCTTAGGCTTCACAGGCAAGGTGCCTTAACTGCTAAGCCATCTCCCTGAATTATACTTTTAAACTTGCTGCCCCTCAGAAGCTAGAGCAATGTAAATTTTGCATCTTACTATCTTAAGCCACCTATTTGCTAAGAACTTAGGCCACCTACTTACTCTGCAGGCACCTGAGGTGAGGAGAGAGAAGTGGGAGGAGAAACGATGAAAGTTCCACAAGAGCCAATATGGCCTAGGAGAGCTGGCCAGGGAAAACGTTCACCTCTGACAACCCCCCCTCCCCCGGGTCCTCCTGGAACTCTCAGCAGAGGTACCAGGAAAGTTGTTGATGTTTGGCTCTGGGAAGACTCCAGCTCCCAGGCCCCAGGGCCTGCCTGCCCTTTTATCTGTGTTCCTGCCGAGCATTACAACATTAGTCCTCCCCTGGATGGGGGTAATGTGCTCAAGGAGCCTCGGGTCACAGCCTAACCCTCAGAAGCAGACTATATCCAGCCAAAGGTGCAAATGATCCAGAAAGGAGGGCTGGTCCGTGGGTGGCCATCCACAACACTCCATTCCAAGAAGTGGAGCAGAGGACGCTGACCAGTCAGAAACTGATTAACTCTCCCTAATTCTGGGAAGAGGCTTTCTCTCCAAGCACAGCAAAGAATGCCAGGAGCCCAGAGGTCTAAAACCACGCTGTCCCTGAATAATTCTCCCACAGAGACTCACTGTCACGGCTGTGCTACACTGTCAAGCTGCCCTAGCCTGTGGCACGTTATTTGAGATGGCCCCACTTTCCCGAGTGTCATATTCTGGGTCTTGGAAAACTTTTGTCTCTCAAGAGATTTGCTATTAGTGTCCCTTACTAAAAGGCATATACTGCTCAGCTGGAGGAGATGACATAAGGTTTGTCAGGTAACTGCCAGATATTGTAAAATAACTGTTGGATGAAATCCAGGAGAGATCCTGACAGAAGAGAATAAGTTACCACTGGCTTGTTCTTACCGTTCTATTTGTTTATTTGCAGTGTTTAGATCAAACCCAGGGGCTCACACGTGCCTGGCAAGTGTTCTGCAGCTGCTGTTTTTTTCTTTACACACACACACACACACACACATATAATTCTTAATACACACACACACACACACACACACACATATATATATAATGTGTTTGCAAGCAGATAGAGAGGAGAGAGACAGAATGGGCATTCCTGGGCCTCCAACCACTGCAAACAAACTCTCAACGCATGTGCCACCATTTTTCTATCAGTTGTAATGAAATGCACATAACAGAAAACTGACCATGTGAAAGTATACAGGGCTCAGGTTCTAGCTTGGCTGTAGAATGCGTGCCTTCCATGCACAAGGCCCCAGGTTTGACCCGCGCACCAAAATAAACAGTTCAGTGCCATCTAGTACATTCACGTTGTTGCATGACCACCACCTTCAAAAGATATCCTATACTGCCCAACCTGCCATTTTCCCAGGTAGCCCCTGGCAACCACTATCCTGCTCTGTCTCTATCGATTTACCTGTTGTGGGTTTTATATATTATGAAATCATATAACCTGTGGCCCTTTGTGAAGAGTTGTTTTTATTGCAGTCCACCCCTTCCCCACAAATCCGTAATAAAAAATAAATAAATAAGCCTTCTAAATATTCAGGATGAGAGCTGGGTGTGACGTGAACCTGTAAAATCCCAGCCCTCAAGAGGTCGAGACAGGTCATCCTTGGCTACATGGCAAGGTCAAGGCCAGCCTGGGCTACATGAGACAGTCTGAAAACATAAATAAATAAATAAATAAATAAATAAATAAATAAATAATAATCCCAGAATAAATGAAAACTCTCCTCTGAAAATGCCAACGGTGAAAATGTTTCAGAAAAGTGTTTCTGAATTATTATAACAGCCTCTCTTATGTTCTCCAGAGCATAGGGCCAGGTGTTGAGGTGGACACTGCCCTTCAGGAAGGACAGGCTCTGAGGAAAGAGGGGAACAGAAACGCCAAGGCATTTGCAAGCTGCCCAGGACCCATGCAGAGGTGGACAGCAGGCCCAAGGGCAGGCCTGGCCACTGTCCTGGGAACTGCAGGAGGTCCCTAGGCCTCTAAACCCAGTGCCTGTGTGTGCGGTTCAGGAAACCCAAGTTCATCTGCCAAATTCAAGATGCACCACTGACTGACTGACTGCTCCGGGCTTTTCTTTCTGCCTTTCCTCAATCTCATCTGGGCGTGATCTCTTAAAGGGGAAGTGGTGCGTTCTGACTGGCCAGGGCCCGTAGCCAGGAAACGTCTATCTACTAGAAGAGAGTGCCGGTGCTCAGCATGTCGCTGGCTCAGCCTCCTTATCCAAACGGCCAGGCTACCTCCCCGGGAAGTGTAAGTGTGAGCGCAGGGCATGGTCGCCTGCCACCCAGGATGGTGTGGGGCCGGGCACAGGTCACAGAAGAGAGCCTGGCCAGCCGAGCGTGCTGGCAGCCCGTGATGCGTGCACTCTCAGATGAGCCTCAGCGCGCAGCCTGCGCTCTTGGTCTGTGGGCAGGAGCTGGAGCAGGGACAGGGCTGAGGCGGCAGTGGGGACAACAGCTGCCTCAGAAAGAGGTCAGGAGTAGGAGGCTGGGGACCAGTCTATTTTGAACAGCCCTTCTGGAGGCACAAGCCTCGGGTCCGGGAAGGAAGGGAGTGGAAAAATTTCATAGCACACCTTTGAGAGCACCAGGAAGCCAGCTTATGAAGAAGCCTAGCACTCGCCACCCCCACTTTGCAGCATTCACGTGCAGCTCAAGTGACACTTCATGCCTTCCTATACTCAGCCAGTGCTTTTCTCTTTCGTTTTCCTATGTGATCTGTGTTAAGAAGTGTTTCGGGTCTTTTCTATTCAAATTACACACATGTCCTCCTTTCCTATTCATGGGTGTTTCTTGGTTCAGTGCATGCACACTGTGGGCACGAGAATACACCCTGTGGCCAGTCACCCGCTCACTGGGATGGTTGGTGGGGTATCTAGGCTGTTTGCAAACTAGAGTTGTTGTTTCCTGTGTGCCCACAGAGCTATAAAGGGGGAAATTCACACACTCACCCACAGGCATAAGGTCCCTCACTGAATGGCATACGCGAGAGACGGACGGTTGAAAAGTAGACTTCTGCTCTGCCTTAAGCCCCTTTCTGCCCTCAGTTTCTGTTATGTAGAAGTGATGTCTGTCTGATCTTAAATCGTATAATTTTTTTTTATTTCATCAAAATAACTGAGGCCTGTTGCTACGAAAGAAAGGGGAGAGAAGTGAATATGGGGGGGGGGAGTGTGTCTCTGTACGCATATGTTGACAGGGCACAGCCACACCCTTCTTCAAGACAACTTCCTGTTTGCCACTGCCAACTGTCACTCCAAGGAGAACAGACATGGTTCCGTTAGTGGCTGCTGCGGGACCACGGCGGCTTGTGGGGTGAGTGGCTCTGAGTGACACCGTGAGTGAGCCAAGCCGTGAGTGGAGACTTTGTGCCTCCTCTCGCTGTCCAGGCTGGACATTGGTCCTGAGACACATAAAGCAGAGGTGGTCTCCTCAGCCTGTGTCCTCAGAGTGCTCTCAGAGCAGTGGAGTGAATGGAAAATTTTTTAATTCAGAGGCCAGGGAAAAGGCTGGGAGCTGCCTTCTTAGGAAAGCTACTACCTGTATTTTTTTTTTAATTTATCTTTTCAGGTATGAAGAAACATATGAGTTGGCACTGGGGCAGCCATATGTAATCAATACTCCCAACACTCTTGACTTCACAGTGGGCATAAATGAGGGTTCACTTTTGTGAGACCCATGGTAAATGTCAGAGATCCACAGGACACCTGCCCTCCCAAGTGGATCTGTCCAGGCATAGGACACCCTGCTGGTCAGTATACCAGCAGTTCACAGTGGATGACATGGGCAGGAGAGACTCAATGTGTCCTAGGGGTAACCCTGCTTGGTTATCACCTGTGATGTGAGTGATGCTGTCCCCTTTTTGTGCATAAGGAAACTAGGGCTTAGGGAGTTAAATTGCTTGCTCAAGTCGCAGAGCTAATGAGTGACAGAGCTGGGATTTGAGCCCAGATCTTTTCTGATTCCACAGACAGTAGTGTTTGGTCTATATTTCTGTTGACTCCCGAAGCTGGTGGAGCATGAAAATCACCTCAGACCTCCCCCCCCCCATTTTTTTTAAAGATTGGGGAACCCTGGCCTTCCTGCTACATTTGGGCCCGGAAGCCTGGGTGCTTCTCTGTAAGCTGTGGACAAAGCTTTTAATGTGTGTAACCCCAAGGCATCTGTGTAAAGACCTCAGATGGTGCCAGCAGACAGTCTGCGAGACCAAGTTCAGATATCCGGGTGTTTTCAACATCGGAATGCCAACCGAACCTTGACCTTCTCCCCAAAGATACCTCAGGCTGAGTCCTCCCCACCCCCCGTTTTTGCCATGTCTGTCTACACTTGTCCCGTCAGTACGCAAGGGGTAGGCATATCGTCCACTGTGCCATGTTAAGGTGGGCTTCAACAGCATTTTCAAAAGCTGGAAGTCACCGACTTTCACCAAAGCTGTGGTGACTTCTGGTAAACTTGCGTGATGCGTGCAATGTGTGTGTTCAGTAGTTGCGGACCATGATGACGCCTATGGAGAAGATTCATGCTATATAGGTGGAGTTCCTTGTCAAAATGCCACTGTGCTGGTCGATTGAGACACAGGATCAGCTGAGGCAATAAAAGGCCTAATGTTTGGTTTGGGGTTTTGTTTTGTTTTGTTTTGTTTTCTAAGACAGGGACTTGCTATGCTCAGGCCGGTGTCCAACTGTCAGTCCTCCTTGGTCTCAGCCTCCTCAGGGTTGGGATTATAGATGTGTGTCTTCACACCTGACCCAAGAGGCCTAGTGCTTTTAAAAGGCTGGCAGCTCTGGCTTCAGGTAGAGCCCAGCAGACCCAGGGAAGGCTGCTGCCTGCAGAAGAGCAAGTCTGTTCTTCAGCCGCTCAGAGCAATAAGCCAGATGACCCGCCTGGGGTCTAGAAAGTACTGTGTCCACCCTGAGGGAACAACACTCTGGTTCTGAACACCTAGCAAATGACAATGCTTATGATACCGTCTTTTTTATTCCCCCCTTGGTTTTTCAAGGTAGGGTCTCGCTCTAGTCCAGGCTGCCTGGAATTCACTATGTAGTGTCAAGGTGGCCTTGAACTCATGGCAGTGATCCTCCGAGTGCTGAGATTATAAGTGTGTGCCACTACACCTGGCATAACTCAGTATTTGTATCGTAGGATCACATGGGAAGTAGAAAGGAAACACTTTCCAAAAGAGTGAATGGAAGCCGGGTATGGTGGCACATGCCTTTAATCCCAGCACTTGGAAGGCAGAGGTAGGAGGACTGCCTTGAGTTTGAGGCCACCCTGAGACTACATAGTTAATTTCAGGTCAGCTTGGGCCAAAGTGAGACCCTACCTTGGAAAAAAAAGAGTGAACAGATGAATGAGGCTAGACCTAATTCCGGTTTGACTCTCCTGACCTCTCTGTATTTGCACTGTTTTCTCTGCTGCGTCCTGTTGTCTGTTTTTATCTTTTCCTTTGCGTGGACTTAAATAGCTTTAACAAAAACAGATCCTACTAAGCAGTCTAGCCTGTGTCCTTCCTCTTCCCCTCATCCTCCTGTTAAATGTTTTGTGTTTTTTTTTTTTTTTTTTTTTTTAGGGCTGGCGAGATGGCTTAGCAATTAAGCCACTTGCCTGTGAAGCCTAAGGTCCCAGGTTCGATTCCCCAGAACCCACATAAGCCAGAGTTTGTTTGCAGTAGCTAGAGGTCCTGTGTGCCCATTCTCGCTATCTGCCTTTTCTTCCTTCTTTCTTGCCTCAAATAAATAAATTAATTAAATAATTTTTAAAAATTTTTTAAATTTTTTTATAAAGTAGTGATTAGTTTTACACATTATTCATGACCATTTCCTCTCTTGTGGATTCAGGTGTACTGTTTCACTTACACATTTCCTTAGATAGAGATAACCTCCTCCCTGTCCTGTTCAATCGTCTTACTGAGATCATTTCAGGTTATTTGTAGTATTTTTTTTATTACTGTAAACAGTGCTGCCGAGAATGTCTTTGAACATTTTTTTTTTGTCTCCCTTTTGGGATATTTCCTTGAGGTCTGTTCTTTAAGCTAACATTACCAGATTACCAGATCAAAGGCTGTAAATGCTTTCTAGTTCCTGTTATTATCACCGGGGTGCTCTAAAAAAAAAAAAAAATGTTATCCCTTAAGAGCATCCCCAGCGATGCGTACCTGCTGGTTTCTTGTGGGCTTTCCTTGTAGCTAGCTAAGTGTCTCATGAGGGCAGCCCTGGGGGCTGATGAAAATATCTCAGGCCCTTGGAAAATCCCTGGGACTCTCCATATCCAACCCAGCAGTGTGTGGTGCTAGACGCTTCCACCTCAGTAGAAATGCTGAATGGCAGAGCAGGTGGGAGAGGGAATGCTTCAGAGGAGACAAAGATAACGAGGACCCTACATTATGAGACTGCACACATACACCCTGGGGCTGTACTTTCTCCAAACTCACTGGAGAAGTTGCCCTTTTTTTTTTTTTTTTTTTTTTTTTGGTTTTGCAAGGTAGGGTCTCACTCTGGTCCAGGCTGACCTGGAATTAACTATGTAGTCTCAGAGTGGCCTCAAACTCTTGGCGATCCTCCTACCTCTGCCTCCCGAGTGCTGGGATTAAAGGCGTGCGCCACCACGCCCGGCTGCCTTTTTTTTTTTTAACATATTTTATTTATTTATTAGAGAGGGAGAGGGAGAGAATGGATGCACCAGGACCTCTAGCCACTGCAGATAAAAATCAAGAAACTTGTGCCACCTTGTGCAGCTGGCTTTACATGGGTACTGGGGAATCGAAGCTAAGTCCTTTGGCTTTGTAGGCAAATGCCTTAACCGCTAAGCCATATCTCCAGCCCAAAGTTGCCTTTTTAAAGGGTGGAGGGAAAAAGACATCCCAGGCAAGGTGGCATGGGAGAAAGGGCATTGGATTTGGGGCCGGGCAAGCCTGGGCTTTCCTTCCAGCTACCAAGGCCTGTGTCACCTTGGTCTTGTTTCATAACCTCCTGAGCTTCCAGTTCCCATCGGCAACTGGGAGGCTAACAGCTAGGCAGCTCCTTGGGTAGGTTACATGAACTGGGAGTGGAAAATTGTCTGCACGAAGTATCTGACACATGGTAGGCACTCAAGAAATGGTGCTGTCCCTCTCAACTGAATGAATGGACAAGCGCTGACCAGACAGTAAAGGAATTAACCTGAAGCCTAGGAAGATGGGAACTGAGCAGGCACGAGCCATGTAGGCCACTTGCCTGCACTGGTGTTTGTCATAAAAAAAACTTAGTGCCTGAGATAGCTGGTGTTGGTGGCGGTACCAGTAGGGGGTGAAGAAATAGCAAGCACCGCTCTTTGAGGTACATTTCCTGACATCTTTCTATTTACTTTTTCATTTACTTATTTATCTTGGTTTTTCTAAGGAAGGCTCTCACTCTAGCCCTGGAATTCACTGTGTAGTCTCAGGGTGGCCTCTTAACTCACAGCGGTCCTGTTACCTCTGCCTCCCGAGTGCTGGGATTAAAGGCATATGCCACCACACCCGGTCTGACATCTTTTTAAAAATATATTTATTTGTGAAAGACTGAGAGGGAGGGAGAGTATGAGCATGCCAGGGTCTACTGCCACTGCAAACTCCAGATGCATGCCCTACTTTGTGCATCTGGCTTTACGTGGGTACAGGGAATTGAACCTGGGCCATTAAGCTTTGCAAGAAAGCACCTTTAACCACTGAGCCATCTCTCCGGCCCAACAGATTTTTAAGGAGGATCACCACTATAAACAGGGGTGGATCTCCCCAGACAGGAAGTACTTGGTATGGCCCTGCCTACCACTCCTGGATGCCTCAGTGCTTTAACTTTGCTGTGTCTGTTTCCCCTCCTCCAGCTTACACAGTGCTGTCTTTAGTGCCTAAGTATGACGATAGCAGGTGAGCCTAACACCAAGTCCTCCGGCCTTGGGATTTGGGGCATGATTCTCACGTGCAGTCTGCCTCAATTTCTGTCGCTGCCATCTCAAGGAATGCATGCCTCGAAGCTGCTCCAAGGCCAAGGTTCCTGCGCTACCCCTCCCCTCCAATTCCAGGGTTGTTTGTTTGTTTGTTTTGTTTGTTTTTGTTTTTTGGATGGAAGCCACTTAGAATTCCTTTATGTGAGACATTGTGCCCTCAGGAGCAGAAGCAGATCGGATCCAGTGATGGTGAATCAGTAGGACGTGGGGAATGAGGCTGAGGGTGCCTGCCCTCGGGGCTCAGGCTCAGTGACACTCAGCACTGTCAAAAGAGTAAGTCAGGTGCTGGCCTCGGCTGTTTGCTCACACAGCCATGGCAGGCCACAGGTGACCATGGGGCTCCAAGTCTATTAGGAAGAGATCGGTCTCTTAACTACCGTATTGGAAAATCCCCAATATTGGAAAATCCCCAAGAAGTTCTTTCTAAAAATGATAAGCCTCACTGGATGTCTGCAGGCAAGTCAGCCATTCCTGAGGTGCCTGTGCTGGGGGTTAAATTCAGAACATTGATGCTACGGGTATGAACATAACTCCGTGAATAGGAGCAGGGGAAGGAAGGGTTCTGAGTTTCCCTGAAGTAGAAGTGTCTCAGAACCTGGTGGGTTTTATCCAAAGAGAAGAAGGAGACAGGATTGGTGTAGCAGACAGCTTCAGGTTCACTGAGATGAACTTCCAGACCAGGCACAGTTATGGAGGAAAGCTTACAGATCCAGGAAGTTCCATTGGCAGAAGAAGCGGCCTGCTCTCACAAGGCCAGGCAAGAGAGCAAAAAGCCAACCAGCCACCACAGCACACAGAGCAAAACTACAGCCAAAAAGTCACACAGCAGACTTCAGGAACTCCTGCTAGACACATTTGCATATCTTTACAATGGAATCTCAAACCCATCACCACACCTTAAGACCGGGCCCCCAGTGACCTTGCCTCTAGCAAGGTGATTGCAGATGCAAACTATAAACTAATAAAATACTGAATATATTGGGGGACATATATTCAAACTACCACAATTGGTAAGACAGCGGGGAAGAGGGGTGTGGGTGTTCCCACCCAGGATTGTCCCATGGAGTGGCACTTGCTTGTTTAAGGAGTGGATGCTAATGCTGGTGGTTTTGAAACAGGCAGCTAGTGGCTGGGGGCCTTGACCTAACTTCTTGTGGTAAAAATGCAAAACAAAAGAGAATTTATTTTTTTTTTTAATTTCTCCAGACCTGGAACCTTCAGTTCTAAGATTGAGGTCTTAGTCTGGGGCTGCTGCCTGGCACCCAGAGGCTCCCCAAACACCTAAAGGCACTTCTTTTTACTCTCCCGGGAGTCACTTGCCCTTCTGAAATGCCTTTAGGCTGTGGAGAGGGAGAAATTTCCATCCCCACACACCTCTCCCAGGGTCTCCTTGTCTACCTCAGCAATTGTCAATATCAAGGTGGAAGAGGTCAGAGTTAAGACACAGACCCTGAAGACATCCCCAGGTCTGACACTGGCCAGCTCTGTGACCTTTGGCAACTCATTGTATTCCTGAGCCTCAGGTTTCCTCATCTGTCAAAAAAAAAGCAAGCAAGCAAGCAAGCAAGAAAGCAAGCAAGCAAGAAAGAAAGAGAGAGAGAGGGAGGGAGGGAGGGAGGGAGGGGAGGAAGGAAGGAAGAAAGAAAGATATTAACAGAAGGTCTCTTTTAAGGGATTGCATGAAGTCAATGCTATGAATTAAATGTGCAAAAGAATTCTGAGCATGCAGAAAAATCTCAATATACAATTATCCACAGTGGCTAGAGGACAGAACAGGTGGGACCAGAGGGTGCTGGTTCAAGGTCATTCAATAACGTTGTTGGTGATGTGATAGATGCTTAGATCAGCATAGATGTGCCGGCCCTGATTCTCTGGTATCTTCAATGGTTGAGTGATACTTCTAGCACAAGAGTTTGTGGTTTAGAAAAAAACAGAGAGGGCTGAATAGATGGCTTAGTGGTTAAGGCACATGCCTGCGAAGCCTAAGGACCCCAGTTCGATTCTCCAGGTCCCACATAAGCCAGATGCACACGGTGGCGCATGCTTCTAGAGTTCGTTTGCAGTGGCTAGAGGCCCTGGCACCCCCATTCTCACTTTCTCTCTCTCTCTCCCTCTCTCTGTCTCTAATAAATAAAATCTTTAAAAAAAAAAAAAAACAGAGAGCAGTGGCTATAAATTTTTGCGAACTTTCAATCTCAGAACTTCAAGAAAATAATTCCAAATCATTTTGTAAATAAATTAATTTTGAACGCCAACAGTTAGAGAGTAGCTAAATCATCTGCAACATGTCAGTGACTAAATATCATGAGTATGCAACATGGCAAGCAGAGCACCTGACTAATTCTGTGGGGATTGCCTATGCGTATATAAGATAATGTGAGTTGATAGTCCAAAATTGTCAGTTGAGCAGGGCATGGTGGCGCACGCCTTTAATCCCAGCACTTGGGAGGCAGAGGTAGGAGGATCACCTTTAGTTCAAGGCCACCCTGAGACTACAGAGTGAATTCCGGGTCTGCCTGAGTTAGAGTGAGACCCTACCTCGAAAAACCAAAAAAAAAAAAAAAGTCAGTTGATTATGGTTTTGTTAATACAGATGTGTACATTAACAAAGAGAAAATCTCAAAAGAAATTATCTTTTTCTCTAATGTGGCCTAAGTCTATAAAATATATTAACAGTGCATGAGGAATATAATGTTCTATAAACATTTCTGGGCAAGATAAGTGGAATAATTATAGAGATTTGCCAAAGGCAGGCTGCTTGACCAAAGCATAGAAATTGTTAAGCTCAAAGTGGGGTGAGGGCTTGTATCAGAGTGATTGTAATGTGCACCTGGAAAGCTTCACCCATAAAAACACTATCTACCCAGAAATGTCTTTTTATTTTATTTTTATTTATTTATTTGAAAGAGAGAGAGAGAGATAATGGCGTGCCAGGGCCTCCAGCCTCTGCAAACAAACTCCAGACGCTTGCGTCCCCTCGTGCATCTGGCTAACATGGGTCCTGGGGAATCAAACCTGGGTTCTTGGGCTTTGCAGGCAAATGCCTTAACCGCTCAGCCATCCCTCCAGCCCCAGCAATGTTTTTAAAAGAGAGAAAGACCCTGTTGTCTTTCATCACCACCCCACTCACCTCTCCACTAAGAGACACACACTGTGTGGCTCATGGACAAGTGAGTCTTCACCTACTAAAGAACTACAGCTTGAATACAAATAGGGTCTTTCTGTGAAATGGATTCTCTGTGCCCTGCCTGGGACAACAGTTGCACCCCATTTCAAAAAGCAAGGTTACAGCTCACCACCTGAGTGAGGTCCCTGACTTCTGACCCTGTGGATTCCTCCATTGAAGTTCCTAGGCAGCCTTTCTCGCCTGCACCAGGAGGGGGCAGTCTTGTTCCCACAGCTCAGGGCAGAAATGCTATCCTCTTGGGATACTTTAAAGAGTAATAGAATTCCTAGATTTCAATCAAGACAAGAAGAAGCAGTTTCACAAGTAAGAAATACCTCTTTTGGAGCTGGAGAAGTGGCTTAGTGGTTAAGTCGCTTGCCTTAAACCTAAGGATCCAGGTTCTATTCCCCAGGACCCACGTAAGCCAGATGCACAGGGTACTGCATGCTTCTAGAGTTCATTTGTAGTGGCTAGAGGCCCTGGCATGCCCATTTTCTCCCTCCCCTCTGTGTCCCCCCTCAAATAAAATTTAAAAAGTTTTTTAAAAAGTTAAATACCCCTTTTGCCTATTTATTGCAATACAAAATCCACATTAAACAAAAAAAAAAAAAACTTGATCTTCAGGTGTTAATGAACAGTCTCTCCTATGCAACATGTTCTTTCGATTGTATATTTAAGAGTTTCTAGAGTAAAATATAAGACCAAAAGAAATGCTTCTCCACTGATTTAATGTTTTCTACCAGTTTAGCCCTGGAATGTGTGGGCCAGGACCATGGCCCAGAATTTTCTGGAGAGGTGGTTTCAGAATCACCTGTCAGCCCTCCTTTTGCTTTAATGGCACCATTCCTTGTGATTCACATTTGTTTACTTCTATATTTTTAATTTTTATTTTATTAATTTTAGAGAAGAGAATGGGCATGCTAAGGCCTTCAACCACTATAAATGAACTGCAGGTGCATGTGCCACCTTGTGCATTTGGCTCATATGGGTCCTGGGAAATCGAACCTGGGTCCTTTGGCTTTGTAGGCAAATGCCTTAACTACTAAGCCATCTCTCAAGCCCTACTTCTATATATTTTTGTGTGTATAGTATGTGGGCATCTGTGTATGCATATTCAAATGTACGAATGAAGCAAGAAGTGTATATTGGGTGTATTTCTTAGTTGCTCTCTACCTTACTTTTTATTTATTTGAGAGTGAGAGAGGCAGAGAGAGAATAGGTGTGTCAGGGCCTTCAGCTGCTGAAAACAAACTCCAGACCCATGCATCTCCTTGTGCACATGTGCAACATTGCACATTTGTGTCACTGTGTGTCTGGCTTATGTGGGACTTGGAGATTTGAACATGAGTTCTTGGGCTTTGCAGGCAAGCGCCTTGAGCCATCTCTCCAGCCCTCCACCTTATTTTTTGAGACAGTCTCTCACTGAACCTGGAGCTCACTGAGACGGTAGACCATAGCTAGCCAGCAAGTCCTAGAGACCCACCTGTCTCACCTGTGGAGTTACAGGTACCAGACACCATGCCTGGCATTCTTGCGTGGATGATGGCTATCAGACGTCAGGTCCTTGTGAGCACTTTACCCACTGGTCCAACTCCTCAGCCTCTATAATTTTTACATTTTACTTTGTTTATTTTTTTAGGTTGGCATAGACAGTAACGGGTTTCATTGTGCAACTTCATACACATGTGCTGTATGCTTTGTTCTTCATTATTCCCCTCCACTTCTTATGTAATTTAAAAAAATATTTAGGGCTGGAGAGATGGCTTAGCAGTTAAGGCGTTTGCCTGCAAAGCCAAAAGACCTAGGTTCAATTCCCCAGGACCCACGTTAGCCAGATGCACAAGGGGGTACATGCATCTGGAGTTTGTTTGCAGTGGCTTGAGGCCCTGGTGCACCCGTTCTCTCCCTCTCTCTCTCTCTCTCTCTCTCTCTCTCTCTCTCCCTCCCTCCCTCCCCCCTCCTTCTCTGACAAATAAATAAAAATAAAAAATATTTTAAGCCAGGCCTGGTGGCGCATGCCTTTAGTCCCAGCACTCAGGAGGCAGAGGTAGATTGATCACCATGAGTTCAAGGCCACCCTGAGACTACAGAGTGAATTCCAGGTCAGCCTGGGCTACAGCGAGACCCTACCTCAAAAAAATATTTATTTATTTTCAAGCAAAGAGTGAAGAGAGCTAGATAGAGAGAATGGGCTACCAGGGTCTCCAGCCACAGCAAACAAACTCCAAATGCATGTGCACCTTGTGTATCTGGCTTTACATGGGGGCTTTACAGTCTGGGTCTGTAGGCTTTGTAGGCAAGTGCCTTAACCTCTGAGCCATCTCTCCAACCGTATTCCTGTAATTTTTTATCTGTTGTTCAGTAAAATAAAGTGCCTGTTATTCATATAGTAAAGGTCACTTAGTAATATTTCTGTCTGCCCTGATCCCCATCAGCTTGGAGCAAGTGATAGCAAGGAGGAGAATGAAGACTACAGGAAAAAAATGAAATAATTGTGATAGAAATCAAATTCTTACTTTAGATCAGAAAGTTTTAGGTCTGAAATTTGCCCCTCCCCTCACCATAAAAAAGAAATGACTAAGCATAGCATTTCTGGAGGACAGAAACTGCTATGGACCTAAAAACCAAGGGGATCTGAATCTAATCCCAGCATTGCCACCAGCCAGGGTTGCCCAGTGGGGCTCATAACTGGTAATCTGATCTATCACAAAAGAAATCAGATAGTTGACTTTTTAAAAAAATTTTTTTTATTTATTAGAGAGAGAAAGAGAGGAAGAGGCAGATAGAGAGAAAGAGAATGGGCACACTAGGGCCTGTAGCCACTGCAAACAAACTCCAGACACCCTTGTGCATCTGGCTTACGTGAGTCCTGGGGAATCGAACTGGGGTCCTTAGGCTTCACAGGCAGATGCCTTAACCACTAAGCCATTTCCCCAGCCCAACTTTTAAGACTTAGTTCTTTAGTGACTCTGAGTTCCTAATTTCCTAGCTTCCAATCTTGTTCATAGTACACCCCATTTCCTGCCTTTCTAAGAGGCAGCTGAGCCCATGGCCAAGGTCCTATTCCTCAAGTAGCCTGACCTTGGCAATCATCTGGCCTCTCTGGCCAGTCAGCCTGGGGTAGAGTGGAGATACCTGGCTGCTTTCTGCCTATCTCACCGGGGTTGTCAAGGCCAGGACAAGTTTCTAAAGGATAAATCTTTCCAAGGAAGATTCTGCCTCCGTGAGATTTTCAGACTATAGCTTCCAGGAATGATGAGGGATGGAGAGAGAAGGAACAGGTATTAGTGATATGTTCATATTATAGTATAGAGATAGGTGATATGTTTATATTATGGTATATATAGAGAGAGAGATCCTGGAATCCACTTAGGGACCAGCTTAGTTTATAGACAAAGACATGGAAACTAAGAGAGCCTGGTAGGGAACTAAAGTCCTAAGCCTACCATTTGGGTGGCAGAGCATTTAATGTGGTGGCTCCCAGCCCTGTATTTTCTTTATAGCATTAAAACAGACTATCAGGACTAGCTCATAATTCTCAAGACCTTCAACGAATGGTTTCTGAGAACTAAACATGTATACAGAGTCCACTCTGAGCCAATAAAGAAAAGCTACCTTGTAAAGAAACTACAGAGATAGTGTATGAATACTGTTCAGGCAAAAGTACTCCACAATCAGACAATCCTCAAACAGTCCAATCAGGAGCGATGTCTTAGTGGTTAAGGTGCTTGCCTGCAAAGCCAGTGGACTCAGGTTTGATTCCCCAGGACGCCATGTAAGGTAGATGCACAAGGTGGCGCATGCATCTGGAATTCCGTTGCAGTGGCTGAAGGTTCTAGCATTCCCATTCTCTCTCTCTCTCTCTCTCTTTGTCTGCCTCCTGCCTCTTTTCTCTCTCTCTCTCTCTCTCTCTCTCTCTCTTTCTTTCTCTCAAATAAATAAATAAATAAAAATTTAAAGCTGAGCGTGTTGGCGCACGCCTTTAATCCCAGCACTCGGGAGGCAGAGGTAGGAGGATCACTGTAAGTTTGAGGCTACCCTGAGACTACATAGTGATTTCCAGGTCAGCCTGGGCTGGAGTGAGACACCACTGGAACCAGGGACACAGACAAACCCAGAACTCATCTCTGTCATACCCTCCAGGGCTCAAGAACCTCTTGTGGAAGAGGTGGTGGAAAGAATGTAAGAGCCAAAGGAAAGGTAGGAGTGTTTCGCAATACTGTCTTCCAGAACTGGAGAAATGCCTCAGTGCTTCAGGCACTTGCCTGCAAAGCCTAAAAACTCAGATTTGATTCCCCAGTACCTACGTAAAGCCAGACACACAGAATGGTGCATACATCTAGAATTTGTTTGCAGTGGCTGGAGGCCCTGTCATGCCTATTCTCTCTCTTTCTTCCCTCTATCTCTCTCTGCTTGCAAATAAATTAGAAAAAAATATTTTAATTTAAAAAAATACTGTTGCTGGGCATGGTGGTGCAGGTCTTTAATCCCAGCACTCAGGAGGCTGAGGTAGGAGGATCATTGTGAGTTCGAGGCCAACCTAAGAATACATAGTGAATTTCAGATCAGCTGGGCTAGAAAGAGACACTACCTCAAAAAAAAAAAGAAATACTCTCTTCCAAACACAAAGTAGCCGTGGTATTCATGACCTCACAGTGGCTGAAACTACCTACACAAGGCCTGCATAATAGGAGGAAAAAAATGATGACATCAAAATAGAAGAGACACTAGTTGGAAAAAAGAAGGGATTCTTTAGAGGGGAAGATTGACAAATGGAAAAAGAAAGAATGGTTGGAGGGGATTATCATAGTACAGAGGTTGTCAATAAAAAGTTTTAAAAAGTCGAGCATGGTGGTACACACCTTTAATCCCAGGACTTGGGAGGCAGAAGTAGAAGGATCTTTGTGAGTTCAAGACCAGACTTGAACTACAGAGTGAATTCCAGGTCAGCCTGGGTTAGAGTGAGATCCTACCTCAAAAAAAAAAAAAAAAAAAAAAAAAAAAAGTTGGAGAGATGGCTTAGTGGGTATGTGCTTGTCTGTGAAATCTAAGGACCCCAGTTTGAGGCTCAATTCCCCAGGACCCACGTAAGCCAGATACACAAGGTAGCGCATGCATCTAGAGTTTGTTTGCAGTGGCTGGAGGCCCTGGTGCACCCATTCTCTCTCTCTCTCTCTCTCCCTCTCTCTTGTTCTCAAATAAATAAGTAAATTTTAAAAAATTAACAGGGCCTGGAGAGATGGCTTAGCGGTTAAGCCCTTGCCTGTGAAGCCTAAGGACCCCGGTTCAAGGCTTGATTTCCCAGGACCCACGTAAGCCAGATGCACAAGGTGGCACATGCATCTAGAGTTCATTTTCAGTGGCTGGAGGCCCTGGCGTGCCCATTCTCTCTCTCCCTCTCCCTCTCTCTCTCTCTCTCTCTCTCTCTCTCTGCCTCTTTCTCTCTCTGTCGCTCTCAAATAAATTTTAAAAATGAACAAAAAAATTAAATAAACAAAAATTGCTAAGAGTTCGAGGCCACCCTGAGACTACATTTTTTTCAGCCTTTAAAACCCTACCTTGAAAAAACCAAAAAAAAAAAAAAAAAAAAATGAACAAAAAAATTAAATAAACAAAAAAATTTTTAAATTTCACTCCAGTGAGAAGTCAGGCTTTCTTCTGCTAAGAGTAGTCAGGCTTTCTTCCGCTAAGTAGGTCCCTGGCACAGCAGCCAGAAATGTCTTACCTACAAGAAAAGTCCAAGACAGCTCTTGGCTGAAGGGAGATGTAATGGTCACCTTTTCTTTCTTTTCATCTCAATCGAGACTTCTAGATTTGTAATCTCCAGTTCTCCCCATCTGGACATTTCTTCAGCATACACTTAATCCCACTGTGGATTCTGCTTTCAGCATTTGCATCGTCCCATATATTGTGTCCTTAAACTTCAATGAGACCTAAAGAGGCCACCATTGGAATGTGTCAACAGACTGTCCCCACAGTTCCAGGAAGGGGCAGTTGAGGGCCTGCCTACTCCTGGTTCCCAAAGACCTTTCCTTCAGGCCTCCCTCTGACATTCATGCTGCTTTGGAGGGTCATGTTGGAGAATTTGTTCTGAGAGTTCTGCTCTGCCCACTGCCCTGTGGGACCCACGTAGCTCTCTGGGGATCACATCGGTTATGTGGGCCATTCTGCTGTGTCAGGTGACACCTGGTTATTCCCTCCCCACCACCCCACTACTCCCATGGAAGCGGTTTTGCGCTAGGATAGGAATGCCTCCCGTGAGAACCTTGGTGTTAGCTTATCATGCCATTTGATACAGAAATCCAGACTCCTCGTCGACAGCTGGCAGGTCAGAACTGAGATGTGGGGTCACTGATGGGTGGACCAGCACATCCCTCTCGGTGCCTGCAGTATTCACGAGCGTGTGTGCATGTGCGTGCGTGTGTGTGTGTGTGTGTGTGTGTGTGTGTACATGCTCGTGCACGGGACCCACTCACCACAGGTGCTTGCTGAGTTCTGTCCTTTCTCCCCTGTAGAGAGAAGACACGGTTCAATGTGCAGGCCTTCTCCCTCGCCAGCATCTCCAGCCTCCAACCCCCGGACATCACTAGCACAGGTGAAGACGAAAGCCTGTCTCAGCGGCCATAACGCTGTCAGCAGCACCTCAAAGCCATTCAAAACGCCCAAAGACAATCTACTTACCTCCAGCAGTAAACAGCACACGGTCTTCTCCACGAAAGGACCAAGGGATAAACCATGGTGAGTGCGGGTGCTGGTAGCCAGCAGCTAGCTGTCCTCGCTGCCTGGCCCTGTCACCGTGGGAAACAGATGTTTACTCTCTTACTTTGCCGTTGGGTGTCATGTCCAGGACTGTGGAGACCCAAAGGAAGACAGAATGATGATATGAGAAGGCTAGTCACCAAACATGGGTGCTTAAAAGCACTGTATGCCTAGACAGAGGAATTTTTTTTTTTTTTTTTTTTTGGATATGCTGAGAGCTGAGTGTGCCTAAGGCAAAGGAAATGGAAAGATTCCTTAGTTATACAGTTACCTCTCAATTTTCCGCCCCAGTGAAGAGAGGCACAAGTGACAATAACAAGGCACAGACAGTCCACTCAGTGAGGAGGAAAAGGAGAGGAGTGGAGTGGTGAGGTTATAATGGCACCCTAGCCACAGAGCTTGGATCTCAGCTTCCCCTCCCCTGCCTTAAGCTGGTGTCCTAGAGTTAACTACAGGAGGAGCGCGGGAAAGGCGAGGGGAAGGTCACGCCTTGGATAGAGGAGGGAGCATTGCTTCAGGAAACTGAAAACTCAGAGGCTCTTAATTCACTTTTAATCCTGACTTTACAAAAAAAAAAAAAAAAAGTCAGAAAATGTTTCCTGTAGACTGAACAGATAGGACATGATATGGAAAATGCCAACCACTGAGCACCTCAAATGCTGTGAGCCCCCCCAGGACACACCGGCTGGCTTGTCACAGCGCCTCCAGCCTTATCTTCCAGGCCTCCCGAAGGCAGAGAAGGGACAAGTGTGGAGTCTGTCTAATTTGTATGTTTAAAGAGAAAGAACGTTCTGTTAATTAATGATAGTTAATTACACTTAACTGCCTACCTAGGAAAGCTGTGGAATGAAACCATCCATCAATGGGTTAGCCACTGTGTGCTAGAAATTATGATGACTTTTAAAAGAGCTAATTATGCCAAATCAATGAAAGAGCCTCGGGTGTGAGCTCGGAGAGGCTGGACACGGCTGAGCAGGAAGGGCTTGCCTGTCGCCCAGCCCTGCCTTGTGGACTAGTTGTGCTCTTGGTGGGTTTCTGGAACTCAGATCCAGCTCGTAGGAGAATATAGCTGGGAAGACCCAGCCCAAGAGTGACCGTCGCTGACCTCTGGCTAGCTGTGGGCAGCATGAGCCTCCCAGGCCCTGCTCTGTGGTCCCTCTTCCCAATGACTGGGGAGGGCTAAGAGTTTGTTTGCTGAGGAGTCACTGCCAGTGTACAGATGTTGTCATTGGATCTCCTTGTGCTTCAGCTTCCTCAACTGTAAAATGGAGCAAATAAAAGCTCTACCCCATGGCATGTTAGAAGCTCCTTATAGAAAACAGCAAGTCCAATACCTGGGTTATGGTACATGTTCATGACATATTTAAGGATAATGTTATCATTATAATTCTATGATCTTGTGTGCCAAAAGACAGTGCCCCCATAACCTGGTTAAAGAGTCCAGGGTATTGAAAATTCAGGGAGGTGTCTCTCCACATGGTGGTGCATGTGTGTAACCCCAACACTCAAGAGGCTGAAGTGGGAGGATTACTGAAAGTTCAGTGCTAGCTTGGATGAAACAGTAAGACCCTATCTCGAAAAAAGAGAGAGAGAGATAGAGAGAGAGCCAAGCGTGGAGGCACATGCTTTTAATCCCAGCACTTGGGAGGCAGAGGTAGGATTGGCATGAGTTCGAGGCCACCCTGAGACTTCAGAGTGAATTCCAGGTCAGCCTGGGCTAGTGTGAGATTCTGCCTCGAAAAAAACAAAAAAGAGAGAGAGGAAAAGGATTCCAAGATTAGACATTAACTATAAACTACAGAGAATGAAAGGAGAGCCAGGCAGGGGCTTCGGAGGAAGGAGACCAAAGAGGTCCTAGATGATCATAAAATGAACTCCAGGCTGGAGAGATGGCTTAGCAGTTTGGCTTGCTGGCAAAGCCAAAGGATCCAGGTTCAATTCCCCAGGACCCATGTAAGCCAGTTGCACAAGATGGCACATGCATCTGGAGTTCATTTGCAGTGGCTGGAGGCCTTGGCACACCCATTCTTTCGCTCGCTCTCTCTCTCTCTCTCTCTCTCTCTCTCTCTCTTTCCTTCTCTCCCCTTTTTCTCTCACTCTCTCTCAAATAAATAAATAAATAAAATATTTTTTAAAATAAATAAGGGCTGGAGAGATGGCTTAGTGGTTAAGGCACCTGCCTGCGAAACCTAGGAACGCAGTTCAATTCTCCAGGTCCCACATTTAGCCAAATGCAAAAAGTGATGCAAGGGCGCCATGCCGCACTTTCCCACAAGGGGGCACATGCGTCTGGAGTTTGTTCACAGCAGCTGAAAGGCTGCTGGCATGCCCATTCTCTCTCTGTCTCAAATAAATTAATAGAAAGATAGAAAGATAGAAAGATAGATAGATAGATAGATAGATAGATAGATAGATAGATAGATAGATAGATAGATAGATAGATAGATAGATAGATAGTTAGATAATGGATGGATGGATGGATGGATAAATTGAACTCCTCTTGTGAAGAAGCACATCAGGGTGTTGCCACCGAACTCCAGAGCATCCTCCCAAGAGACACACTTCCAGGGGGACTTCTGGAGTTAGCTCTGTCTCCACATTCAGAGAGACAGCACACTCAGTACACACCTACCATGACATGCCATAGGCAAGGTGATATAAAGGAATATGAAAGGGCTGGCAGAGATAAGGATCACAGGGGTGGTGGAGAAGAGCTCTCAGTGACAAAGAAATCTCTTTTAAAAAAAAAAAAAAAAAAAAAAAAAAAAAAAACATTTTGAGCCGGGCGTGGTGGCGCACGCCTTTAATCCCAGCACTCGGGAGGCAGAGGTAGGAGGATCACCAAGAGTTCGAGGCCACCCTGAGACTACATAGTTAATTCCAGGTCAGCCTGAACCAGAGTGAGACCCTGCCTCGCAAAAAAAAAAAAAAAAAAAAAAAAAATTTATTTTTACTTACTTATTTGAGAGAGAGATACCGAAATAGGCAGGTAGAGAGCCATCTCTCCAGCCCCTGAAGAAGAAATCTCATAAGGCATTAGCCTAACTTAAAGCAGATAGACAGCACCAAGGTGCCCTAGGAACATAGCCCAGTAATGGATGCCAGAGTCTCCTGGGGCCCTCACCCCCAGTCAGCCCAGCTAGCATCCCTCCACCCACTATAGCCAAGAACATAGGTCATGAAAAGGCAGATTAACCAGGGCTGGGCAGATGCAGCTTGGAGCTTAGAGAGCTTGATCATGGTTCTGGACAGACTCCCCATAGTACTGAGGTGCAGGCAAGAAAAGCAGGGTCAAACCCAGGCTCTGCCACTAACTTTCTGTGTATCCGTCCTTGAGCCAGCCACTTAACATCTCTGAATCTCATTCTCAAGCCTGAATAATTTGTGATTCTAAATTACAAGCCTCTCAGAAATTCTCACATTCCTCATTGCCTACTAAATTAAGAGTGAGCCCCTCCATCTAACGTGAGGACCTGACATAGTTGGCTCCAAATCCCCTATTTCTGTTCTGATCACCAGTACCACCCTGTTATGCCAGACCTCCTTCCATGTCTTCCACTCGGACTCAGCCTAGATCATCCCTCCATCTTGACTCAACATTTCATGAGCACCACTCTATGACAAGCACTGGGGATGCATAGGACCTACGAATGTGTTTTATATGTAGCATCTGCAAGTTGGAAAAAAATCTCCATACAGCCTTATTAGACACCCAGTGGACTAATGGTCTTCATCCGTTAGTCACTTCAGCCAGTCATCTTGGTTCAGTGCATAACCTTGGGAAGGCAAAGTAAATAAGACCCAGACATTGTCTTAGGGGGTCTGTAAGACGAGCTATAAGCTTACATGTCAGACATGGTGGTGCACGCCTTTAATCCCAGCACTCGGGAGGCAGAGGTAGGAGGATCATCGCCATGAGTTCAAGGCCACCCTGAGAATACATAGTGAATTCCAGAGCAAGAACTTACCTTGAAAAAAACAAACAAAAAAGAAAGAAAGAAAGAAAGAAAGGAAAGAAAGAAAGGAAGGAAGGAAGGAAGGGGAGGGAGGGAGGGAGGAGGAAGGAAGGAAAGAAAGGAAGAAAGAAAGGAAGGAAGAAGGAAGGAAGAAAGGGTAGTGTGCTACATAAGGATAACATGGGAAAAGACCAAATTTCAAAGTACAGCTTCTGGGCTGGAGAGGCAGCTTAGTGGCAGAGCATACACAAAGCCCTGTGCTCCCTCATATCACTGAAACTAAAGAAAATGCGGGGACTGCTGGATGCATTTCACTTTCACAGCATCATCAAGTCAAAAACCTGTAGTCCAATCATAAGCCAGAGATGTCAGTATTAAGAGGAGCTAGACAAAGAAGGGGCTGGAGAGATGGCTTAGCGGTTAAGGCGCATGCCTGCAAAGCCTAAGGACCCCAGTTTGATTCTCCAGGGCCCATGTAAGCCAGATGTACATGGTGGCGCATGCATCTAGAGTTCGTTTGCAGTGGCTAGAGGCCCTGGTATGCACATTCTCACTTACTCTTTCTTTCTTGACCTCTCTCTCTGTCTCTAATAAATTAATTAATTTAAATTAAAAATAAATTTTAGCCGGGCGTGGTGGCACATGCCTTTAATCCCAGCACCCGGGAGACAGAGGTAGGAGGATTGCCATGAGTTCAAGGCCATCCTGAGACTACATAGTCAATTCCAGGTCAGCCTGGGCCACAGTGAGACCCTACTTCAAAAAAAAACAATAAATAAATAAATAAATTTTTTTTAAAGAGGAGCTAGACAAAGAAAATGGAACACAAATGGTATTTATGTTGTGTTATTTCGCCTCCATAAAAAATATTTTTTATGCAAGTGGGAAGCATGGCCCAGGAAAAGGGCACAGACTGTGCAAGAGTGTTTACACAGAAGGAGAGGCAGGATGTGAAACCAAGGAGGTGTGTTATAAAGCCCCACTGTGTGTGTGGCAAATTCAAGACTGTATAGCAACGCCCTGGAGCTGTGAAAGGAGCACTTTGCAGTTGTCATCAAGTCACATTGGCAGCAGTATAAAGGAAGGCTAGAGGGGTCACCCTGGAAGGCAGTAAGAAGAGTGAGAACATTGTCGCACCGTCCAAGGGAAGTGTGATGACAGTCTGGTCCCAGGCAGGGGTGGTGGCATGTTCTGACAGAAGAGGCCAAGCAGGAGAAATATCTTGAGGAGACTATTCAGCAGTTTAGGAGTTGATTGTACAAAGAGCGGGAACACGAGGGAAGAAGTTAGGGTGATGTCCAGGTTTCAGACTTGCATGACTGGGTGACTGGTCCTGCCACTTTCTCAAGAGAAAAGATGATAAGGAAAAAAGGCAAGCCCTGCTGAAGTTCATGCGCTCAGAAGCATCTGAAAAGCATCTACAGAGTATGTGGAAGGTCCTGAACGTTTGGACCCGGAGGGGAGAGAAAATCGGGAGTGGAGCAGAGGTTTGAGGGTCTTCAGTGTATGTAGACAGAGCGTTGAAGCCGTGGATTCAGATAGGATCCCTCAGGAAGGAATGTGGCGGGACAGAACAAGGGCAGGGCCTTGGGGTCTGTGGAAGCAGGGACTGTTAACCCCATTGTTAAAAAAAAAAAAAAATCTTCATTTCAAGCCAGGCATAGTGGTACACATCTTTAATTCCAGCACTCAGGAGGCAGAGGTAGAAAGATTGCCCTGAGTTCAAGGCCATCCTGAGACTACATAGTGATTTCTAGGTCAGCCTGGACTAGAGCTAAACTCTACCTCAAAAAAAATTATTTAATTTATTTGTGTTTTTCGGTACATGTATATATACATGTCATGGGTCCATAAGAAGGTCAGAGGACAATTTGGAAGTATGTTTGTTCCATCTTCTGTTTTTGTTTTTAACAAATTTTATTTATTTATTTATTTATTTGCAAAAAGAGTGAGATCGAGAGAAGAGAGACAGAGAGAGAATGGGCATGACAGGACCTCCAGCCACTGCAAACGAACTCCAGATGTATGTGCCCGTTGTGCATCTGGCTTACGTGGGTCCTGGGGAATTGAACGTAGGTCCTTTGGCTTCTCAACAAATGCCTTAACCACTAAGCAATCTCTCCAGCCCCCATCTTATGTTTTTAAAAAATATTTTCTTTATTTATTTACAAGAGAGAAAGAGACAGACAGAGAGAGAGAGAGCGGATGCACCAGGGCCTCCAGCCACTGTAAATAAACTCCAGATGTATGTGCCACCCTGTGCATCTGGTTTACATGGGTACTGGGGAATGGAACCTGGGTCCTTAGGCTTCACAGGCAAGTGCCTTAACCTCTAAGCCATTTCTCCAGCCCTCCATCTTCATTGAGCCAGGCTCTCCTGCTGCTGCAAATGAAATGCCAGACAGCCCATGAGCTTCAGATTCTCTGGGCTCCTCTTGTCTCTGTCCTAGGCAAGATGCCTGGGCCATTTTGCATCAAGCTTTACTTGTGTGCTGAGGAATTGAACCCCGGGGCCATGCAAGTGCCTTAAGCTGCTGAGCTTTCCCTCCAGCCCCCAAGCCTACTGCTTGTTCCACTCCATCCTGACTCTTCCTGGTCCAAATCTTTGCCATCCGTCTTGTACATTTCACTCACTTCCTCCTGCTCAGCCATCGGATGTGCTGCCGTGCTCCTTTCAGTCCCATGGCATGTCATCTCTGCCTGTGACGCTCTCTACCTGTGGCACTTTCTGTGGTCTGCTGGACGTTCCACTTCCTGTGTTCCTCCTGCCTAGCGTTTCCTTGGGGACTTCAGCATGGTGGCTTCTGCCAATATGGCTTCCCGTTGGTATACACACGTTGAACAGCACATTGACCTGAACCATAGGAATCTGACCCTGGGGAAGGACTGCTGAGATTTCCTGGAGGCAGTGACCATTTCTCTAAATGTGTTTGGCCTAGTCAGCCAGGACTAGAGCGAGACCCTACCTTGAAAAAAAAAAAGGGGGGTGGCTGGAGAAATAGCAGTTAAACGCTTGCCTGTGAACCTAAGGACCCTGGTTCAAGGCTCAATTCCTGGCACCCACATAAGCCAGATGCACAAGGTGGCGCATGCATCTGGAGTTTATTTGCAGTGGCTGGAGGCCCTGGTGTGCCCATTCTCTCTCTTTCTTTCTTTCTCTCTCTCTCTCTCTCTTTCTCTTTCTCTCTCTCTCTCTCCCTCTTTCTTTCTCTGTCTATTGCTAATAAATAAATAAAAATAAACAAAATAAATTTTGTGTTTAGCCTAGCAATGGCCAATAGAAATATAATGTGTGCTCTACATGCCATTTTAAATTAACAGCCACATTGGAAAAAAGTGAAAAGATATAGGAAGTTAATTTTCATCAATATATTTTCTTTAATCTACCTATCCAAAATGTTATCATTTCGGCATTCAATTAGTAGAGTGGTGTGCATTGGTTTTTGTGCCCCCCTCCTTCACACTGTCTTTGCAATTGTGGGTATTTTATCCTGACCGTACTTCACAATTTAGACACAAAATTTTTCATCAGAAATATTTATCCATTGTTAGACTTCATTAAAAAGCCAAAGATGTGTGGGCTGGAGAGATGGCTTCATGAAGGCCTGAGGTGGCCTGAGAGACCTTTTGAGTTTGGCCCCTAGAACCCATATAAACAACTGGTCCCACATTCCTTTAACCCCATTCCCACAAAGGGAATCACGTGGGCTCTGCTATCAGTCAGAGACTTTGGCTCTATCAGGAATGATGGAAGAGTGATGGAGCCCTTCTGCTCAGCCACCACAGGTGAGCACCCCCGCCCCACCACACCACTGCAGGTGAATGTATGGAGCACATAAGGACACATACACATGCACATATCACACATATAACAATAACACATCACATACACACAACAAAAGAAAAAAAAACCCTGAAATTGTCAAATCCATTCAGAGACTCAAGTTGTTCCAGACAGATAGAAACACTTTCTTTTTATTTTATTTCTTTTTATTTATTTGAGAGAGAGAGAGAGAGATACAGAGCTAGACAGGTAGAGAGAGAGAAAGAGAGAATGGGCATGCCAGGGCCTCCAGCCACTGCAAATGAACTCCAGATGCATGCGCCCCTGCAATCTGGCTTACGTGGGTCCTGGGAAGTTGAACCTGGGTCCTTTGGCTTTGCAGGCAAGTGCCTTAACCGCTAAGCCATCTCTCCAGCCCCGTTTTTTTTTTTTGTTTGTTTGTTTGTTTGTTTTTTGAGGTAGAGTCTCACTCTAGCCCAGGCTGACCTAGAATTCACCATGTAGTCTCAGGGTGGCCTCAAACACACAGCAATCCTCCTACCTCTGCCTCCCGAGTGCTGGGATTTAAAGGTGTGTGCTTTTAAAGGTTTGCTTTTGAATTGTAATAAATTTAAATATTTAGAATCCTGTTCCTCACTCAGCCCCCATAACCACATTTGAGGAGGAACTAGGCAGCCACAAGTGGCTGGTGGCCGCTGTCTCCGGGAGCACAGATCTTGATATGTTTCTGGGTGGTCCTGGGTAGGAGGCTCCAGTTCTTAGATTCACATGTGTGTTGATTGCTGTCACTCCTTTCTCGAGTTAGCTTAGTACTCCTGGGCCTGTAGCAAAAACAAGCTGGGAGATTCTATCCAGCCACGCAGAAAATGCCCAGCTAATGGTCCTTTTCACTGCTACAAACTATCGCCGAATCGACCCCTACAGCCATGAAAGCACAGAGCTCCCTGCCCCTGGGTGGGATGACTTGACGTGAGATCTGACAGCAGATGCATGGGACACCCTTTCCCAAGTAGCACAGACTATGAGCACTAAGCACAGGGCCCCAGCGGTCATGCTGACCTCATGGTATTCTTGCACAAGGTTAAATAGTCGGTGGTTGTGTTATTTTGCCCCTTCTGTGACTAGGTAAGTTAAAAAATAACTGAATGAGAAGAAGTGGTGGAGGGGGCAGGCCTAGTGGTGCAGACCTGTAATTCCAGGTACTGTGGAATCTGAGGAAGGAGAAATGCAAGTTCAAGACTTGCTTGAGCTACAGAGTGAGTTCAAGGTCAACCCGGACAACTTGATGAGACTTTGTCTCAAGGCCTGGAGAGATGGCTTAGCGGTTAAGGCATTTGCCCGTGAAGCCAAAGGACACAGGTTCGATTCTCCAGGACCCACATAAGCCAGGTGCACAAGGGGCACATGCGTCTGGAGTTCATTTGCAATGGCTAGAGGTCCTGGCATGCCCATTCTCTCTATGTATCTCTCCTCTCTCTCTCTCTCTCTCTCTCTCTCTCTCTCTCTCTCTCTGCTTGTCTCAAAATAAAAGAGGGCTGGTGGTATAGCTTAGTAGTAGAGTGCTTGCCTAGCATGTACAAGGTCCTGGGTCCCCAGTACTGTAAAAGGAAGAAGAGGAAGAGGAGCAAAATGCAGAGTATCTCCATGTTAGCAGCTCAGCCCCCCTTGAGCCACCCCAAAGTCTCACAGGTGGTCTAGTACTCCCCTCCCCTACAGCTGGCTCCCCTCTAGCTAAAGATTACCCCAGAGGGAGTCCCTAGAGATCAGAGTGCCTGGCGGTGTCCATACAGTCCATCATGGCAGAGGGAAGTGGGCAAGATGACTTAGTCCCCAGATGGAGGCAACAGGGAAGTACAGAGCCCAGCACTCGGGAGGCCAAGGGAAGATAGCTTGAGCTCTGAGATTTTAGGACAGCCTAAACCAACCTTCATCTCAGAGAGAGAGAGACAGAATGAAGAGAGATTTTAAAAAGAGGGAGCCTTGGCTATCTGGTCTTCTGAGCCAGAATGAGCAAGTCCTGACAGTGAAGGATTCAGCCAGCCTGACTTTCCCAGCTGCTGTCCCTTCCCACCCTGGCCTGGCCCAGCCCAGCAAGCTGATGGCGAGTGCAAACCCGCTGATGGAGGCTGATGTGGGCAGAGGCCGGGGAGGAGTTGGGAGGAGGTTTTCCTCCCCTGGATGGCTTGTTGCCTTCTCTTTGGGTCTTATCAGCCCGCACGTGTGTGTTGAATGCTAAATATTCTCTGCTATTAAAAATGCAGGAGATGAGCTTCTGTTCCAGAAGGAAAATGAGCCACAGGAAAAAAAAAAAAAAAAAAAGGAAAGAAAAATCAGCAGGCTCAGGCCTCCCTGGGCACGCCCTCCAGCATAGCGAAGGAGGGGCTCCCTCTCCTCAGGTAGGCAGGGCTCTTCTCTAAATGCTTAGAAATGGGAGAGAGGAGGACTGGGGGAGTTGGTGTACTCTGGAAGTCTTCCCAGCGCTTTATGGAGAGGAAACGATCACCGAGAAGCCCTGGCCAGATGCCTGGGGGAGAAATCCAACAGCTTATCTCTTCATGCCTGCTTCTGGCATGAAGTGGGGGCAGGACCGCGGCTCGGGCTGGACAGCTCCCAGAAGGCCTAGAGAGAAGTCTCTCAAGGCTTCCCATTCAGGCTGAGAAATCCTAGCAAACCAAAGGGCTTCAGACCTTGCCACAGACCATCCATTTGGACCGCTGCAGCTTCTCCAGTGGATGCTTGCAATGCACCAACATGGCTTCCTTTGCCCCAGCCCATCTCCCCATCCCACCTGAGAAAGCCGTGTGTGTCCCCACTCTGCTCTGCACTCACCGATGGCCTTTGGTTGTTTGCCTACAGAGTAGAAACCCATTTGTGCTAAAGGGCAGAAGGAAGAGGTAAAGAGGCAAAAGTGGGTCAGAAAGGATGGAAGGAAGAGAAAAACCAGAATATTCATACACCAGGTAGTAAGATAAGGTCCCTTCCCAGACAGGGACTTAGACATCACGTTCCCCATGGCTGTGGTTTTCAGATGAGCCAAGGAAAGGACAACAGACAGCCCCCTGGGCTCAAACTCCAGTGTGCCCTTAAGTCACCGAAGTGCTCAGAAAAAGGAACAGAGCCAGAAGTGGTGGCACATGCTTTTAATCCCAACATCTGGGAGGCAGAGGTAGAAGGATCACTGTGAGTTTGAGGCCACCCTGAGACTACAGAGTAAATTCCAGGTCAGCCTGGGCTAGAGTGAGACACAAGGATTGGTGACCATGACCTTCATGGTTATAAAGCATGTTATGATTTTTTTTTTATTTATTTGAGAGGGAGAGGCAGATAGACAGAGACCAAGAATGGGCTCACCGGGGCCTCCAGCCCCTGCAAATGAACTCCATTCGCGTGCACCCTCTTGTGCATCTGGCTTACGTGGGTCCTAGAGAATCGAACCAGGGTCCTTTGGCTTTGCAGGCAAAAACCTTAACTGCTAAGCCATCTCTCCAGCCCACATGCTATGATTTTTTAAAGTGTTTTCATAGCCACAATCCCATTTAAGCTGCAAGACTACTATTCTCTCTCTTTTGAAAGTGAGAAAATTGAGCCACAGACATATGGAGTGACAGACCAGAGATGCCATACACACCTGGACAGTGGCAGGGCTGTGACTCCATCCCTGGTCTCTGGCTTCCAGTCTATGACCAAGAGGACCACTCTTAGAGTAGCCTGAGGCCAGGTCCCTTGGCTGCCCTTCACTTTACTGTATGACCTGGGGCAGCCTCTCTGTGCCATGGGTTCCTCGTCTATAACATTGAGGGTGATGATTAAATATAGTATGCTGTAAAACTGTGTGAGTCATTGCCCAGAGCATGGCAAGTGCTAAGTGTGTGCCACTGTGAGCTCACATGTCACCTTTGTCATACTCTGCCAAGAGGGACAGATGCAGCCTGGGCTCCCCTGGAGTATTTGTTCTTACCAAACATTGGTAGAGAGCCAAGTTGGCTTTTTATTATGTTATGTGATTCAACCTTTGCTTAGAACATTAATTCAGTCACCAAACATTTGTGAAGCCCTTTCTAAATGCTGCTAGTCAGTGTACATGCTGTTGGGGCAATTCCAGGGTGGACATGTGCGCTAGGATGGGGTTCCTGTTCTTGGATAGCTCATGGTCTAGTCAAGACACTATGGAAATAAAACCTTGTCTCAGGCTGGAGAGATGGCTTGGTGGTTGAGGCACCTACCTGCAAGCCTAGGAATGCCAGTTCCAGTCTCCAAGTCCCACGTTTAGCCAGACACAAAAGGTGACACAAGGGCGCAATGCCATACTTGCCCACAAGGGGGCGCATGCATCTGGAGTTCGTTCACAGTGGCTGAGAGGCTGCTGGCATGCCTATTCTCTCTCTCTCTATCTCTATCTCTCTAGCTCTTTCTTCTCTATCTCTCTCAAATAAAAAAAAAAAATAAAAACCTTGTCTCTAGGCTGGGGATATAGTTACATTCATACGATGTACACTACATGCACAAAGCCTGGGGTTTGATCCATTTCACTGAATAAAACTTAGGCACTGTGGCACATTTCTGTAATCCCAGAACCAAGAAGTAGAGGCAGAAGGGATCAGGAGTCCAAGGCCATTCTAGGCTACATAAGGTTCAAGGTTCAAGGCCATTCTAGAATATATGAGACCCTGTCTAAAAATAAAACAATACCTTGCCCCCCAGAAAGGATGAGAGGAGAGAATGGGAGAAGCAAGGAGCATACCAGCAGAAGAGACAAACCAGGCTCGGGTCCTGGGTGTGTACGGAGATGGGAGAGGTTAGGGTAGGTGAGGCTATGAAGGCTGAACTTGAGCTCAGCAGTGGGGAGCCTTCCTGAATCGTTCAGATAGGTAGTTGGAGTTTCTTTTTCTCTCTCTTTTCTTGTGGTATTGGGGGATGAACACAGGACCTGGTGAGTGAAGAGCAGGAGCAGCTGAGGTGACACCGAAGCCTGCACCGCTTTGTGGAAAATGACCTCTGGAGAGTCCCTTTGGTCAGACTGACACGTGAGGGGTGGGACCCAGGAATGAGCCAAGGTTTCTAAAGGGATAGTGATGTCCTGAGCATCGTTTTTCGTTTTTGTTTTTTTAATACAAAATGTACTTCATTTGTGACAGAGAATTTCTGAAGCTGGATGTGGTGGCGCACGCCTTTAATCCTAGTACTCAGGAGGCTGAGGTAGAAGGATCGCCATGAGTTCAAAGCCACTCTGAGACTACATAGTGAATTCCAGGTCAGCCTGAGTCAGAGTGAGAATCTACCTTGAAAAAAAAAAAAAAAGGAATTTCTTGAGTTTCCTGTACATCTGTGTAAAGACCTAACTCTTGAAAAAGTTTTAATAATCTGCTTTGTTTTCTGGGTAGAGGTGGTTGAGACAGAGGGCTGCCTGCCCAGGACTGGTTCCCAATACTGAGTGACAGCCTGGCGTGGTTGTGCGCATCTGTAATTCACTCAGTAGGCTGAGGTAGGAGGATTGCTTGTGAGTGTCCAGTCTGGGTTGCACAGCGAGACCCTGTCTCAGAAAAAAAAAAAAAAAAAAAAGCCAGACGTGATAACTCACACCTGTAATCCAGCACTGAGGAGGCAGAGGCAGAGGCAGGAGGATTGCTGTAGACCAGCAAGGGTTACATAGTGAAACCCTGCCTCCAGCTTAAGACAGAAAAAAAAAGTGACTGACTAACTCACCCAGGAGAGGGTGGCTCTCTGTGGTTATTTCTCCCTAAAGAACATGGAAGCACTTAGTGTCAAGGACCCTTGCCATTTCCCCATTCCCTTGGAATAATTTCTTAAAGGCAGTGCCTGACACAAAATGGTCTGGATATCCATGACCCCACAGTGCCTGGTACTACCTACACAAGACCTTCAAACATGATGACATCAAAATAAAAGACAGAGTGATTGAGAGAGAGAGTGGGAATGTGATGGGAGAGTGGATTTGTGAAAGGGAAAACAGGAGAGGAGAGGGCATTATCATGGTTTATTGTCTATAATTATGGAAGTTGTCAATAAAAACAAACAAACAAAAAAAGCCATGTCTGAGAATAGAAGGCCAATGTCTGCTTGGTATCAGCTCCCAGCCCTCCCTGACAGGGGCATGGAAAATGTTCTGTAAAGAGTCCCTGTCTCCCTCCTGGATCCACATTAGCTCGAAGACCTGAGGCAAGAGTAAACGCTCTGGCCCTGGAAGGCTAGTGGCCAGCCCTGCAACAGGACAGCTTGCAGCAACAACAGTGGGAGCCATTGACCTCTGGTGGCCGCAGAGGGGAAGCACTCCCCCTTTGCTGCTTCAGAGTGGAGCCAGCCCTGGAACCGTGCTGGGGACTGATGGCTCTGTCCCGTCAGCGCCAGCATGCCCTCCCGAATCCACCGTCCTCCTGACCCCTCCCTCCACACATCCTTCCCTCAGTGGCTGCGATACCATCTCTGCAGTGGTGTGACTCTCTGCGCCCCTTCATCTGGATCGTGCATCCGTGACTCCGTCAGGGAGGAAGGCCAGTGAGCACTTGCTCCACTCCAGAGCTCATGGCCCAAAGCCACACCACTGGTCCCACAGGCAACCTGTGCAGCATTCTGTACTCTCCTACATGAAGACTCGGCTGTCTTTCATCTCCTCCTCCTCCTCCTGCTCCTGCTCCCGCTCGCTTGCTGATGGCGCCACAGTACTAGGACTCACCGTGAATACTTAGCACTCCTTGGTCTCCTGGTGGAGTGTGCTGGGAAGGCCTAAATGACATTAGGAGAAACTACCAGGTCTCCAGAGAAACTGATGCTGACCCCTCCTGCTCCCTCTGAAGCAGCCTAGAAGGGGGTACCGTAGCTGTCCCACCAGGCCGGGAGATGTCCTAGAGAGGCACAGACCCCAGTGCTGTAGGACTTCAGGAAACCTGTTGTAAGCGAGGATCCAGATGTGCGCTCTAGTCACCAGTCCAGGCTGGGCAGTGCCTAAGGATTGAGAAGCGGCAGGGCGATAAAGGAAGCTAGGATGACTCTCAAAATTCTTGCTCCCCTCATTCTCTTTCTTCTCTTAACTACACCCCCCAGAAGTGGTCCTTTCTTCAGGTGAGTTTCGACTACTGCCTCCTCCCATGTCATCTATTGCTCCCCACTGAGGACCAAAAAGATGAAGGAGACAAAAGGTGATCGTGACTTGTACCCCAGAAGCCAGGGGCCATGAGGAGAAGGATGGGCGCAGTTCTTTCTCACTTATTTATTTATTTGACAGAGAGAGGGGGAGAGCGAGAGAGAGAGAGAGAATGGGTGCACCAGGGCCTCCAGCCACTGCAAACGAACTCTAGACGTATGCGCCTCCTTGTGCATCAGGCTAACGTGGGTCCTGGGGAATCAAACCTGGGTCCTTTGGCTTTGCAGGTAAATGCCTTAACCGCTCAGCCATCCCTCCAGCCCCTTTCTCACTTTTTTGTTTGAGTATAATTTATTGAGGCACGCTTTGTACCCAGATAGCCCTTCATACTTACTACCTTAGTCATTTCAAATATCATTATCTTCCTTTTTATTTATTTACTTTATTTGTTGTTTTGTTTTGTTTTGTTTTGTTCTGTTCTGTTTTGTTTGAGGTAGGGTCCCTCTCTAGCTCGGGCTCACCTGGAATTCACTATGTCGTCCCAGGGTGGCATCAAACTCACGACGATCCTCCCACCTCTTCCTACCAAGTGCTGGGATTAAAGGCGTGCGCCACCACGTCTGGCTATCATCTTCCTTTTACTGATGAGGAAACTAAGGCACAGAATCAGGAAGAGCTGAGACAGGTTCGAAAGGACTTCCCTATGAGGGAAGGAGGGAGGAAGCAAAGCCAGTGCTTACCATTTGCCCAACCATAGCTCATTTCCTGCAGTCAAATGTTCTCCCCTGAGCTATAGCCCCTCCTCCACCACCATCTTTTGTCCATAGGGACACAAGTTTTTATGGATTTACTGAGACGTTGATGCCCCTAACTTGTCTCAAGGGAGAATCCCACATGATTCTCTACAACTGATTGCCTCTGCAAGGGCTTGAGGAACTAGGCCTGGGCCCGTGGTCCATCACTGGTGGAGATGCTATACCCCTCTTAGCCAGTAGTGGGTGCCTGGTAAACTTTCCTTGGTCTATTCTGGGTTTGAATGAGACTGCCAATCAATCTATTTTTTTTTTCTTAAAGTACAGTCTCTGTTGCCAGGCCCACTCACCCCCAGAAGCTGTGTGGTCTGACCACATATCCCAGTTTACTGAGGGTGCTATGTGAGAGAGAATTCAAAGCCGTACAATGGCTGGGAGAGATTATACACCATGCTCTCTCTCTTACCACCCAGCCACAAAATAATATTAGATTAGCCCAGTGGGTTTTCTTACTTACAGGCCCTGTGGTTGAATACCCTCTTTTCTGTTTGCTAACAGTGTTTACAAGTTGGGTATCTGAACATTTTCCCGGTATTTTTCCAGATTCAGAAAGAAAAAATAAAAACAATTACTTGTCCACCAGGATTTATGTGGTGACTATTATATCTGTCATTGCAAGGTAGGACCTGGGGACTGTGTTATTTACACTGATTCTGAGTGGCCACCTGACTCCCAGCCTTCCAGAATTTCCCAAGTATTTCTTCAACTTAAAGGATTTAGATTAGAAATAAGTAATTTCCTAGTAGCAACCGCCAAAATGCATCTAAGAGAGCCACATAGAACCCCTTCTTCAAGAACATTTTTAAAGAGGGTAAGTTTCTTTTTATTGGGATAATTTAATGCTATCACTGAGGCTGGGTGAGAGGGCCTATCAAGGGTCTGCCAATAAATCAGACATTCTCAGAATCCTGCCAGGCCAGTAGCACAGGCATGTGGGCCTTTGTTAAAGGAAGCAGTGGAAGGAACCAGACAGCCGAGAACTCTCATCAGACACATAACCCACAGCACAAATACCATATGTCCTCACACTCCTGCCTGTCAAATCCATCTTTATCCCACTCTGTTAAGTGGAGAAAGGCTGGCAATAATTTTTGCAAACCTAAAGACTTTCCGAACCATTCTCTTAAGGCATATTCTGTGGATGATAGAAGAATAAATCACGTCATCAGGAAAGCGTGGCTGGCGGGGTTGGGGGGGGGCCAGCTGGCCCTGCAGCACGGTGGTGGCTCTCACGATGACACCATCATGATTCTCCACCTCTGCTCTTTTGCAGACATCACTGGGCAGGGAGGGGAATCTGCTTGATGCCAGGAGAACCATTTTTCTTAAAGCCAGAAGACCTGCCTTGGTCTAGAAAGATCCATTCAGACAGGCCCAGCACACAGGAAGAAGACATGGGGAGCCAAAGCAGCACTAAAGAAGCTGAAGGTAGAGACCTTCCTACCGTGCCAGGGGCTGAGGGAGGGCCCGTCTTCACACTGGATCCCTTCCCAGGACCAAGAGGAGGGACAGAGATAACGAGGCAATAAGTTCTCCCAGGGTATAAGACATAGCCAGAACGCACTGCAGCTCCAGGCTCCCCAAAAATCTGTGCCAAGCCCACAAACCAGACATTTTGAAAGCAGCATGGGTCCCGTGGGGGCTCCCCTTTTCTTTTCAAACATAGCACCCCAAAGAGAGGACAATAGTGAGCTGATAAATGCAACAAATGGTGAAAGTAGAGCAAGTATGTAAATGCACCCCTCAAGGGGGAAGGGGAAGGGCTTTGCAGGGTTCGTGGCTAACCTCCCAGGCTCGTCTATTGCCTGTACAAACAATAATGCCTTGCTTGTCAGTGTTCTGGGCGCTGCCACCTAATCACCCCCTCCAAGTTCCTCACTACCCATGGAGGTGTTTAGATGCAGTAAAGATGGGAGATACCCGTACTGTGAAATCAGGATCCGTATTTTTGGTTTCTTTCCAAATGGAAAAAAAATAAATACTGCCATTCAGGTTCCACTGTCATCTGGAAGGAGCCCTTATCTGTCTCAGGCTGGGACACTTCAGCAGCTAGGGAAGTGATGGCAGGATAAGTGAGGGAGTTGAGAAAGGGGACAATGGAGGTGAGCAGAAGGCACTTCTAAGGCACTGGCTCCCCGTGGCTGCTCTGCTCACTCCTGGAGAACAAACAGGGCCAAGGAGACTGCATGGAAGTGAAAGTCTCTCGCACCAGCCGATTGCTTTCCTTGAAGAAAAATTGAGCCCCTGGGACCACTTGTCCACCTTGTGTGGCACCATCTTGTCATCATTTCCTCTTTTGTTCATCCCCTTAGGGTCTTGGACCCAGAAGTAATGAAGAAAGGAGACTGACTGCTCATACAGACTAATGGTCAGACTCTCAATCTCGCTCTCTCGCTCACTCGCGCTCTCTCCCTCCCTTCCTCCATCCCCTAAGAGAAGCGTATCTTCTCTTTCCCACTCTCCTCCTGTCATAAGGTTGCCAGCTTCTCTGCCTTCCCTTGGCTCTTTCTCAGTCCAAGCCTAAGACAGGTTGCCTGAGAGGAGCAGCCCAAAGCTTTTGCAGAAGAGGTACACCCGAGGGGGAAGTACCAGGGACAGCTCCCAGGCACTCCTCCACACTGATTTTATGAACATCCTTAGAATTGCTGCCAAAAGGATCTGATGTCCTTTCTCTTCCTCCTGTTCACCTGTCACCTGGGGTGTTTGCTCAGCGTCTTTCTGACTCCTGTGGCCTTTGGAATCCTTTGCCACATTTCTCAATTGGATTCCTTTCCCCGGCACTTGTCATTCATCAGCCCTAGAGGACAGAGTACACCAGCTTGTCTTTCCTGTCTCTCTCGGGTTCTGAGTCTGCAGCAGCCTGCATGTGGACACCTGGAATGAAACCCATCTGAGCTTTTCTGGAAGTGTTGATGGTACAGAAAAATGAATGGGCCATACTAGTTCAGTGGTGGGGGAAATTCCACAGGAGGAGATCCATCACATGAGATCAGTAGCTGGAGCACAGCTACAAGGTAGTATCAACCGTAAGGTAAAACAGCTGGAGTGCTAATGGTGATGTCTGCACCTGGTGCGCCTGCGCCCTCGCGGCTGCCCCTGAGACTGCGTTTATTGCTGGGCATTGACTTTGGAGAGGAAGCACAGACTGCCCTGTGAGCATGGGGTGGGGCAGTAGTGGGGGGAGTACTTTCTACGCATGGTCTGGGTTATTCCATTCCAGGCATCATACCTTTTTCTGCAGAGGTCATGAGTACTCAACATGCAATCAGGACCCTTTTCACAGAAACTGGACACTTCATGTGTACTTGTTCACTGTTTTTGCAACAGATCTGGAACTTGGAAAGTCCTCATTTCTTTTTATGGACTAAAATGGTGTGTGTGTGTGTGTGTGTGTGTGTGTGTGTGTGTGTATTCATATATATTCATATTAATTAAGGTGTAATGTAGGTTGCATGTGTTGCTTTTATTTACAGAGATTTTCCTTTGTACATGCTTAAATGATGGTGACATATATACATAAGTCGCTATCTTTGGGTTGGGGATATAACTCAGTTGGTAGAGTACTTGCGTAGCATACACGAAGCCCTGGGATTTGGTCCCCAGCACCACATAAAACTTGGCATGGCAGTGCTGGCCTATCGTCCCAGCATTTGGGAAGTGGAAACAGGAGGAGCAAAAGTCAAAGGTTATCCTCAGCTCCACAGCAAGTTTGAGGCCAGCATGGACTATATGAGACCCTAGCTCCAAAAAAAAAAAGAAAAGAAAAGAAAGGAAGAAGAAGAAGAAAACAGGGCTGGAGAGATGGTTTAGCAGCTAAAGCACTTGCCTGCGGATCCTAAGAACCCGTGTTTGACTCTCCAGATCCCACTTAAGCCAGATGCACAAGGGTGAGGCAAGCTCAAGGTCACACATGCCCACTAGGTGGCACAAGCATCTGGAGTTTGATTACAGTGGCTGAGGTCATGGCACGCCAATTTTCTCTCTCTATCTCTCTCTAAAAAAGAGGCATTAGTATTAAAAAAAAAAAAAACCAGTTATCATCTTAACCATTTTTAGTGTACATTGTTATACATCCAGGCTCCAGAATTCCTTTCCTACTACAAAACTGAAATTCTCTACCCATTCTCTTCTTCCCCATCCCTGACAGCCACTATTCCACTTTCTGACTACACAAATTTGACTACTCTCAGTGCCTCTCATAAAGGAATCATGGAGTGCTTGTCTTCCTGCCACTGGCTTCTTTCACGTAGCTCACCGTGCTCAAGGCCCATCCCTGTGTCATCACTTCCCTCCTCAGTGCACATTCACGTGTTAGACACTTGGTTGGCTTGCACCCTCCAGCTGTCCCAAATAATGCCGCTGTGAACATGAGTGTGCAAATATCCCTGATTCCTGTAATTTGTGCTTTTGAAATGGAAGGATTCTATCTCAAATATCAGGTAACATTGCAGTTTTTGTTGCTTGGCAAAAAGTCAGGAATACAGTACTAGTTTACTCTGCTTTTTGCTGCTGTAACAAAATACCACAGACTGGGTGATTTATAATAGAAAGAAATTTATGTCACACAGGCTAAGAGGTCAAAGATCAAGGTGCCAGCATGGGGTGGGGGGGCCTTCTTGTGATGTCATAGCCTGGTGAAGGACATCCCATGATGAAGACCATGAAGCTTGCTAGGTCATGTCTCTCCTACTCGTATATAAAGTTACTAACACCATCATGGAGCCCCACCTTCATCTAACTCTAATTACTTCTCTAACATCCCTACCTCTAAATGCTATCAACGTATAAGTTTGGGGGTTAAGTTTCCAACACATGAATAGTGGGGGATACATTCAATCCATGGCAAATTCAAGTGTTAATTTCATCAGGAAGTAGATGTCTGTATGGCTTCTTAGCGGGCTCACACTTGGACAGTTTCTGGGGCTACTCTTCAGCAAGCAAGGTGGAGCACTTAGAGAATCACGAGAAATAAAGTCAGCCTTGCCTCAGTGGCTGAGACACACTTTCAAGGGCAGAACTGGCAGGGACACCGTGGGTTACTAAAAAAACTACCATTCCAGTTACCCTTCCCCAGGACATGAAGGGACATGGTCCACGGGGAACGGCTCTACTGTCCAGCCACAATCTGTTCCATCACTGTGAGCCCACTGGCAAAGATCTGTTGCTAACATCTGTGATGGTCCTATTTCTAAGTCAGAATGCGGGCAAGGGCTGAGGAGTTGCTAAAATGACTTCATGAACAAGTTGATCGAAGAAATGAACTGTGAATGTATCTTAGAGAAAGGAGAGGCAGCCAGCCATGTGGACAGAGAGGGTTCCTCCCCTGCCCCCCCCCCAAAATAAAACAGCTTCTCTTTCATGCCCTACATTGTCTTCAGGCATATAAGAGCCATATTCTCTATCATTTGGCATTCAAACAGCTAAGCTGGCCCCACTCTCAGCTCAAAGATGATTGGGGAACCGAAGTGTTAGCAGTCTACCCTCCTGCCAGGAGAAAAAGGAATCTGGTTCAGAAACCAAAGCAAAAGTTAACTCATCTCATCTTTCAAAACCCTGAAACACACGGTCCTCCACAGCCCCCACCCACCCCCCACAAGACACAGGGTCCTCCCGCATTAAAGAGCCACAGAAATCAAACGCACATCCGTCACCGGGAGAAATAGCAGGGGAGTGGGGCGACGGTGACAGGTTCTGAAGAGTGAATGCACACCTTTGTGCTCTTGCCTTCTTAAAATTCATCCTCTCACCTGCCAGCCTGGAGAATTGCCTATTTACATAACTAGCTGCCTAAAATGGAATATTGGATAATGGTACATGGCGGCTCACTCGATTTGAGCCCATGCTCGGGATGCGAGCATGATCCAGAAACCCTCCGACAGCATAGAGCACCGCTCGCTGGCCTGCAGCCATGCTCCCTCCGTGTGGCGGGAGCCTGTCAGCTCTCCGGAGCTAAGCAGATGTCAGGCCTGATTGGGGCCGGGGTGGGAGACTCGCACAGGAGAGCAAGGAGGGGCCATGATTCTGCAGTGGCAGGCTGTCTGCAGGGCACGCAGACAGCCTAGCTTCCTGGGCTTCCCAGCGGGGGGCGCCTTGTTCTACCCAACGGGCTATGTCGAAGACAACCACATATAGGGCCTAAGAAGGGGGAATCACAGGCCGCATGGGGACAGTGGGCCTGGGAGGTAGTCAGTCAGCTCTGATCCATCCCGGGCACGATGCCAGCCTCGCACCCCCTGTTGGTCCTTTCCACAGCACAAATCTCCCTCCATCAAAACTGGAACCACACTGCTCACTTAGGGGAGGAGCATAAATAAGTGATAAGGAAGTGTTCTGAGGATGATCAGCGGGTGTAGCTCCTCCTTGGCCCATATGTACCAAAGAAGGCAACTGTGTGTTTGTTCCTTTATTTTTTCAGCGTTCCAGTTCCCGTAGTCAGTTTAGAGAAAATTCCTAACCTAGTGAAGGCAGATGGTGCCAATGTCAAAATGAACTCTACAACCACTACAGCAGCCACTTCTTCCTCTGCCTCCTCGGCTGTCTCCACCCCACCTTTAATTAAGCCCGCCTTGATGTCCACGTCAGTGCCACCTTCACCCGAGAAGATCTTAAATGGCAAAGGGATTCTGTCAGCCGCCATAGACAAGAAACACCAAAATGGCACCAAAAACAGCAACAAGCCTTACCGGAGACTTTCAGGTATGTGGCGCTGTCATTAGAGTCTGGCTTGTGATAAGACTAAAGCTGAGTCCCACCTGTCACCAGAGAGGTGTGCTCGTCACGCAGCTGTTTCATTGGAAGGGGAACATAGAATCTATCTGCAAACAGGACCTACCCCTAAATGGACAAGGAAGAACTGGTTCTTTTATTTCCCCAAGGCAGATAAACAACCCCCCCCCCCGCACACACACACACACCAGGTTAAGCAGAAGTTATCCTAGCAGCCCAGGGGTACTTCTTGTCAACCAACAGTCTGGGGATGCTGAGAGTCTGGTCAGCAGGTGGCTTTGTGCAGCCGTATCACACTGACAGGTGGAATGCCACATAGCTCACATAGAAGCGTCACTGCTGTGGAATTTGGACAAGGATTTCTCATAGCTCAAGGCACGCTGGGATGGATCCATTGGCCATCATGTTGCACAAAGGGAGGCGTAACTGACGTATGGCCTCATGAGTTTCCGGGTTGATTTTGCAGTTGGGACTACAAGCTGCCTTTTCCCCATGGTTAGGCTGGAATTCCATTGGAAATGCTGGGACCAGCAGAGCACATGGAGTGTTGGAAGGTCTCTCGGGTCACTACTCAGTTGTCTGAGCAGACGCATGGCCACTCTGAGGTGACAGTTCCCCCTTTAAGAGCTGCGTGTGGATGGTGTTTGCTTTGGATCTGTTTAGAACTCAATCATGCAGTTCTGTTCCCTCCACATGTCCAGGAAAAGCTACGTCCCTCATAACTTCTGGCATACACCATGGGCTCTCTCTAATGGTGACCAGAAAAAGTGAAATACAGCACAAGCCATCCTTGAGAGAGAAGCCAGCCGTCTTTTGGTGTGAGCATGGTTGTTAGGCACCCCAAGAAAGTGTGGGTACTTTTTATACTCTGCTTCCTATTTTGACCTGTACTTCTGGGTTTTCTATCTTAATATCTGTACTTATTTTAAATCATATCTTAAGACTACCTGAGGCCCAACCAAAGCATTCAAAGTCAATGGGTATTGTGTCCTGCTCATGTGTCCATGTCCTGTTCACAATCCAGACAAAGGGGAGAGTCTGGTGCTCCCTGTGAGCATCCTGGGACCTCACTTTGTGAGTGGAGACACCCCCCCACACACACACCCACTGCTAGCTCTCATCTCAAATGGGCAGTGTGAGTGTGGTTGCACTGTGCAGAGGTGAATGGCAACATCCCTGGGAGTGGGGCAGAGGGCAGAATAGGATTGGTCAGTGTCCAGAGACCGTGTGTTTCCTGTTACAGTAGCAGCATGACCTCTGAAGTTGTTTGGAGGATTTTTTTTTTTTGCCATTTATTATTTTTTTAATATATTTTATTTATTTATTTATTTGAGAGAGAGAAAGAGGCAGAGAGAGAGAGAATGGGCACCGCCAGGGCCTCCAGCTACTACAAATGAACTCCACATGCATGCGCCCCCTTGTGCATCTGGCTTATGTGGGTCCTGGAGAAGTCGAATCGGGACCCTTTGGCTTTGCAGGCGAATGCCTTAACCGCTAAGCCATCTCTCCAGCCCCGGTTTATAATTTTATTTTATTTGTGTTTTGTGAGTTGTCTTATGTCAGTGGGTCTTTTGCTTGTTTCTGTCTCTCTCTCACACAATTGGCAGCCAGCTCCTACCCCAAGCCAAAACCCCATCGAATTCCAGGTCAGCATGAGGTGCTGATGTGGGTGGGTCTGACTCTGATAGACTCAAGGGAGGGAATGACTGTCACAGCAGGCTGCCTAAGACCTGGCACCCGATACCCAAGCACTGGCTGCTGTCTGATGAGAGAGTTCTGAGGATCGATCATCCTGGGACCTAGAAAGTTTCTTTTTTGAAAAAAAAAGAAAGGGGGGAGCAGGGGATGTGGGGAGAAGGAAGGCAAAAGCATAGGAAGGGAAGCAGGCAGTTTGTTAGCCTGGGGGTAAGAATGGCTTATTCATACCCTGCTTCATAGCCACTACTGCAGCCTACTCCTCACCCTCCACCCGCCTTTGAAAATAGAATATTCATTTATAAGCTCCAACTTTAGGCCACCAAGTTTTTTTGATTGTTTGTTTGTTTGTTTGTTTTGTTTTTTCGAGGTAGGGTCTCACTCTAGTCCAGGCTGACCTGAAATCCACTATGTGGTCTCAGGGTGGCCTTGAACTCACAGCGATCCTCCTACCTCTGCCTCCCGAGTGCTGGGATTAAAGGCATGTGCCATCAAGCCTGGCAAGGCCACCAAGTTTTGCAGACTGCTTTCTGCCAGGGAACCTTTCTCCACTTTGCAGCCATCAAGGCTATCGCAGACACTCCAAGTTCCAGTCGAACCCCACCCCCCCATCCCATCCCAACCAACAGCAACACTGCTACCAGTCTTCCCTGTACACCCAGGGAGCCATGGCATTCCTGCCCTGTGGGACTCAGGTGTTTTCTGGTGCCTTCCAGAAACAGCACAGACCTTCCTAAAGCCTCTTGAAAGATTGCAGGTGTTGAGCATTTTTTATACTCTCCAAAGAGATGAAGGATCACGAGGCATTCAAAGAATAGATTGCCCTGCAGTAAGTTTCCACAGTAGCCACCAACCAGTCCAGCCAGAAAGCAGGATATGGGGGAAACCACCTGTCCCCAAGCAACCATCCTTCATCCCTGGGGTCACCGTGTCCTGTTTTATCCCCCTCTGTCATCTCAGGGCCGGGGCTAAGGGCAGAGCAAGCTGTGCGATTAAGCAAGTCCTGACCCCCATGTGCCTTCAAGTTCAGCCCCACAGAGGCGCCTACCCCAGACTTTCCTGCTGCTGCCTGGGGCCCCACCAGAATGTTTCTGAATCAGGGAAATGATGTTGTTGGTCCATGGAAATCCTGTGTCCAGGGCTCTGTAAAATGGGAGAGAGGCAGGTCACACTGACATGTCAAAGAACAATCTCCCACTTGAACGGCTAAACCTAAATAGAAGGCAGAGGTGGGTGGCGGGAGCCTGGAAGAAGGGAACCTCAGCTCTCAGGTAACTGTCCCTGCTGTGCAGCTACTATGTCCAAGGTGCCAAGGACCTGTGGGAACAGTTCAAGTAAAATAGTGTCTTAACAGCATGACTCCTTTCTGCTGCCTACTCCCTCTGTGCCCACACCCTGTGCTGCACATGGGAAGTCTGGGTTCAGAGGGAAATGCCATATTTCCCCCCCTGGAGTGGTACTAGAAACATTTTAGCAGCTGGTTGGAAAAAAAAAAAAAGAAGAAGAGGAAAAAAAAAACAGATTGCCTGACAATGTCTCACTTGTTGGTGCAAATGTGTATTTAAAAAAAAAAAAAAATGTAGTCTTAATGCCAAATCCTATTTAGTCTCCTTTTTTCTTATATTTTTTGTTTGTTTCTTAAACCAGAGAGAGAATTTGACCCAAATAAACACTGTGGAGTATTGGATCCCGAGACAAAGAAACCTTGCACAAGATCCCTCACCTGCAAGGTATTTCTCTTTCCATAAAAAATACTTCCTGCTCTGGCTGGGGCCTTTGTCGAAATGTTTGCATGCCACTCTCTGCACACGGCAGGGTGTGGAACCTCGACATGACCCCCGGCTGTTCTTTGTAAGGGAAATGCATTCTTCTCTGTCCATGGTAGCAGAGTGCCTGCCTCAAGCTGGCTGGCTTTTAAGAAAAAAAAAAAAAAAAAAAAAAAAACTAGGCTTGCCGTGTTACTTGGGAGGCCAGACAGTAAATTGTATTTATAGGCACTCACAGGCGGTTCTAAAGCCTGCTACGTTTTAATGTATGCAGGAGCGGCGGCGGTGGCAGCGCCTGAAAGGCAGCCCGGAGGGGATGATGCGATGCTGCACCCAGATCCAGCCACATGGGGTGGCCAAGGGGATCGCCATTGGGTAGCCCCAAGCCCTAGGTTTTCTAGTGAATGGCTAGTGCCTCTTGGGTTCCAGGCTGTGGTCCTGTCTGGTGGCTCTGTGTGCCTGGACTGACTGGAGCCTCCCACCTGCACCTGGATTGACTCTAGCCTTCCCTCGTGGTTGCCTTTCATCCGAGGTTGTTCACGGGTTCTCCGCGGAAGCTGTCATCTCATGCCATTTGTCTGGAGGAGGCCCTGGCTTCTTAACACCAGGAGCGTAGGGCACGGTTGCATTCCACTGGTCTCTGCCTCTTCCCAGCCACAAAACAGGAGCTGTTGCCTTGAAGTTGACTTTTCAAGCACCTCTAAATTCCCATGCTTGCCATTTCGGAAATGCGGGGCCCGGGGGAAGCAGGTTTATGTGCTGATCAAAGAGGCTGTGTGTCTCATCTCTCTTCTCCTTAGACACACTCGCTAAGCCATCGGAGGGCAGTCCCAGGCCGGAAAAAGCAATTTGACCTCCTCTTGGCTGAACACAAAGCCAAGTCCCGGGAGAAAGAAGCGAAAGAGCACCTCCTGACTTCCACGAGGGAAATACTTCCAAATGCACCTGGGCCAGCGCTGGACTCTCTACAGGGATCTGCCGTGAGCTCCGGGCCAGGGCCAGAGCCCAAAGTCGCATCCCCTGGAAAATCCAGGCCGCTCAACTCTGTGCTTCCGAGGTAAGTCCCTCATGGGTGATAGAAGCTCTGAGTCCTTTGCCACGCTTTCTAGGTGTGTGGTGTTGCGGCCAAATCTTGATGTATGATGTAAGTGAAATCATACAAGTGACAAACTCCTCAGGCTCTTATGAAGTTTAGTGAGAGCCTGTGCGTCAAAGGGAAGGAGGCCGGTACCCGCCACATAGTGCTCAACAGATTGTACTGCTGTCATTACCGTCCTTGTCGTCAACAGTCTTCCTAGCACACCTCTCTCTTATCAGTGTGTTTTACAGAGCAAAGCTAGGTTTTTATATTAGCTGGAGATTCCTGAATTCCAGAATGGGGAAGCCTGGGTGGAGGGGTGGGCAACACACCTTAGGAGCTACTAGACCACACTTACCCATTTGCCACAATTTTTTTTTGTGACTTATTGTCACAGGCTCTCCTGTGATGAGGCTCAAGGGGAAGTTGCTCAAGTTAAGGTTGTTCTTCTATTTGTCCCAATGCCAAGGAAGCTGCTGGTCTGGATTACCTGCTTGGGGCTTAATTTGGTTGCCCTAAACAGAAAGGGAGAACAGGGAACAGAATTAAAACCAATTTGTGGGCTGGAGAGATGGCTTAGCAGTTAAGACACTTGCCTGCAAAGCCAAAGGACCCAGGTTTGATTCCCCAGGACCTACATAAGCCAGATACACAAAGTGACCCATATGTCTGGAATTCATTTGCAGTGGCTAGAGGCCCTGATGTGCCCATTCTCTCTCTCTCTCTCTCTCTCTCTCTCTCTCTCTCTGTGTGCCTATTTCTTTCTCAAAGAAATAAAATTTACATATATATATATATTAGAGAGAGCACGAGAATGAGACAGAGAGAGAGAGAGAGAACTGGTGTGGTGTCAGGGCCTCGACCACTGAAATCAAACTCCAGACACTTGAGCCACCTAGTGGGCATGTGCAGCCTTGTGCTTGCCTCACCTTTGTGTGTCTGGCTTACATGGAACCGAGAGATATCGAACATGAGTCCTTAGGCTTTGTAAGCAAGCACCTTAACTGCTAAGCCATCTCTCCAGCCCTAAAATACATTTTTTAAAAAAGCAATTTAAAGCCTGGTCTAGAATGAGACCCTACCTTGAAAAAACAAAAATAAATAAATTAATTAATTAAATTAAAAAGCAATGTCATATCTACCATGTTTGTTTTGATGAGCAGTAGACCAGTTTTGAAGTCATAGGACAGGGAACTAACTACATTCATTGAGGGCTGGAGATATGGCTTAGTGGTTTAAGCGCCTGCCTGCTAAGCCTAAGAACACTGGTTCCAATCTCCAGGTCCCACGTTTAGCCAGATGCAAAAGTGATGCAAGGGCGCAATGCCACACTTGCCCACAAGGGGGCGCACGCATCTGGAGTTCGTTCACAGTGGCTGAGAGGCTGCTGGTGCGCCCATTCTCTGTCTGTCTCCCTCTCCCTCTCTCTCTGTCTCTCTCAAAAAAACAAAATAATCTTTGAAAACTCACTTTGAAGCAAGAGAGGAGGAGGGAGGAAGGAAATTGGACTTTGCTTTTCAATAACATCATCTAGGAAATGAGATAAGATTCAAATATCCATTCATGCATAAAAAGCAAATACTCATAATCCCCAGTGAGAAGTACCATGACTGGTGATATCTGATTTTATGCATACAATATAGTTCAAACAAGTAGATTTTAAAAAGAAAGAAAGAAAGAAACGGGGGTTGGAAAAATGGCTTAGCAGTTAAGGTGTTTGCTGGCAAAGCCAAAGGACCCAGGTTCAATTCCCCAGTACCCACATAAGCCAGCTGCACAAGGTGGTGCATGTATCTGGAGGCCCTGCTGTGTCCATTCTCTCTCTCTCTCTCTCTCTCTTTCTCAAATAAATAAAATTTTTTAAAAGACAACATTTAAATTTTTTTATTTATTTGCATGTGTGCCAGGGCCTTTTTGGCTGCAAATGAATTCAAAACGCATGCAGCATTTTGTACATCTGGCTTTATGTGGGTGCTGAGGACTCAAAACCCAGCCAGCATAAGTACCTTTAACTGCCAAGCCATCTCCCCAGCCTACAAGCAGGTTTTAAAAGAATAGAGAAAAGGGGTTTTTTGAGGTAGGGTCTCACTCTAGCCCAGGCTGACCTGGAATTCACTATGTAGTTTCAGGATAGCCTCAAACTCACAGCGATCCTCCTACCTCTGCCTCCTATGTGCTGAGACTAAAGACATGAGCCACTCAGCCAGAAAGTTGATTGTTAAAGCAAAAAAAAAAAAGTGTTTGATGGCAGTTGGTCTTAATCTACCAGCTCCTCGCCCTGATGCAGGCTTGAGTGGGTTGGACAGCAGAGTCCCTCTGTCATGAGCACTCAAGAACATACAGTCTGCTGGACCTGCCGCACCTGCAAGGTTCCATCACTGTAGCCGTTGTGTATTGCCATACCTTTGTTGGCTAGATTATTGTAGAATTACTTCTCACTGTAACCCTAGGTGTCAGTTAAGGGTATTACCCTTGTTTTAGAGGCGAGGAGACAATTCTGTTCCAAACTTCAGGAGTGAGATAATCAATTTCATAAGTTATCCAAGACCCCTAGTGGATGCCTGAAAGAATAGATTATACCAAACTCTGTTTTATGTGTTTTTCCCTATACATGGATCCTACAATAAAGTTCTATCTATCTATCTTCTATCTATCTATTCTATCTATTAATAAAATTTAATTTATAAATTAGACACAGTAACTAATAATAAAATAGAACAATTATAATAATACTTGTAGGGGTGGGGAGATGGCCCAGTGGTTAAAGGTACTTGCTTGCAAAGCCTAATGACTCAGGTTTAATTCTCCAGTACCTACATAAAGCCAGACGTACAAAGTGGCACATGCATCCTTAAGTTTGTTTATACTGGCAAGAGACCCTGGTTCTCTCTCTCTCTCTCTCTCTCTCTCTCTCTCTCTATCTATCTCTATCTCATACACATACACACACACAAATAAATAAATTAATAAATAAATATGCTTTTTTGAGGTAGTGTCTCACTGTAACCCAGGCTGAACTGAACTCTCCTTGTAGTCCCAGCCTGGCCTCAAACTCATGGCAATCCTCCTACCTCTGCCACAACCATGCCTGGCTAATAAAAATATTTTTATTAGCCAGGCATGGTGGTGCATATAGCACTTGGGAGGCAGAGGTAGGAGGATTGCTGTGAGTTTGAGGACACCCTGAGACTACATAGTGAATTCCAGGTTAGCCTGGGCTAGAGTGAGACCCTACCTCAATGTGTGTGTGTATGTGTGTGTGTGTTTAAAAAAAATAACTGTGGGCTGGAGAAATGGCTAGCCTAAGGACCCATGTTCAGTTCCCAGATATCCACATAAGCCAGATGCACAAGGTTGCTCATGCATCTAGATGTCTAGAGTTTGTTTCAGTGGCTGGAGGTCCTAGCATGCCTAATTCTCGTTCTCTCTTTTTCTCTCTTTCTCTCTCTCTTTCTCCTGTCTCCAATAAATAAAATATTTTTTAAAAAATAACAATTGTACTAAGATTGCCAGCAACACTGTTCTTGAACTTTGGGGACCATGACTAAATAAAATAAGGGTGACCTGAACGTAAACACTGCAGGACAGTTAATGTGATAGCAAGACAGTTGTAGCTGACTACTGGGAATGTAGTGTATAGAACAGGAATGTGCTGGAAAGCAGGCGTTCACATCCTAGGACAGAGCAGAACCACACAAGATTCCATCACACTATTCAGAATTATGCCTACTTTAAAACTTGCTGCCAGGCGTGGTGGTGCACGCCTTTAATCCCAGCACTCAGGAGGCAGAGGTAGGAGGCTCACCGTGAGTTCGAGGCCACCCTGAGACTACATTGTGAATTCCAGGTCAGTCTGGGCCAGAGTGAGACCCTCCCTTGGAAAAACAAACAAAAACTTGTCAATTATTTCTGTAATTTCTCATTTAATATTTTCAGCCTCAATTGACCATGAGTAATTGAAACTGGAAAGTGAAACCATGCATAAGGGTTTTGCGGGGGAGGCTAGGTAGAGTGATGTTCAAATTCTTTGTCACTATGGAACATTTTTCATTCCAACCCTGCCTTCCACGGTATCCAATACAAAAGCAGACTGGCCTCCACCTGGAACCATACATAACCATAGCCACTGTCCCCCAGACTCTCAGAGGGATCACATCAGATTCCCCCAAGGAGTCCAATGAACCCAGTTTGATAACTCTCTCTTTTGGGGGGAGGCTAGCAGGGCGGGTAAGACAGGATCTCAGGTAGCCCAAGCTGGTTTCCCTATGTAGTTAAAGCTGGCCTTGAATTCCTTATCTTCCTGCCTCCACCCGCTGGATCCCAGTGCTGGGATTACAGGCATGCACCACTAAGCCTTGCTCAGATAGCTGTGTTTTACTAAACATTTCTCTATCAATTTTTGGCTGATGGAAGCTCATCTCACTCTTTCAGTGGCACCTGGATGAACAGAGAACTGAGAGAGCAGTTGCTAAAAGATAAAACAGATGGTGCCTTAAGCTCTCCTTCGTTCTGTTTCTTGCAGTGTGATTCTTAGGAGAATGCCCATCCATAGGGAAACGCTAGGAGTTTATTTATGTTCCCTTAGAGAAGAAGAGCAGGATCAGAGCAGGAGTGAAAGGCATGTCTTCAGAACAGAAAGGGGCAAGGACACTTTGCAGTATTAATGACACAATCATTTTGGGAGACATGATAAAAGTACACACACAAAAAAAAAAATTAGGCCAGGCATGGTGGCACACACCTTTAATCCCAGCACTCGGGAGGCAGAGGTAGGAGGATTGCTGTGAGTTCAAGGCCACCCTGAGACTACATGGTGAATTCTAGGTCAGCCTGGGCTAGAGCGAGACCCCACCTTGTAAAACCAAAAAAAAAAAAAAAAAAAAAAAAAAAAAAAAAAAAAAAAAAGCCTTGAGGCTGAACTGTATTCCAAAGTGAATGAATGAGAGGAAAAAAGTCTTTTGCACTTATTTTAGGATAGAATCCTATGCAATCAGGTGCTTAAAAGAACATGATCAGAACCAGGCGTGGTGGCGCACGCCTTTAATCCCAGCACTTGGGAGGGAGGCAGAGGTAGGAGGATCGCCATTAGTGCAAGGCCACCCTGAGACTACATAGATTCCAGGTTAGCCTGAGCTACAGTGAGACCCTACCTCAAAACACCAAAAAAAAAAAAAAAAAAAAAAAAAAAAGAACATGATCAGTGTTTCATATTGAAGTCACATAAAGCATCCAGAAATATGTAGTGACATAGGTAATAGATAATTAGCAAAAGGGAAGGACAAGGAGGGAGCTGGGGTGGGAGCTGGGAGAACAGAGTGCTGGGGACTGGAGAAGTGGCTTAGCGGTTAAGGCACTTGCCTGCAAAGCCAAAGGACCAAGGTTCCATTCCCCAGGACCCACGTAAGCCAGATGTACAAGGTAGCGCTTGTGTGTGGAGTTTGTTTGCAGTGGCTAGAGGCCCTGGCATGACCATTCTCTCTCTCTCTCTCTCTCTCTCTCTCTCTCTCTCTCTCTCTCTCCCCTCTCTCTGTCTCTAATAAATACTAAAAAAATTGTTTTAAATTTTTAAAAATACTTGACATTGGTTAATTTACAAAGTCAAGGGATTTAGGCTGGAGAGATGGTTCAGTGGGTAACATACTTGCTACGCAACCATGAAGACCTAAGTTTGGATCTCAGCACCCACGGAAAGTGCCAGACACCATCGTGCATGCCTGCAATACCGTCACTGGGAAAGCCAAGACAAGGAATCCCTGGGGCCCACTAGCCAATTCCATGAGCTCTAGGTTCAGCAAGAAACCCTGTCTTAAAAAAAAATAAGATAATGGGGCTGGAGAGATGGCTTAGTGGTTAATGCATTTGCCTGCGAAGCCAAAGGATCCTGGTTCGATTCTCCAGTTCCCACATAAGCCAGATGTACAAGGGGCGCATGCATCTCTGGAGTTCATTTGCAGTGGCTAGAGGCCCTGGCATGCCCATTCTCTTTCTGTCTGCCTCTCTTCTATCTCTCTCTCTCTGCATGCAAATAAATCAATAAATAGTTTTTTAAAAAAATAAGATAATGACCGAGGAAAACACCTGACATTGACTGCTGGTCTCCACATGCGTGCATGCACACACACTGTACACACATCTGCAAACACACATATGCCCCCCCCACACATATATACACACGATTCTCCAGTACCCACATAAGCCAGATGCACAAGGGGCGCATGCATCTCTAGAGTTCATTTGCAGTGGCTAGAGGCCCTGGCATGCCCATTCTCTCTCTGTCTGCCTCTCTTCTATCTCTCTCTCTCTCTCTGCATGCAAATAAATCAATAAATAGTTTTTTAAAAAAATAAGATAATGACCGAGGAAAACACCTGACATTGACTGCTGGTCTCCACATGCGTGCATGCACACACACTGTACACACATCTGCAAACACACATATGCCCCCCCCACACATATATACACACAAAAAAGAGAGAGAAAAAGAAGGAAGGATTGAAAGAAAAAGAGGGTTGGATAGATGGCTTAGCACTTAAGGCACTTGCCTGCAAAGCCAAGCCAAAGGACCGAGGCTCAATTCCCTAGGATCCACCTAAGCCAGATGCACAAGGTGGTGCATACATCTGGAGTTTGTTTGCAGTGGCTGAAGGCCCTGGCACACCCATTCTCTCTCCCTCTCTCTCTCTCCCCTCTCTCTCTCTCTTTCTGCCTCTCTCTCTCCACCTCTCTCTTTGGAATAATTAAATTTTTTAAAAATAAAAAGAAAAGAGAAGGAAGGAAGGAAAGAAGGAAGGAAGGAAGAAAGGAAGGAAAGAGAAAGAAAGAGGAAGGCTGGAAAGATGGCTTAGCAGTTAAGGTGCTTGCCTGTGAAGCCAAAGGACCCAGGTTCAATTCCCCAGTACCCACATAAGCCAGATGTACAAGGAGATGAATGCATCTGGAGTTCATTTGCAGTGGCTGGAGGCCCTGGCATGCCCATTCTCTCTCTATCTGTCTCTCTCTCTCTCTCTCTCTCTCTATCTATCTATCTATCTATCTATCTCTCCTTGCAAATACATAAAATAAAAAGGAAGGGAGGGAGGGAGGAAGAGAGGAAGGGAGGGAAGAAAAGTGGTTTATTGGGCTCACAATGCTGGTGACTAGAAGGACCAAACAGCATGCCACCAGCCTTAAGCAAGAACCCGCTGCCCTGCCCCTAGAGGTGTTACTTGTGGAGGAGAAGCAGCCAGGAAGCTGTGGCATACAGAAGGAGCAAGGGAGTGGCAGAGCCAAACTCTAGCCAAGATTAGTGCACTTCTATGAGCCCCAACCGACTCTATGAGACCAGAATTAATCCCTTCCAAGGTTGTGCCCATAACCTATCTTCCTTACACCCCACACCCTAAATATTCCACCACTCAGCAACAGCACACTTGGGAGCCAGGCGGCCAAGTCTTTGGACATCTGAACCAGAGCGCTCACCTGCAGGCTGTTTGCCCCACCTCTAAGGTAACACTTAACTTGCCCTTGGCCCAAAGAGCACAAGGACCATGGTTCCTAGCCCAGCCACACTCATCCAGACTCCATGGAAAAGGAGAGCAGAGGGTGGAGCAAGCTGGGTTCTGATTAGCCAGGCAGCAATCCCTGAGGCAAAGGAAGGAAGGGTAGGCTGTGGGAGTCCGTGCTCATGAAGCCTGGGCCTGTTTCCCTGGGTCATAGATCCTCCCTCACACATCCAACCTGAGCTATAAAATGGCCAACTCTAATGAATGGTACACTGCCAAGAGTCTTTCATTAGAAAGAGGCTGAACGTCTTTGGGCTCTCAGTAAGGCAGGAATGCACCTGGGCGGGGGGGGGGGGGAGAAGGAGAGAGAGAACCCAGTTCTTGGTTCATTGGGAGTTTCTTGCTATGCCACTTCTCATTACTTTCTTTCTTTGTTTTGGGACAGAGGAGGGCTAGAGCCAGAGTCTTTCTTGGTAGCCCAGACTGGCCTCAAAATTGCAAACTTCCAGCCTCAACCATCTCAGTGCTGGGATTACAGACATGAACCACCATACCTAAACTAGAAAGTCTCGTTATTTTAAAAAACTATTTATTTGGGCTGGAGAGATGGCTTAGTGGTTAAGGCATTTGCCTGCAAAGCCAAAGGATCCCCGTTCAATTCTCCAAGACCCATGTAAGCCAAATGCACAAGGGGGCACATGCATTTGGAGTTCGTTTGCAGTGGCTGGAAGCCCCGGGGCTCACTCTCTCTCTCTCTCTCTCTCTCTCTCTGTTTCTCTCTCTCAAATAAATAATAAAAATAAATAAAATATATTTTAAAAATAAAAATAAAAAAATTTATCTGAGAGAAAGAGGCAGATAGGTAGATGATAGGCAGATAGATTGATAGATGATAGATAGATAGATAGATAGGTAGGTAGATAGATAGATAGATAGATAGATAGATAGATAGATAGATAGATAGATAGATAGAAAGAACGGGTGGGCCAGGGCCTCCAGCCACTGCAAATAACTCCAGACGAATGAGGCACCTTGTGCATTTGGCTTACATTGGTACTGGGGAAATTGAACCTGGGTCCTTAGGTTTCTCAGGCAAGCGCCTTACCCACTAAGCCATCTCTCCAGCCCAAAAATCTCACTCTTAATAGCTTTGCCACTCATGTCCTCCCCTGAAAATGTGGGTAAGAGTTTCACTCACCTGAGGTAGGGGTGGCTGGGATGGGAACATGGATGCACTATGCCTGACACCTAGTAAGGACTCACAACCAATTGCTTTCTACTGTCACAACCAAAGCGCTCAGAGGACAGATACCTCACTCCCTCAGTTCCCTGAGTGACGCCGGACACGGGCTCATCACTGCCGAGTTTGTCTTTAAGCCAGACTGTCAGTTGGAGAGGGGACAGAGTGAGTGAGTGGCAACTAAATAACCTTGAATGACAGGTGTCAACACTTAATGACTAGTGGCTCTGTTCCCTGTCAGTCACTCTTTGCCCTGGCCCAGTTTTCTCTAAGACATGGGATACTTCCAGCTAACTCCTCCCACCAGGTTCACTTGGAGTTCAGCACTCGGAGCTAAGACCATGAGAGCGTCCACCACCGCGTCATCTCCAGGAGGCTGCAAGGCGCTAAGGGGGCTCTTGGAGCTGTTCCTGTGTGCGAGTGTGCAGGCCCCGTCCTTCCCTTCTCTCTGCTCTCAGAGCCCCTTCTGCCAGAGAGCTCACTGGGTACTCAGCTCTCCTCCCCAGGAATCCCCTCTGCTCACCTCCCCCTCTTTTTTTTTTTTTTTTTAAGAATGTAAGAGCCAAAGGAATTTTTTTTAAATCTGGCAAGTGGGACTTACTACTGAGTGTTTCAAACTTTTCCTTAATTTAAGCTCCATTTTTATCAAAGCAATATGGGCTCACAGTTCACAAATCAAAGAGTACCAAAGGGCTTAAAAGGAAAAATAGTAGCTCCTGCCAGCCAGCAACCTCTCTTCGGCCTGTGTGTCTGGAGCACCTGTTTCCCGTGCAGACTGTCTCCGCTCTCTTGCCTGGCTTCTTTGTTTTAGTGGAGTGACTTCTCCCGTAGCTGCCTGTGAAGAGCTTCATGGGAGATCAAGCACGTTTTTATCCTACTTAACAACAAATTGATGATCTCTGTGAGTATACAGTAGACTGAAAGCCATTTCCCTCCAGAATTTCCAAGACTTTTTTTTCCCCCCATTGTGGCTTCCAGCACAGAAAGTTTCTATTCTAAAGTCTGATCTTGTTCTCACTCCCATTTCTCTGTCCACGAGCACTCGATCTCTGAAGCCCGGGGCTGTAAAGATTCACAGCCTTCTCTTGTTTTGTTTTATATTGTTTTTTAATTTTTATTTATTGATTTTAACTTTTTGGAGATAGGGTCTCAGTACGTAACCCGGGCTGGTCTCAAATTCAAGATCCTCCTGCTTCTACCTCAAAGGTGTGTACCATCATGCCTGGCAATGGAGATCTCTCTTTTTTTAAAATATTTTATTGTTATTTATTTATTTGAGAGAGAGAGAGAGAGATGCAGAAATGGGCAGGTAAAGAGAGAGAGAATAGGCATGCCAGGGCCTCCAGCCACTGCAAATGAACTCCAGATGTGAGCGCCCCCTTGTGTATCTGGCTTATGTAGATCCTGGGGAATCGAACCTGGGTCCTTTGGCTTTGCAGGCAAGCACTTTAATCAGTAAGCCATCTCTCCAGCCTGAGACCTCTCATAATGTAGGTCTTTTCCATTGAACAGAATAGTCAATATTTCCATTCAGTCTGGAAATACCTGTTCACTTCTGGGACGTTTTTCTGTGATGCGTTTCTCCCCACTGTTGGATATTTTTCTCTGAGATTCCCATGTACTTTCTCCTGGCTCTGATATTTCTGTTTACTTCTTTACTTTCCCTATCCTACTTTCTAAAAGATTTTCTTTTAGTTCACTTTTTGTTTTAGTTGTTTTGTTGGTTGGTTGGTTTTTCAAGGGAGGGTCTCACTCTAGCTCAGGCTGACCTGGAATTCACTATGTAGTCTCAGGCTGGCCTCGAACTCTTGCCGATCCTCCTACCTCTGCCTCCCAAGTCTTGGGATTAAAGGCGTGCGCCACCATGCCTGACTTGCTTGAGTTGTTTTTTTTAATGTATATTGGGCTGGAGAGATGGCTTAGTGGTTACGGTATTTGCCTGTGAAGTCAAAGGACCTCAGTTCAATTCCTCAGGACCTAAGTAAACCAGATGCACAAGGTGGCACATGTATCTGGAGTTTGTTTGCAGTAACTAGAGGCTCTGGCACATCCATTCTCTCTCTGTGTCTTTCTCTGAGTGTGTGTGTCTGCCTCTTTCCCTCTCTCACTCTCTCAAAAAAAACATAAAATAAAATAAAAATGTATATTAAGGAGCCAGGCATGGTGGCACACGCCCTTAATCCCAGCACTTGGGAGGCAGAGGTAGGAGAATCTCCGAGAATTTGAGGCCACCCTGAGACTACATAGTGAATTCCAGAGCAGCCTGAGCTAGAGTGAGACCCTTCCTTGGGAAAAAAATGTATATTAAGGTCAGGAGAGATGGCTTAATGGTTAAGGTGCTAGCCTGAAAAGTCAAAGCACCCAGGTTCCATTCCCTAGGACCCATGCAAAGCCAGATGCACAAAGTGGCACATGCATTTCAAGTTCGTTTGCAGCAGCTAAGGGCCCATTCTCTCTCCCTCTCTCTCTTTCTGCCTCTCTCTCTCTCTCTCCAATAAATAAAAAAATTTTTTTAAGTTTTTTTTGGAGAGAGACACAGAGAGAGATAGAAGGAGAGGGAGACAGAGAATGGGCGCACCAGCAGCCTCTCAGCCACTATGAATCAACTCCAGATGGGTGCGCCCCCTTGTGGGCAAGTGTGGCATTGTGCCCTTGCATCACTTTGCATCTAGCTAAACGTGGGACCTGGAGATTGGGACTGGTGTTCTTAGGCTTAGCAGGCAAGTGCCCTAACCACTAAGCCATCTCTCTAGCCCAAAATAAAAATATTTTAAAATGCATATTAAATAATAGATAAGATATTTTAGATTTTTTAGCATCTGGGTGTTTTGTTGGTTGGGTGGTTGGTTGGTTGTGTTTGAGAGTTGGGGTTTTTGTTTTGTTTTCTTTCTTTAATTTTATTTTCATGTAATTTGCAAGCAGAGAGATAGAGAGGAGGGAAACAGAGAGAGAATGGGCACACCAGGGCCTCTAGCCACTGTAAATGAACTCCAGATGCATGTGCCTCTTCTGCATCTGGTTTACGTGGGTCCTGGGGAATTGAACCTGGGTACTTTGGCTTTGCAGACAAGCGCTTTAATCACTAAGCCATCCCTCCAGCCCTTGAGATAGATAGATAGATAGATAGATAGATAGATAGATAGATAGATAGATAGATATAAAAATGAGAGAGAGAGAGAATAAATAAATCTTAAATCTTAGACCCCCAGCTGGTGGCATTCACCTGGAATTCACTATGCATTCTTAGGGTGGCCTTGAAGTCACAGCAATCCTCCTACCTCTGCCTCCCAAGTGGTGGGATTAAAGGCGTGCGCCACCACACCTGGCTTTCTTTTTTTTTTTTTTAACTATTCATTGACAACTAAAACCGGCCCCACTTCTTGTTTACCCTCTGCTTCTGCCTCTGGCTGCAGTGTGATAAGCTCTCCTGCCTTGCCTTCTTTGCATGAGGGAGTATATCCCATTGAAACTGTAAGCCAAAAGAAACCCTTCCTTAAATTGTTCTCGTCAGATATTTGTTCACAGAAATGAGGAGGTGAGTGGGCTTCTTCCTCCGGAGTCCTATAGCAAGATGGCCACAGCCATTCCAGGCACACTCAGATACAAGGTCCAGGGGAAGTCGGGACTACTTTCTTTAGGTATTACTCACTTTCTCTTAAATATTACACACACACACACACACACACACACACACACACTTGACTTTTTTATGAGAGAGAGAAAGTGAGGACTGGAATGCCAGAGCCTCCAGCTATTGCAATCAAACTCCAGACGCATGCACTACCTTATGTGCATGCATGACGTTACGCATGCATCACCTTGTACAGCTAGCTTGCATGGGATCTGGGGAGTTGAACATGGGTCCTTAGGCTTCACAGGCAAGCGCCTTAACTGCTAAGCCATCTCTCCAACCCTATATTTGTTTTTTTCTTTTTGTTTATTATTGTTGTTATTAACAACATATTTCGTATGGATACATCATGTGTTGGGAACCTATTTTCCCTCGTCCCCTGTTGGGGACGCTCCTCAGTGGGGTTGCAGACATTAACTATGGGGTTGCGGTCTATGCCTTCTGGGAGCAACAGTTAATTTGAGGGGAGAGAATGCCTCTGGGCATGATGTCTCAACCTGTGGCTCTTTCTACCCCCTCTTCTGCAAAATTCCCTGAGCCATGTAGGTGAGTTTTAAGTCTGCTTCAGTGATGAGCTCTTAGGAGCCTCTGGATCTCTGCTTTGGTAGGTGTTGAGTGTCTTCAGGGTCTGTCTCCTTCACCCTGGCACTGATTATCAGGTTCAGCATGGAGGCAGCACTCTTTTTTTTTTTCATTGTAAGAGATCATATCCTTCCTTTGGCTCTTCCATTCTATCTGCCCCCTCTTCCGCAATGGTCCCTGAGCCATTGGAGGGTGTGACAGAGGTGTTTCAGTGCTAGGCACTCCTCCATCCCTTCTTCTCAGCACTATGTTGCCTTTTGGGTCATCCCAGTGGTCATCACCATCTGAAAAGAGAAGCTTCTCTAGCCAAAAGTGAGAGTAGTGTTAATATGTGAACATGAACATTTAGTGTAGTGTCCCCAGGGCAGCTTGGTGGGAATAATATATACATTTAGTCAGACATGAGCAGGCTTATACCCCCAAGGCTCATGACCTCACCTACCATAGACTTTTACTTAGGTTTTTCAGTACCAGGTATGTATTCCCTCCCATAGAGAGGGCCTTCAGTCCAGTTATGGAGCAGTTGGTTACCCCAAGAGTAGACACGCCACTATTGCACCCGTTCAGTCATTGGGCCTGTCTGGCCAAGCTTGAATATTCAGCATCCACTGTTTTCACTGTTGATGGCTTCTGTCTCCCCTACGCTGCATGCAGTGCAGCTTTTTCCAGCTTTCAGTTGGCTGGTCTACAGGGAGAAGGTTTTCTGCTCAGCATCAGCTTGCTTTCTCAGTGTCCTTGGGAGGCAGCACTTTTGCTTGTCTCCCCAATTCTTCTGTGGATTCAGCTGTGGGCTTGGCTGAAGTGCAAGGGGTATTTATCTCCTCCAGTTTCATTACCTTCTGTAAAAGAACAGATTTCTGTGCGTGCACCCTCCAAAGCAGGGTAATCAGAATTCTATATATTTTTTAAATATTTTATTTATTTATTTATTTATTTATTTATTTATTTATTTATTTATTTAAGAGAGAGAGAAAGAGGCAGAGAGAGAGAGAGAATGGGTGCACCAGGGCCTCCAGCCACTGCAAATGAACTCCAGACGCATGTGCCCCCTTGTGCATCTGGCTTACATGGGTCCTGGAGCATCGAACTGGGATCCTTTGGTTTTGCAGGCAAATGCCTTAACCGCTAAACCATCTCTCCAGCCCTTTATTTGTTTTTTGTTTTTTGGTTTTTTTGGTGTAGGGTCTCACTCTAGCCCAGGCTGACCTGGCATTTACTATATGTAGTCTCAGAGTAGCCTCAAACTCAGTGATCTTGATCCTCCTATCGCTGCCTCCTGAGTGCTGGGATTAAAGGTGTGCACCACTACACCCAGCTTCTTTATATTTTTGAACAGTTTGACATTGACCAAACAATGGAGCTGAAGCGATGGACTTCCTATGTGCTTTCTGCCCCTTCACACACATAACCTCACTCACCCCAACCTGCATCCCCTTCTTCTGCCAGAGCTTCATGGCTGCTGTGGAAAGCATGGAGGGAAAAAACAAAAAACAATCTTTGCCAAAACACCCCACCCCAAAATATACATATAGTAATAACATAATAAAAATAAGTGTTCTTTGATTGCACATCCCCATTTCTAAACCAATCACTAGCAAGCGAGATTAAAGTGATTTCTAGTAGCTTAGGGTTACATGGGCGTTAGGAAGAAGTCATTGCCATGGACATTACCATCTCTCCGCTGATCTTTCTGTTCTTTGGCTTAATGCCTTTTTGATCCCTTCCCTGTCTTTGTGCTAGGATGTGAGGAGGGAAAGGAGATTAGTGAGTGTGATTCTTCTTTCCTGTTCAGCACAAGTGACTCACGGTCTCATGTTTTTTGCACCATTACTCCCCAAGGCCAAGGAATGGAGGCAACCTAAGTATCTGCTGATACGCTAGCGTAGCTCGACAAAGACATAAATACTTAGGTCAGGTGAGTGATGCACACACACCAGGAATCCCAGCGCTTGAGAGGTAGAGGCAGGAGGATTGTTAATTCAAAGTCAACCTGGGCTACATGATGAAAAACCTAAAAAGAGGGAGCTGGTGTGGTGGTTCGTGCCTTTAATCTGAGCATTTAGGAGGTAGGGACAAGAGAATCAGGAGTAGAGTTCAAGGTCATCTTTATCTGCATAGCAAGTTCAAGGCCAGCCTGGAATACAGGAGACCCTATCTCAAAGCCAAAAAAAGAAAAAAAGAGTGATATCTATATAGCATAATAGACTATTATTCACTATAAAAAGAAAGAAATCTAGCCATTTTCAGCCAAGAGCATTATGGCTAGTGAAATAAAGAAAGGCAAATACTATATGATTTCACTTATATATAGAATCTAAAAAAAAAAAACCAAACCAAACTCATAGAAACAGGGAGTAGAAGCTGGGCATGGTGATATAGGGCTGTAATTCCATCACTCAGGGAGCTGAGGCAGAAGTACCATGACTTTGAAGCTAGCCTGGACTACATAGCAAAATCCTGTCTCACCCCACACAAAAAAAAAAAAACACACAAAATATATATAAAGAGAGGAGGGCTGGAGGGATGGCTTAGTGGTTAAGGCACTTGTGAAGCCTAAGGACCCATGTTCAACTCTCCAGATCCCACATAAGCTAAGGGTAAGTGGCCATTGGCTTGTCACTGGGACAAAACCCTGTTTCCTGCATGACAGTGGTTTCATACAGTCACAATTTAACAGCAAAGAAAGTATTCACAGGACTGTCCCTTTTTTCAAAATATCTTATTTATTTATTTATTTATTTATTTATTTATTTATTTATTTATTTATTTATTTGGAAGAGAGAGAGAGGAAGAGGCAGATAGAGAAAAGTGAATGGGCACACCAGGGCCTCTAGCTGCTGCAAAAGAATTACAGAAGAATGTGCTACCTTACGCTGCTTACATGGGTACTAGGGAATCGAACCTGGATCCTTAGGCTTTGCAGGCAAACACCTTAACCACTAAGCCATCTCTCCAGCCCTCCTCTATTTGACTATTATGACTGAGAATTTTTTGTTGGTCGGTCTGATGGCATTCACCTGTTTACAAGATCCACCTGTCGGCTTGTACTTTTCCAAGGGAATAAGCACGTGGTGAGCACACTTTACATGCAAATGGATGGATAGTCATAACTGAATGCATAGAGGATGAGTTCTGGATAAGTTACCTGTGTTGTGCCCCAGAGACAGGATGCCAGGGAAAACCTAACGCCATCAGGTCACTGTAGAGAACTTAACCCTTCTGCCTCAGTTATTTCCCTGTTGGAAAATTGACATCGACCTGCCCTCCCTGACGTAGTGACAGATCTGCTTTATGGTGCCATGAAATAGGTGGATCTTATTACCTCAGGAAAGCTTTCTCTATGTGTTTTCCTCGTAGGCCATCATCTGCAAATAGTATCAGCAGCAGCGCATCTTCAAATCACAGCGGCTACACCCCGGAGCCCCCTGTGCCCCCAGCTGGAAGTGAACTTGCCAGCCGGCTGTCTAGTGATGAAGGGGAGATGGACGGAGCCGACGAATCTGAGAAGTTAGACTGTCAATTCTCCACACACCACCCCAAGCCTCTTGCGGTAGGCCTCCTCTGTCCTTTCTGTGTGGTTTCCCTTATGGCTCACAGGCACCTTGTCAGCACTGGCAAAAGCCTGCATTCCAGAGCTGCAGAAATGACTCAGCAGTTAAGGCATTTGCCTGCAAAGCCTAAGGACCCAGGTTCGATTCTCCAGGACACATGTAAGCCAGATGCACAAGGTGGCGCATGTGTCTGGAGCTCCTTTGCAATGGCTGGAAGCCCTGCCGTGCCCATTCTATCTGTCTCCTCTCTCTCTCTTTCTCTCCAGTAAATAAATAAAATATTAAAAAGTCAGGCATGGTGGTGCACGCCTTTAATCCCAGCACTCGGGAGGCAGAGTTAATAGGATCACCATGAGTTCAAGGCCACCCTTGAGACTACAGAGTGAATTCCAGGTCAGCCTGAGCTAGAGTGAAACCCTACCTCGAAAAACCAAAAAAAAAAAAAAAAAAAAAAAAAGGCCTACATTCCCAAGGAAAGGGCTCTAGTGCAGAGCTTTACCTGAAGGTTTACCCAGAAGTTAAATGAGGGTGCTATAAATGTCCTTAAACATCACCGAAGGAAAGCCGGGGCTGTTGCACACACCTTTAATCACAGCACTTGGAAGGCAGAGGTAGGAGGATTGCCATGAGTTCGAGGCCACTCTGAGAATACATAGTGAATTCCAGGTCAGCCTGAGCTAGAGTGGAACCCTACCTCAAAAAACCAAAACAAAATAAAATAAAATAAAATTTTAAGCCAGGCATGGTGGTGCACACCTTTAATACCAGCAGTCAAGAGGCAGAGGTAGGAGGATCACCATGAGTTCCAGGCCACCTGGATACTACATAGTGAATTCCAGGCCAGCTTGAGCTAGAGTGAGACCCTACCTCGAAAAACAAAAAATTAATTAATTAATTAATTAAAATATTAAAAATAGGGCTGGAGAAATGACTTAGTGGTTAAGGTGCTTGTTTACAAAGCCAAAGGTTCATCTTCCAGGATTCACGTAAGCCAAATGCACAAGGTCGCATATGTGTCTGGAGTTCCTTGGCAGTAGCTGGAGGCCCTGCCTTGTCCATTCTAGCTGCCTCATTCTAGCTGCCTTCTTCTCTCCCTTTCTTTCTCTCTCTCTAATGAATAAATAAAATATTTTTAAAAAATAAACCAGATAACCAGATGACACTTTTTAAATAAATAAAATAAAACCATCACCAAAGAAAAGGGAAGGGCTCTGGCTGGCTATAATCCGTTAAATGCCTGACATTTGTGACCATCATGAAGAAAGACTGCATGAGAAATGGTGTCTGTACAAATGACCTTGAGAGCTGACCTCTGGTCTGGCCCATCTAAAACCAGAGCCTCTGGTCCAAACTTAACCAGGTATACCAGCTCTGGAAACTGTCTTAGTAGCAATTCAGGTACAAGCCTTCACTGCTGGTCTTTCCTGATGCTTCTACCTTTTACTGTGACTTGTAAGTGTGACCACAGGACACCAAAGCTGCAAGGGAGAGGGGAAAGGAGGGAAGAAGGGAGGCAGAGAGAGAGGGGTTAGTTTCAGCACGATTGCTTATGAACAAAAGGGCACTTTCCAGTTGCTTAAATGAGTCTGCTTTAACAGTTCAAAGGTCATTGATATCAAAGTCAGAGATCAAGACATCAGCTGGAGGCTCGTTTATATTTGCTTTATGGGCCCTTGAGAAGGGAAATGCCTGGTGTGATCATCGTAGAGCTGAATGTGGGGGCCTCGTGCTGTTGCCGGTCGGAGCCTGCAGGGTTAGCCTGGAGTGACTAAAGATCTCAGAGATTGCATACATAAAACCAGTCCTGAGCCAGGCGTGGTGGCGCACACCTTTAATCCCAGCACTTGGGAGGCAGAGGTAGGAGGATCGCCATGAGTTCAAAGCCACCCTGAGACTACATAGTTAATTCCAGGTCAGCCTGGGCCAGAGTGAGCCCCTACCTCGAAAAAAAAAAAAAAACAGTCCTTAAGCAAGAAATAGCAGGTCCCTCCTCCCCAGTGTGCTCGACCCCTTCTCCTGTATGGGAATGATGGTTATCGGGACTTTGCTTCTTAGCTAGTGCAGAAATAGGGGTGACGTGGAACACTTTTGCCTGACAATTGTAGAAAATTCCAGTCCCTATTCACAAGAAGGACATTTAATTATCTCACATGGCAAGAAGGCTAAAGGTACCTCCCAAGCTTGGTTTATAGCTTCCCCACTGTATTATGTGACCATCTTCACCTTTCACGAGAGCATGGTTTAACATGCCCACTATAGCTCCAATGTCAATCTTTATCAGTGGCATTCTGGTATAGAATAGGATTGAAAGGAACACACAGGAAAGGGGTCTTCCAAAAACTATATTTGTTTATAAAAAGAAAGGGAGAGAGGAAGGGAACAAGGGAGGAGGGAGGGAGAGAGAGAATGAAGAAAAGAAGAAAGAAAAGATCTTTCTATGAAATCCCTAGCTGACTTCACAGAGTTCCCCTTATAGCTACCGGAACTGGGTCACATGCCTGCTCTTACCCTACCTAGGGTGACAGAAGGAAAGGATTACCATGACACAGATGACACCAGTCGGGATGCATCCCTAAGTCCTGGGAGGAGACACATCTTCCAGGCTACTACTGTATATCAGATATCAGGACGAAAAGTGTGGATGTGTTAGCAGGGAAAAGACAGCGCCATGTGAGCAAGGGCACAGTGGATGAAGATGGTAGCAGCAGGGTCAGCCATGATGGCCACAGTGAGGATCTGCAGCTTTGCCACCCTCCACGGCCATCTATGCAGCACCACACAGGTAGTCAAAAATAAAAGGGGCCTCTAGAAGCTCCAGAGTCCGAAGGAGAGGCGAGGCTCTGCAAAAAGGCCAGGCTTTGGAGACTATCAAGACATCTGTCCACAGAACAAGCTGCTACGGCAGACAAGCTCTACTTTAAGCTGCTGTGGCGGGGCTGGAGAGATGGCTTAGTGGTTAATGCGCTTGCCTGTGAAGCCTAAGGACTCAGGTTTGAATCTCCAGGTTCCAAGTAAGCCAGATACACAAGGTGACACGTGTATCTGGAGTTTGTTTGCAGTGGCTAGAGGCCCTAGCATGCCCATTCTCTCTCTTTCTGTCTTCCTCTCTCTCTCTCTCTCTCTCTCTCTCTCTCTCCCCTCTCCCTCCCCCTCTCTCTGTCACTAATAAATAAATACAAATTTTTAAATAAGCTGCTATAGCAGATAAGCTATTCTTTAAGCTGCTATGGCGGACGAGCTATACTCCGGACGTGATACATCAGTGGATCTTCATGTTTGGCTGACACGACTGGAAAAAACCAGGGGTTTGTTTCTTTGCTTTGTCCTTCCTTGTGGCCAACTGGCACATTAAGTCATTTTTGTAATGAACCCTCACTCAATGTGTCCTTAGCAGTTGAGATGAAGAAACAAATGCTATCTAGTCTCAGAACAGCTCCCAGGTACAGGCAGAGCCCAGCTTCTGTGTTGGAGAATCTCCTGGTATGTTTTCCTCCTCAGTCAGTAAGAATTTAAGGGCTGGAGGGTTAGTGACAACAGTAAAAGCAAGCATGAGGGCCTGAGTTTGATCCCCAGAACCCACATTTTAAATATTTTATTTATTTATTTGAGAGAGAGATCAGAAATAGGCAGGTAGAGAGAGAGAGAGAGAGAGAGAGAGAGAATAGGCGCGCCAGGGCCTCCAGCCACTGCAAACGAACTCCAGATGCATGCGCCCCCTTGTCCATCTGGCTTACGTGGGTCCTGGAGAATAGAGCCTCGAACCGGGGTCCTTAGGCTTCACAGGCAAGCGCTTAACCACTAAGCCATCTCTCCAGCCCAAGAACCCACATTTTAAAAAAAAGCCCATGGGGCTGGAGAGATGGCTTAGCAGTTAAGTGCTTGCCCATGAAGCCTAAGGACCCGGTTCAAGGCTCAATTCCCCAGGACCCATGTAAGCCAGATGCACAAGGTGGCACATGCATCTGGAGTTCGTTTGCAGTGGCTGGAGGCCCTGGTGCGCCCATTCTCCATCTATCTGCCTCTTTCTCTTTCTGTCTGTCACTCTCAAATAAATTAATTAATTAAAATTTAAATTTAAAAAGCCCATGGAGGGATAGCTTAGCAGTTAAGGCACTTGCCTACAAAGCCAAAGGACCCAGGTTCGATTCCATAGGACCCACACAAGCCAGATGCACAAGATGGCGCATGCATCTGGAGTTTGTTAGTAGCGGCTGGAGGCCCTGGCACACTCATTCTCTTTCTCTCTCTCTCTCTCTCTCTCTCTCTCTCTCTCTCTCTGCTTCTTTCTTTCTCTCAAATAAATAAATAGAGCTGGGCGTGGTGGAGCATGCCTTTAATCCCAGCACTTGGGAGGCAGAGGTAGGAGGGTCGCTGTGAGTTGGAGGCCATCCTGAGATTACATAGTGAATTCCAGGTCAGCCTGAGCTGCAGCGAGACTCTACCTTGAAAAACCAATAAATGCAAGTGGTGCTCACTTGTAATACCAGCACTGGGGAGATGGATCCCTGAGACTGGCTAGCCAGCTAGTCTAGACTCCGTGGTGAGTTCCAGGAGAGAGAGAGGCTCTGTCTCAGAAAAGGTGGATAGAGCCTGAGGAATCACCCAAGGCTGTCCTCTGTCCTCACGTGCATACATTTATATGAGCATGTGTGCATGCACCCCCCTTCCCACAAACACGCATAAAAAAATAAGAGCTTAATATGAGGATACAGAATAGTTCCCCCCCCCATAGTACTAGCTTTGGCTGATAGCAAGGTTTTTATACAAACCTTCCCCCAGCATAAAATAATAATAAAAAATACCCACAAGCAGAACCAGAACAAAGGGATGGCCTTACACTTTCTCCTGAGAACAGTTCCAAAAGCTGGCTCCAGGATGCGTTTGTGGAATGGGTGCCAATCTAGCACTGTGTCTGGGATGGAGGCCAGGAAGCCGCTGGAAGGCCTGGAGGAGGGGAGAAAGCTTCCTTTGAGTTATAGAGTCACTTGCAGACTTGCCTCAGCTCCAGAGCAGCCAAATGTCACCTTCTCAGAGGCTGCTTCTTGTACATCTCCTGGCCTCTGGTTGTCCTACGTCATAATCAATGGTTTTTAAACATCTGAAGGCCTGTATTCCAACCATGTGTTTCATTTCTTATTCTGGTTTGGTTTGGTTTGGTTTGGTTTGGTTTGGTTTGGTTTGGTTTGGTTTGGTTTTTCGAGGTAGGGTCTCACTCTTAGCTCAGGCTGACCTGGAATTCACTATGTAGTCTCAGGGTGGCCTCGAACTCATGGCAATCCTCCTACCTCTGCCTCCCGAGTGCTGGGATTAAAGGCGTGCTCCACCACGCCTGGCCAACCATATGTTTTAAATGCAGTGGTTTGCTTTAAACATTTTGGTGGACCCTTATCTCCCCAACTAACTCCTGTTTTGGGGGGGAGGGTTTGACAGTCTTACTATATATGCAGGCTGGCTTTGAACCCTTGGTTCTTGTGCCTCAACCTTCCAAAGTCTGTATCTATTTTTTTTATTCCAAATCTCGAGGAGGAAAAGGAGGAGAATAAAATCTCTACTCTTTTTTAATATTTTATTTTTATTTATTATTTAGGAGAGAGAGAGAGAATGAGTGTGCTAGGGCCTCCAGCCACTGCAAACAAACTCCAGATGCATGTGCCCCCCCCCTTTGTGCAACTGGCTTACATGGGTCCTAGAGAATTGAACCTGGGTCTTTTGGCTTTGCAGGCAAGTGCCTTAACCACTAAGCCATCTCTCCAGCCTGAATCTCTACTCTTTATACATTGATGGTCCACAAATGCATAGGCCTTAACGTGTATGTGTGTGTGTGTGTGTGTGTGTGTGTGTGTGTGTGTGTGTGTATGCTGATTCTAAGGTGAGGTATTGAGGAGTGTACAATAGACCTTCTGTCAGTGTTCACATGGGAAGATCACTCGGAGGAGGCCATTAGCAATGAAAATTGTACATAAGACACCAAGCAGGATTGCCAAAGAAGGAAGGAGATGACAAACAGAGAGGACAATGTGAGCAAGAGCCTAGAAGTGGGACATGGGCAGCATACAAGGGTGCTGAGAAGTAGAGACGCAGTCAGGACTGGGAAGGGAATGAGTACAGTGGGGTGGAAGGAGAGAGGATCTGTGATGTCAGACAGAAAGGTCCAGAACATCAGGACCAAAAATCTGCTCCCGTCCTCGGGAGGAAGGCAGAGAACTCAAGGTCCATGAAATGATGGACAACGTGATGCCAGGAGTGGACAGTGTGGCACCTCTGTGCCACAGAAAATTGAATGTGGAGATGGCTGGGTTGTGCTGGGAGTGTCTGCAAGAATCCAGCGCTTGAAGCGCAGCATCACAGAAATGTTTTTGGCTTCAGTACTACTTGCTTCTTTATTTTGAGTAAAACGATACCCCTGTGTGTTTTTATGCAAATGTTATTTTTCTCTGTATGGTTTATATTAGCTTATTAACCTGTAATCAAAGCTAAAATATTTTCTCCCCTCACAGTTTTGCTCATTTGGAAGTCGTCTCATGGGACGAGGGTACTATGTGTTTGATAGAAGATGGGATCGTTTTCGCTTCGCACTAAACTCCATGGTAGAAAAACACTTGAATTCACAGATGTGGAAGTAAGTGAGCAGTTTCTGTGCAATATCAGATCAGAGCTACCCCGCCACTGCCACAACCCTAGCTTTCAGCGTAAGCATCAGCAGTTGGCTTGCCATAGAACAAAATGACCCTGAAATCAGGATTTGTGATTAATTCTGAAATTGTCAACGCTAATTAATGGTTTGCCTGGAAACTTTTAGCAACATATACAGTGTGCTGTATGCTTTGTCTCCCTGGAAGATCATTTTTGTGTTGGTAATATTCTAAACCAAATGGCAAGGTTATTAGTTGAGATCTTATTTACTTAATAGCATTATAGGGCCTTTTTATTACTGCTCCAAACATTTAAAGATCGGAAGAATTTGCTTCTGTTGATAATGTGAATGACATAATAGCAATACTGAAGATTTCATAATGGTTACAGACCCATTTCTGGATAGTTGCTGTCCTGTGAAAAAGTGTGTACACTTGCCAACAGGGCAGGTCCTGAGTAATGTTGTGAAGTTGGTTAAGTTTGTCTTTGGCCCTTCCCACCTCCCCAGGGCCCTCTCCTCACCTCTGCTTCTCTTTCTTCCCTAAACTCCAGCTTGTGTTCCATCTCTCTATTTATTCTCCAACACTTCCCAACACACTGACATTTTAATAAATTTGCAAAAAGGAAACAAACCTAGAATGTTCTTGTGAAGGAATAACAGACCTAGACACTCTCAACCATGACACGTGAGGAACTACAGTTTTGGGCCACTTGATAAGGAAAGGCCAACCTCTGGATGTCCCCACTCTGCACTCCTCCAAAGGGGGCTATAGCGATATTAGGAAAGAAAAGGCACGGCTCATGTCATTCTGAGCTCCAGTAACAGTTGAGACCCTTGTCCTGCCCAGTGAGGCCCAGAAAAGGCCACATTCTGGGGCATCCTGAATGGACTTAACAGAATCCACGACTTGTTCCTCCCCTCAGGCAGCTCAGCCCATTTGCATGATGCACTTGAACCCTGCTGTGTCCGCACTGAGCGCTCACAGGGGCCTTAAGACGAACCCTAACCCTCCTATAAACTAGACAAGGGCCACAAGAGAAGCTTGTCACTTCTTCCCTTGTGAATGACCACCCAAGGTGTCCACAGGGCAGTCCTCAATTTCTATTAGTGTTCATTCAAAACCCCAATAAAGGCCAGGCGTGGTGGCACACACCTTTAATCCCAGTACTTGGGAGGCAGAGACAGGAGGATCGCCATGAGTTCAAGGCCACCCCAAGACTACATAGTGAATTCCAGGTCAGCCTGGGCTAGAACAAGACCCTACTTAAAAAAAAAAAAAAACACACACACACACACACACGAAAGGGCACTATGTGGAGATAACCTTATTGTATGTGGTATGGTGATTTAGCCTCTGCACTGGTTCCCCACGATGGCAGCCAGCCCTGGTGGTTCCCGCAGCTCTCTGCTCCCCTGTGTTACAGACGTGTAAATCCCTGACACGTGGAAGGAATGTGTTGATCTGTATTTCGCTCCCTGGTGTCCTGTCAGCTCAAGCTCCATATTCCTTTCCTCCTCAGGCACAGAAGCCCGAGCCACAGGGCATCAGGTCCCTCCCCCCTGTTCAGGACTTGCCTAACCAATCTGCTGTCACTGAGCAACATTGGGGCTGCCTGGGTGTCAACTCTGGAGAGCGTAGCACCTCGCTGCCCTCTCAACCTCGCTGCCCAAACCCCAGGCCCTGACGGGCCCGAACCTGGAGGGATGGCAGCCGATGGGGGCGTGGAAGACATTAGGAAGAAAAGGAACGGCCAAGACTCTTTTTTCTTTAACAAGCATTTAACTCTGCATCAGGAGACGCCAACACAGTATTCTCTTTCAGCCAGGTCAGCATCTGGATCGCCATGCCAGCTGGCAGGGGAGGATGGGCACTGTCAGGAATTTATTCGCATCTCTGGGCTTTGGTGCAGGACTTCCTTCCGTAGGCCAGTGTGCAAAGCTTAAGCCAGGGCATAGCCCAGCTGAGGTGAAATCCACTATCAATTGGCACCTAGAAAGCACAGAAACCGTTAAACATGAGGACAAGGATTTGTAGTGAACAGCCATTTTCTCTGCTTTTCCCCTGTCCTGGCTGCCCACTGAGGCTTGGAAGAGGAGAGAAAAGAAAGGACTAGAAATTATGCCCAAAGCAGCACACATTCCAGTCTGGGCCAGTTAAGATTTAAGATTTCAACTTTGCTTATCAGCACAAGTTGAAGCATGAATTTATAGTAAGTATTTAATGAGGAAACCATCAATTGGGACATTAAATATCCCATTCAAGGTCCTCAATGGAGGGAAGTGCTGGGGAGCTTCCCTCAGTGAGCTAGCTGGTATTTATAAATTACCTTTTATTGCAAGTAATGGTCAACCCTTTGCCACCATCTATTTTTCTCTGAACATTAACTGGTAGGGACAGGAGCCAAGAGAAGGTTGAGGGGGTGCCCGCCGTACCACAGATGGGCCACAAAGACAGCAAGAAGGTCTGCCGATGCCTTGCTCTCTAAATATACGCCCTGGCCCTGCTAGGAAGGGGTTGTGCAGTGCCAGACAGTTCTGAGGATGTGTGCGACCTTCCTGGTCCGAGTCTATGGGAGTCCTTGCCCAGTATGCACAGTCCCTGACAATACGGTTGTGTTGCTGCCAAGATTCACGTGCTCACCCATTCGCCTCCTGTTCATCTATCTGTTCGTGTCCCTCATCCATTCATTCATTGCAACAAGGATCTGTGGACCACCTTGTTCGGGTCAACAGGAGCATTGCCATTCTTTAGGCTTGAGAGGAGGAGGGAACTTCTCAGACACCATCTCGATCACGGCCACTGGGGGTTCAGCAGGATTCTTCCCTTATATTTGACCTCCTCAGTGTGGCATTTTCAAAGACCCTGTGCTTCTGTGTTCGAGGATGCCTCGGGATAGCTCCCTGTAGAGATGGAAGGCACAGGTGGTGTGCACGCAGACAGACCAGGGCTCTTCAGAGAGGCGACAGCTAGGAAAGGTGCTTGCTTCTCCTCAGGGCCCCCGCCCAGAGCTCCCCAGCGCTGTCCTGCCACACCTGGAGATGGCTCTCAGAAAGGAGGAGGGGTGCTATGAGGTCCTGTGTGTTTGCTCCAAGCCTGCCCAAAGACAGACATGCCAGCCTGCCTTCTAGTGCTGCTTCCCAAAAAGGAAAGTTTCCCTCCTCCCTCCCCCAAAAAAACTGACCGCTGCTCCCACAACACATAAACCACAACCCCACAGGGAATAGGTACAACCCGACTGAGGAGCACCCCCAACAGAATGGGGGCAGGGACGAGGGAAAAGAGGGTTACCAACACATGATGTTGTTACTAATAATAATAATTTTTTTTTTTTTTTTTGGTTTTTCGAGGTAGGGTTTCACTCTAGTCCAGGCTGACCTGGAATTCACTATGTAGTCTCAGGGTGGCCTCGAACTCTCGGCAATCCTCCCACCTCTGCCTCCCAAGTGCTGGGATTAAAGGCGTGCGCCACCACGCCCAGCCTAATAATAATAATAATTTTTTTTTAACATTAAAAAAGGAAAGCTCCTGACTAAGTGTCAGGGGGATAGTGCAAGAAATCAAAAAGCTAGCCAGGTGTGGTGGCACACGCCTTTAATCCCAACAGAGGTAGGAGAATCACCATGAGTTCAAGGCCACCCTAAGACTATGTCGTGAATTGCAGGTCAGCCTGGGCTAGAACGGTAACCCTACATTGAAACCACCCCACCCCCCAAAAAAGAAAAGAAAAAGGAAATCAAAAAGTACTACCTTTGGCCAGGTGTGGTGGCGCACACCTTTAATCCTAGCACTCAGGAGGCAGAGGTAGGAGGATTGCCATGAGTTCAAAGTCACCCTGAGACTACATAGTGAATTCCAGGTCAGCCTGGGCTAGAGTGAGACCCTCCCTCGAAAAAAAAGAAAAAAGTTAAAGGCCAGCATACATAGCAGCAACACTATCACAAAAAAAATTTAAAGAGAAAAGTTTGCAGAGGTCCCAAGAGTACCTGATCCTGATGCTGGCCTTGGTTCCAAGGACTTTGTCCTGAGGCACCATCCCCAGCCAATTTCCAGGAAGACCAAGGAAGAAAACTGTGGCTTTCTCCTCCTCTGTCTGCAAACTGTCTTCCTACCCTTCTCTTACACTTACACGATGGGTCTACTTCTCCCACCGCCTTCTCACAACAAAGGAACAGGAATATCCGTTGGAAGTTCTTCATTCCAACCCTGATGAGAGAGAGTGAGGTAAAGAGGAAAAACGCATAGGTCCATGCCAGGCTTGGTAGCACAGGCCTATAATCCCAGATACTTGAAGGTTGAGAAAGGAAGTCACAGGTTCATGGCCTGCCTAGACTACAGAATAAGGTCAAGTCCAATCTAGGCAACTGAGTGAGAACCTGTCTGAAAATAAAAATAAATAAGTAAAAAAAGGGGGGCTGGAGAAAGCTCAGTGGTAAAATGCTTGCCTCGCATGAGTGAGCCCCTTGGTTCAATCCCATGAGCTACCATGGAAAAGACTCTCTCCAGAAGCTATAGATAACGTACACGAGAGGACGCTGACCTGCAGGGCAAAGTCCTCCAGCTAAGACTACTGTGGGGAAGAGGGATTCAGAAAGGTTGCAAGGGGCAGAGGAGAAAGAAGCTCTGCCCACCCACCTCCCCCCGTGTCCATAAGCTCTCTCCTCCTATTTCTTACTTTAAGCCAAAATCTAAACTCAAAATGCTCATTTAAGAACTACTTTCAGAGCCAGGCGTGGTGGCACACGCCTTTAATCCCAGCACTCGGGAGGCAGAGATAGGAGACCACATAGTGAATTCCAGGTCAGCCTGGAGGGTGGGGGACTACTTTGATCACGGTCAAATAGGAAGAGGGGGACAGAGGGCTGAGGCCATTCGTATTCCCAGTAACAATTGCCTTTTTCTCATGAACCCAACTCAGCCGCTCTCCAGTTAGTAGCCAAGCACGGAGGACAGGCTTGTGGAAACCTGAAAGCGTTCAGATAGATGCTAGACGTCGCAGTGGTTGGGATGGGGGGGACGGACAGCACAGGGAAGGGCCATCCTTCAGACCTCACCATCCTTCAAAGCGTCATTCTCCATAGTCTGGTTCTGCCGGGGTGTCCTATGTAACCCTGCCACTCAGACTCGTCGAGCCTCCCAGGCAACTGCCAGCCCGATGTCTCACTGTTTCTTTCTGGCTCTTCTCTCGTGTTTAGGAAGATCCCTCCTGCGGCAGATAGGCCCATGCCCTCGCCAGCAGCCCACATCACCACCCCCGTTCCAGCATCCGTTTTACAGCCTTTCAGCAACCCCAGTGCTGTGTATCTTCCTTCAGCTCCCATCAGCTCGAGACTCACCTCTTCTTACATAATGACATCAGCCATGCTCCCCGACGCAGCTTTTGTGGCATCGCCGGACCCGCGTGTCCTCATGTCCCACACCACAGCTTTTCCCCATGTGGCCGCTACCCTCAGCATCATGGACTCAACCTTCAAGGCCCCATCCGCAGTGTCCCCGATACCAGCTGTCATCCCTTCCCCATCCCACAAGCCATCCAAAACCAAAACCAGCAAATCCTCAAAAGTCAAAGACCTGTCTGCCCGTAGCGACGAGTCTTCAAGTAACAAAAAGAGGAAGCCGCAGTCTTCGTCTTCCTCCTCCTCCTCCTCCTCCTCCTCCACCTCCTCTTCCTCCTTGTCCTTGCAGACTTCCCTCTCGTCTCCATTGTCAGGGCCCCACAAAAAGAACTGTGTTTTGAATGCCAGTTCCACTTTGAACTCCTACCAGGCGGCTCCTCCCTATAACAGTCTGTCTGTGCACAACTCAAACAATGGGGTGAGCCCACTCAGTGCCAAGTTGGAGCCCTCAGGACGGACCTCGCTGCCCGGTGGCCCTGTGGACATAGTGAGACAGGTGGGCGCAGTGGGCGGCAGCAGTGGCTCGTGTCCCCTCTCTGTGCCCTCCCTCGCGCTCCACGCAGGGGACCTCTCTCTGACCTCCCACAATGCCGTGTCTTCTCTGCCCCTCTCTTTTGACACATCAGAAGGAAAAAAGCGTAAGAACTCAAGTACTAGTAACAAAGCGTGTAAAATCACTAAAATGCCTGGTATGAATAGTGTTCACAAAAAGAACCCACCCGGCCTTCTTGCACCGGTGCCCGATCCCGTTAACAGCACCTCCTCTCGGCAGGTAAGGGAGACCCCAGGCAACTGCCTTCATCGGCTCTGGTGGGGGTGTGGGGGCTCAGGGGGAGCTGGGCAGTGCTCCTGTTTGGCCAGGTGGCTCAGACAAGTAACACCAGTGTGGCTTCTTTCCTCAGGTTCCCTATAGGCAACATTCACCCTCTCTCCTGAGAACAATGGTTTCGTTGAACAGATGTTCTAGGCCCTTTACAGCAATCACCCACCCAGCACATGCAGTGCAATGGTTGGCAATGGTGGTTAACAGATGGGCAGACTAAGGCACAAAAGAGATTCTGAGTTCTTCTCCCATTCCACATGTCTGTTTATATCTTGGGGTTCTGAGGATAACCTCACTGAAGAGTTGTGTTGTGAACAAACTTGATCTGATCTGTTCGAATCTCCTCAGGGAGGGCCTGAGGCCCTATCAGGTTTAATGATGTCAGATCCCACCTGGAGAGTGACTGCCTAGGAGCCCAGCTTCTCAGGGATTGTTCCCATGTCACCAGGCTAGCTTGACTCAGCCTCCTCCCTATATGACATAGCTCTTTTCTTCCTGAAGTAAAACTGCGGCTTCCACCCAGCGGTGAAGACGTGCTTGGTGACAGGGCAGCCATAGGAGTGTTCTGTGAGGAAGCTGGAAAATGTGGGTGGCCTGAGAAGAATGGCCATGCCTTTCCCTGGGGTTCCCCATCCCCAAATCCAGTCTATTTCTTCAGACTGAGGAAGCCACTGAGGAGGGGGGAGAGGACAGGACAGGATAGGACAGGCTTCTACCACCCCTGGGCTTACCACCACAGAACTAACAGGTGACCCCAAGGCCACCCCCGAGTAGTGGGGATGAGGACTTGGCAAATATGCGAGGCAGCTGTTAAGAGATTTTTTTTTCTACACCTGGGCATGATGGTGCACGCCTTTAATCCCAGCACTCAGGAGGCAGAGGTAGTGAGTTCAAGGCCACCCTGAGACTACATAGTGAATTCCAGGTCAGCCTGAGCTAGAGTGAGACCCTACCTCGAAAAACAAACAAACAAACAAAAAAGATGTTTTGTAATGTTTTATGTCACCATGTATGAGATTTGTTAAAACTGCACAGAAGCACTTCCTGAGGGGCCCATTCACAAATCCCAAGTTCGCACATGAGCAATAGCATGTTTGAACTCAAGGGCCAGAGAGCTAAGAAGAGGGCAAGACTCAGTTTATCCACTGGCACCTAGGTCTAACTCTGAGTCCCCAGGCCCAGAGGGGTGACAGCAGAGATCAGCGAACTCCAAGCCCTTCCTGGAGACTAAACCGCTGACTCGGGCATCACCTGTGGTTTCAGGTGGGGACACAGCCAGAGAGTCTCACACTGGAAAGTGCACCCATGGGTGCATCTGGGTGGGGGGTCTTGAGAAAAAACAAATAGGGGATGAGCAGGGCAAAGATGGAATCAAGGAATTTGCATCAACAGATTGCCAGGCAGGGCCACTGCACTGGTTTGCAGAATTCCCCCTGGAACGGTGACACCTTGGTGTTACTCACATTTTAAATAAAGTTCCAGCAGCTAACACATGTGACAGACAGTCTCTGTCCCAAGCACTTCAGATACATGAACTCAGTACTTACTATTATTAACCCCTTTATAGATGAGCCAATCAAGGCCCGGGAAAGTGAAGTTGCTAAAGTCACACAACAAGTGAAGAGTGAAGTTGGCATTTAAATGCAGGCATTGGGCTCTGGCCTCTAAGCTCTTGACCCATGCCAATACTTTAGTGCCTCTGTACTGAATGTGAACCTTTCCCTCCCAGGACTCTATGAAATATTTAGTCAGCACGAGGGCTCGGCCGCGAAAAGAGCAAATAAGCATCCCATCAGAGTGCCCCCCCCGGGGGGCTATCCACAGAGCTGCCTGCAGGTTCTCTGACACAGGTGACAGATAGCTCAGTCTGTGTCACCAGGCCACTGGGGAAAGGCTTTGTCTGGAGTCATTACTGGGTATTTCTAAGCACTGGGGAAAGACAAAGATGTTTGGAATTGGTTCTGTTACTTAGGCGTATAGAGTTCAAGAAATTCGAGCTGAGAGCCCATGCCTGTAATGCCAGTACTCATGTGATAGCAGCAAGGGGATGAGGAGTTCAAGGCCATCTTTGGCCACATAGCAACTTTGAGGCCAGCCAAGGATACAGAAAATCCAGTCTCAAAAAAGAAAAAAAAAAATTTTTTTCAAATTGAATCTATGTGTGCTTTGGGGAAACTTAAGGGTCTATCTAATTGCATCTGGGAGGTGTGAGGCCAATATTTGCCCCAGGGTATTAAATGGAACACAAAACGTGACTGCATGAAAGGCACAAGTCTATCTGTACACAAAGGCAGGTGAACGTAAAGAAGGAGCTGTTTGCAGGCAAGAGCTGCCTTGGCAAATGGACAAGGCCCATCCTTGACATCAGCTCCCCTAAGGACCCAGCCCACCAGAGGCAGAGTCAAGGACAGTCACAGAGAAGGGCTATACAAAAGGCCCCCAAGGACCTGCCGTCCCAGGACTCACCCAGGGCATAGCATACTCCTCTCCGTGCAAGCCAGCCCAGGGCCAGGGCTTTCTGTGAAGAACAAGAGATTGACCCCCTTGGCCACCAGACCTGAATGTTTTCTCTCTAGCTAGAAATAACCTGGGCCTAGCATTGTGGTCAGAGGTGGATGAGTTTGTGGGACCTTTGGGCTACAGGTGTACAAGCTGTGCCTCTTGGCATGTGTCAATCTAAAGAACAAAAGAGCTCCACCATGGTTTTTCCTCTAGGAAGGAAAAGTGCCCCCCTGAACCGAACCACTGTTGCTTTCTCTGCCATTTAAGACAAAAAAAAAAAAAAAACACTCGTAAGTCGAGTGAGGGAATCAGAAGGTCTCCCTCAAGCTTCCTTGGGTGTCTGAGTGGCACTTTACTGGTGTCTTTCAGGTTGGGAAAAATAGCAGCCTAGCTTTGTCACAATCCAGTCCTTCAAGCATATCCAGCCCAGGACACAGCCGACAGGTAAGTTCCAGGGGGAAGGAAATCCATAGGACTAACATCGGGGCAATAAGAGTGGGCATTGGGGGGCTGGAGAGATGGCTTAGCGGTTAAGTGCTTGCCTGTGAAGCCTAAGGACCCCGGTTCGAGGCTCGATTCCCCAGTACCCACGTAAGCCAGATGTACAAGGTGGTGCATACATCTGGAGTTCGTTTGCGGTGTTGAAGGCCTTGGTGTGCCCATTCTCTCTCTCTCTCTCTCTCTCTCTTTCTCTCTCTCTCTCTGGCTCTATGCCTGTCTGTTGCTAATGTCACCATGTATGAGATTTGTTAAAACTGCACAGAAGCACCTTCCTGAGGGGCCCATTCACAAATCCCAAGTTCGCACATGAGCAATAGCATGTTTGAACTCAAGGGCCAGAGAGCTAAGAAGAGGGCAAGACTCGGCTTATCCACTGGCACCTAGGTCTAACTCTGAGTCCCCAGGCCCAGAGAGGTGACAGCAGAGATCAGCGAACTCCAAGCCCTTCCTGGAGACTAAACCGCTGACTCGGGCATCACCTGTGGTTTCAGGTGGGGACACAGCCAGAGAGTCTCACGCTGGAAAGTGCACCCATGGGTGCATCTGGGTGGGGGGTCTTGAGAAAAAACAAATAGGGGATGAGCAGGGCAAAGATGGAATCAAGGAATTTGCATCAACAGATTGCCAGGCAGGGCCACTGCACTGGTTTGCAGAATTCCCCCTGGAACGGTGACACCTTGGTGTTACTCACATTTTAAATAAAGTTCCAGCAGCTAACACATGTGACAGACAGTCTCTGTCCCAAGCACTTCAGATACATGAACTCAATACTTACTATTATTAACCCCTTTATAGATGAGCCAATCAAGGCCCGGGAAAGTGAAGTTCCTAAAGTCACACAACAAGTGAAGAGTGAAGTTGGCATTTAAATGCAGGCATTGGGCTCTGGCCTCTAAGCTCTTGACCCATGCCAATACTTTAGTGCCTCTGTACTGAATGTGAACCTTTCCCTCCCAGGACTCTATGAAATATTTAGTCAGCACGAGGGCTCGGCCGCGAAAAGAGCAAATAAGCATCCTATCAGAGTGCTCCCCCCGGGGGGCTATCCACAGAGCTGCCTGCAGGTTCTCTGACACAGGTGACAGATAGCTCAGTCTGTGTCACCAGGCCACTGGGGAAAGGCTTTGTCTGGAGTCATTACTGGGTATTTCTAAGCACTGGGGAAAGACAAAGATGTTTGGAATTGGTTCTGTTACTTAGGCGTATAGAGTTCAAGAAATTCGAGCTGAGAGCCCATGCCTGTAATGCCCGTACTCATGTGATAGCAGCAGGGGGATGAGGAGTTCAAGGCCATCTTTGGCCACATAGCAACTTTGAGGCCAGCCAAGGATACAGAAAATCCAGTCTCAAAAAAGAAAAAAAAATTTTTTTTTCAAATTGAATCTATGTGTGCTTTGGGGAAACTTAAGGGTCTATCTAATTGCATCTGGGAGGTGTGAGGCCAATATTTGCCCCCAGGGTATTAAATGGAACACAAAACGTGACTGCATGAAAGGCACAAGTCTATCTGTACACAAAGGCAGGTGAACGTAAAGAAGGAGCTGTTTGCAGGCAAGAGCTGCCTTGGCAAATGGACAAGGCCCATCCTTGACATCAGCTCCCCTAAGGACCCAGCCCACCAGAGGCAGAGTCAAGGACAGTCACAGAGAAGGGCTATACAAAAGGCCCCCAAGGACCTGCCGTCCCAGGACTCAGCCAGGGCACAGCATACTCCTCTCCGTGCAAGCCAGCCCAGGGCCAGGGCTTTCTGTGAAGAACAAGAGATTGACCCCCTTGGCCACCAGACCTGAATGTTTTCTCTCTAGCTAGAAATAACCTGGGCCTAGCATTGTGGTCAGAGGTGGATGAGTTTGTGGGACCTTTGGGCTACAGGTGTACAAGCTGTGCCTCTTGGCATGTGTCAATCTAAAGAACAAAAGAGCTCCACCATGGTTTTTCCTCTAGGAAGGAAAAGTGCCCCCCTGAACCGAACCACTGTTGCTTTCTCTGCCATTTAAGACAAAAAAAAAACACTCATAAGTCGAGTGAGGGAATCAGAAGGTCTCCCTCAAGCTTCCTTGGGTGTCTGAGTGGCACTTTACTGGTGTCTTTCAGGTTGGGAAAAATAGCAGCCTAGCTTTGTCACAATCCAGTCCTTCAAGCATATCCAGCCCAGGACACAGCCGACAGGTAAGTTCCAGGGGGAAGGAAATCCATAGGACTAACATCGGGGCAATAAAAGTGGGCATTGGGGGGCTGGAGAGATGGCTTAGCGGTTAAGTGTTTGCCTGTGAAGCCTAAGGACCCCAGTTCGAGGCTCGATTCCCCAGTACCCACGTAAGCCAGATGTACAAGGTGGTGCATACATCTGGAGTTCGTTTGCGGTGTTGAAGGCCTTGGTGTGCCCATTCTCTCCCTCTCTCTCTCTCTCTCTCTTTCTCTCTCTCTCTCTGGCTCTATGCCTGTCTGTTGCTAATAAATAAACAAAAAATTTAAAAATAAAAAAGAAGCTGGGCGTGGTGGCGCATGCCTTTAATCCCAGCACTTGGGAGGCAGAGGTAGGAGGATCGCCGAGAGTTCGAGGCCACCCTGAGACTACATAGTGAATTCCAGGTCAGCCTGGACCAGAGTGAGACCCTACCTCGCAAAACCAAAAAAATAAATTAATAAATAAATAAAAATAAAAAATAAATTAAAAAGAGTGGGTATTGGGGCAAACCCTACTTCAAATGTCCCCTCCAGTTGAGAAGAGGACTAACCTGGCTTCCAGACAACCTAGGTCTTTTAGTTATTGGCAAGTTACATCTCTGTGCTTTCATTTCCTCCTCTGTAAAATGGGGATCATATTGACCATTAACTCCATATAACTTTTGTGGGGATTAAATTAGCTTTTCAAATAAAGGTCTCTGGAAATAGCAAAAATAACCTCTGGCACATCACAAGCCCAAGTATTAAATAATAATTATTATTATTATTATCGATTTTAAGCTGCATGATCTCAGCAGATGAGTTATTTCCATGTCAGTTTCTCATTTGTTCAGTGGCAAGTTGGTAAGTGTATTGTGCCATACTAAGTACCTACTATGGGTACTGTGGAATGAAATAAGATGGTGTGGATCAAAGGGCATGTGTCAGTCAGTCCTTTCTCCAAGGCCCTCATGAACTGTGAGCATGTGGATTACGGTGGGAATGTTCTGGCAGTTTTCACGAACATGAGGTATGAGAGTAGTCAGTGTATACGCTGAGAGATCAGTGATTTTTTTTCCAAAGGAGGGTGTGTGTGAGTGAGAGAGAGAGAACATGTCTAAGGAAAGATGGATATGGCTTGTGCCTCTTACACATGATTGGAAAGTACAAATATTGGGTTGATATGTCGTCTCAGACATGTAGTATGTTTTGTAGACACTTAAGAAAGAACATGTTGGTTGGTTGGTTTTTCTTCTGGGATTTTCCCACAAATTTTGAGTCAAATTTGGGCGAAGGTTATAGTGGAATCTGGTTCTGTATTCTCGGAGACAAGACCCCCCCCGCCACTGTTCTAAATCACTGTGGCCTTTTGCTGTGACCAAGCACCTGCAGCCTGATATCTTGCTAGTCTAGGAGGGAGGCCCAGGCTGCTCAGTCAGGTGCTTTCGTTGATGGGGTCTCTTGTAGAGGCTGATGAGTGCGCTGGAAGCTACACTTTCACCCTTAGAAACCATGGCACACGTGTGCCCCTAGCTCCAGATACCCAGCTGGGCCTCCAAATGCTGGCAGTCTGCCTTAGCAAGGATCTAATGATGACATGAGCCACCACGTGTAGATCCCTTTCTCTGCAGACACTGTGCAGACATCACAGTCACCAAAGCCTTGTGGCAACTCTGTGAGAGATGAGGTTGACTCCGTTATAAGTGATGATAGCCACATTAAGAACTAAGCACGCCTTTAATCCCAGCACTGGGGAGGCAGAGAAAGGTAGGAGGATTGCTGTGAGTTTGAAGCCACCCTGAGAGTACATAGTGAATTCCAGGTCAGCCTGGGCTAACTCGAGACCCTACCTCAAAAAAAGAAAGAAAGGCCGGGCGTGGTGGTGCACGCTTTAATCCCAGTACTCGGGAGGCAGAGGTAGGAGGATCGCCGAGAGTTCGAGGCCACGCTGAGACTACATAGTTAATTCCAGGTCAGCCTGGACCAGAGTGAGACCCTACCTTGCAAAAAAAAAAAGAAAAAAGAAAGAGAGAAAGAGGGAAAGAAAGAAAGAAGGAAAAGGAAGGAAGGAAGGAAGGAAGGAAGGAAGAAAAGGAAGGAAAGGAAGGAAAGAAAGAAAGAAAGAAAGAAAGAAAAATTAAGAAAGCAAGCAAGCACACCTTTAATCCCAGCACTCAGGAGGCTGAGTTAGGAGGATTACTGTCAGTTCAAGGCCAGCCTGGGCTACAGAGTTCCAGGTGAGCCTGGACTAAAAAAAGAAGAAAAAGGGGGGGTGCTTTCCTACAAAGCCAAAGGACCCAGGTTCAATTCCCCAGGACCCACATAAGCAGATGCTCAAGGGGGCACATGCATCTGGAACTCATTTACAGCAACTGGAGGCCCTGGTGTGCCCATTCTCTCTCTATCTGCCTATTTCTCAAATAAATAAAATAAAAATAAAATATTAACCCGGGCATGGTGGCGCACACCTTTAATCCCAGCACTCGGGAGGCAGAGGTAGGAGAATCACTATAATTTCGAGGCCACCCTGAGACTACATAGTGAATTCCAGGTCAGCCTGAGCTAGAATGAGACCCTACCTTGGAAAAAAAAAAAAAAAAAAGGCAAAGAAAGTCACTTACACCCAAAATCTCTAAGAGTTATATGCCTTCCTTAGGGGACTCACTGTGTCATCTACAGGTTACATGGGAAAAGATGATCCACGGACAGAGGGGAAAGAGAGGCGCTCTCTCCAGGAGAGGTGCCAAGAACATCCACTGCACTTATCCCCATGCGTCCCTCCAGCACTGGGACCATCATCACAGCCTTACATGGTGATTCTTTAATACCCAACCCCTCAGTTGCCTGGTACAACTGCCCTTCGCCTAGGATAGGCCATGGGCTCTTCTCCTTTCTGTTGCAGACAAGAAAATGGGCTGAAATCTTGGATTCCTTAAATTCTCATGTCAGCTCTCACCCCAAAAGTACCGTGTTGAAACCGATTTTTCTTTTCTTTCCTAGAAGAACACAAGCAGAATGGGCAGGATACGGACTCTTCCTTAACAAGACTGCAAAGCCACTTCCACAACCAGCTCCTGCTGTGAACCTCCCCAGTGCACTGCAGCCCGAGGAGGGGGCTGGCCCATGGGGGAGAGTCTGCTTCCTGGGTACTGCCTGTGTTTCTGGCCTTTCTTCTTCCTCTTTCTCTTCTTCTTCTTTTTTTATTTGACCAATTTTCAGTTGTTTTAAAGGAAAAAAAAAAAGGGCAAAAGAATGTGCATTTGAGATTTATGGAAAACAGTACCATTGTTTTCTTTCCTCTTTTTTTTTTCCTTTTCATTTGACATGTTTATACATTCTTCCAAATTTGGGGTCACACCCTTGGCTGCTAGCACACCATCGTTTGGCTCCAGCCCTGAGAGCAGACAACGCGAGATGTCAGTTTTGGATTGGCACATGGGGAAGCTCTTGAACTTTGACATTTGCAGCGCTCTTTCCCTTCCTCACCCTCTCCCATCCCATCCCTCCCATCCCATCTATAGGTCACTCACCAGAATCTCATTGGCCATCAGAAGTTGCCACCTCCCACCAGCTCCCCTGGACAGCATGCTGGGAGAAGAGCTTGGTGGGGAAGGAAGAGCTAGGGCATTTGGGCAGGGTGTGGGGTCTCTCAACTGGCTTCTGCAGCCCTCTGTGGCTACAGCCAAATGCCAGGAACCAAGTTGAGGATAGTGGCCCATCCATTATGTGGTTTACTCAATACCTAGATCCAGTTATACAGCTCAAAAAAAGGTATACCCAGTCAAGGGCAGGGGCAGAAGGGACCTGGGAGGGAGACAGGAAGCAGAACATGGGGAGAAGCAATGCCCCTTAAAAGATGGTGAACACCAGGTAGCTGTGGAGATCTGAGCTTATTAGGAATCTACTCTGCAAAGAGGCTCTTCTAGGGCAGTGCACAAGTTCCCAAAACTGGGTCAGCTAGAGACACGAAGCCAAGCAGACCAAAAGAACCAAGAAAGCCATTCCATGGAAGAGGTGACCTGGCGGTCATAGCTGCCGAAGGTTCTCATGCTGCCTTCTCAAGGAAAGTTCTAGGGCCAGGGGAAAGCCTGCATGGAGGGTTATGTGCCAAACCCCTTATAAGAATAAATACTACCATTGCACACCTATAGATGAGCCTGCACCCAGTTCTCAGATGCAAGGAGTGGTAAGGGCAGACATAGCAAAGAAACACCATCAGGGAATGCTCGAGCACAGCCGCTGTAAAGCTATTCACACTGGAGTTTGAAAGAAACAGCAGTACCATAAGCTCTAATAGGGAATCAGAATTCTCAATATGACATAGGCGTTCTATGCTTGAATCTGGGACTTTGCCCGTGATGTGCGATTGTGCGGCCCTGCTTCATCCTGGAAGCAGAAACAAAGGCTAGATTTGCAGCGGGGCACAGCCATCATTCCCTCCCTGAAGTTTTCCTCTCCATTCCCTTTCTCCCAACCCAAAGATCAGACTACTGTTAGGTTTCACCACACGACTGGAATCTGCGAAGACGGGAGGCAAACGGAGTGATTTGCATCAACGGAATTGCACTGACAGTGTTTCTTATAGGATTCCAAAATTTTTTAATATAAAGATTTTTTAAAAAATAAAATCAGGAGTTGATATTAAGTACCAGGACATTAGTTTGGGTAATTTCATTTTTATTTCTACAGTGTTAAAAGTGCACTTATATGCTGGTTTATTTACGTCTTGGGAAAAAAGAGACTTCAAATTGAAGGAATGATTGTTACTTTTTGGTTGGTTTTTTTTTTTAATGTTAAGGCAGATTTTAAGACTTATAAATGTTTAAGAAATTATAAACAAGGTTAGACCCTTTGAAAAAAGTTTAGAAAATATTCTTAAAGTAAATTTTATAGTGTTAATTTTGTAATAATTTATGTTTTACTATATTACAGAGCTAACTGACCAGAATAGTTTCAGAAACAATATGAAACTTAGGAAAGTTTAAGCAATGTTTATATTTTTAAAATGTTCTTTGAATTATGTTTTTATTGTACATTTCTTCAGACTGAAAAGTATGTAAATATCTTTGTTATTTTTGCACAATTTTTGTCTTGTTCGGTTTTAGAAGTCTGTTGTTGTTTTTTTAAAATAATTTATTTTCAGTTGTTAAAACTTGCAGGAGTCAAAACAAATAAGTCTCAACAACAAAAGAACCCTCTGATTTATAAACTCTTTACTCAAAGAGGGAAACAAAGGTTGAGAGATAAGTGGCTGCTTCTGAGAAAGTAATGTCTTCACCTAGACTGAAGGAGCATCTCAACAGGCGTCAGCATTCTAGCTCCGCACACCCTGAGCCGAGAGCTGGAATAAAGAGCCTCGCCACCCAATGCTGCTTGCTTTCTCAAAAGACTGGCTCATACCAAGGTGAGGACATTTCTGGAAACTGAGCAAAAAGGGAAAACCCACAGCATTTCTTCCTTCACAGTCAACCACAGGTTTACTTTATGATGTATTAAAAAGAAAAAAAAAAAACACTTTCAGCTTGAAAATATGGAATGCAAATAAAAGATTTCCTTTGGGTTTATCTTCATGGAGTTCCACTGGACCAGCCTACAAAGCATCCTTAGAGTGATATCCTTTGGGTATTTTTCTGTTTCGCACACCCCTCTCGGCCTTCTCTCCCGACCCCCTGGCTGCGCACATCCCCCTGTCTGCCTGAGGAGCTCCTGACTCATCCCCAGCCGTAGTGGCTCGGAAGCTCTGGTTGTTAAGCATAACGCAATGCATAGACCTGTCAGCCATAAGAAAAAAAAAGCGACTTGGATAACGTGTATGCCTTCTTTTGTATCGATGTACCAATTGTAAATAACGCTGATCGACCTTTGTAGAGAATAGTTTATACAGCATATTCGATTACTGCTGATTCTCAGTGAACTCTTGTTTAAAAAAAAAAAAAGGAAATAATGAAATTTTCTATTTACACCTTATATTTTGTTATGCTGTTGGCCCATGGCACTTTAAGAAGACTCTGTGGGTTTTATGTAGCTGGTCAGTCATGGGGTATATTAAATAACTGTTGTTGCACAGACAAGAATTTGCACCTGCTCATTCGTCCTTTCCTACAACCGATTTTAGAAACTTTTCCAGAAGAATTTTGAAGAAAGCATGTCCAGTCATTCTACACAAATGCCACACTTGTGGAGTGGGTTTTTTTTCTACGATCCATATTTTGTAACACATTTTTGTCCCACACCTTTATGAATTAACATATCAGATAGAATCCATTCCATGCCTGTGATGTAAGCAGAATAAAATGTTGGAAGTAGGTGTAAATAGTAAATTCTATGGCTTACATTTTAAAAAGAAAGAACAAACATGTATCTGTTAATACTGCCATGGTTTGACACCAGGCCTGGAAATATTCTCCAGTGAGCGATTGTATTATGATTTTCTTTCTTTCTTTCTTTTATTTTTTTTTTTTTGCTTTTTTTTGTAACATGGCTTTGTAAATAAAATAATTTATATGTTTGTAAACAAAGTCTTTGGGTTTTGATAAATTTTGTGGTATTGCCTTTGTTTTTCCTTTGTGAATGGAGGGCTTCTCACCAGTCTTCCCAGGAGAACATACAGTGGTAAGGGGAGATATGAGGGAGTAAAAGACAATGAATTCATTAAACAGATATTTACAGAGCCTCTCTACCATGCCTGCTCCTGAGCTAGGTGCTCTGTGCTCATTGGTGAGAAGCAGACACGACCCCAGCTGCTATCTAGAAACAGCCCTGTCAGGGAGAGAGCACATTACACACCATCTGATGTATATAAATGGTATGGTGGGAAGGACTGACTTCTATGGGAAAGAGAAATTAGAAATACTGCTATATAATGAAAGAGGCTGGAGCCAGACGTGGTGACACACGCCTTTAATTCCAGCACTCGGGAAGCAGAGGTAGGAGGAACACAGTGAGCTCGAGGTCACCCTGAGACTACATAGTGAATTCCAGGTCAACCTGGGCTAGAGTGAGACCCTACCTCAAAATACCAAAAAAAAAAAAAAAAAAAAAAAAAGAGGCTATCAGGAGTTCTCTCTGAAGAAGAGAGAAGGCAGAAGTCACCCAAGGCAGGAAAGGCTTGTAAAGTCGGGCTTTGTAGGCAAATGCCTTAACTGCTAAGCCATCTCTCCAGCCCTATCTTAGATATTAAATGGACAACATTTGCTTAAGGAAAGAAAGACTCCCAGGTTTCTCATAGAGCAACCATGCAGGGTGGAGGTTTCATGTTTTCAAAGGTCAGAAGCCAAAGCAGGAAGATCAGTCAAGACCATAGCATTTTCTGACGGTCACAAGTTCTGTCTTGTGCTCTTCACATAAGCAGCCTGAGGTACTCTGAAAATGGCTCCGTGTTCACTTGACCCAGAAAGCCCACAAAGTCATGCACATCAAGAGGCTATTAACTTCACAACACCAGTGAAACTGCCAAGGCCATCAAGAATGTGCCCAGGGCTGGAGAAATGGCTTAGTGGTTAAGGCGTTTGCCTGCAAAGCCAAAGGATCCCGGTTCGATTCTCCAGGACCCACATAAGCCAGATGTGTGAGGGGCACATGCATCTGGAGTTCATTTGCAGTGGCTAGAGGCCCTGGCATGCCCATTCTCTCTCTGTCTGCCTCTCTTCTCCCTCTCTCTCTCTCTCTCTCTCTGCTTGCAAATAAATAAATAAAAAGTTAAAAAAAATATTAAAAAAAAAAAAAAAGAATGTGCCCAGCTAAGAAGCCAAGTGTCTGAGACATGCCGCATGTTACAGAAGCAGTGTGGACCATTCCGTGGCGGGTGAGATGGTCTCTGGCCAAACAATAAGGCTAGACACAGAGACCATTGCCCAAAAAGACTGCTGAATTGCTTTTATTGGGGGAAGAGGGATAAGGGAGTGAAACAGGATCTCCTGTAACACAAGCTTGCCCTAAACTTACTATGGAGCTGAAGATGACCTTGAACTTTTTTTTTTTTTTAATAAACCTGAATTGTGTAAGGGGGCAAAAGTAAGTTTGCCATTTGTTTGTTTGTTTGTTTGTTTGTTTGTTTGTTTGTTTGTTTATGGGGGCAGATAGGGAGAGAGAGAATGGTTGCTTCAGGGCCTCCAGCCACTGTACACAAATTCCAGACACATGCACTACCTTGTGCATCAGGCTTTACCTGGGTACTGGGGAATCGAACCCAGGTGGTTAGGGTTCGTAGGCAAGCACCTTAAGCACTGCATCATCTCTCCAGCCCTGAAGACTTACTTCTCTGCGGTACAAATGACAACTTTGTTGTTTAGAACCACAAAACCTTATTCTCTCATGAGTGCTTTTTTTGTTGGGTTTTTTTTGGGGGGGGGGATTTTAATTATTATTGCTTTATTTACTTATTCCAGTACTGGGGTTGAGCCTTGTTCACGCTAGGCAAGTATTCCACCACTGAGCTCCCCACCCCCACCCCCAGCCCCGGCTTTCTTGCAGTTCTGAAAAGCAAAAAGCTCTAGACTTCCAATGTCTTTTCAGGAGAATCTCTCCTTACTTCTCTCAGCTTCTAGTGACTGGTATTCCCTGGCATTCCTTGGTCTAGTGACAGACACATCACTTCAGCCTCTGTCTCCATCTTCACATGGCCTCTCTCCTGTGTGTCTTATGTGTCACAAATTTCCCACTGCCTTTCTCTCATAAATTCACTGAGCCAATCACAAACACCCGTCACGCTGCTTTTCTTGGGTTTTGTTTTTCCATTACTCTGTTCAAAGATCCCTATCACAAACATTTTTTCATGCAAACCACTTCAAAGTGTTGCTTAATTGGGATCATTCCTTTGGTGAGTAAATGAATGTGTTTGTGCTGAGAGAGATTTCCTCGCAAGAGCAAAAAAAAAAAAAAAAAAAAAAAAAAAAAAAAGGCTATTGACCTTTGTATAAAGAGGAACACTTCTGGGCTGGAAAGATGGCTTGCTTAGTGGTTAAGGCACTTGCCTGAAAAGCCAAAGGACCCAGGTTTGATTTCCCAGGACCCACCTAAGCCAGATGCACAAAGTGGCACATGCATCTGGAGTTTGTTTGCAGAGGCTAAAGGCCCTGGCACACCCATTCTCTCCCTCCTTCTCTCTTTCATTCTTTTTTATTATTATTGACAATTTCCTTAACTATAGACACTATCCCATGGTACTTCCCTCCTTCCCCTCATTTTCCCTTTTGAAACTCCACTCTCCAACATACCCCCTCCCCCTCTCAATCAGGCTCTTTCTGAAATAAATAAATATAAACATTTAAAAAGATAAAATAAAAAATAAACACTTAAGCTGGGCATGGTGGCGCACACCTTTAATCCTAGCACTTGGGAGGCAGAGGTAGAAGGAATGCCATGAGTTCAAGGACACCTTGAGACTACATAGTTAATTCCAGGTCAGCCTGGGCCAGAGTGAGACTCTACCTCAAAAAAAAAAAAAAAAAGGGGGAAAGCAAAGCAGGAAAGCCCAAGCCACAAGAAATCCCTCCTCTTCCCCTGACTGGAAAGCGGGAGGGGGCATGAGAAACCGTCCCCTCACATAACTCCCATAACAGCCTAGGGAAGGCATGCACTTGCAGGAAGCAAGCAGGAAAGTGCCCAGAACAAAGTAGGAAAGCACTTGGGCCAAAAGACATTCTTTTTCCTAGCCAGGTTCCCATGAGTGTTACAATAAAGGGCCAAGAAAGCTCACGCACGTGGCCCAGACCCATTTATGTCGCTCGAACATCCAACGAGGGCGCGCTTCATCATCAGACCCAGGTGTGTAAGGAAGGAACCTGATTGGTCTGTAAACTCAAGAGAATGACTCAGGAAGAACCAGCCGAAGAAGTAAGAAGCTGTCGCTGAGCAGTTGTTACTTGCCTTGCAGTTGTCTTAGAAAAGCTGGATCCGATGTGGTTGTAGTCTTGTCATGCATCCATGTTTCCATGGGCCAGTTCCTAACTACCTACGTAACCAAAAAAAGCTATCTAGGGCTGGGCATGGTGATGCATGCCTTTAATCCCAGCACTTAAGAGACTGAGGCCGGAGGATCACAGTGTGTTCAAGGCCACCCTGAGGCTACACAGTGAATTCCAATATGGGATAGAGTGAGAACCTACCTCAAAAATACTTTAAAAAAAAAAAAAAAAAGGCTGAAGAGATGGCTTAGAGGTTCAGGCGCTTGCCTGCAAAGCCAAAGGACCCAGGTTCAATTCTCCAGGACTCACATAAGCCATAAGCCAGATGCATAAGGGGGCGCATACATCTGGAGTTCGTTTGCTGTAGCTGGAGGCCCTGGCCCTATTCTCTCTCTCTCTCTCTCTCTCTCTCTCTCTCTCTCTCTCTCTCCTTCTCTCTCTCTCCCTGCCTATTTTTCTCAAATAATTTTTTTTTTTTTTTTTTGGTTTTTCGAGGTAGAGTCTCTCTCTAATTCAGGCTGACCTGGAATTCACAATGTAGTCTCAGGGTGGCCTTGAACTCATGGTGATCCTCCTATCTCTGCCTCCTGAGTGCTGGGATTAAAGGCATGCGCCACCACACCCAGCAATAAAAATATTTTTTTAAAAAAAGGCTATCTTCTAAATGTATATATTATTCCCACCAAGCTGCCCTGGGGACACTACACTAAATGTTCATGTCCACATATTAACGCTATTCTCACTTCTGGCTAGAGAAGCTTCTCTTTTCAGATGGTGATGACCACTGGGATGACACAAAAGGCAACATAGTGCTGAGAAGAAGGGATGGAGGAGTGCCTAGCACTGAAACACCTCTGTCACATCCTCCAGTGGCTCAGGGACCATTGCGGAAGAGGGGGCGGATAGAATGGAAGAGCCAAAGGAAGGATATGACCTCTTACTATGCAGCTGCCCAGACAGAAATTGGCCTCGATATCCATGATCTTGCAGTGCCTAGCAATACCTTTGCAAGACCCTCAAAATAGAAGAGAAAGATGATGTCATCAAATTAGAAGAGAGACTAATGGAGAAAGGGAGGGGATATGATGGTGACCGGAGTTCTAAAGTGGAATGGGGGAGGGGAGGGAAATATCAGGTGGGGTTTTTTTGGTATGTAAGATTAAAAGTCAATAAAAATTTTTTTTAAAAAAAGGCTATCTTAGGGGCTGGAGAAATGGCTTAGCGGTTAAGGCATTTGCCTGTGAAGCCAAAGAATCCCGGTTCGATTCTCCAGGACCCACGTAAGCCACATGCACAAAGGGCATATGCATCTGGAGTTCCTTTGCAGTGGCTAGAGGCCCTGGTGTGCCCATTCTCTCTCTGTCTGCCTCTCTTCTATCTCTCTCTCTCTGCTGGCAAATAAATAAATAATTAATTTTAAAAAAATTTTTAAAGGCTATCTTAGCCGGACGTAGTGGTGCATGCCTTTAATCTCAGCACTTGGGAGGCAGAGATAGGAGGATCACCATGAGTTCAAGGCCACCCTGAGACTACATTGTGAAGTCCAGGTCAGCCTGAACTAGAGCGAGACTCTACCTCAAAAAAAAAAAAAAAAAAAAAAAAAGGCTATCTTGGGCTGGAAAAATGGCTTAGCGGTTAAGGCATTTGCCTGCGAAGCCAAAGGATCCAGGTTCAATTCCCCAGGACCCATGTAAGCCAGATGCCAAGGGGCACATGCATCTGGAGTTTGTCTGCAGTGGCTGGAAGTCCTGGCACACCCATTCTCTCTCTATCTGCCTCTCTTCTCTCTATCTCTGCTTGCAAATAAATAAATAAATAAATAAATAAATAAATAAATAAATAAATAAATAATTTTTTTTTAAAGGCTATCTTTCTCCATGACTAAAGAAAGACCCTGGCATGGAGAAGACTGTCTTGGGCAAGGGTTTGAGTAACCAGAGGCAGAACCAGGCCAATTGCAGCCAAAGCTCTCAGGTAAATTTCTTGTCATTTTTGCCTTACCCACAAACAAATGCATGGATTCCGTAGAATGGAACAACACAGGAAGTAGATCTGACTGTCACCTTGACAGGATGTAGAACTACCCGGGAGACAAGCCTCCACGCGTGTCCGGGAGGGAGTTTTCAGACTAGGTTAGGTTAGTTGGCGTGGGAAGACCCTCCGTAGCCATGGACGGCACTTTTCATGGCCTGGGATCCTGAGCCAAAGAAAGAAAGGGAAAAACAGCTGCACACTCCCCAGCAAGACAGACTGTATCCCCCTTGAGCGGTGTCATAAAAGAAACCCTCCCTGAGGCTGCTTGTGTCACGTATTTATATCACAGCAGCAAGAGAAGTAACTTACACAGTAGGAAAATGAATAAAGGGCTGGAGAGATGGCTTAGTGGTTAAGGTGCTTGCCTGCAAAGCGTAAGGATTCAGGTTCGATTCTCCAGGTCCCACATAAGCCAGATGCACAAGGTGGCGCTTGTGTCTGGAGTTCGTTTGCAGTGGCTAGAGGCCCTGGCGTTCCCGTTCTCTCTCTCTCTCTCTCTCTCTCTAATAAATAAATTTTTTAAACAAAGAAAATGAATAAATCTCACATCAACAACTTCCTTTGCTCATCAGATCTCTGAGGGATCGGCCACCCGTGACTGCACTGGTGTGGGGGTGTGGGTCTTTACCATTTCCCAGGGTCGTTGGCCACCGATGTCCCCAGTGAGGGAGGGAGGAGTTGGGGGAAAGCAGCAGGGTCCTGGAGCAGCAGGTGAGTGCGCCAATGAAGAAGACGGGAAATAAACACCCGGGAGACCATCTGATGGACAGCACTCAAAAGGGAAGTGGGTTTATAAACACTTGGGGAAGGTTGAGATGGCACATACAGACTTTATGGCGATAGGATGCATAGTTTATGGGTTGCTTATCTAAGTGGCAGAAGAACTAATAACTTCAAAGCTGTGGGGGGAAGAGCTGAGAGATAGCCACTGTGACTTCGGAGCTGTGGGGGGAGGAGTTGTGAGAGAGATAAGGGAAATGGCGGAATGCTGTGACTTCAAAGCTATGGGGGTGAGAGAGTGAGAGATGGTGGAAAGGCTACGTGACTTCAGCCACATAAGGGTCTCTTGGGCAGCTAGCCACAAGGTCAGGAACTGTGGGGGCAAGGTCTGACTTATGGAATGGTCAGAGCCTTTTGGGGTCCTGGGGGAGGGCCTCGCCAGTTCTGCCCACTCTGGGCAATGACAGGGCACGCTATAACCTACAACCGAGTGTAGGGAAGGCCAGTCACCATCACCAGAGACTCCTGACGATAGGGACAGCTGCAACGCCACAGCTCAAGGTCCCTGGCTATGTCCAACAGTTCAGGCCAGCCCCCTCACAGTCCCAGCCCGTTTTTAGCAATGCCCAACAGGGGTGGGTGACTTCTGGTTCCATTCCGAAATGGGCCTGGCTATCGTGGTCTTTCCAATCCATATGAAAGCCAGATTGGTTGTAGTACACAGGTTAAACGAGGCACCAAGATCCCACAGCTGGCCAGTTGGCAACCCCATGTGTCCCTTCAACGCAGTGTTCTCACAATTGTGCCACACTGTTTCCAGGAGAAATAAGATCCAGCTTACATGCTGTTCTCCCAAAGCCACTCTGAATGTTCCCATAAAGGTGTTTCAAAAATTCTGTACATCTCCTAGTTGGTGGACTCGGGTTTCTGTAATTTATTTTTCTATATTTAAATATTTTTCTCCTTTCTGGTTTCCCCATTAGGCAATAACTAATGCCTAATGGATTATTTCTTGCTTTCTGCACTGGTTGGGGCTAGTTCAGACTGGTAGGTTTTATGTATCTGTGTTTCTGAGTGATGTATGCAGGAAGGGACTTTCATGTTTATTTCCTATTCATTGCATGATTATAATCCATTCAACTATAAAAGTAAATGAGAAGATGCAAAAGAGCTGAGTGTTTCAAACACCAAATCAGTCCCATACAAGTGTGAATCTTTGTAAAAATCACTGTGGGAAGCCTGCCAGTAGCTTGGAGGTGTCAGGTTTATTGAGACAATTCAAAACGCAAATCTGATCTGAGGTCATTAACACTGGGAAGACTCTCTTAATTTAAGACAATTGTGGGACTCTCTGGGTTTCCCCTTAGCCTTCAAATGTTTTAGTGAGTTTTTAGTCAAACAGTATCACCACAAAAGCATTTGCTTCCTCAGCAACCTGAACAAGGACCGTGGAGGCTGCTGTTAAAATAGGAGCTCCGACAGTCTGATAGGATTTCATTTTCTCTCAGCCTACTTCCCTGGCTGATTTCCCAGCCGTTTTATCACTAAACCCATCCCTCCCCCAGAAAAAAAAAAAATCTCTTCTAGCTCCCTGAATAATCCAGACACAGTGCACGGGGATGGAGAGAGAGGGTAATCATTCTGGCACTTTTTTGAAATAGGGCAAAGCAGAGCCCCATGGGAGGGAAAATAATGGGGACTCTGGGTATTTTTTGTTTGTTTGTTTGTTTTTTATGGTGTCCGGGACAGACCCAGGGATTTACGCATGCTAGGCAAGCATTCCACCACTGAGGTACCTACCCAGATCCAGCTCAGGGGGTTATCTGCTAGAAAAAAATCGGATGTATGTTTTTATGTTTCCTTTTTTTTTTTTTTTTAATGGTTTTTCAACATAGGGTTTCACTTTAGCAGAGGCTAACCAGACTGGCCTCAAATTCACAGAGATCCTATTACCTCTGCCTCCCAAGTGCTAGGATTAAAGGCATGCACCACCATGCCCAGCTTGTTTTTCCATTTTTTTTAAATTATTTTATTTATTTAACAAAGAAAGAGGGACCCAGAGAGAGAAGGGGCACGCCAGGGCCTCTAGCCACTTTGTGCATCTGTCTTAGGTGAGTCCTGGGGAATCGAACCTTGGTCTGCAGGCTTTGCAGGCAAGTGCCTTAACCACTAAGCCATCTCTCCAGTCCCTGCCTATCCATTTCTACAAGATCATTGGTTCTGTCCAACTCAATAAACTGAGACCATTTTGCACAGACCAGGGTTCTGTCGTTGAGTGGCGGACTGACTGCTGTAGGATGGACCCACAGAGGTGCCGCCAGGCCCGAGCTCACCTTCAAGGACTTGGAGAATGCTCCTGCCAGGCCCATGCTGAGCCCAGCATTGTTTAACATTTTAATTAATGAATTGGCATTCAAAGTAACCTTGGTGAATTAAAGCCATGAATACAAACACTGTGATTTATAGAATAGTTGTTACGTTTGGGGGGCACAAGGGAGACTTCTAGAGGGCTGGAAATGCTCTATATCTTGACCTGTGAGCTCGTTAAATGAATGGACTCATTTGTGAAATATTTATCAGGTCGTATACTTAAGATAATCTTCATTTTACTGTGCACTCTTAAATTTAAAAGTTTACACACACACACAAGGCAGATAGCAGATTTGGGGCCATAATTGTCTTAGCAGAAAGGAAAAAAAAAAGTTAAAATGTCACTGGAGGAGAATACTGATGAGGGGACAATTTTCTCCTGCAACCTCCCGAAGCCAGGAGGTACCACAGGGGAGGGTGTGCAACAAAGACTCGGAAATATGAACAGGGAGTTGAAAGTCTCCTGTAAGATTGTGAGGGCCAGAAAGATGGCTCAGTGGATGAAGGCACTTGCTTGCAAAGCCAGCCAGCCCAGGGTTCAATTCCCCAGCACTCCCATAAAGCAGGGTGCAAAGTGTCATCTGCACCTATGATCCCAAAGGGCCTATGACTATGGGAGACAGAGCGAGGAAACTCCAAAGCTCAAGGGCCAGCTAGTCTGATGTTAAAAACAGATAGTTTAGAGCTGAGCGTGGTGGCGCACACCTTTAATCCCAGCACTCAGAAGGTAGAGGTAGGAGGATTGCCATGAGTTCAAGGCCACCCTGAGACTACATAGTGAATTCCAGGTCAGCCTGAGCTAGAGTAAGACCCTACCTTGAAAAACCAAAAAAAAAAAAAAGAAGAAGAAGAAGAAGTCGTCTCTACTATCTTACTTCACAATAACAATCCTTTTCTTCTTCAAGCAAATCTTCCCGGAAGGAAAATGCACAAGCAATGGAAGACAAGATTTGTTCCTCCCCGTCTGATTCATTAATAAAAGGAAACTATTTAGACTTTAAAAAGGAACTTTAGGGATGGAGAGATGACTTAGTGGTTAAGGCACTTACCTGCATAGCCCAAGGACCCAGGTTCAATTATCCAGAACCCATGTAAGCCAGATGCACATACATCTGGAGTGCATTTGCAGTGGCGCACTCATTTTCTCTCGCTCTCTCTTTGCCTCATTCTGCCTCTCTCTCTCTGTCTTTCTAATAAATAAATAAAAATAAAATTATTTAAATTTTTTTAAAGGAACTTTAGGGGCTGGAGAGATTGCTTAATGGTTAAGGTGTTTGCATGCAAAGCCTAAGGACCCAGGTTCAATTCCCCAATACCCATGTAAGACAGATGCACAAGGTGGGGCATGTGTCTGGAGTTCATTTGCAGTAGCTAGAGGCCCTGGCATTCCCATTCTCTCTCTCTTTCTCTCTCTCTCTCTCTCTCTCTCTCTCTCTTCTATATATATATAAATATAGATATACCTCTTTCTCTCTCTGAAATAATAAATGAATAAATAAATAAAATATAAGAAAACAGAACTTTAGTTTGTTACGTATGTTGATTTAAGCCAGCATAATATCAGCATGCCTAAATAGTAATGACGTATACAGTTCATTATATAGGTCAGTGGTAAGAGCATCTGTTAACATGTGCAAAGCAGTAGGTTCACTCTCCACTGAAAGAGGAAGTGGGAGGGGGGAAGAGAAACAGAATATACAAGAACTGTCTTACCTTCCTATTTCTCAGGATATAGTGCCTGACTCCAAAGGCTGGAGATGTAGTTCATTGGCAGGGTACCAGTTTAGCATGCATAGGATCCTGGGCTCAATATCTAGAAATAAAATTAAATTTAAAAAAATTTAAGAGTAGGTTGGAGAGATGGCTTAGCGGTTAAGGCGTTTGCCTGCAAAGCCAGAGGATCCCAGTTCGATTCTCCAGGACCCATGTAAGCCAGCTACACAAGGTGGTGCATGCATCTGGAATCCATTTGCAGTGACTGGAAGCCCTGGCATGCCCATTCTTTCTCTCTCTTTCTCTTCCCTCAGCCTCTTTCCCTCTCTCAAATAAATAAATAAAAATAAAAAATACTTTTTTTAAATTTAAGACTAAATGGAGGGGCTGAGAAGATTGATTTGAAGCAGCAAAGCCCCTGCTATGTCCTTGCACACACATGCATGCAAATAAATAAATAAATAAATTCTTTAAAGACTGAATGAATATAAGACCAGAAGAAAACTGCAAAAGTGACAGGATCTAATTAATTAAGATGAAAAGCTGGTGAATTTACTTCCCTGGAGGTGACTACAAACGGAATACTTCAAATTGCCTTGAAGGTGATCTTCCTTGAGGAACTTTTTCCTTCCAAACAAAAAAAAAAATGTGTATTTCATGTTAACATGAACTCTATGCCTATAGGAATCCCCTTAAAATTCCAAGAAGGGGGCTAGAGAGATGGCTTAGCAGTTAAGGCATTTGCCTGCAAAGCCAAAGGACCCAGGTTCGATTCCCCAGGACCAACATTAGCCAAATGCACAAGGTGGCACACACATCTGGAGCTCATTTGCAGTGGCATCCATTCTCTCTCTCTTCCTCTTTCTCTGTCAAATAAATAAATAAATAAATAAATATTTTTTTAAATATTTTTTTTTAATTCCAAGAAGGAAAGACCTGAGCTGTTGCTCACTTCCTAAAGTGTCAGGCACATAGTTGGTGTCCACACATGTGTGAATTTAAAAGTGAAGGTAAAGCCGGGCGTGGTGGCGCACGCCTTTAATCCCAGCACTCGGGAGGCAGAGGTAGGAGGATTGCCGTGAGTTCAAGGCCACCCTGAGACTACATAGTTAATTCCAGGTCAGCCTGGGCCACAGTGAGACCCTACCTCGAAAAACCAAAAAAAAAAAAAAAAAAAAAAAAAAAAAAAAAGTGAAGGTAAGAACTAGGATGACCCAAAAGGCAACATAGTGCTGAGAAGTGACAGAGGAGTATCCAGCACTGAAACATCTCTATCACACCCTCCAAGGCTCAGGGTCCATTGCAGAAGAGGTGGAGGAAAGAATGTAAGAGCCAAAGGAAGGGTACGACTCCTTACAATGCAACTGTCCAGACAGAAATTGGCTTCGATATCCATGACCTCGCAGTACCTAGCAATACCTTCACAAGACCCTCATAATAGGAGAAAAAGATGATGACATCAAAATAAAAGACAGACTAACTTAACGGAGAGGGGGAGGGGATATGATGGAGAGAGGAGTTGAGAAAAGTGGGAGAGGGGAGGGAAATATCATGGCTTGTTGTCTGTAAGTATAGAAGTTGTCAATAAAAAAAAATTTTGGGCCGGGCGTGGTGGCGCATGCCTTTAATCCCAGCACTCGGGAGGCAGAGGTAGGAGGATCGCCATGAGTTCGAGGCCACCCTGAGACTACATTGTGAATTCCAGGTCAGCCTGAGCCAGAGTGAGACCCTACCTCGAAAAACCAAAAAAAAAAAAAAAAAAAAAATTTAAGTGAAGGTAAGAGCTAGGCATGGTGGCACACATCTTTAATCTACACTCCCAGCTAAAGGTGATATCACACGACCCAAGAAACCCATGTATCCCACAATGCATGTGGGAAGTGTATTCTCAGTTTCAATAAGAGAAACAAGATTGTACGAATCCTGGCCACTATGCCAGCCAGGAGAAGGCGCACCCTTCCACCTTGCCATCTGCCATCTTCCGTTTGCCTAGGGAGGAAAGATTTGTAGTTGGTCTGGAGTAGGCTCCAGTTCTACACAACTCCTGTACTGCTCCGACATCAAGAAACAGGTAAAGGGGCTGGAGAAATGGCTTAGCATTTAAGGCCTTTGCCTGCAAAGTCTAAGGACCCCCGTTCAATTCTCCAGGTCCCACGTAAGCCATATGCACAAGGGGGCACATGTATCTGAAATTCGTTTGCAGTGGCTGGAGGCCCTGGCATGCCCATTCTCCCTCTCCCTCTCTCTGTCTCTAATTAATTAATTAATTAATTAGTTAATTAAAGTCTTTTAAAAAAAAAGAAAGAAAGAAACGGGAAAAGGACTGAAGAGATGGCGTAGCGGTGTGAGTGTGTCCCTCATAAACTTAGGCGTTCTGAATGCTAGGTTCCCAATTGATGGAGATTTGGGAATTAATGCCTCCTGGAGGCAGTCAGTGTATTGTTGGGGGTGGGCTTATGGGTATTATAGCCAGTGTCCCCTTGCCAGTGTTTGGCACACTCTCCTGCTGCTGTTGTCCACCTGATGTTGGCCAGGGGGTGATGTCCACCCACTGCTCATGCCATTGTTTTCCCCTGCCATCATGGAGCTACCCCCCAAGTCTATAAGCCAAAATAAAACTTTTTCCCCAAAAGCTGCTCTTGGTCAGGTGTGTTCTTCTAGCAATACAAACCTGACTGCAACAGTAAAGTTGGTGCCAAGAGTGGTATCGCTGATGCTTGAAACCTAACTGTGTGGCTTTGGCCTTTTGGAGCTGATTTTTAAGAGGAATGTGGTTGAATTTGAAATCTTGGCTTAAGAGATAACTTGCAGTGCTGAAGTACAGCTTGATGGACTATTCTGATCTGCAATAAGAACTATGGACTGTGAGGTTTAGCTTATGAGGGTGAGAAAGAGCTTTGTCTGGACTGGAATAGAAATAGTTTGTGTGAGAGGCTTGCAGTTATGCCTGTGTCTTGAGAATTTGTGCAGGGTTGCATTGCGTAGTCATGGACTAATTTGAGTAGAGGGATACGGCACAGAAAGAAATCTTTAGGCTGAAACTTCTGCTTGTTCAGTTGCAATTGTTTGAGAAATTAAAACTATTGAAATTGAGCCAGCTGACTTGCATTGGGACAACAGAAAGAATGCAGAGTCAGGCTGGAGAGATGGCTTAGTGGTTAAGGCGCCTGCCTGTGAAGCCAAAGAACCTTGGTTTGATTCCCTAGGACCCATGTAAGCCAGATGCACAAGGTAGTGCATCCATCTGGAGTTCGTTTGCAGTGGCTGAAGGCCCTGGTGCGCCCATTCTCTCTCTCTGCCTCTTTCCCTTTCTCACTCTCTCAACTTGTAGTAATAGACTGGTGTGAGTAGAAGGATACGGCACAGAAAGAAATCTTTGGGCTGAAACTTCTGCCCATTCTGCTGCAGTTGTTTGAGAGATTACAACTATTGAGATTGGACAGCTGACCTGCATTGGGAAAAAAGAAAGAATGCAGTTTTTGAAGGGGCCTAAATGCTAAAGGAGTGTCCTGTTCTTCAAAGTCTGCTTTATACCCATCCCCCCCCGCCGGAACAAGCTGGCAACCCACCTGGTGTTATGGAGTATAAGAAATGCAGAAAAGAGAGGGTCATTGAATTTGCAACATGGTCTTGTGTTTTGGAAACGGCCATGGGCACTGTGAAGCAGGTTTGCTGGATGCCTGCATGGAGATCCAATGGAGCTATGAGGATGGACCATGGGTTGCAGTGGAGACCCAGTGGAGATGCCAGAACTATGAAATGGCTGCCAAGGAGAGCTGCCGGCACCAGATGAAGTTTCCAGGACTGTGAGTAGCCTAGCCGGAGGGGCGGAATTGGAACTCCAGAGACGTGTTGCTGATTGATCGGAGTGGAGACTTTCACTGGCTAGACTGTTGGACTTGTTACAGAGTTTGAGCCCTGGTTGGGTTTTGTTGTTGTTGTTGTTTTGTTTTTGGAGGGGGGAAGCCCAGGAACTCCAGAGTCTCAGGCTGTTGCTGATTAGAACTATCTCCTACCTCTGCCTTTCAAGTGCTGGAGACTTGTCACTGGCTAGAGCTGTTGGGACTTGGAGCTACAGAGTTTGATGTTTGCCCTGGTTGGGTTTTTTTTTTTTGTTGTTGTTTTGGTTTTTTGAGGTAGGTTCTCACTCTAGCCCAGGCTGATCTGCAATTCACTCTGTAGTCTCAGGCTGGCCTTGAACTCACAGTGATCCTCCTACCTCTGCCTTTCAAGTGCTGGAATTAAAGGCATGCGCCACCATGCCCAGCATTGCCCTGTTTTGTTTTTGGTTGTTGTTTTGTGTGCTTTTTTTTTTTTTTTTTTTTTTTTTTTGGTTTTTGGTTTTTCAAGGTAGGGTTTCACTCTAACTGGGGCTGACCTGGAATTCACTCTGTAGTCTCAGGGTGGCCTCAAACTCACAGTGATCCTCCTACCTCTGCCTCCCGAGTGCTGGGATTAAAGGCATGCGCCACCACACCCAGCACCCTGGTTGTTTTAAATCTTGTATTGGTTGAATATTTCTTTGCTATGCCCAATGCCATCTTTTGAGTATGAATGTTTATTCTGTGCCATTATAGGGTTTGGGGTTTTTTTATATGAGTTACAGCTGTTAAAAGACCTTGGAACCACCGGGCGTGGTAGTGCACACCTTTAATCCCAGCACTCGGGAGGCAGAGGTAGGAGGATCGCCAAGAGTTCGAGGCCACCCTGAGACTACATAGTGAATTCCAGGTCAGCCTGGGCTAGAGTGAGACCCTACCTCGAAAAACCAAAAAAAAAAAAAAAGACCTTGGAATATGGGGATGTTTGAACATCATTTGGATTGATAAAAATTATGGGGACTGGGTTGGAGAGATGGCTTAATGGTTAAGCACTTGCCTGTGAAGCCTAAGGACCCCAGTTCAAGGCTCAATTCCCCAGTACCCACGTAAGCCAGATGTACAAGGTGGCTTATGCATCTGGGGTTTGTTTGCAGTGACTGGAGGCCCTGAAGCGCCCTTTCTCTCTCTCTCTCTCTCTCTCTCTCTCTCTCTGTCTTTCTTAAATAAATAAATAAATAAATAAATAAATAAATAAATAAATAAAAATAAACAAAAAAATGAGACTTTTAAGGATGGACCAAATGCATTGCATTTTATATCATGGGTGGTTATCAGTTTATGGGGGCCAGGGACAGAATGTGATGGTCTGATTCAGGTGTCCCCCATACACTTAAGTGTTCTGAATGTCATGTCCCCAGCTGAAGGCAATTTGGGAATTAAATCCTCCTGGAAGCAATGTATTGTTGGGGGTGAGCTCACGGGTATTATAACACTCTCCTGTTGCTATTGTCCACCTGATGTTGGCCAGGAGATGATGTCCACCCTCTGCTCATGCCATTGTTTTCCCCTGTCATCATGGAGTTTCCCCTCAAGTCTGTAAGCCAAAATAAACTCTTTTTTTCCCCACAAGCTTCTCTTGGTCGGATGATTTCTGACAGCAATATGAACCTGACTGCAATACTTGGCTTTACATATACATCCAAATCTATCAGATGGTCATAGTGGCGCACGTCTTTAATCTCAGCACTCAGAAGGCAGAGGTAGGAGGATCGCTGTGAGTTCGAAGCCAGCCTGAAACTAAATAGTGAATTCCAGGCCAGCTTGGGCTAGAGTAAGACCCTACCTTGAAAAACAAACAAACACAAATCTAACAAATACTAGTATACTTTTAAAAATGTGCAGTGTATTAAATAGTAGTTATACCTCAATAAAGCTGTTAAAACAACAACAACAACTAAAACCCAGTATTCAGGTGCCATCTCAGGAGAGTCAACTTCACAAGCTTAGAACAGAGTCCAAATATCAGCACTTTGTTTTGGTTTATGAAACAGGATGGATCCAGAGCTGGAGAGATGGTTTAGCGGTTAAGGCGCTTGCCTACGAAGCCTAAGGATCCATGTTTGACTCTCCAGATCCCACTTAAGCCACTTGCACAAAGATGAGGCAAGTGCAAGGTTGCACATGCCCACTAGGTGGTCAAGTGTCTGGTGTTTGATTGCAGTGGCTGAGGCCCTGTCGTACCATTTCCCTCTCTCTCTCTCTCTCTCTCTCTCTCTCTCTCTCTCTCTCTCTCTCTCTGAAATGAAAAAAAGAGCCAGGCATGGTAGCACACGCCTTTAATCCCAGCACTCAGGAGGCAGAGGTAGGAGGATCATTTTGAATTCAAGGACACCCTGAGACTACATAGTGAATCCCAGGTCAGCCTGGGCTAAAGTGAGATTCTACCTCAGAAACCGAAAACCAAAAAAAAAAAAGAGAGAGAGGGACAGAGAGACAGGATCCAGCCTTGAGGTTGTGATTCTTCTGCCTTTTCCTGACAAGAGCTGGGTTTACAGGCCTGTGCCACACCACCCCTGAGGCCGTATCAGTAGTACTTCGTTAAGAACCCCAGAGAATCACTTCATGCAGGCCTTCTACTCGGAGCTGCTCTCTCAGACCACTAACAGGATTAGTGATAATAATAAGAGGAGTGAGGAGGGGGAGGACAAGGGAGCCAGGAAGAAGAAGCGCTATCGGGATTTTGCAGATGAATCCAAAGCCCAGCTTGGCTGGAGACAGCAATGACAGAGACTAGCTGACTCCACTAGGTGGCATCTGGACACTTCTCCTTAGCATGATTTCCATGGGAACTGGAAAGTCAGGGCAAGGTCTGAGCCCTGAGGGCAAAACCCTTCAGAGCCTTTGTGGAGAAAGGCATGCAGGCTTGGAGCAGAAAACGCTCAACAGCTGGGGAGAGTGTCGGCAGCGGCCCCGGACTCGCCTCAGCCTGACTTTAGAGGTAAAGGAAATTAGATCATTGTGACATTAGTGTTATTGCGGGTTCGGGTGTACAAGGAATACAGCCATTTATTCAGGTGCTAAGTAACTCCTACACAGTAAATCAATAAGGTTAACATGGAGAAGATCAAATGTCTTAAGTTGTAGCTCTGAACAGAAATCACTGCTTCTGCCGGGTGTGGTGGAGCGTGCCTTTAATCCCAGCACTCGGGAGGCAGAGGTAAGAGGATCGCTGTGAGTTCGAGGCCACCCTGAGACTAAATAGTGAATTCCAGGTCAGCCTGGGCTAGAGGGAGACCTTACCTCAAAACAAAAAAAAAAAAAAAGAAAGAAAGAAAAGAAAGAAAGAAAGAAAGAAAGAAAGAAAAAAAAGAAAGAAAGAAAGAAAGAAATCATTGCTTCTGGTGGGCCAGCACCTAGTCTCTCCATTGTTTGTTAGTTAGTTGTTAGTTTGTTTGTTTGTTTGTTTGTTTGTTTGTTTTGGAGGTAGGATCTCTCACTAGCCCAGGCTGACCTGGATTGGAACTTTCTCTGTAGTCCCAGGCTGGTCTCTCCATCTTTTTTTTTTTTTGTTACTGTTGTATTTTTTTATACATTTTTATTTTTTGATTTTTCAAGGTAGGGTCTCACTCGAGCTCAGTCTGACCTAGAATTCAGTATGTAGTCTCAGGGTGGCTTTGAAGTCATGTGATCCTCCTATCTCTGCCTCCCAAGTGCTGGGATTAAAGGCGTGCGCCACCATGCCTGATGTGTACTTTCATTTTTAGATTTTTAATTTTATTTTTATTAGAGACAGAGAGAAAGGGAAAGAGAGAATGGGTGAGCCAGAGCCTCCAGCCTCTGCAAATGAATTTCAGACACATGGGCCACCTTGAGCATCTGGCTTTACATGGGAACTGGGGAATCAAACCTGGGTCCTTTGGTTTTGCAGGCTTAACCTTAACCGCTAAGCCATCTCTCCAGCACTGATATCTCTATCTTTAAGAAATTTTCTTCTCTTAAAATTTTTGTTTGTTTCGGCTGGGGAGATGCCTAAATGATTAAAGGCACTTGCTTGCAAAGCTTGATAGCCCAGATTCAAGTCCTCAGTACCCACTTAAAGCCAGATGCACAAAGTGGTACATGTGCCTGAAGTTCATTTGCAGCAGTATGAGGCCCTGACATGCCCATGTATTCTCTCTCTCACCCCTAAATAAAAATTAAAAAATAAAATAAATAAAAACCTAAGGACTGGAGAGATGGCTTAGCAGTTAAAGCACTTGCCTGTGAAGTCTAAGGATCCAGGTTCAATTCTCCAGGTCCCACATAAGCCAGCTGCACATGGTAGTGCATTTGTCTGGAATTCATTTGTAGTGGCTAGAGGCCCTGGTATTCCCATTCTCTCTCTTTCTCTCTCTCCCTCTCCCCTGTCTCTAATAAATAAATAAAATATACTTAAAATTTTTGTTTAAAATTAAAAATTTTTGTGCTATTGAAGCAGAAACTCTAGCCTAGGCTGACCTGGAACTTACTCTGCAACTCAGGCTGACCTAGAATTCACTGTGTAGTCTCAGGGTGGCCTCAAACTCATGGCGATCCTCCTACCTCTGCTTCCTGAGTGCTGGGATCAAAGGCATGCGCCACCATGCCTGGCTTTGTTTTTAAAAATATATTGTTTGAGCCAGGCATGGTGGTGCATGCCTTTGATCCCAGCACTCAGGAGGCAGAGGTAGGAGGATCACTATGAGTTTGAGGCCACCCTGAGCCTACTTAGTGAATTCCAGGTCAGCCTGGACTACAGTGAGACCCTACCTTGAAAAAAAAAAAAAAAAAAAAAAAAAAAAAAACATTTACACACACACATTTGTTTATTTATTTATTTATTTATTTATTTATTTATTTTCAAGCAAAGAGAGATAGAAGACAGACAGAGAGAATGGGGGCACCAGGGCCTCCAGCCACTGCAAATGAAGTACAGATGCATGCACCACTTTGTACATCTGGCTTTAAATAGGTACTGGGGAATCAAACTCCAGTCCTTAGGCTTGCAGGCAAGCACAAGCAGTCCACTGCATTTTCATCCTAATGCAGGGGTCTGTTTAGTCTGAGTGGCCCCACATTCTCAGGAGATTGGCAAAGCTTTGGCTTCAAGGACTGGTGACTCAGGAGGGGCTTTTCCACTTAAGGACGCTTTCCAGAGATGAGTTTCCCTGTTACCTAGCCTTTTAATTGAAAAGACAACCGGGGCTGGAGAGGCAACTTAGCAGTTAAAGCACTTGCCTGTGAAGCCTAAGGACTTAGGTTCGATTCCCCACAACCCACGTAAGCCAGATGCACAAGGTGGCGCATGTGTCTGAAGTTCATTTGCAGAGGCTGGATGCCCTGGCACACCCATTCTCTCTCTCTCTCTCTCTCTCTTAAATAAATAAATAAATAAATAAATAAATAAAATTGAGAAAATTTTTTTAATCCTGGGCATGGTGGCACACGCCTTTAATCCCAGCACTGCAGAGGCAGAGGTAGGCGGATGTCGTGAGTTCAAGGCCACCCTGAGACTACGTAGTGAATTCCAGGTCAGCCTGAGCTAGAGCAAGGCCCTATCTAGAAAAACCAAAAAATAAAATAAAATAAAATTAAATAAAATAAATAAAACAAAATAAAATAAAATAAATAAGCCAGGTGTGGTGACACACGCCTTTAATCCCAGCATTTGGGAGGCAGAGGTAGGAGGATCGCTGTGAGTTCAAGGCCACCCTGAGACTACATAGTGAATTCCAGGTCAGCTGCTACAGTGAGACCCTACCTCGAAAAAAAAGATTTTTTTAATAGACAAAATGACTTTCATATTTCTCACCTGGGGGAGGTGTAATATTCCCGGCGTTCTTATGGAACCCCACCATGAGCTTCTCTGTTTAACTGACACTGCTTTCTGCTGCTGCTCTTTGAAGACATGAGGTTTTTGTCTATACCATGGGGTTTTGTTATCTACAGATGTAGACATGGACTGAGTTGCTTCACAGCCTGTAACTTTCCACTTTGGACAAAGGAATTTAAAGGACAGGTGTTTAGTTACCTCTGGTTTATTAAGCCTATCAAAAAGACTCAAGTCTTATGTAAAGTGTGTGTGTGTGTGTGTGTGTGTGTGTGTGTAGAGAAAGAAAGAGAAAATGGACCATCACCAATATTTTTACTTCTTACACAGTCATGCACCACTACACCTGGATGTTATTAATTTTTTGTTATTTTGCTTTGTAGTACTGGACTAGATATTGAATGTAGGGCCTCCCACATGCTCGGCCATTATTTATTTATTTATATTTTTTATTATTTTATTTATTATTCCCTAGCCATTTATTATTTATTTATCGGCAAAGTTACAATGTAGCCTAGGCTGGCTTCAAAGTCACTTTGTATCAGAGGATGTCCTTGAACTCCTGATCCTCCTGTCTCTACCTCTCAAGTGCTAGGATTACAGGTCTCCACCACCACACTCAACATCCTAGCTCTTTTAAACGGTGTTTTTTTTTTTTTGGGGTTCTTTAGTTTTTGCTCACTTTTTGCTGTTGTTCTTCAGTGCTGGGGATTGAACCCAGGGTCTTGATCATGCTAGGCAAGCTGTACCATTGAGCTGTACCTCATTCTTGAGTGCTTGGTTTTAAAACGTGCTGCTTGATTCACTAACTAGAGGTTTATACAAGGCCATTAAATGAATTCTTGCTTGGGACAAGGACACAATTTCTGAAACGGCCCTTAACATACTTTTGTATTTTGCATTTTTTTTTTTTTTTTTTTTTTTTTTTGAGGTAGGGTCTCTCTTTAGCCTAAGCTGACCTGGAATTCACTATGTAGTCTCAGGGTGACCTGGAGCTCACAGCGATCCTCTACCTCTGCCTCCCGAGTGCTGGGATTAAAAGCGTGCGCCACCACGCCTGGCTTGTTGTTTTGCGTCTTTTGATGAATGGTAAAATTACTTGTACATCAAAGAACTGTTTTCAAATGCTTATGATTTACTATGGGTCAATGTTTGATTTGTATACCTATTTTATATACCTATAAAGCCAGGTAGAACTGAAGAGGGTCATTGAGTAGAGGAAGTCTAACAAGTCCCCGTCTAGTTAAGCAGCCGACTTTGAAGCTCAGGATGCAGGTGCGTCCCACGAGCCACGTCTGCAGGCGGCTCACCCGGGAAAGGCCGTTGCGGACCTCCACCGACTCGCTCCGAGTCTCCAGTTGTGTTCCGCCCATCCGGTGGGACTAGAACACCAAGCCTCATCATGCACAGGGATGCCCAGGAACCGAGCCAGGCTCCCCACTCCCAGCAGCCCCGGGGGTGGGGTTTGGGGGATGCGTCACGTGACCACACCCCTGGCCGGGGAGGGGCGGGGCGAGGATTCCAACTGCTCTGGACGCTGCCTGGTTGCTCAGCAACAGCCCGGCGCAGCCAAAGCAAAGATGCAGGCGCCGCCAGACAGGGAGCTTCAAGCCAAGGAGTACTTAGAGAAACATCGGCTCATGGAGCTGCTGAGCCAACTCACCAGCTTCCTCCTTTTTGCCCGGCCAGGTAAGGGGTCTTGCCTCCTGTTCTCCCTGCCCTCCCACGCCGCCGGGGTCTTCCAGCCCGGGCCTTCCCTCCCCACTCACCCCATCCTCTTACAGGACCCCAATAACTCCACGCTGGTTACGGGCTCCTTCCTTACACGCTTCTCTTACATTTTTCAACAGTAAATTCAAAAATAATTTAAGAAGAGGAACTTGTAAGCGTAGGACCTTGGGGTGGGGGGAGATTTGTCCTCTAAGCTGCTCCGGGTTTGCTTGACTTGGGTCCTGATGATCTGCATCCTTTCTGGGAAGTATTCACCTGATTTCCCATTCTGTAAACTGCTCCAATGAGAAAGTATTCAAAGCACTGCTCTTATGTTAGAAATGAACATTTATGTTTCCTAACTAGGAGGCTGCATTTATACGAATTTGTTTTTATCTATGTCTATACACACACACACACACACACACACAGACTTTTTAGGTTTTTCGAAGTAGGGTCTCCCTCTAGTCCAGGCTGACCTGGAATTCACTATATAGTCTCAGGGTGGCTTCCAACTCAAGGAATCCTCCTCCCTCTCCCTCCCAAGGGCTTGGATTAAAGGCCTGGGCCACCACGCCTGGCTATCTGCATGGTGTTTATCCCCTTTTAGCTGGCCCACTTCTTTCCTGCATCATGTTATTTCCCGTATCTTTTTTTGGTTTTCAACTCTGCAAATTAGGTCACCTGGGGTGCGTATTTTAAAAAGTAGGGGGAGGGGGACCTGGGAAGATGGCTCAGAGGTTAAAAAGTGTTCACTCCGCATGCCTGATAAAATTTATCCCCAGCACCCACGTAAAAGCATAGGCAAAATGGCACACGCGTCTCGGACCAGGCAGACTGGACTTCCCAACAGAAAAAAAAGCCAGGTGTGGTGGCACACACCTATCAACCCAGCACTCAGGAGGCAGAGAGGTAGGAGGATCACTGTGAGTTCGAGGCCAGCCTGAAACTACATAGTGAATTCCAGGTCAGCCTGGGCCAAAGTGAGACCCTACCTCGAAAAATCGAAAAAAAAAAAAAAAAAAAAAAAAAAAAACCCTGTCTCACATAAATGGACAACCTCTATGTTGTTCTCTGACCTCCACAAGTACACCGTTAGCACACATGTACCCGTACACATGCAGGTACACACACACATACATATAAATTAAAAGTAGCCCAGTCCAAATTTTTTTATTTTTTTCCAGTCCACATTTTTATATTCAGTCATCTGAGGTAGTACACTGTGTATGGAATCTATTAATGGTTCTTCTGCTGGACTGTATAAATTTCATGAAAGCAAGGCCTATATCCCTCGTGCCTAACACAGTACCTTGAGAATAGACAGATATTGAAATTGTTAAATACCTACTTCTACTATGACACATTTGAACTTCATAGCAGAATAAATCTGAACAATTGTTTTTGCAGAAAAACCGAGAGACTATTTAATCTCTCTGTTGGAACGTCTGAGAATTGCTAAAGTAACAGGTGTGGCTTTTCCCTTCTTCATGGACAGTTCTAATATTGTGTCCATGTTTGAGATGATGGACTCCTCCGGGAAAGGAACCATATCCTTTGTGCAGTATAAAGAAGGTCAGTTTCTTCCACAGTCACACTTGTAAGTTACGCCCCTTCCATAACTTCCTCTAGCTGAAATAAATCTTTGTAAATTTTCATTTCTTCTCACCCTCATTTTGACAGCCCTGAAAAACCTGGGTCTGTGGACTGAAGAGAAGGAGTCAATTACCGATGGACCCATAACTTTGGATACATTCAGGAAAGAAGTGTAAGCTTTGTTTGTTTGGTTTTGTTTTTAGGTTTTTCAAGGTAGGGTCTCGCTCTAGCCCAGGCTGACTTGGAATTCACATGTAATCTCAGGGTGGCCTCGGACCCATGGCGATCCTCCTACCTCTGCTCCCAAGTGCTGGAATTAAAGGCGTGCACTACCACGCTTGGCCATTAAGCTTTGCTTTTTGTTTTGTTGAGGTAGGGTCTCACTCTAGCCCAGGCTGACCTGGAACTCACTCTGTAGTCTCAGGGTGACCTCAGTCTCACTGCAATCCTCCTACCTCCACCTTCCATGGGCTGGAGAGATGGCTTAGCAGTTAAGGTGTATGCCTGCGAAGCCAGATGCACAAGGTGGCACGTATCTGGAGTTCGTTTTCAGTGGGTGGATGCCCTGGTGCACCCATTCTCTCCTTCTTTCTCTCAAATAAATAAAACATTTTTAAGTATGTGCCACCACACCCACTAAGTGTAAGCTTTAAAAAAAAAAAAACTTTTAGGGCTGGAGAGGTGGCTTAGCAGTTAAGGTGTATGCCTGCAAAGCCTAAGGACCCCGGTTCAATTCTCCAGTTCGTCTGCACTGGCTAGAGGCCCTGGCGCACCCATTCTCACTCTCTCTCCCCCTCTCTCTGTCTCTAATAAATAAATTAATTAAAACAAAATCTTTTTTAAAAAAAGATTTATTTGCAAGGAGAATGAGAATGTATATAGGCCAAGGCCTCTAGCCACTGCAAATAAACTCCGGATGCATGCACCACTTTGTGCATCTGGCTTTACATGGGTACTGGAGAATTGAACCCCAGTCATCAGGCATCGCTTCCAAGTGCCTCGACCACTGAGCCTTCTCTCCAACCCAAGTGTAAGAAGTGTAAGCTTTTTGAATGAGTGTGTGTGGGAGGAGGATCACTGTGAGTTCGAGGCCAGCCTGAAAGTACATAGTGAATTCCAGGTCAGCCTGGGCCAAAGTGAGACCCTACCTGAAAAAAAAAAAAAAAAAAAAAAAAAAAAAAAAAACCCTGTCTCACATAAATGGACAACCTCTATGTTGTTCTCTGACCTCCACAAGTACGCCGTTAGCACACATGTACCCGTACACATGCAGGTACACACACACATACATATAAATTAAAAGTAGCCCAGTCCAAATTTTTTTATTATTTGTTTCCAGTCCACATTTTTATATTCAGTCATCTGAGGTAGTACACTGTGTATGGAATCTATTAATGGTTCTTCTGCTGGACTGTAAATTTCATGAAAGCAAGGCCTATATCCCTCGTGCCTAACACAGTACCTTGAGTATAGACAGATATTGAAATTGTTAAATACCTACTTCTACTGTGACACATTTGAACTTCATAGCAGAATAAATCTGAACAATTGTTTTTGCAGAAAAACCGAGAGACTATTTAATCTCTCTGTTGGAACGTCTGAGAATTGCTAAAGTAACAGGTGTGGCTTTTCCCTTCTTCATGGACAGCTCTAATATTGTATCCATGTTTGAGATGATGGACTCCTCCGGGAAAGGAACCATATCCTTTGTGCAGTATAAAGAAGGTCAGTTTCTTCCACAGTCACACTTGTAAGTTACGCCCCTTCCATAACTTCCTCTAGCTGAAATAAATCTTTGTAAATTTTCATTTCTTCTCACCCTCATTTTGACAGCCCTGAAAAACCTGGGTCTGTGGACTGAAGATAAGGAGTCAATTACTGATGGACCCATAACTTTGGATACATTCAGGAAAGAAGTGTAAGCTTTGTTTGTTTGGTTTTGTTTTAGGTTTTTCAAGGTAGGGTCTCGCTCTAGCCCAGGCTGACTTGGAATTCACATGTAATCTCAGGGTGGCCTCGGACCCATGGCGATCCTCCTACCTCTGCTCCCAAGTGCTGGAATTAAAGGGTGTACTACCACGCTTGGCCATTAAGCTTTGCTTTTGTTTTGTTGAGGTAGGGTCTCACTCTAGCCCAGGCTGACCTGGAACTCACTCTGTAGTCTCAGGGTGACCTCAGTCTCACTGCAATCCTCCTACCTCCACCTTCCATGGGCTGGAGAGATGGCTTAGCAGTTAAGGTGTATGCCTGCGAAGCCAGATGCACAAGGTGGCACATGTGTCTGGAGTTCGTTTTCAGTGGGTGGATGCCCTGGTGCACCCATTCTCTCCTTCTTTCTCTCAAATAAATAAAACATTTTTAAGTATGTGCCACTACACCCACTAAGTGTAAGCTTTAAAAAAAAAAACACTTTTAGGGCTAGAGAGGTGGCTTAGCAGTTAAGGTGTATGCCTGCAAAGCCTAAGGACCCCGGTTCAATTCTCCAGTTCGTCTGCACTGGCTAGAGGCCCTGGCGCACCCATTCTCACTCTCTCTCCCCCTCTCTCTGTCTCTAATAAATTAATTAAAACAAAATCTTTTTTAAAAAAAGATTTATTTGCAAGGAGAATGAGAATGTATATAGGCCAAGGCCTCTAGCCACTGCAAATAAACTCCAGATGCATGCACCACTTTGTGCATCTGGCTTTACATGGGTACTGGAGAATTGCACCCCAGTCATCAGGCATCGCTTCCAAGTGCCTCGACCACTGAGCCTTCTCTCCAACCCAAGTGTAAGAAGTGTAAGCTTTTTGAATGAGTGTGTGTGTATAATTTTTTTTTTTTTTTTTTTGGTTTTCAAGGTAGGATCTCACTCTAGTTCAGGCTGACCTGGAATTCACTCTGTAGTCTCAAGGGAGACCTCAAACTCAGGGCGATCCTCCCATCTCTTCCTCCTAGTGCTGGGATTAAAGGCGTGCGCCACTGCGCCTGGCTTGAATGATGGATATTTTAATAACATTGCATTATTTTGAAATAGTATTACCATGGCAAACAGATTGTGACTCTTTCTGAGATACTTGACCTTTCAGCAACTGGAAAGTGAGGCCAGGCAAGGTTCACCCTGGGGTGGCGCATGGGGAATGTTGGAGTTAGAACGTTCCGGAGAGCTGCTTTCAACGGGCACCCTCAACAGTTCTCAAAGGAAGGGATGAAGAAGCCCAGTCTGCTAAAAGTACCAGAAAAGCTTTGAGCTCCACAAAGTAGTTGGGAAATCTCTGTATAAAATCTAGAGTTGCATAGTACCCATGCCCACCCCTAGACTTCAGAATCCAAGGCACTAACCCATAATTTTTCCTTAATTTGATATGAAGGAATGAAAAAAAAAAGCAACTTCAAATTTGAATATTACTAAGGAAACCCTTAAGAATCCTGAAAGTTATGCTAGTACCTTTTATTATATACAGAAGTTTAAAAATAAACCAAGACAAATCAATTTTTTTTAATTTAAAAAAAAAATTAAAGTTCTGGTCTGGAGAGATGGCTTAGCGGTTAAGGCGCCTGCCTGCTAAGCCTAAGAATGCTGGTTCCAATCTCCAGCGGTTCCAATCTCCAGGTCCCACGTTTAGCCAGATGCAGTGAGGCAAGGATGCAATACCGCACCTGACCACAAAGGGGCACACGCATCTGGATTTCATTAGCAGCGGCTGAGAGGCTGCTGGCATGCCCATCTGTCTTCCTCTCCCTCTCTCTGTCTCTCTCCAAAAAAAAAAAAAAAAATAAAGTTCCTTGCACTGGAGAGATGGCTTCATGTTTAAGGCATTTGCCTGCAAAACCAAAGGACCTTGTTTCAATTCCCCAGAACCCACATAAACCAGATGCACAAGCTGGCACATGTGTCTGGAATTCATTTGCAGTGGTTGGAGGCCCTGGCACACCCATCTCTCTCTCCTTTTTACTGTCTGCCTCTCTCTCAAATAAATAAATAATAAATTGTGAGGCATGGTGGCACACACCTTTAATCCCAGCACTCAAGTCAGAGGGAAGAGAATCGCCATGAGTTTGAGGCCACCCTGAGAATACAGAGTGAATTCCAGGTCAGCCTGGGCTACAGCAAGACTCTACCTCAAAAAAACAAAAAATAATATAAATAAAAATTTTTGAAAATGAAAGTTCCTTGGGCCTGGTGGCACCCACCAGCATACTGAAGGCAGAACAAGGATCATGAGTTCCAAGATAACTTGGGCTACATACTAAGACCTTGTCTTGTCTGTCACCCTCCCACAAATAATGTCTGTGTATGAAGAGAGACAGAGACAAGACAAAAAATTTATCTATTTCCTGATAATTACTTTTTGCAAAGTAAATGTTTATCAATAATATAGAACACAGGCTAGAGAGATGGCTTAGTGGTTAAGGCACTTGCCTGCAAAGCCAAAGGAACCAAGTTCGATTCTTTAGTACCCACGTAAGCCAGATGCACAAGGTGGCACATGTGTCTGGAGTTTGTCTGTGGTGACTAGAAGCTCTGGCATATCCATTCTCTCTCTCTCTCTCTGTTGCAAATAAAAAAATAGCCAGACATGGTGGCGCATGCCTTTAATCCCAGAATTTGGGAGGCAGAGGTAAGAGGATCACTATGAGTTCAAGGCCACCCTGAGACTACATAGTGAATTCCAGGTCAGCCTGAGCTAGAGTGAGACCCTACCTCAAAAAATAAAACAACAACAACAACAAAAAAAAAACCCAAAACTATACACACACACACAGAACACATGCCAGCTGGACAATTTTAGACTTAAAATATTACATCACTTGAAGCACTAAATAAATGCTCAGAAAAAAAATACTGGAATAAAATCTGATAGTTACAGGAAGCCTCCAACCAATTTGTTTAAAAGCTTGACACTGTGGATTCTTTTTTTTTGGTTTTTTTCAAGGTAGGATCTCGCTCTTGCCCAGGCTGACCTGGAATTCACTATGTAGTCTCAGAATGGCTTTGAACTCATGGTGATCCTCCTACCTCTGCCTCCCGAGTGCTAGGATTAAAGGTGTGCGCCACCACGCCCAGCTCTCTGAGGATTTATTAATAAAGAAATCATTGTTTAGGCTGGGGATGTAACTTTCCCTACCCACAGGGAAAGACTGAAGCTGAATGCCCTGACACATAAAATGTATCTCATCCAGAGAAAAGTTACTCCTGTATGCAAACATAAAAACAGAATGTAAAAAGCAACCCTAGCTCAATCACCATCTCATAATGAGATGTTTTTGAGATAAGGTGTGTGTGTGTGTGTGTGTGTGTGTGTGTGTGTGTGTGTGTGTGTGTGTGTGTGTGTATCCCAGGCTAAGCTCCCAGCTATCTACCTGCCCCAACTTTTACAGTGCTGGGCTTACAGGTACATGCTACCACACTAGGATCACAATGTTTTCTTATGGAAATACAGTAAATTAATAAACTGGATATGGAATGTCAATTACCAACATGCATTCTTAAGTGATTTTTCAATGTTTTTTATAATTTTTTTTAAAGTTTATTGATTTGCAAGCAGAGAGATAGAGAAAAGAGACACAGAGAGAATGGAAATGCTAAGGCCCTCAGCCATTGCAAATGAACTCCAGGTGCATGTGCCACTTTGTGCATCTAGCTTTATGTGGGTTGTGGGGAATTGAACCCGGGTTAGGCTTTTCAGGCAAATGCCTTAACCACCGAGTCATCTCTCCAGCCCCCTCCCCCTTTTTGAAGCAGGGTCTCACTTTAGTCCAGGCTGGCCTTGAACTCATAGTGATCCTCTTATTTATTTATTTTTGGTTTTTCAAGGTAGGGTCTCACTCTAGCCCAGGCTGACCTGGAATTCACTCTATAGTCTCAGAGTGACCTTGAACTCAAGGCAATCCTCCTACCTCTGCCTCCTGAGTGCTGGGATTAAAGGCATACACCACCACACCTAACTCCTGGCTTATTTTTTTTATTTTATTTTATTTTGGTTTTTCGAGGTAGGGTCTCACTGTAGCTCAGGCTGACCTGGAATTCACTCTGTAGTCTCAGGGTGGCCTCAAAGTCATGGCGATCATCCTATCTCTGCCTCCCGAGTGCTGGGATTAAAGGCATGTGCTACCACACCTGGCCTGGCTTATTTTTAAAAAAATGTACTGGCTGTGTTTAATAACCCACAACAGTTACCCCTTTAGCACAACAAACTGAAAAGCTGGTTATATAATTTATCTTCTATATCTTCTTCAGACATATTCAGTATTTGTATTTAAATGGAATTATCCTGACTTTTCATAGCTTCTTCTGAGTTTTGTTTTTGTTTTCTTAGGAATGAAAGGACCTGGGAAATATGGTCAGCATTTTAGCAAGACCATAAACTCAAGATAATAAATGATTCTACAAATTTTCATTTGTTCGGCTTCATTAATTCAGAACTTTATCATACAACTTGAAATCCAACCGTCTTCGTTTAAAAAGAAATACAATTTAAGCCGGGTGTGGTGGCACACACCTTTAATCCCAGCACTCAGGTGGCAGAGGTAGGAGGATCACCATGAGTTGGAGGTCACCTTGAGACTACATAGTTAATTCCAGGTCAGCCTGGACCAGAGTGAGACCCAAGCTCAAAAAACCAAAAAGAAAAAAAAAAAAAGTCCAACTTTTCTGAAAAGCACATTATTTTCCAGTGTTAGGCCAGTTTGTCCTCAAATTGAGCAGAATTTCAACATCTTGTTGAGCCAGTTTGTAAATGCCAAGTTCATTTAAGGCTGCTGCGGCAGGAGGGTGCCCGGAAGCTGACTGCAGCACTTCCTTTAGGAGTAACGCAGAACCGATGTTCAAGTTCAACACAATGCAAGCTTCTTTTACACTGTTCAGGAAACAAAGCAAAAAAGAGGAAAATGAGAGCTCCACTACCTGCACCATCCATATTATAAGTTTCATGTCTACTGTGAAAACGATTTATGAATTTATTATGTGGCTCTTTAAATATGATGGGACTATCTAAGAAAAAAAGGAATGTTTCAATATTACACAAATCCTATGCCTAATATAATTTTTATTTTGTTTTTTGTTTTTCAAAGTAGGGTCTCACTTTTGCCGAGGCTGACCTCAAACTCATAGCCATCCTTCTACCTCTGCCTCCTAAGTGCCAAGATTAAAGGCGTGCACCACCACGCCCAGCATAATATAAATTTTAAATCAACAAATTCTAAATATATTCCTAGCAATTATTTTCACATGCATTTATAACTACACATAGAACCAGACATTATCAAATGTGGGATGTAGTATAGCTGATACAGTATTTTCTCAGCATGCATGAAACCCTGAGTTCCATTTCTAACACCACATACACGGGGAACGTGGTGCACACCTGTATTCCCAGCACTCAGGAGATACAAGAAGAAGGATCAGAAGTTCATCTCCAACTGCAAGCCTTAAATTTGGCCAGCCAGGCCAAATGAGCCAACAGGTACAATAACAGGTCTGCTATGGGGGAAACCATCTGCTCTCTAATTGGACTGGAGGCCCACTCCATGGGAGGGAATACATCCCTGATACTGAAAACCTACAACAGGGGTAGTCATGAGAAGTAGGGGTGCTACTGGTCTGCTGGTATCTGGCTAAATGTATGTACTATGCTCACCAAACCGCCCGGTAAGCACTTCTCTTAATGTTCATACCCATATATTAATGCTACCCTCACTTTTGGTTAGAGAAGCTTCTCTTTTCAGAAGGCAGTGACCTTGGGATGACTCAGAAGGCACCATGGTGCTGAGAAGTGACAGAGGAGTTCTTAGCACTGAAATATCTCTAACCCACCTTCCAAGGCTCATTGTGGAAGAGGTGGCAGAAAGAATCTAAGAGCCAAAGGAAGGGTAGGACTCCTTACAGTGCATTCTTCCAGATACAAAACAGCCTGGATATCCATGACTTCACAGTGCCTGACACTACCTACACAAGACCATCATAATAGGAGGAAAAGATGATGACATCAAAATAAAAGGGAGACTGATTGAGAGGGGGAAGAGGTATGATGGAGAGTTGAGAAGGGGAGGGTGGGGGGAGGAAGGGAATTACCATAGGTTATTGTCTACAATTATGGAAGTTATAAATAAAAGAATAAAGTTTAAAAAAGGAAAAAAGGGCTGGAGAGATGGCTTAGCAGTTAAGGTGCCTGCCTGCTAAGCCTAAGAACGCTGGTTCCAATCTCCAGCGGTTCCAATCTCCAGGTCCCACGTTTAGCCAGATGCAGTGACGCAAGGGCGCAATGCCGCACTTGACCACAAGGGAGCGCACGCATCTCAATTTCGTTCACAGCAGCTGAGAGACTGCTGGCATGCCCATCTTTGTCTCCCTCTCCCCTCTCTCTGTGTCTCTCTCCATAAATAAATAAAAAAATAATAATAAATTTTTTAATTAAAAAAATTTAAAAAGTTCATCTCCAGCTATATAGCAAGTTCAAGGTCAGTCTGGGCTACATAAGACCCTGTTTTAAAAAAAAAAAATCAGCAGGGTAAGATGGCAGCATACTAGCCACACCAAAGCAGCTGAGGGAGGGACAAACAGAAACATAGTAAAATACACTCTTCTACTGAAAAGTGAAGGTGTATAAGTTATCAACCACAGCAGAGAAACAGGAGAGACCAAGATCTTCCAGAAAGGAGGAAACCGGCCAGAATCCCACCTAGGCACCAGCAGCCCCAATTTGTGAGCCCGGCCAGTGGCACAGAGCAGCAGGAGCAGAAACAAGTTCAGGGGATTTTCCACTCACATCAGCCTCCTCTCAAAGGCAAGAAACCTAAAAGGGAAGGCATCAGAGACCAGCTGAGCAGCTGCTGTGGGAGAGTACAAAATGGGACCAGCTGAGCAGCTCCAGTACAACTCCAGGCACCCTGCAAACTCTCCCATCCCCCAACTGTCAGGGCTGTGAACGTCCGGAGAACTCAATCACCCCCAGCTGCCCGGCACTAAGAGAGATCAAGGTGGGCATTCAGCATTTGTGAGATTGGAAGCCACCCCAAAAGGTAACAGGGTCTGCTTATACAAAGCCAGATACATAGACCTACACTGGAAGTGCTAATCTCTTTCCATGCCAGGAAAGTTTTGGCTTTACCCTTCTCAAGTAAGCTGTCTTTTGATGTTTCCTGAATTTTAGGGCCTTTGTCTTTTTCTTCTGTCATTATAGGGGGCAGGGACTGACTGGCCCTGGACTGATGTGGAATCCATTTCAGAATAGAAATCTCAACCTCCTAGTTGTCAGGATTAAGTGTGTGGGGCAGCACACACCCTTAGGGACTGTGGCTTTACTAGGTTATCTGTTTAGTTTAATCCCCACACCTGTATAAATACTCTGTGCTGGTTTGGTTGACTGTCTATATTGCTCAGTTGAATTTTAGAATTTGCCAGTAATTGTCTTCACCCATTCTACTACAAATATGATGACATCAAAATAAAAGAGAAGCCGGGCATGGTGGTGCACGCTTTTAATCCCAGCACTCAGAAGGCAGAGGTAGGAGGATCACCATGAGTTCAAGGCCACCCTGAGAATACAGAGTGAATTCTAGGTCAGCCTTGGCTAGAATAAAACCCTACCTTGAAAAACCAAAAAAAAAAAAAAAAAAAAAAAGACTGATTAAGAGGGGGAAGGGATATGATGAAGAGTAGAGTTACAAAGCGGAAAGTGGGGGGAGGGAGGGAATCACCATGGGTTATTGTCTACAATTATGGAAGTTATCAATAAAAATTTTTTAAAAATCAAATGTGTAAGAAAACAAATTTTCTTCTGGCCTGGGTTACTGTTAGGCACTACACATATCTGTAATTTATTTTTCCCCCCAAGGTAGAGTTCCACTCTAGTCCAGGCTGACCTGGACTTCACTCTGTACTTGCAGGCTGCCCTCAAACTCACAGCAATCCTCCCACCTCTGCCTCCCTCATTCTGGGATAAAGGGTGTGTGCCATACTGGCAGTTGTAATTTCTTATATTTACTGAACACATCAGAACTGCACTTGCTCTCAGCTTTTGAGGATATGGGTCACATATATCACTTAGGTTTGCCTATTGTGCTTTGAACATAGAGTAGCTACACTTGTTTTTTTTTGGTTTTTCGAGGTAGGGTTTCACTCTAGTTCAGGCTGACCTGGAATTCACTATGTAGTCTCAGGGTGGCTTTGAACTCCTACCTCTGCCTCCCAAGTGCTGGGATTAAAGGTGTGTGCCACCATGTCCAGCTTGCTACACATGTTTTAAATTTTTAACTGATCTCATTGCACCCACATCAACGTAACTGTAAAGCTACTAAAAAGAAGTCAACCTCCTCTAAGAATTATATGTTCCAATATTAATTGTTAAAGAGTAAACTTACTGTTTAAAATAATTTTCTGGTCTCTTGCAATAGTGAGAAAACAAAGGGAAGAGATTCCGAGTCATATCAAACTGCAACTGGGCTGCTCCTCCTTCATTGAAGTGATTAGCAAGAATTACCTGCAATAAACAACAATTCATTCCATGGCTGCCTGTATCCCAGCCCTGGCGCAGTCTGTGCTTGCTGGCTTTACTTACTTCTTGATAGATGTAGACATCCAGCTTCTCTACAAGCATTTGCCAGAAATTTTTAAATAAGGGGAAACAAAGCTGCTGCTCCAGCTGAAGCAAACGGTCTCGTAACGTGAGCAATAATGGGCAAGCGGAACTGGACAGGGACATAACTGCCTGTTCTGACTGGGACGGCAAGGACAACCATCTGGGGGAGGGAAAAAAAGAAGTCATCACTTTTTTTTTTTTCTTTCCAAGGCAGTTTTGCTGTAGCCCAGGCTGACCTGGAATTTACCATGTAGTTTCAGGGTGGCCTCAAATTCATGGTGACTGCCTCCTGAGTGCTGAGATTAAAGGTGTGTACCACCACACCCGGCTTTTCATCTCTTTTTTTATTTTTTATTTATTTGTAAGCAGAGAGAGAGAGAGAGAGAGAATGGGCAAGCCAGGGCCTCTAACCACTGCAAATGAACTCCAGATGCATGTGCCACTTTATGTATCTGGTTTTACATGGGAACTGGGGAATCAAACTCAGGTTGTTAGGTTTTGCAGGCAAGTGTCTTTACCGCTGAGCCATTTCTCCAGCCCCACATTTTTATTTTTACTGGTTTTTTTTTTTTTTTTTTTTTTTGGTTTTTGAGGTAGGGTCTCACTCTGGCCCAGGCTGACCTGGAATTAACTATGTAGTCTCAGGGTGGCCTTGAACTCATGGAGATCCTCCTACCTCTGCCTCCTGAGTGCTGGGATCAAAGGCGTGCGCCACCACGCCAGGCTTTACTGTTTTTCTGGAGAGACAGAGAGAGAGAGGGAGAGGAAGACAGAGAGAGATGGGTGTGCCAGCAGCTCTGAGCTGCTGTCAACAAACACCAGATGCATGGGCCCCTTGTGGGCAAGTGTGGCATTGCGCCCTTGCGACACTTTGCATCTGGCTAAATGTGGGACCTGGAAATTGGAACCAGCGTTCTTAGACTTAGCTGACAGGCGCCTAAACCTCTAAGCCATCTATCCAGCCCCACTTTTTTATTTTTAAAGTTTATTTTCAAGGCAGGGTCTCACTCTAGCCCTGGATGACCTAGATCTTCCTACCTCAGCCTCCTTACTCTGCTGTGATAAAAGGTGTGTGCCACCACCAGGAGGCAGAGGCAGAATTGCTGAAAGTTCAAGGCCACCTTGAGACTACATAGTGAATTCCAGGTCAGCCTGGGCTAGAGTGAGACCTTACCTTGAAAATAAAACAAAACTAAACTAAACAAAAAATAAAAATAAAAAAAGGGGTGGGGGGCCTGGAGAGATGGCTTAGAGGTTAAGCGCTTGCCTATGAAGTCTAAGGACCCCGGTTCGAGATTGAATTCCCCAAGACCCACATAAGCCAGATGCACAAGGTGGCACATGCATCTGGAGTTCATTTGCAATGGCTGGAGACCCTGGCGCACCCATTCTCTCTCTTTTCTTTCTCTGCCTGTCTGTAAATAAAATAAATTAATTAAATTAATTTTTTTAAAAGGGGGCGGGGTAAGTTAGGTGGATAAAGGCAAAGCCTGCTGACCCAGGTTCAATTTCCAAGCCACCCACATAGAACCAAATGGACATTCATTTGCAGTGGCAAAAAACCCTGGAATGCCTATACATACATATATGCAAATAAATTTTTTTAAAAATATTTTATTTATTTGAGAAAGAGGCAGAGAGAGAAAGAATGGGCATGCCAGGACATCCAGCCACTGCAAATGAACTCCAGATGCAGGCACCCTCTTGTGCATCTGGCTTATGGGTGTCCTGGAGAATCGAACTGGAGTCCTTTGGCTTTGCAGGCAAACACCTTAACCACTAAGCCATCTCTCCAGCCCCAATTTTTTTTTTTTCTTTTTTCAAGGTAAGGTCTCACTCTATCCCAGGTTGACCTGGGATTCACTGTGTAGCCTCAGGGTGGTCTCAAACTCATGGCCATCCTCCTACCTCGACCTCCCAAGTGCTGGGATTAAAGGCGTGTGTCACCACACCCAGCCCCAATTTTTCTTTTCTTCTTCTTCTTTTTTTTTATTATTTTTTTATTAACAACTTCTATACTTACATACAAAAAACACATGATATTTTTCCCCTCCCCCCATTCCACTTTAGAACTCCAATCTCCATCATATCCCCTCCCTCTCTCCATTAGTCTCTCTTTTAATTTGTCATCATCTTTTTCTTCTATTTTGAGGGTCTTGAGAAGGTATTGCTAGGCACTGCAAGGTCATGGATATCGAGGCCAATTTCTGTCTGGGCAGTTGCATTGTAAGAAGTCATACCCTTCCTTTGGCTCTTCCATTTTACCCACCCACTCTTCCACAATGATCCCTGAGCCTTGGAGGGTTTGACAGAGGTTTTTTCTTTTTTGAGGTAGGGTCTCACTCTAGCCGAGGCTGACCTGGAATTCACTATGTCGTCTCAGGCTGGCCTCAAACTCACGGTGATCCTCCTACCTCTGCCTCCCAAGTGCTGGGATTATAAAGGCATGCGCCACCACACCCAGTTCAGCCCCAATTTTTAAAATAAATACTCAAGCTATATTTTAGTCCTCAATTAAATACTCTACTTAATAAGATTATATTGCCTTAAAAATCACCAAAATTTAATGTATGACTTACTGTCATAAAAAGGTAAAAATTAGGGCTGGAGAGATGGCTTAGCAGTTAAGGTGCCTGCCTGCAAAGCCTAAGAATGCCTGTTTGATTCTCCAGGTCCCATGTTTAGCCAGAGGCAAAAGTGACTCAAGCACACAATGTCGCACATGCGCACAAGGGGGCACATGTGTCTGGAGTTCATTCACAGTGACTGAGAGGCCACTGGCGTGCCCATTCTCTCTCTCTCTCTCAAATTAAAGAAAGGTTTAGGGCTGAAGAGATGGCTTAACGGTTAAGGTGCCTGCCTGCTAAGCCTAAGAACCGGGTTCCAATCTCCAGGTCCCACGTTTAGCCAGATGCAAAGTGATGCAAGGGCGCAATGCTGCACTTGACCACAAGGGGGCACACACATCTGGATTTCATTCACAGCAGCTGAGAAACTGCTGGCATGCCCATCTCTGTCTCTCTGTCTCTCTCTGTGTCTCTCTCCAAAAAGAAGAAAAAAAAAAAAAAAAAGGTTTAGGGTTGGAGAGATGGCTTAGCAATTAAGGTGCCTGCCTCCTAAGCCTAAGAACGCTGGTTCCAATCTCCAGGTCCCACATGTAGTTAGATGCAAAATGACGCAAGGGCGCAATGCCGCACTTGACCACAAGGGGGCACATGCATCTGGATTTCATTCGCAGCGGCTGAGGCTGCTGGCACACCCATCTCTATCTGTTTTCCTCTCCCTGTCTGTCTCTCTCCAAAAAAAAAGAAAAAAGAAAAAACGTTTAAAAATGTACATTTACCATTGAACACATCGGCTAATCTTATGCTTTAATTTTCAGCAGAGGCTAATAATACTTTCAAATCAATTACAGTATCCTGTGTAGCAGTCAGGATCATACTAGGACATAAAGATAGGGCCCTCTGTCAAGGAACTCATGATCTGCTTGTGGTAATGGCTGACCTCTGGGAATTATGCTGGTGGAATAAACTGCAAAATGCAAACATGCACAGGGCACTACAGCAGCATGTTATTTTGTAAAGTGAGAGATAGGCTCACCCCAGATTAGATGCCAGCTCTCTATAACTACAAAGAGCTTGAGGATTACATTAACATCAGTTCATTCTGAATAAAAACCTCTAAGAAGGGCTAGAGAGATGGCTCTATGATTCAGGCACTTGCCTATGAAAGACTAGGGACCCAGGTTTGACTCCCCAGTACTCATGTAAGCCAGATGCACATGATGGAGCATGTGTCTGGAGTTCATTTGCAGTGGCTAGAGGCCCTAACACATCCATTTTCTCTCTCTCTCTCTCTCTCTCTCTCTAAATAAGTAAAAAAAATTTTAAATCTCCAAGAGAAAGCTTACTAAGACCCCCTGTGGTAGGTCTTTTTGTTGTTGTCGTTGTTTCTTTTTTTGAGTGGGGTCTCCATCTAGCCCAGACTGACCTAGAATTCACTATGTAGTCTCAGGCCTGCCTAGAACTCACAACAATTCTCCTACCTCTGTCTCCTGAGTTCTGGGATTAAAGGTGTGCACACCTGTGGTAGTTTGAATGTGTGGCACCATAGACTTAAGTGTTTTATTAAAATTGAGAGCCAGGCATGGTGACACACACCTTTAATCCCATGTGGTAGGAGTATCCACATGAGTTCAAGGCCTCCCTGAGACTACATAGTGAATTCCAAGTAAGCCTGGGCTAGAGTGAGACCCCACCTCAGGAAAAAAAAAAGAGTTTGTAGCTTTAGCCCCTGGCAGAAAGACAAGGGGCGTGTCACTAGGGAAGATCTGAATTCTAGCCCAGAGCTATGCAGAGAGGGGTCTGCTTGCTGTTTGCTATCTTCCGGCTGGGGTGGTTTCTCTCTCTCTTTGGATTTATGAATGGGAGTCAGCTTCTTCTACTACTGATGGAACTTGATGGATCTATAAACTTGAAATAAATCCCTTCCTCCTGTAAAACTGTGTCTGGTTGGATGTTTGTCCCAGCACTGTGGCACTGTCTACAACACCCCATCAAACAAGAGAGAAGCCAGGCGTGGTAGTGCAAGACTTTAATCCCAGCACTGGGGAGGCAGAGGTAGGAGGACTGCTGTGAGTTCAAGGCCAGCCCAAGATTACATAGTGAATTCCGGTGAGCTGGGCTAGAGCAAGACCCTACCTCAAACAACCAATAAAACAACCAAACGAAAAAAAAAAAGGAGGGAAAATAGAAGCCAACGTTTAGAGTACAAAAGGCCAAACTCTGTTCTACTGTTCTATACAGACACTGGAAATCTGACTCCACATACCATCTTTTTTTGTTGTTGTTTTATTTTGTTTTGTTTTTCAAAGTAGGATCTCTCTTTAGCCCAGGCTGACCTGGAATTCACTATGTAGTTTTCAGGGTGGCCTCAAACTCACGGCGATCCTCCTACCTCCACCTCCCGAGTGCTGGGATTAAAGGCATGCACGACCACGCCCGGCTCCATCTTTTAACTCTATGACTAAACTCGTGTTAAGAACTTTCTTACACATAGACATACCTTTCTTTCTTATACAATTTTGCAGCATCTTTAACTTCTCTAAAAACATGGTCCACTTGACGTGTCAACATATCATGCTTTAATCTCTCTAGGAGGTTAATCATGTCATCAAAGACAGAACTCTCCATGGAAGCAAGTTGTCCCAGCTCCAGCTTACTGAGGGTATTATTCTCTGCAAAGACTTCCAGTGCTGCCTGCTGAAGTTGTAGGAAGAACTGCAAGCAGAAATGTGTTAGCCTCTTTATTAACAATGCCCCGACATCTTGAAGCATAACTTACAGTTCATACAATCCATTTATTTAAAGCACACAGTTCATGCTATGTGTGGTGGCACATACCTGCAATCCTAGAATCTGGAGGCTGGAGGCAGGCAGCAGGAGTTCAAAGCCATACTCTGCTACCTAAGACCCTAACTCAAACAAGCAAACCAAGGGTACAGTTGAACCTGTAACCTAAAGCATGCCTGTAATCCCAGTACTTAGAAGGCTGAAGTTGGAATATCACCGTGAGTTCAAAGCCAGCCTAGGCTACATAGTGAGTTCAAGGCTAACATAGTGAGACCCTGTGTCAAAAAAAAAAAAAAAAAAGAAAGAAAAAAAAAGTAAGCCAGACGTGGTGGCGCATACCTTTAATCCCAGCACTTGCAAGGCAGAGGTAGGAGGATTACGTGAGTTCGAGGCCACCCTGAGACTACCTAGTGAATTCTAGGTCAGCCTGAGCTAGAGTGAAACCCTACCTCAAAATAAAACAAAACAAAAAGAACTAAGGGTGGTAACATATGCCTTTCATCCCAGCACTCAGGAGGCTGAATGAAGCAGGACTGCTGTGTGTGTATGTGTGTTTGTTTGTTTGTTTATTCAGGCCAGAGGTCAATGCCAAGTGTCCCCTCTATCACTTTCCACCTTATTTATTTATTTGGAGACAGGATCTCTCACTGAACCCAAAGTTGACTAATTCAGCTAGACAATCTAGCCCGCCAGCTTGGGGATCTGCCTCTCTGACTACAGCCCTGGGATTATAGGCACGCACTGCCAAGCCCAGTATTTTATGTGGATGCTGGCATCAAACTCGTGTCCTCCCACTGGCATGGCAAGCACTTCACCCACTGAGCCATGTCCCCAGGCTCTGGCTTAAGTATTTGAGTTGTACATCTATCACAATTTTAGAACAATTTCATTAACCTCTACCACCAAAATCTCTATTTCTTAGTCCTTATTGCCTTCTTCTGCCTCAGTCTCTCTCTCAAATAAATAAATATAAAATATTAAATATATCTTCCAATGTAAGACCTGGGGAGATGGCTCATTGGGTGAAGTGTCTGACATGCAAATGAGAGGACCTTATTTTGGATCCTCAAAACCCATGGAAAAGCCTGGTATGGTGGCACATGTTTGTAACTATAGCACCGGGAGACAGGAAGATCCCTTGGATTTGCTGTCTTAACTCCATGTTTGGTAGAAATTTTTGTCTCAAAAACAATGTGGAGCTGGAAAGATGGTGTAACTGTTAAGGTGCTTGCTGGAAAAGCCAAAGGTCCCAGATTCAACTCCCCAGTACCCAGTAAAGTCAGATGCACAGGGTGGTACATGCATCTGGAATTTGTTTACAGTGGCTTAGAAGGCCTGGTGTGTCCATTTCATTCTCTCTCTCTCTCTCTCTAAAACAAATCAATAAAATAAAATATTTTAAAAAGTAAAACCAGGCGTGGTGGCGCACGCCTTTAATCACAGCACTCGGAAGGCAGAAGTAGGAGGATTGCTATGACTTCAAGGCCACCCTGAAAGTACATAGTAAATTCCAGGTTAGCCTGTAAAACCCTATCTTGAAAAACCATTTAAAAAAAAATTGGAGAGCCAGGTATAGTGGAACATGCCTTTAATCCCTGTACCAGGGAGGCAAAGGTAGGAGGATCGCCACGAGTTCAAGGCCACCCTGAGAATACAGAGTGAATTCCAGGTCAACTTGGGCTAGAGTGAGATCCTACCTCAAAAAATAAATTAAATAAAATAATGTGGAGAGCAACTTCAGAAGACACTTGACACTGAACTCTGGCCTTCACGTGCATGTACACACATGGCAAGTTCCGGGTACAATAAGAGACTCTAACTCAAAACAAGAACTGGTGAAAGAGATAAGAAGTCGGTCCTCAGTGTTCCATCACAGATGAACACACAGAAATGCATAATCCACATACATACCACATACACAGGCAAACAAAAAAGGTCTTTTAGAGATACATATTAAAATATGTAATATAATGGCTTTTAGCATATTTGAGTATTTCCTGAGCAGAACTGTTAGAAGAGGAAAAGGGTTCATTCTATAAACAGCTATTCATGAAAGTTTTTCTTTTCTTTTTCTTCTTAGTGATTCATGAAGCCCAGGCTGACCTCAAACTCAATTGATAGTCAAGATGACCTTGAACTTTTTTTGTTTTGTTTTCTGAGGTAGGGTCTCACTCTAGCTCAGGCTGACCTGGAATTCAGTATGTAGTCTCAGGGTGGCCTCAAACTCACAGCGATCCTAATACCTCTGCCTCCTGAGTGCTGGGTTTAAAGGTGTACGCCACCACGCCCGGCAACCTTGAACTTCTGATCCTCCTTCCAAGTGCTGGGATTATACTCATGCATTACCATGACCAACTAAGGCTCTCACTCCCTCCCTCTCCCTGTGGTATGAGGGATCAAATCCAGGGCTAGGTAAGTATGCTCCTATTGAACTATATCCCATTCCGCTTATGATTAAATTCATGAAAATATCAGGATTATGTATCTGAGGTCTGATTGATAAAAATGTGTACTTTAATCACATCTCTAAACTTGGCACCATTATACTTCTGTCTACCATCACACACATACACAAATTGCTCACAATGGATCCAACATTTCAGACAAGACTGGGCATGATCAGGGTGACATGGACACCCTGCAGTAGACTGTATTGGATACAACATTTCAAAAGAGTAAAGTAGTTCAAAGTTCTAATACATTACTTAATATAAAAGCATATCAACTCACAACATTGTCAGCCCAGTCTGCCAGTACTGTTGAGATGTAGTTCACGGCGTTAAGAATCGCACAGTATCGAAAGCCCAGGGAAGCTCTAGTCTCTTCTTTCATCACCTGTGTTAATCGTATCCTAAAATCATCTACTAAGTCTTTCTGTAACTCCAGGAACTGCAGTTTTCGGGAAGCTGTAGGAAGACTTTTATATCTGTCTGTGAAAAAAGTAAATAAAACAGGAAGGTTTTGGTCATGACCATGATATAACATTTTCCCATTGCTCTATTCTATTATCACTGTGAAAAAACAATTGACCATTTAAGTATGGGTTTATATGAGTCTATTGCTAAACTCCCCAAGGATTTCACGAGTATACATTTGTCAACGCTCACTCAACAGTATAATATTTACATCTATGCATTTCACTATATGTAAATCATGTTTCATTTAATAAAAACCAAGAAAATTGTATTCTAAAACAGTTTTTCCAATAAGTAAGTGGCTTTAGGTGAGGGTAGTAAGGTCTCAGGGTGGCCTCAAACTCACAGCGATCCTCCTACCTCTGCCTCCCAAGTGCTGGGATTACAGGTGTGCACCACCATGCCTGGCTGGGTAGTAAGGTCTTATGTGGCCCAGAATCCTGGGCCATCTTCTGGCCAGAGTAACTTTGCATGAGAAGAATCCCCATAGGAGGGAGATGTAGGAGGATCGCTGTGAGTTTGAGGCCATCCTGAGGCTACATAGTGAATTTCAGGTCAGCTTGGGCTAAAGTGAAACAGGAAGGAAGGAGGAAGGAAGGAGGAAGGAAGGAAGGAAGGAAGGAAGGAAGGAAGGAAGGAAGGAAGGAAGGAAGGAAGGAAGGAAGGGGCAGCAGCTGGGCATGGTGATGCATGCCTTTAATCCCAACACTTGGGAGGCAGAGGTAGGAGGATCCCCATGAGACCAAGGCCACCCTGAGAATACAGAGTGAATTCCAGGTCAGCCTGGGCTAGAGCGAAACCCTACCACAAAAATAAAAAAGTAAAATAAAAAATAAAAAAAAGGCCAGGGCCAGTCTGTTTGGCTTCCTGAAAAAAAAAAAAAATGAAAATAAAATAAAATGAAATTACATCAATCACTGTATGTCAGAGACATACAAACTTTTATTTGCTTATTTTTCCTCATGTGTACCAATGACTGTTATATTAAATTATTAAAAAGGCAACATTGGGAGCTGGAGATATAGCTTAGCAGTTAACACACCTGCCTGCTAAGCCTAAAAACGCCCATTTGATTCTCCAGGTTCCACTTTTAGCCAGACACAAAGTGACACAAGGGCACAATGCCTCACTTTCCCACAAGGAGGTGCATGCGTCTGGAGTTCATTCATAGCAGCTGAGAGACCACTGGTGCACCCATTCTCTATCCGTCTCTCTCCCTCCCATCTCCCCCCCACCCAAAAGCTAAAATTGGGCTGGAGAGATGGCTTAGCCAGAGGATCCTGGTTTGACTCTCCAGGACCCATGTAAGCCAGATGCACAAGGGGGCGCATGAATCTGGAGTTTGTTTGCAGTGGCTGGAGGCCCCTGGCACGTCCATTCTATATCTCTCTCTCTCCTTCTCTCTCTCAAATAAATAAAATATACTTAAAGAGCTGGAGAGATGGCTTAGCAGTTAAGGCACTTACCTGCGAAGCCTACGGACCCAGGTTCAATTCTCCAGGTCCCATGTGAGCCAGATGCCCATGGTGGTAAATGCGTCTGGAGTCTGTGTGCAGTGGCTAGAGGCCCTGGCATAACCATTCCCCCACCCTCTCTAATAAATAAATAAAAATAAAAATAAGCCAGGTGTGGTAGCGCATGCCTTTAATCCCAGCACTCAGGAGGCAGAGGTAGGAGGATCGCCATAAGTTCGAGGCCACCCTGAAACTACAGAGTGAATTCTAGGTCAGCCTGGGCTAGAGTGAGACCCTACCTTGAAAAAACCAAAAAATAAAAACAAAAATAAAAAATACATATATATAAAGACAAAATTGCTGGGTGTAGTAGCATACACCTTTAATCCCAGCCTGAGACTACACAGTGAATTCCAGGTCAGCTTGGGCTAAAGTGAAACCCTACTTCAAAAACAAACATGTAAAAAAAAAAAGTTAGAAATTAAAAATAAAAAATAAGCCAGGTGTGATATCTTATGCCTTTAAGCCCCACACTTGAGAGGATGAGACAGGAGGATCACCTTAAGTTCAAAGTCAGCATGGGTTAGAATGAGACCCTACCTCAACCCCCTTCAAAAAAAGTAAAAAAAAAAAAAAAAAAGTTAAACTATTGTGCTAAATTGCTAGGGTTTTTTGTTGTTGTTGTTTGTTTGGTATTTTTGGTTTTTTTCAAGGTAGGTTCTCTCTGTCCAGGCTGACATGGAACTCACTCTGTAGTCCCCAGGCTGTCACAGCGATTCTCCTACCTCTGCCTCCTAAGTGCTGGAATTAAAGGTGTGTGCCACCACAGCTGGCTAGGATTTTATTTTATTTTATTTATATATTTGAGAAAGAAACAGGCAGAGAGACAGATAGGAACAGTGTGCATCTGGCCTTATGTAGGTACTGGGGAATCAAACAAGGGCTATCAGGCTTTGCAAGCAAACATCTTTAGCTGCTAAGTAATTTCTCTAGTCCTAGACTATTAATTTTATTAGCATAGAAACATAGGGGCTGGAGAGGTGGCTCAGCAGTTAAGGCACTTGCCTGCAAAGCCTAACAACCCGAGTTTGATTCCCCAGTGTCTACATAAAGCCAGATGCACAAAGCGGCACATGAATCTAGAGTTCATTTACAGTGGCTGGAAGCCTTGGTGCTCCATTCTCTCTGTCTCTTCTATCTCTCTCTCTGCTTGTAAATAAATAAATAAGAACTTTTTTTTTAAAATAGAGGGGCTGGAGGGATGACTCAGTGGTTAAGGTGCTTGCCTGCAAAGCCTAATGACTCAAGTTTGATTCCCCCACCCACATAAAGCCAGATGCACAAAGAGGTACATGTGTCTGGAGTTCATTTGCTGTGATTGGAGGCCCTGGTGCATCCATTCTCTCTTTCTGTCTGTCTTCTATCACTCTGCTTACAAAAAAATAAATAAAAATATGTTTTAAGGGCTGGAGAGATGGCTTAGCAGTTAAGGAGCATGCCTGAGAAACCTAAGGCCTAAGGACCCCAGTTCGATTCTCCAGGTCTCACATAAGCCAGATGCACAAGGGGGCGTTCGTTTGCAGTGGCTAGAGACCCTAGTGCACCAATTCTCACCCTCCCTCTCTCTCTCCTCTGTCTCTAATAAATAAATAAATAAAAATAAAAAATAAATATTTTTTAAACACTTGAGGGGGGCTGGAGAGATGGCTTAGCAGTTAAGGTGCTTGCCTGCAAAGCCTAAAGACCCAGATTCGATTCCCTAGTACCCATGTAAGCCAGATGCACAAAGTGGTGCAGGCATCTGGAGTTTGTTTGCAGTGGCTAGAGACACTGGCTGTGCCCATTCTCTCTCTTTCTTGCAAATAAATAAATATTTTAAAAAATGAAAAAAAAAAAAAAGATGAGGGCTGGAAAGATGGTTCAGGTGCTTGCCTGTGAATCCTAAGAACCCAGGTTTGATTCCCATATACGCAAGTAAAGCCAGATGCACAAGGTAGTACATGCACCTGGAGTTTGTATGTATAGTGGCTAGAGTCCCTGGTGTGCCCATTCTCTCCCCTCTTACCCTGATAACTAAATAAATAAAAATAAAATAAAAAGGTGAATCCTTACCAGTTATGACTAAAAGTAAAGTCATAAAAGTTTCTGCACAGTCTGGAACCTTCATTTCATCCACATCAGTGATATCCTTATATTGGGATACCCAGGCAGCATCTGATGAAAGCATCGAGTCCATTTTTTGAAGAGCAACTAATATGAAGAAAAAAAAATTACATCAGGGGCTGGAGAGATGGCTTAGTGGTTAAGCGCTTGCCTGTGAAGCCTAAGGACCCCTGTTTGAGGCTCAATTCCCCAGTACCCATGTAAGCCAGATGCACAAGGTGGTACACGCATCTGGAGTTGATTTGCAGTGGCTGGAGGCCCTGGTGCACCCATCCTGTCTCTCTTTCTCTCTCTCTTTTTTTTCTCTCTCTCTGTCACTTTCAAATAAATAAAAATAAAATTTTAAAAATAAATAAAAATCGCCGGGCATGGTGGCGCACGCCTTTAATCCCAGCACTTGGGAGGCAGAGGTAGGAGGATCGCTGAGAGTTCAAGGCCACCCTGAGACTACATAGTTAATTCCAGGTCAGTCTGGACCAGAGTGAGACCATACCTGAAAAAAAAAATTAACAAAAATTACATTAAGTAGTGATGGTCATTTTATTATTATTTTATTTTATTTTTTAAATTTATTTTATTTCTTTTATTATTTTATTTTATTTTATTTTTTATTTTATTTATTTTTATTGTATTTTATTTTATTTTTTATTTTATTTTATGAGGGAAAGAGGCAGAGAGAGAGAGAAAGCCAGATGCACAAGGGGGTGCATGGATCTGGAGTTTGTTTGCAGTGGCTAGAGGCTCTGGCATGCCCATTTCCTCTCTCTTTTTCTCAAATAAATAAATAAAACATATTTTAGGGGCTGGAGAGATGGCTTAGCAGTTAAGGCACATGCCTGTGAAACCTATGGACCCAGGTTCAATTCTCCAGGTCCCAGGTAAGCCAGATGCTCATGGTGGCACATTTGTCTGGCGTTCGTTTGTAGTGGCTAGAGGCCCTGGCATGCCCATTCTCTCTCTCTCTCCCTTTCTCTCTCTCTTCTTCCCCCTCTCTCTGTCACAAATAAATAAATAAATATTTTCTTTCTTTCTTTTTTTTAAAAAAGACAACTTAATATATCCTGACCAGGGAAAACTTAGATGGCTGTAGTACTCACTCTCTCAGGAGAGCTAAAGGAAAAAAACACCAAAAACTTTACATTCACAAAACAAGACATCTCCTCCTACCCTATGGTCACATGAGCTCTTACATTTTCTCTCCACAGTCAGCCATCTCTGAAAACAGGTCTCCTCTGACAGAATGTGCATACAATTAGCAAAAGTGTCAGGATAGCCATGAACACCGTGTAGCTCCCTTTCAAACAAGAGCACCTCATCCACCAAGTGACAGAAGAGATTGTCATCGTAGAGCAGACAAGGAATGTCGTTAGATAATTTCTCAAGAACAAGCATCAGAAGGCCCCGAGAAAATTCCAGCTGAAAGAATAAACAGACAAGAGGTGTGTGAATAACAAGTTATTCAGGTATGTGTGCAACTCTAATAAAGCAGAAGCCTGTCGGGAGGGCTGAGTCTTACCCGTGCATTCACTGCAGAGCTGGCTTTGTCTAATATTGGCTGGATCTTCTCATCCAGAAATTGAGTGTGGTTGCCAATCCACATTAGTATCTGAGCCAAGTACCATTCAGGCTAAGGAGGAAGGTCAAACAGTTTTAATTCTTTAGAAAATTAGAAACAGAGCCGGACATGGGGGCACACGCCTTTAATCCCAGCACTTGGGAGGCAGAGGTAGGAGGATCACTGTAAATTCGAGGCCACCCTGAGACTACATAGTTAATCCCAGGTCAGGCTAGACTACAATGGGACCCTACCTCAAAAAACAAAACATTAAAAAGAAAAAAGAAAATTATAATTAGGGCTGGAGAGACGGTTTAGCAGTTAAGGTGCTTGCCTAAGGACCCAGGTTCAATTCCCATGTAAGCCAGATGCACAAGGTGGCACATGTGTCGCAAGTAGCAGTGGCTAAAGGCCCTAGTGTGCCCATTCTCTCCTCTCTGCCTCTCTCTCAAATAAATGAATGAATAAATCTAATTTAAGAAAAGAAAAATTATATAAGTACACTTAACTACAAACATACTATAAAAATTAGTTGAAAACTCCTGTATGTAAGAGCATAATTTCTACCCTGAACTTCAAAATCATGATAATCTTGATAATCAAATGTTTCCTAAAATATTCCCAACAAATTCCAATAATGTAAGATAACCAGTTCTTAATTTAAGATGTCATGTTGAAGTTAGGGTATCTCTTGGTAGTACATATTTGCCTTTAATTCCAGTACTCGGGAGGCAAAGATAGAATTACTATGAGTTCAAGGCCAGCCAACATAACTCAACAGTTTTCTTATTTTTTTTTTTGGGGGGGGGTGGAGGAATTTGAAAATAGAGTCTCACTCTAGCCCAGGCTGACCCAGAATTCACTATGTAGCCAACAAGTTCGAGGCCACTCTGAGACTACATAGTGAATTTCAGGTCAGCCTGAGCTAGAGTGAAACCCTAACTTGAAAAAAAAAATCTACAAGACCAAAAAAATAAAAAAAATAAAAATTCTACAAAACCAGAATATTCGGGCTGGGGAGATTGCTTAGCGGTTAAGGCGCCTGCCTCCTAAGTCTAAGAACCCCGGTTCCAATCTCCAGGTCCCACGTTTAGCCAGATGCAAAGTAACGCAAGGGCGCAATGCCACACTTGACCACAAGGGGGCGCACACATCTGGATTTCGTTCCCAGCAGCTGAAAGGCTGCTGGTGCACCCATCTCTATCTGTCCTCCCCTCCCTCTCTCTCTCTCTCTCTCTGTGCCTCTCTCCAAAAAAAAAAAAAAAAAAAAAAAAAGAGAAAATTCATTTATGACATGTATAATGTCTACTGTAATCTGAAAATAACATTTAATTCAAAATACTGAACTCCTGCTCTAATGTACTACATTAGTTGTAACAAACTTCAAGGATAAGTAAGAAAGTACCCACCCCTTAGTAATTTCCCAGAGTATAATTAAACAAAACAGTCAACCCAGGATACACTGATTTAATCCTTCAGTTAAAATGTTGGTAACAATTTCCTCAAAATTATTTACATCATTTATTCCCATAATCTGTCATGCATAAGTATAGATCATGTTAGCACTAGTGCCTCGATTTGAGAGCTAATGCTATCTTATGAAATTCATTTCTCTTTTCGATATATTTATGTCTGAAAGAGCAGATTATACAGTGAAACATTTACATGTGCCTGGGCAAGCACAAGACTCAAACTCGAGACTGATTTGACAAGGGGAGGGGATATGATGGAGAGTGGAGTTTCAAAGGGGAAAGTGGCGGGAGGAAGGGAATTACCAGGGGATATTGTCTACAATTATACAATAAAAAATAAACCTGGCATGGTGGCGCATGCCTTTAATCCCAGCACTCAGGAGGCAGAGGTAGGAGGATTGCCATGAGTTCGAGCCACCCTGAGACTACATAGTGAATTCCAGGTCAGCCTGAGCTAGAGTGAGACCCTACCTCAAAAAACCAAAAATAAATAAATAAATTAATTAATTAAATTAAATAAACCAGAAATGTATATGGGGATAGATTTGAACTCAAAGTAACTTTAAGCACAAAAAAACCTCTAATATTTGCTTTTAATGAAAACCAGGGACAAGCTGGGCATAGTAGTACATGGCTGTGTTCCAAGCACTTGAGGCAGACAGAAGATCTTGAGTTTCAGGCCACTATGAAGTACATAGCCCTGTTTTTGTTTCTTTTTTTCTTGTTGGTTCTAAAAGTCAAGAGCTGGCAAAAGTTGGCAAAGCATACCTTGCTTAGAACATTTGTCTGCCGGTTGCCTCTGAAGTGATACCTGAACCTCTTCTGAAGGGGAGTCAGCATAATCTGGATCGGCAGGATGACAGAAGGTGATGCGGGAAGACAGTATTTTTCTGGGAGCTGCTTGGGCTCAGCAAGTAATTCATCTCTGATATAGTCAAGTCAAGGAGAACAAATCAAAAGAAAGCAGGGCATGGTGTTACACACCTTTAATCCCAGCACTTGGGAGACAGAGGTAGGATCACCATGAGTTCAAGGCCACCCTAAGACTACATGGTGAATTCCAGGTCAGCATGGGCTAGAGTGAGACCCTACCTTGAAAACCCCCCCTCCCAAAAATCAAACACTTATCTAAACACACAGCTATATATATGCACAAGAAACATTTCCAACAAACAGAATGAATATTTTTACTTATTTGTTGATTAAGACAGGGTTTAATGTAGCCAGTTTTTTATGCAGGGCTTTGTGCATGTTCAGCAAGTATTCTAACAGCCGAGCCATATCTAGGGCCCATGTTTCAATATTTAACAAACAGAATAAGTAATATGAAATCTAGCTTTATACTGAATTTAAATTCAGTAATACGGGCACAAAAATTTGGTTTTTTTTTGGGGGGGGGAGGTTGTTCAAGGTAGGGTCTCACTCTAGCCTAGGCTGACCTAGAATTCACTATGTAGTCTCCGGGTAGCCTTGAACTCACAACGATCTTCCTACCTTTGCCTCCCAAGTGCTGGGATTAAAGATGTGAACACCACACCCAGCTAAAAATGTTTTAAATCTGTACATCTTTCCTAAAATATGACTAGTTGGGGGCTGGAGAGATGGGTTAGCAGTTAAGGCATTTGCCTGCAAAGACAAAGACAAAGGACCCCGGTTCAATTCTCCAGGACCCACATAAGCCAGATGCACAAGGGGGTGCACGCATCTGGAGTTTGTTTGCAGTAGATGGAGACCCTGGTGCACCCATTCTCTCTCTATCTCTCTCTCTCTCTCTCTCTCTCTCTCCCTCCCTCTTTCTCTCTAATGAATAAATAAATTTAAAAAAAAATATGAATAGTTGTAAGGAAATAAATTCAAGTTAATTATTTGATTCCTTTAATATTTTATTACTAGGCTTCCTGCCAATTGCCTATCTGTTTTACTGTATATGACACCAATGTGAGTCTGCTGCTTATCTCAGAACTCTTCCTTAAAGTTCTTCCATCCACCCATAATTCATGCTGCCCCTCCCAAAGGGTCTCACTCTAGTGCAGGCTGACCTGGAACTCACTCGGTAGTCACAGATTGGTCTCAAACTCATAGTGATCTCCTGGGATTAAGGCATGCCACCATGCCTGGCCTCCACAATTCATTTTACAAGAAAAGAATCTGTTCTCCAACAGGCATTTACATATCAAGTCTAATCCAGGACTCCCATTTGGCTTCTTGGGTACTTTCAAATTTTCTTTTCTCAGTACTGGAGTTTGAACCAATAGCCTCATGCATACTAGGCAAGCATTCAACCACTGAGATATACTCCTAGCTCAAAACACTGAATTCTCTAGCCACAAATTCACACTAGAAAGAAGAAATTTTGATAAGTTTTCCACTTCAAAGATACGAGGTTTGCAGTTTCAGCAGCTGACAAAACAGTGTCTCCAGATGAGTGTAGACCTCAGGGGAACTAGCAGGCCAGCTCACGCCGACAGTTTGAGACTGGGGGGCTGTGATGAATGGCCAATGAAGCTGAGCTAAAATTTCCTCAAAATCACTGCAACAGAAAAGAAATACAGTATTTTAATATAATGTTATCAAATCACTAGCAAGTATCCACAAAAAGTAATTACTACAAAATATGGATAAATTCCCTGCCTTGTAAGCTTGTCCTTGAGAATTTTATGCCAGAATTTAACCGTAGCTCTCATGAATTCAAGAAGATGAACACAGGACGATTTCTGAAGTTTGATGTCAAGCTCTGTCATGGCAAGCAGGGTGGAGGCCGCCTCCGGCACATTATTAGTCAACAGGTACTGCTGAATGTTGTCACTGTGAAACAATGCAAAGCAAACAGTAAGGAGCTTCACCAGGCTAATCTGAAGTTCAGAAAAGTTATGTCTCGCTCATGTTTCTTTTTTTTAATTTTTATTTATTTTTGAAGACAGACACAGAGAGAGACAGACAGAGAGGGAGACAGATAAGAGATGGGCGTGCCAGCAGTGTCTCAGCTGCTGGGAACGAAATCCAGATGTGTGCGCCCCCTTGTGGTCAAGTGCGGCAATGTGCCCTTGCGTCGCTTTGCATCTGGCTAAACGTGGGACCTGGAGATTGGAACTGCTGGAGAGTGGAACCAGGTTCTTAGGCTTAGCAGGCAGGCACCTTAACCACTAAGCCATCTCTCCAGCCCTCTCTCATGTTTTACATAAGAGTACACCTAAGGAAGTATGAAGCACCACCTTGAGGTGGTGCTTGAATTATTTTATCTGACATCTGTGTTTCTAAGAACTTTAAAATACTTCTAAGAGCAGCAGTCATATTCAGAACATCTTCTTCCACCTGCTCTTTCCTACTTCTCCAGAAAACACATCTGTCACTTTCTCTCATTTCTTCAAGGACTTGTTTTACAGACGTCTTTGGAGTCTTAATCCAAAGCAGTGATGTGAGTAGTGTCTGGTAGGCTGAAGTACAGTAATCCAGGTTTTATCTACTGTGCCCAGCAGAATTTGATTTCTACTGCAAAGAAATATATTCCAAACTAAGTGTTTCATTACACTGAAATAAAAACTATCATACTTAGGAAATATACAGGGCTGGAGAAATGGCTTAGTGGTTATGGCATTTGCCTACAAAGCCTAAGGACTCAGATTTGATTACCTAGTACCCACATAAGCTAGATGCACAAGGTGGTGCACATGTCTAGAGTTTGTTTGCAGTAGCTAGATGTCCTGGCGTGCTCATTCTCTCTTTCTCTCATCTGTTTCTTTCTCTCTCAAATAAATAGAAAAATACAAATATAGCTGGGCATGGTGGTGCAAGCCTGAAATCCCACTAGCACTTGGGAGGTAGAAGCAAGAGGATCAGGAGACTCAGTGTCACCCTCAGCTAGTTTGAGACCAGTGTGGGCAATATGAGACTGTCTTGACCTCTTCCCTTTAAAAAAAAAATATATATATATATATATATATATATATATATATATATATATATATGCATATACATGCTGGGCATGGTGGCACACACAATCCCAGTACTTGGGAGGCAAAGGTAGGAGGATCACCATGACTTTGAGGCCACCCTGAGACTACCTAGTGAATTCCAGGTCAGTCTGGGCTAGAGCAAGACCCTACCTTGAAAAACCAAAAAGAAAATAAATGTTAGAATTTCAAATGTACGAGGATCCACATAATATGGGCTGTGGAAGGCAGGATGAGTGAGATCTCTACAGAGCACTTAAGCATGAAGGACATTCAGAGTGCAGCAGAAGCCAGAGTGATGGCATTCCTCAATGACTCCCTGAACTGAAGCACTGATAAAACAGACACCACAAACATGCTAATTCTAGCAAGAAGCAACAAGAGTCAGAGAGAGCTTAGAAGAACATAAAATAAAATAAACAGGTCATGGGCTAGAGAGGTGGCTCAGTAAAGGATTTTACCTGTAAAACCTGATAGCCCAGGTTCAATTCCCCAGTACCCATGTAAAGCCAAATGCACAAAGCAGTGTCTGAAATTCATTTGCAGTGGTGGGAAACCCTGGTGAGCACATACTTTCTTTCTCACCCTTTTTTGTTTTTTTGTTTTTTGTTTGTTTTGGTTTTTCAAAGTAGTGTCTCACTCTAGCCCAGGCTGACCTGGAATTCACTATGTATTTTCAGGGTAGCCTCGAATTCACAGCAATCCTCCTACCTCTGCCTCCAGAGTGCTGGGATTAAAGGTGTGTGCCACCACACCCTCTCTCTCCTCTCTCTCTCTCTTTCAAATAAATAAATAAAAATGTTTTTTAGAGGGCTGGAGAGATGGCTGAGTGGTAATGGCGCTTGCCTGCGAAGCGCAATGACTCATGTTCTACTCTCCAGATCCCACATTAGCCAGACATACAAAGGTGAGACAAGTGCAAGATCACAGATGCCCACTAGGTGGAGCAAGCATCTGGAGTTCTATTGCAGGGGATGAGGCCCTGGCATGCCAATTCTCTCTCTCCTGCCCCACAACTCGCTCTCTTTAAAATAAAAAATAAAAATATTTTTAAAGCCAGGTATGGTGGCACATGCCTTTATTCCCGGCACTCAGGAGGCAGAGGTAGGAGGATCACCGTGAGTTCAAGACCACCCTGAGACTACATAGTGAATTCCAGGTCAGCCTGGGCTAGAGTGAGACCCTACCTTGAAAAAACAAAACAAAAAAGCAGCAGCAGCAGCATTATCACAAAAGACCTAAAGGAAAAAATACTTTCTTTTTTTTTTAGACAGTTATTTGTTAGAGAGAGAGAGAAAGCAGCAGATAGAGAGTATGGGTGCACCAGGGCCTCCAGCCACTACAAACAAACTCCAGACACATGCTCCATCTTGTCATCTGGTTTACAGGGGTAGTGGGGAAACAAACCTGGATGCTCAGACTCCACAGGCAAATGCCTAAACCACTTAGCCATCTCTTCAGCCTGAGAATACACTCTTTGAGAGTGAAACAACTGTTTTATACTCATAAATTTGATTTTTTTTAATGTAGGAGAAATATACTACTATTCAACCTCTACTGTAAGGTTGACAGCCCTGAGAACTCCTTCTTTAATGTGGCATGTTATGGATACGTTCCTACCCTCAAAGAAATGAGAGGCAGATCTTTCCACATGCAAAAATGTCATTATTTTAAATGTCATTCCTAAACCATTCTTTTAAAATAATCCACATATCAAAAAAGATTATATTAAAAGGTAGGGGCAGCCAAGTGTGGTGGCACACACCTTTAATCCATCCCAGCACTCAGGAGGCAGAGGTAGGAGAATCACGGTGAGTTCAAGGCCACCCTTGAGACTGAATTCCATATTCCAGGTCAGCCTGGGCTAGAGCAGCATCCTACCTCAAAAAACAAAAAAAAAATACATAAATAGCAACCAAAATTAGTTTAATCTCTTACTTTGACTACCATGAAAGGGAGACTTTTACATAACAACTTATTTTGCTTAATAAGGTCATTACCCCTTATTGATATATTCTTTAGAGGACAATGAAGTGAAATAAAGCAGTATTTAAAATCCCTTCATTGGCACCAGGCATGATGGCACACACCTATCACCCTAGCATTTGGGAAATGGAGGTAGGAGGATCAGTGGTTCATTGTAGGCTACACAGTGAGTTCAAAGTCATCATGGGCTACAAGACCATTTCAAAAACACAAAATAAACAAAGAAATTCCACTGCAAATAATTTATCTATACAAGGATGACATGCTCTAAAAAGTTAAAGTGAATTTCTAAAATTACTACCAATGCCACAATCCTAAGTATAGCACTTTAATATAAAACTCTGATAGGCAAGACAAATATTTTTTGATTTATTATATATACATACAAACATATATGTGTGTATATATGTATGTACTTATTTATTTATGTTTTTGGTTTTTCACAGTAGGGTCTCACTCTAGTCTAGGCCAACTTAGAATTCACTATGTAGTCTCAGAGTAGCCTTGAACTCACAGCAATCCTTCTACCTCAGTCTCTCAAGTGCTAGGATTAAAGGAATGTGCCACTACACCCAGCTCATGCTCACGCGCTCTCTCTCTCTCTCTCTCTCTCATTCACACACAAACACATTTTGTTTTTTTCCTTTTTCTTTTTGAAAAGTGAGAAAGAGAGAAAGACTACACTCCAGGGCCTCTTGCTACTGCAAACAAACTCCAGAAGCATGAGCCATTTTATGCATCTGGCATTTTATGTGGGCATTGAGGAAATGAATGCAGGCTGGCAGGCTTTTAAGAAAACACCAGCCGGGCGTGGTGGCACACGCCTTTAATCCCAGCACTCGGGAGGCAGAGGTGGGAGGATCGCTGAGAGTTCAAAGCCACCCTGAGACTACATAGTGAATTCCAGGTCAGCCTGAGCCAGAGTAAGACCCTACCTTGAAAAACCAAAAAAAAAAAAGAAAAGAAAAAAGAAAACACTAAGCCGGGCGTGGTGGTGCACACCTTTAATCCCAGCACTCGGGAGGCAGAGGTAGGAGGATCGCTGAGAGTTCGAAGCCACCCTGAGACTACATAGTGAATTCCAGGTCAGCCTGAGCCAGAGTGAGACCCTACCTGGAAAAACAAAAAAAAAAAAAGAAGAAGAAAAAGAAAACACCATTAACCACCAAGCCATCTCCCCAGTCCAAAACAAAGATCTTTTAAAAAGAAAAAAATTTTATTTATTTATTAGAGAGAGAGAGAATGGGTGAACGAGAGCCTCCGCTGCTACAAATTAACTTGAGATACATGCACCATTTTGTGCATCTGGCTTCACGTGTGGACTGGTAAATCAAATCCAGGCCACAAGGCCTTGCAAGCACACATCTTTAACTGCTGAGCCATCTCTCCAGCACCCCAAAATAAAAAAATTAAAACACAAAAACTTTTTATACTATACTGCTATGTAAAAATGTTATGCTCTTTGGAAACATGCAGAACAAGGGATATAGGACATTCATGATATATGTAATTTTAAACATATTTACTCTAATACATTTTATTTTACTTTTGCCTTTTTGAGATTGGGTCTGTGATGATTTATACTGTCAACTTGACAGGACTTAGAATCACTTAGGAAGGAGCTTCTGGGTCAGCCCATGAGCGATTATCTTGATTAGTTAAGGGAGGTGGAAAGACTTATGGTAAACTGTGGGCAGCACATGCACGGCTCTCTGCTTCCTGCTGGGGATGCAATGTGACCAGTACCCTCCCCCATCATGATGGACTGAAATCTTGAACTGTTAAACTGAAATAATTCTCCTTTCCTTAAGTTGCTTTTGTCGGGTATTTGGTTGAAGCAATGAGAAGGGTAAGTAACACAAGGTCTCAGATAGCCCAGGCTGGACTCACTATAGAACCAACGATGACCTTAAATTCCTAATCTTCCTGCCTCTACCCCAAATATGCTGGGATTATAGGCATGTGCCACCATCCACAGCTATAATACAATTTAAATAACTTATTGACATTCTTGGATGGTTTCTCTCTCTTGGGCTTTCAAGACATTAATGTCTGCTAACACCTTTGCAACAAAAGAAGTTAAAACAGGGCTAGATTAATACTAAAAAAATCTATGATAGGGAAGTCATGAGCCCTAGGGGATGTAATGTCTGCTGATATCTAGTTAAATGCATACATTATGCTCACCAAACTGCCCGGTAAGCACTTCTCTTAATATTCATATTTATATATTAATGTTACTCTCACTTTTGGTTAGAGAAACTTCTTTTTTCAGATTGTGGTGACCTCTGGGATGACTCAAAAGGGACCATAGTGCTGAGAAGTGACAGAGAAGTGCTCAGCACTGAAACATCTCTACCATACCTTCCAAGGCTCAGGGTCCATTGTGGAAGAGGTGGTAGGAAGAATGTAAGAGCCAAAGGAAGGATAGGACTCCTTACAACGTGCTCCTCCAGACACAAAATGGCCTGGATATCCATGACCTTGCAATGTCTAGCACTACCTACACAAGACCAGTACAATAGGAAGAAAAGATGATGACATCAAAATAAAAAAGAGACTGATTGAGAGGGTAAGGGGATATGATGGAGAGTGGAGTTGTGAAGGGAAAAGTTGGGGGTGATTATCATGGCTTATTGTCTATAATTATGGAAGTTGTCAATAATAAAAATTTTTTTAAAACAGAGCTGGAGAGATGGCTTAGCAGTTAAGATACTTGCCTGCAAAACCTAAGGACCCAGTACCCACGTAAGCCAGATGCACAAAGGGGTGTTTGCACCTGATGTTTATTTGCAGTAACTACAGGCCCTGGAGCACCTGTTCTCTCTCTCAAATAAATAAAATATTTTTTTAAGTAGTTTAAAAAAAGAGTCGGGCGTGGTAGCGCACACCTTTAATCCCAGCACTCTGGAAGCACAGGTAGGAGGACTGCCTTGAGTTCAAGGCCACCCTGAGACTACAGAGTGAATTCCAAGTCAGCCTGAGCTAAAGTGAGACCCTACCTCAAAAAAAAAAAAAAAAGGGGGGGGCTGGAGAGATGGCTTAGCAGTTAAGGCACCTGCCTGCCAAGCCTAAGAACGCCCAATAGATCTCCAGGTCCCACGTTTAGCCAGAAACAAAAAGTGACACAAGGGCACAATGCTGCACTTGCCCACAAGGGGGTGCACATGCCTGGAGTTCGTTCACAGCAGCTGAGAGGCTGATGGCGTGTCCATTCTCTCTCTCTGTCTCTCTCAAAAATTAAAAAAAAAAATTAAAAAGCCAGGCATGGGCACACGCCTTTAATCCCAGCACTCGGGAGGCAGAGGTAGGAGGATCGCTGTGAATTCAAGCCCACCCTGAGACTACATAGTGAATTCCAGGTCAGCCTGAGCTAGAGTGAAACCCTACCTCAAAAAAATAAAATTAAATTAAAAAAATAATAATAATAAAATAAAATAAATAAAATAAAAATAAATAAAAAAGGGTGTGGTGGTGCAAGCCTTTAATCCTAGCACTTGGGAGGTAGAGGTAGGAGGAGGATTGCCAAGAGTTCAAGACTACCCTGATACTACGTAAAGAATTCCAGGTCAGCCTGGGCTAGAACGTGATCCTACATTGGAAAAAAAAAAAAACAGGGCTGGAGAGGTGGCTTAGTGGTTAAAGTGCTTGCCTGCAAAGCCAAAGGACCCAGGTTCAATTCCCCAGGACCCACATAAGCCAGATGCACAAAGTGGCACATGCATCTGGAGTTCGTTTGCAGTGGCTGGAGGCTCAGGTGCATCCATTTTCTTTCTCTCTATATATCTGCTTATTTCTGTATCTCTCTCTCTCTCAAATAAATAAATAAATAAATAAATAAATAAATAAATATAAAATATTTTCAAAAAAACAGAAAAAACAAAAGATAGTTAAGAAAATAAAAATAAATTAAGTAATTAAAACAAAGTAAGTATGAGACAGGATTTCAAGGGTTGAGGGGACCACATCAGGAAACCTACGATGTGGCTTATTTGAAAGGTAACACCAGATATAACCAATTACCAGTGATATGTATTCCATCCAAAAGACCTTTAATTCTCTTCTTTCGTGACCCAACATGTACAACAAGTCTGTAGGTCACCTAGGAATACTGTGGGCTTTTTTTGTTTTATTTGATTGGTTTTGTTTGTTTTGCATCAGTTTTTTATTTTTTTGGTTTCTCGAGGTAGGGTCTGGCTCTAGCCTAGGCTGACCTGGATTTCACTCTGTAGTCTCAGGGTGGCCTTAAACTCACGAAGAACTTCCTACCTCTACCTTCTGAGTGCTGGGATTAAAGGTAGGCGCCACCACACCTGGTCTAGTTTTTTAAAACAGTATTTTATTTATTTATTTATTTGAGAGAGAGAGAATGGGTGTGCCAGGGCCTCTAGACACTGCAAACAAACTCCAGATGAATGCGCCACTTTACACATCTGGCTTTACTTGGGAAATGAACCTGGGTCCTTTGGCTTTGCAGGCAAGAGCCTTAACCACTAAGCCATCTCTCCAATCCCTGCCTTAGTTTTGTTTTTTTGTAGGGTCTCCCTCTAGGCCCCAGGCTGACCTGGAATTCACTATGTAGTCTCAGGGTGGCCTCAAACTCATAGCAATCCTCCTACCTCTAGGATTAAAATTATGCACCACCACGCCTGGCTTCCTGCCTTAGTTTTTTGAGATAAACTTTTACTTTGTATCCCTAAACTGGTCTTGAACTTTGATCCTCCTGCCTTTGCTTCCCAAGTATTGTGATTATAGGCTTGAACCAGGACAACTGGCCGACTGTGCATTTATTTTGTTACTGTTGTTTTGCCAGCAACCCCTTTAACCATTGAGATACCTTCCCAGTTCTTTTTTGTTGCTTTTGTTTTATAGACAGGGTCCCATTATGGGGCCCAGGCTGACCTCCAATTTGTAGCAATCCTTTTGCCCCTATCTCCCAAGTTCTGGAATTACATGAATGTACCATCACACCTGACTTAGGTGCTTTTGTTTTTTTCTTCTCTTGCTATGTAGTTCTTATTAGATGATGATTTCCATTGGAGGGAAAATATTAATTCCGGGTGAAGCAATTCATTTTGTGACAATCTCTAAAAATTCAATAGTAATACTTTTATCACATAGTTTGTTTTATAATGTAGCATTATAAACAGTACTTTTAAAGGCTGTTTTAAAAATATTATTTATTTATTAAGAGACAGAAAGAAGCAGATAGAGAGAATGGGCATGTCAGGACCTCCAGCCACTGCAAACGCAACTTCAGACCCATGTGCCTGCCACCTTGTGCATCTGGCTTTCATGGGTTTGGGGAATTGAATTTGGATTCTTAGGTTTCAGAGGCAAGCATCTTAACTGCTAAGTCATCTCTCCAGCCCCTAAAGGCTGTGTTTTTCAAATATTTTATTCTTTGAGATAAAGAGAGAATATGGGCACACCAGACTCTTGTGCTGCAAATGAACTCAAGATGCATGCGCTACGTTGTGTATCTCACTTTATGTGGGAACTGGGAACTCAAAACCAGGCCAAAAAAAAAAAAAAAAAAAAAAAAAACAGGCCAGTAGATTTTGTAAGCAAGTGCTTCTAACTGCTTAGTCATTTTGCTAGCTCAAAACCAGTACTTTCTACCATGTGCTCAAAACAGGACTATAAGACTTAAATTTTTAACTTACTTGTTGTGTTCTTTCAAATGCAAATTAAGCTTCCTGAAAAGTTTATGTTCATTCACAATAAAGGAAAAAAGAATCATTATCATAATGCTATTTTCATAACTGGTAAAATTGCATTATTATAATCTTTAATTAACTCAACTATTTAATAGCACTCATGTACTCTTTAAGACAGAGCCTCAAAGGGAAATAATAATTATGAGAACAAAGAGGCCCATTTTACCTTAGTTCTTCAATTTGTGAAATCCATTTAAGGTAAGAGAGATGCCGTCCAATCTCTTCAATCTGGTTAATCATGGCCCCAAGATCGTCCATCCAGGGCTGTGCACTCAGCAGATGGCTGTTGATGGAAGTGAGGAGATGATTTTCTTGCTCCAAAAACTGATTAAGAAATTGCTTTGATTCTTCTGCATTTTTTAAAGCACTCTGAATTCTTTTAGGGATTTCTGATGAAATTGTAAGAACCTAAATAAACAACCCCCACACACACAAAAAAAAGGCAATCAGATAAAATTTTCATTACTCTTCTTATTAGTTTATTACTTCCCAAATCCACGTTTGTCCTAACTGAAAATTGCCCATTAGAAACTTCAGAAGAAAGGAAGGGCCGGGTATGGTGGCACACACCTTTAACACCAGCACTCAGGAGGCAGGGGTAGGAGGATCACTATAAGTGAGTTCAAGGCCAGCCTGAGACTAGGTAGTGAATTCCAGATCAGCTTGGGCTAGAACCAGACCTTACCTTTAAAAAGAAAAAAAAAAGAAAAAGAGGGTTGGAGAGACAGCTTAGCAATTAAGTGCTTGCCTGTGAAGCTTAAGAACCCCGCTTAGAGGCTTGATTCTCCAGTACCCACGTGAGCCAGATGCACAAGGTGGCGCATGCATCTGGAATTTGTTTGCAGAGGCTGGAGGCCCTGGTGCGCCCATTCTCTCTCTCTCTCTCTCTGCCTCTTTCTCTCGCTGTCTGTCTCTCTCAAATAAATAAATAAATAAATAAAAATAAACAAAAATTTAAAAAAAAAGAGGGCTGGAGCAATTGCTTAGTGGTTAAGGAAGGCACTGACCTCCTAAACCAAAGGACCCAGGTTCAATTCCCCAGAACCCACATAAGCCAGAAGCACAAGGTGGCACATGCATCTGGAGTTTATTTGCAGTGGCTGGAGGCCCTGGTGTGCCCACTGTCTATCTGCCTTTCTCTCTCCTTCTCTCTCTCTCAAATAAATAAATAAAACAAAATATTTTAAAAAAGAAAAAGAAAAAAAGAAAGTTGGGTGTGGTGGTGCACGTCTTTAATCCCAGTACTCAGGAGGCAGAGGTAAGAGGATCACTGTGAGTTTGAGGCCACCCTGAGACTACATAGTGAATTCAAGTCAGCCTGGGCTAGAGTGAGACCCTACCTCGAAAAAAAAAAAAAAAAAAAAAAAACGGGCATGGTGGTGCACATCTTTAATCCCAGCACTTGGGAGGCAGAGGTAGGAGGATCACTGAATTCCAGGTCAGCCTGAGCTAGAGTGAGACCCTACCTTGGAAAATCAAAACCCAAACAAACAAACAAACAAAAAAGAAACAGGCCTTCTCAGGGACATATCCACAAAAAGAGAGAGAGAGAGAGAGAGAGAGAGAGAGGAAGGAAGGAAGGAAGGAAGGAAGGAAGGAAGGAAGGAAGGAAGGAAGGAAGGAAGGAAGGAAGGAAAAAGAAAGAACAGTGTGGCAGCCCAAGCCTATAATCCCAACTCCTGAGAGGTGGTGGCAGAAGGATCAGTAGTACAAGGCCAGCTTTAGCTGCAAAGGAGTTTGAGGCTAGCCTGGGTTACAGGAGACCCTATTATAAAACAAAGAACAAGTACATAAAACACAACTGGGCCAGGCGTGGTGGTGCACTCCTTTATTCCCAGCACTCGGGAGGCAGAGGTAGGAGGATCGCCATGAGTTCAAGACCAGCCTGAGACTACATAGTGAATTTCAGGTCAGCCTGGGCTAGAGCAAGACCCTACCTCAAAAAAAAAAAAAAAAAAAAAAAGAAAAGAAAAGAAAAAAATAAAAAAAAAGGAAAGGCATTTGTTAAATGATTTGTGTTTGTTTGTTTTATTCTGAGAGCAACAGACAGAGAAAGAGGCAGATAGATAGGGAGATAATGAGCATGCCATGGCCTCCAGCCACTGCAAACGAACTCCAGATGCATGTGCCAACTTGTGCATCTGGCTTACGTGGGTCCTGGGGAATCGAGCCTCGAACCAGGGTCCATAGGCTTCAGAGGAAAGTGCTTAACCACTAAGCCATCTCTCCAGCCCCTGTTAAATGATTTTTATGGTATATATGGGAAAATATGAATTAATCAGGCAACAGTACAGAGAATTTTATAGGGCATTTCAACTTAATTAGCATAGATCAGACCCTTAATCTGAACAAATGAGGTTTTCAATACAGTGTAGTTCAGTTTTGCATCAGAGTGCACAGACTACTCATGCAGCACAAGCAGAAATCTTCCAAGGGAGCTGGAGAAATGTTCAGCAGTTAAAGACGCTTGCTTGCAAAGTCTGATGGTCTGGGTTTGATTTCCCAGTACCCACGTAAAGCCAGATGCACAAAGTGACATATGCATCTGGAGTTCCCTTGCAGTGGGAAGAGGCCTTGGCGTACCTATTCATTCTCATTCTCTCTCTGTGTTTGCAAATAAATAACAAATTCTAAAAAAAAAAAAAGTCTTCCAAGGAACTTCCCAGGAAAAGTATTCAAAACACAAGGAACAGGTCAATTATGATCACAGAATAGCAAGGATCTAGGGAGAACAGAGAATATAGTTCAAAACAATGCAGAGAGATAGACCTGGACAGGTGGGGAAAGACCAGGTCACAGGTGGCTCCAAAAGAATGTGGGTTTCACCTAATAGGTAATGGGGCCCCACTAAATATTTTTGGCAAGAGTAATTCAGTTAAATTTACACTTATAAAGTTAATATGACAAAAACAATGTTTATTCCATATTATCTGTGATGATAAAAACGTGAGCCAGGCACCAAGTATGTAGCTCAGTGGTAGTGTTTACCAAGCATGCATGAGGCCCTGTCCCCAGCACCATAATAAAATAAATTTATTTGAGCAAGAGGGAAAGAGGCAGAGAGAGAGAATGAGCGCACCAGGACCTCTAGCCCCTGCAAACGAACTCTAAAGGCATGCGTCACCTTGGACATCTGGTTTACGTGGGCACTGGGGAATCAAACCTGGATCCTTAGGCTTTGCAGGTAAATGCCTTAACTACTAAGCCATCTCTCCAGCCCCCAAAAAAAGTTTACTTTGTTGTTTGTTATGGTTTTTTGAGGAAGGGTCTCACACTGGCCCAGGCTGACGTGGAATTAACTCTGCAGACTCAGGGCAGCTTGGAACTCATGGCAATCCTCCTACCTCTGCCTCCCGAGTGCAGGGATTAAAGGCGTGCGCCACCACGCCCAACCCAAAAGTTTTTTTAAAAGGCTAGAAACAGGGCTGGAGAAATGGCTTAGTGGTTAAGGCGCCTGCCTGCTAAGCCTAAGAACGCTGGTTCCAATCTCCAGGTCCCACGTTTAGCCAGATGCAAAGTGACACAAGGGCACAATGCCACACTTGACCACAAGGGGGCGCACACATCTGGAGTTCGTTCACAGCAGTTGAGACACTGCTGGCACGCCCATCTCTGTCTCCTTCTCCCCCTCTGTCTGTCTCTCTCTGTGTCTCTCTCCAAAAATAAATAAAATAATTTAAAAATTTTTTAAAAAGGCTAGAAACAGCAAAAATGTCTATCAATAAGGACAATAAACTTAATAAATTATGGTGAAGCCCTATTTGAATACCATAAAACTAATGAGAGAGGGCTGGAATGTAGCTCAGTGAAAGAGTACTTGCAGCATTTATAAGGCCCTGGGTTTGATCTCCAGCACTGCAAAGAGGAGGGCAGAAGGGAGGGGGAGAGACAGGGGAAGAGAGAGCTAGAAAAATAAGCTTAGTGGACTGCAAAAAGTTATGTTATGCATGTGTTAAACATTCATGTGTTAGTAGGCACACGGAAAAGATTTTAACCCTCTGTTAAATGAGGAGGTAAAAAGTGATCACAAGCCAGGCGATATGGTACATGCCTTTAATCCCAGCACTTGGGGGCAGAGGAAGGAGGATCACCATGAGTTCAAGGCCACCCTGAGACTACAAAGTGGATTTAGGTCATCCTGGGCTAGAGTAAGACCCTACCTTGAAAAAAAAAAAAAAAAAAAGCCAGGCATGGTGGCACACACCTTTAATCCCAGAGCTCGGGAGGCAGAGATAGGAGGATTGCCATGAGTTCGAGGCCACCTTGAGACTACAGAGTGAATTCCAGGTCAGCCTGGGCCAGAGTGAGACCCTACCTTGAAAAAACAACAACAACAAAAAAAAAGTTACAAATACAACTGGACTATATTAAATGTTGCTAGATGGCTCAAACTTTCTGTCTGGGAAAAGGAAGGGCAGAGTTAGCCACTGCACAGAGGTGACTGAGGAAGACAGTGAAAGACCACAGAGAGTGGCCATCTGCAGATCCACTGCCAGTGACTTTTCCAGCACATGACCATGCAGGTGTGGACCAAGCTAAGAGACCAGGATGAACACAGAGATAAGCAGTAGGTGTGGTGGCAAGACAATGTGAAGGCCTGAGGTAATGGGTGGGGATGGAAAATGTAAGACTGATGACCTGGGGAGAATGACACACTCACATTCCCACACAGCTTCGCTAACCTAATTTACTAGTTATATGATAAAATCATTTCTCTTTTAGAAACAGACTACTGCAATAGACAAATCTACTTGTAGTTGGCTTAAGAATCTTTTCATTGGTTTTTAGGTCATTTTTCCCAGTCTTATTACTTTTTCTAGTCCTTCAATTCAGTATTCATTGTAAAAAAATATTTATTTGAAAGAGAAACAAGGAAGCAGCTAGAAAAGAAAGGGGGGGCTGGAGAGATGGTTTAGTGGTTAAGGCACTTGCCCTCGAAGCCTACGGACTCGGGTTCGATTCACTAGGTCCCATGTAAACCAGAAGCACAAGGTGGCACATGTATCAAAGAGTTCATTTGTAGTGGCTAGAGGCCCTAGCACACCCATTTTTTCCCCTTTCTCTTTTGTTCCCTCTCTCTGTCCCTAATAAATAAAAATATAGAAAGGCCAGGTGTGGTGGCACACGCCTTTAATTCCAGCATTCGGGAGGCAAAGGTAGGAGGATCGCCATGAGTTCGAGGCCACCCTGAGATTACATAGTGAATTCCAGGTCAGCCTGGGCTAGAAACCCTACTTTAAAAAAACGAAAAATGAAAAAACCAAAAAAAAAAAAAAATTTAGAAAGAAAAAAGAGGGGCTGGAGAGATGGATTAGTGATTAAGGCATTTGCCTGCAAAGCCAAAGGATCCAGGTTCAATTGCCCAGGCCCCATGTTAGTAAGATGCACAAGATGGCACATGCTTCTGGAATTTATTTATAGTGACTGAAGGATCTCTCTCGCGCTCGCTCGCTCGCTCAAATGAATACAATTTTAAAAAAATTTTTAAGTGTTTTTCTTTTTTAGAAAGAGAGAGCCGGGTGTGGTGGCACTTTGGAGGCAGAGGTAGGAGGATTGTCATGAGTTCAAGGCTACCCTGAGAATACACAGTGAATTCCATTCCATGTCAGACTGGGCTACAGCGAGACCCTACCCCCCCCCCCGCCAAAAAAATGAATGAATGAACATTCTGGGACCTCCAGCTATTGCAAACTAACTCTGGACACATGCGCCACCTTGTGCATCTGGTTTACATGGGTCCTGGGGAATCAAACCTGGGTCCTTTGGCTTTACAGGCAAATGTTTTAACCACTAAGCCATCTCTCCAGCCCTTTAGACTACATAGTAAACTCCAGGCCAGCCTAGGCCAGAGTGAGACCCTAACTTGAAAAACAAAACAAAACAAAACAAAGGAGAGTTTTTTTTTTTTTTTTTTTTTTTGAGGTAGGGTCTCACTCTAGCTCAGGCTGACCCGGAATTCTCAGGCTGGCCTTGAACTCATGGCGATCCTCCTACCTCTGCCTCCCAAGTGCTGGGATTAAAGGTGTGTACCACCACGCCCAACCCTGAGAGGCATTTTTATGGCTTTGACATTTTCGTACATGTGTATAATGTATTTTTAGCTTATTTCCCACAATTTCCTTCTCTTATCTTCCTCACCATTCCATTCACATCTTTCTACTTCCCCATTAATCTCTCTCTCTCTCTTTTTTTTTTTTTTTTTGGTTTTTTGAAGTAGGGTCTCTAGCTCAAACTGACCTGGAATTCACTCTGTAGTCTCAGGGTGGCCTTGAACTCATGGCAATCCTCCTACCTCTGCCTCCTGAGCACTGGGATTAAAGGCGTGCGCCACCAAGCCCAGCTATCCCATTAATCTCCATCTTACTTAAAAATATGGAAGCATGGCTGGAAGCATGGCTTAGTGGTTAAGGCACTTGCCTGCAAAGCCTAAGGACCCAGGTTCGCTTCCCTAGGACCCATGTAAGCCAGTTACACAAGGTGGCGCATGCATCTGGAATTCGTTTACAGTAACTGGAGGCCCTGGTGTGCCCATTCTCTATTTGCCTCTCTCTTTCTTCTCTCCAATAAATATTTTTAAAATGTATGTATGGGTAGTGCATGCCTTTTAATCCCAGCACTTTGGAGGCAGAGGTAGGAGGATCGCCATGAGTTCAAGGTCACCCTGAGACTACATAGTAAACAACTGCAGGTCAGCCTGAGCTAGACTGAGACCCTACCTCGAAAAACTGAAAAAATAAAAGTAAAAAAAATTTTTTAATTAACAAATATATATATATATATGTGGAACACTTTATGAATTTAACTGTCATCCTTGCACAAGGACCATGTTAATATTGCCTATATAATTCCATTATTTTATTTATTTTTAAATTTTTTTATTATTTATTTATTTGAGATAGAGAGGGACAGAGAGAGAGAGAGAGAGAATGGGCATGCCAGGGCCTCTAGCCACTGCAGATGAACTCCAGACGCATGTACTGCCATGTACATCTGGCTTATGTGGGACCTGGAGAATTAAACCTGGGTCCTTAGGATTCGAAGGCAAGCACCTTAACCACTAATCCATCTTTCCAGTCCAATTCTACTAGTTTAGAATATGTGCTATGAAAGTGACCAATATTTTTGTTTTTTGAGACAGAGTCTCAGCCCAAGACAGTCTCAACCTTGCCATGTAGCTGAAGCTGGCCTTGCCATCACCTGATCCTCTTGCCTCCACCTCCAAATGCTGACATTACAGCAACCACTGTTAGAATGTGAGGCTTCTTTTCATGCCTCCTTCCTTCTTAGATGTGCATTCATAAACAGGAAATGACGGTGCTTTAACTTTTTTGTACACCATGAAACTACTCATAAAAGCCCTCTAGCAGGTGGCATATGAAAAATGATAAAAATTTTAGCTGTCATTGTTTTCAAAGATAGAAAATCAAGGAGTTTGTCCTTTACATAATTTATAAAATACATAGCTCACAGTAGGTCTTTAAAGCTTGTTACAGTTATCAGTTATGTGTTTAGACTATTTGTCACAATGTGTATCTTTAAATATATAATAACATAATAATTCTTTCTTTCTTTCTTTCTTTCTTTCTTTTTTTTTTTGGTTTTTTGAGATAGGGTCTAGCTAAATCCCAGTCTGACCTGGAATTCTCTACATAGTCTCAGGGTGGCCTCAACCTCACAGGGATCCTCTGACTTCAGCCCCCCAGGTACTAGAATTAAAGGTATGTACCACCAGGCTGGAGAGATAGCTCTCTCTCTCTTTCTCTGCCCCTTACCCTCTCTTGCTTTCTTAAATAAATAAATACAATTTATTAAAAATATAAATAAAAAGGTATGTACCAACATGCCCGGCTCTCTAATTGTTTATTCCTATCACTTATAATTAATACATGATTGATATTACTTTAATAAGCTTTAAGACTTACCTGTTCTTCTAACTGCATTTTATTTTCTGTCATTTGTTCTATAAGTTTATCAAGTTTCTTTAAAGATTTAAGGTCATGTCCAACTTCCTTTTCTATGAAGGCAGACACATACGAATGAAGACCAGCATCATCTCTACCTTCATTGACCTGGTCACATCCAACAAGGGCTGTGACATTTATTTCACCTAAAATAAAAGAACAGCACTACTTAACACCAGGATGGAATTAGAGGAGATATTTAAAAAGATACACAGACAGGCTGGGCATGGTGGCTCACTCCTTTAGTCCCAGCACTCTGGAGGCAGAAGTAGGAGGACCGCTGTGAGTTTGAGGCCACTCTGAGACTACAGAGTGTGTTCCAGGTAGCCAGGGCTAGAGTGAGACCCTGCCTCGAAAAAAAAAAAAAGTTAATACTTTAAAGAGCACACACACACTCTACCTCTCTTGCTACATATATAGCTATGTAATACCCATATGAGTAGCAATTCATCAACCAATTACTACAAATGCTCATGATCTGAGAAAATTTAAAGCAAAAGGAAAAATTCTCCAAATAAATTATCAAAAAAAAAAATATTGGACTGAAGAAATGGCTCAGTGGTGAAGGCATTTTGCCTACAAAACTTAACAAACTGAGTTCCATTCTGCAGAATCCACATAAGCCACATGCACAAAAGGGGTGCATGCATCTGGAGTCCTTTGCAGTGGCTGGAGGCCCTGGCTTGCCCATTCCTTCTCTGTCTCTCTTTCTCTCTGCTTACAAATAAATAAAGAAGTAGGGCTACAGAAATGGCTTAGTGGTTAAGGTGCTTGCCTGAAAAGCCAAAGGACCCAGATTTGATTCCTCAGGACCCATGTAAGCCAGATGTATAAGGTGACGCATGCATCTGGAGTTTGTTTGCGGTGGCTAGAGGCTCTGGCGCACCCATTCTCTCCCCCCGCCCCTCTCTCTCTCTCAACCTCTTTCTCTCTCAAATAAATAAAAATATTTTAAAAAAATTAAAATACTGTGGGACTGGAGATATAGCTCAATGGTAGAATATTTGCTTGCCATGTGCAAGGCCCTGTGTTCAATCTCCCTCTACTTTGAATTGCAAAGCGGCTGACTGAGCCACTGAAGGGACAAGGACAAAGTCCCTGATATGACAGCCTGTGCTATCACTGTACTGAAATGACAGGTCTGTATCAGGCATCTAAGGTATCGAAGTGGAGCAAAGGTAGAGCAGGGAAGGGTTTAACCAGAAGCAACTATGGACACTCCCAAGTCCTTCAAGGAGAAGTAGCTGAATGTGGCAGCTGTGACCACCTGGAACCTTCTTTCTGAGGCAGATTTTATCAGTAGCCAATGTTAAAAGCAAGTCTTATTCCTAACAGCCAGATGACAAGGTGGGCATCCTGATGCTTACCATTATTCCTTACCAGTCTATCACTGCCAAGTAAAACCCAAAACGTTTTACTTTAAAAGTCCCTGAAGGGAGCTGGGCATGCTGGCTCATATCAGTATTTGGTATGTTGAGATGGAAGGGCCACTAAGAATTTCAGGTCAGCCTAGGGTACAGACTGAGTTTCAAGTCAGTCCGTGCTATAGTGAGACCCTACTGAAAAAAATGCCCCTGAGCTGGAGAGATGGCTTAGCACTTAAGGCGCTTGCCTGCGAAGACTAAGAACCCATGTTCAACTCTCTAGATCCCACATAAGCCAGATGCACAAAGGTGAGGCAAGCACAAGGTTGCACATGCCCACTAGGTGGCACAAGCATCTGGAGTTCGATCGCAGTGGCTGAGGCCCTGGTGCACAAATTCTCCCCTCTCTCTCTCTCTCTCTCTCTCTCTCTCTCTCTATATATATATATATATATGAACACACACACACACATATGTATGTACGTATGTATGTGTGTATACATACATATATATATATAACTTAAAGGCCGGCGTGGTGGTGCATGTCTTTAGACCCAGCACTCGGGAGGCAGAAGTAGGAGGATCACCATGAGTTTGAGGCCACCCTGAGACTACATAGTGAATTCCAGGTCAGCCTGAGCTAGAGTGAGACCCTACCTCAAAAAGCCTAATAAATAAATTAATTAATTATTTATTTATATATTTTATTTATTGATTATTTGAGAGAAAGAGCCAGAGAGAAAGAAAGATAGAGAGATCGAATGGGTGCGCCAGGTCATCCAGACACTGCAAACGAAATCCAGATTGCATGCACCCCCTTGTGCATCTGTCTTACATGGGTCCTGGAGAATTGAACCAGGGTCCTTTGGCTTTGCAGGTAAACGCCTCAACCGCTAAGCCACCTCTCCAGCCCCCAATTTATTTATTTATTTATTTATTTTTTGGTTTTTCGAGGTTGGGTCTCACTGTAGCCCACGTTGACCTGGAATTCACTCTGTAGTCTCAGGGTGGCCTTGAACTCATGGCGATCCTCCTACCTCTGCCTCCCCAGAGCTGGGATTAAAGGCGTGCGCTACCACACCAAGCTCCAATTTAATAAAATTATAAAAAGCCCCTGATGGACTAAGAAGATAGCTCAGTTTGTACAGTGCTTACCTCACAAACCTGGGTTCTATCCTGAGAACCAAGGAAGGGGTATGTGCATGTATATACACACGTGTGGAAATCAGAAGAAAGCTTCATCTTCAAAAATGCTGTCCATCTACTTTGAGAGGGATCTCTCGGAACTAACCAATTGGGCTAAAGTAACTGGTAGATTAGGTGTAGGAGTATGCGCTTGTAATCCCAGCATAGATGGGGAGGGGGAGGGGAAAGGGAAATTCCTGGGACTCTCATTGGCCAGCCAATCTCTTGTCTCCAAAAAATGTTCCAGAGGAATAATACCCAAGGTTGTCCTCTACATTCCACACACATAAAAACAGCCCCTGAAGAAGCTGAGCATGTAGTGCATGCTTGTAATCCTGGTACCTGTAAGATGGAGGCTGGAGGATCAGGAATTCAAGGTCATACCTGGCTACAGAGTGAGTTAAGGCCAACCTGCACTACATGAGACTGTTAAAAAAAAAAAAAAAAAAAAAGAGTTGCCAGGCATGGTAGCACACACTTTTAATCCCAGCACTTGGGAGGCAGAGGTAGGAGGATGGCTGTGAGTTCAAGGCCACCCTGAGACTACAGAGTGAATTCCAGGTCAGCCTGGGCTAGAGTAAGACCCTACCTCAAAAAGGGGGCTGGAAAGATGGCTTAGTGGTTAAGCACTTGCCTGTGAAGCCTAAGGATCCCAGCTCGACTCTCCTAGACCCACTTTATAAGCCAGATGCACAAGGTGGTGCACACATCTGGAATTCGTTTGCAGTGGCTGGAGGCCCTGGCATGCCCATTCTATCTCTCTCTCTCTCAAATAAATAAAAATAAAATATTTAAAACAACAACAACAAAAAAAAAAGATAACGGGGGCTGGAGAGATAGTTCAGTGTTTAAGGTACTTGCCTGCAAACTCTAACAACCAGGGTTCGAATTCCCCAGTACCCATATAAAGCCAGATGTACAAAGTGGCATATGCCTCGAGGCCCTGGAGTGCACATTCTCATTCTCTCTCTCTCTGCACATAAATAAATATTTTTTAACAAGGTAACAGGTCAGCAGGGTGTTGTAGTGCAAGCCTTTAATTCCAGCACTCGGGAGGCAGAGGTAGAAGGATCACAGCGGGTTCGAGGCCAACCTGGGATGACAGAGTAAGTTCTAGCTCAGCCTGGGCTAGAGTGCGACTCTACCTCAAAAACAAACAAATAAACAAAAAGTAACAGGCTAGGACGCCTTTTCTGTTGCAGATCCTGAAAAGGTGAATTTGTGAACACTGGCTAGAAAGAATGAGCTAAGGGGTCTGGAGTCTCCTTACTTTTCTCTGTGGTCTTCCTGTCGTCTCCACTCTCCGAGGAGCACTAAGAAGGAAAGCGGGTGTGACATATTAAGATGGAAGTCGTTAGAATTCACACAGGGTTCCCAAGGGGCGCCCACTGAAAGGTAGCAGAGTTTCCCAGGAACCTTTCCAGGGGCCACTCCTGGGGAGCTAAGGCTGTCCCATGCAGGTTCCAAAAAGCGAGCCACCTGCTTGGTGCTCCACTGCCACGTCCCCCGGGCCCAAGATGTCCCTGCCTGGCCACCTCCCACAAAAGATCTGTCACGTTACAGGGACCACCGGTCACTTTGCTGTAACTCTTCCCCCGGGGAGGCCTCTGCATCTATCTGGGACAGCGGGGACAATCTACTCCCGGGGGGCCGGCGCCTCCTCTCTGGGCCACCAGTGTCCCCAGCCCAGCCCCACCCCGCCCCGGGTTTCCAGGGACACCTCACCCGGACTGCACCCGCCGGGAGCATCCTGCCTCCGAGCGCGTCCTCTGCTCCATGCACAGCCAGCCTGAACTACGGAGTCCCACGAGGGTGACGACGACGGACACACGCCAGCTCCGCGTCGGGAGCCGCGGGGCTGAACGCCACCTCGACTTCCTCTCGCCGTCTCTCTGGTTCCGTCCGCTCGGCTCAGAGAGGTCTGCACTCGCCGCTCGGGCCCGGCCTGTGGCGCCCCTGCTGGCCGGCGGTCGGCCGCTGAGGAAGGAGGCACCTGCCCCACGTTAGGACAAGCACATTTCAGTCCTTCAAGCTCCCTCCTCTTCAATGGAGCTCGCTCTTTCCTTCTTTCTTTCCTTTCCTTTTCTTTTCTTTTTTGGTTTTCCGAGGGGAGAGTCTCGCTGTAGCTCAGACTGACCTGGAATTCACAATGTAGTCTCAGGGTGGCCTCAAACTCACAGCGATCCTCCTACCTCTGCCTCCCAAATGCTGGGATTAAAGGCGTGTGCCACCACGCTCAGCCCTTCAATGGAGCTCTTAGGTTCGAGGTTCGAGTCCCCAGTATCCATGTAAGCCAGATGCACAAAGTGGTGCATGCATCTGGAATTCGTTTGCAGTAACTGGAGGCCCTGGTACGCCCATTCTCTGTGTGTGTGTGTCTCTCTCTCTCTGCCTCTTTCTCTCTCTGTCTCTCTCAAATAAATAAAAATAAACAATTTAAAAAAAAAAAAACATGCCGGGAATGGTGACGCTTGCCATTAATCCCAGCACCAGGGAGGCAGAGGTAAGAGGATTGCCGTGAGTTCGAGGCCACCCTAAGACTACATAGTGAGTTCCAGGTCAACATGAACCAAAGTGAAACCCTACCTGAAAAACAAAAACAAACAAACAAAAACAGATTTTAGGGGGATGGAGAGATTGCTTAGTGGTTAGGGTGTTTGCCTACAAAGCCAAAGGACCTAGGTTCGATTCCCCAGGACCTACATAAAGCCAGATGCACAAGGTAGTGCATGCATCTGTAGTTCTTTGCAGTGTCTGGAGACCCTGGCATGCCCATTCTTTTACTCTCTCTGCCTCTTTCTCTCTATGTTTCTCAAATATCTGTCTCATTCATAAATAAATAAATAAATAAATAAATAAATAAACAAACAAAAATAACATTAAGAAAAAAACAGAACTTTGGGGCTGGCGAGATGGCTTAGCGATTAAAGTGCTTGCCTGCAAAGCCAAAGGGTTGATTGACCCAGACCCACATAGGCCAGATGCACAAAGTGGCACGTGTCTGGACTTCACTTGTAGCAGCTAGAGGCCCTGGCATGTCCATTCTCATCCTCTCTCTCTCTCTCTCTCTCTCTCTTTCTCTCTCTCAAATCAATAAAAATAAAAATATATTTTAAAAAAATACTTAGGGCTGGAGAGATGGCTTAGGCTTAAGGCGCTTGCCTACAAAGCCTAAGGACCCAGGCTCTATCCCCAGGACCCAGTAAGCCAGTTGCACAAGGTGGTGCATGCATCTGGAGTTTGTTTATAGTGGCTAGAGGCCCTGGCACACCCATCTCTCTCTCTCTCTCTCTCTCTGGAATAAATAAATAAAATGTTTTTAATTTCATTTGTTTTATGATTCTGGTAGCTGGAAAGCCTCCAATCAGGGAGGAATATCTGGTAAAGGCCTTCTGATGGGAACACTACAGACGCAAAGCAAGATGGAGTATCACATGGTGGACAAGGACTCCATCCAAGAGGCAGAGCCAAGCTGGCTTTGGTAACAGAACCATTTTCCCAGATAACCCATTTATCCATTAACAGATTTATCCGTTCAAGAGAGTAGATTTGAAAAGATTATACTTTAGCTAACCCAGGCCCAGAAAGCCAAACGTCACATGTTCTCTCTCATATGTGGATCCTAGCTACAAATGATTGGACTTCTATGTGAGTAAAAATAAAACTCAGTAGCAGAAGCCAGTAAGCTAGAAAGGGGATATAAAGGGAATAGAAAGGGAGGGAGGGGGGACTTAATAGGATGGTATTGTATATATGGAAGTAGAAAAACAGATTAATGTGGGTGAAAAGGCCTAAATGAGGTCAGGGGAAGAAATTGAGTAAAGGACAGAAGAGGGAGGGCTAATCAAAACCTAAAAGGATGTAAATAAGTCATATGGAAACCTACTTTTCTGGACAATGGAACACTCAGAAGCCATAGATTGTTACTAGAAAATTTTCATTGCCAGGGATGGGATACCTTCCAGTGAGTTGTTGGCCAGGGAGGTCACAGATACCCCCAAAACATTATAGGCCATTGCTGAGGCCCTTGGTTTCCCATCAGGAATAGATGGTAAGACCCTATTGCTGAAGACTCCACATACTTGGGTGGCAAGTTCACTGAGAAATCCTGCTGGAGCTGAGCTGAAAGCCTCCTCCATATGGACCAGCTGACAGAAAGTTAGAAAAAGCTACACTGCATGCAGTTCAATGGGAGAGAGAGAGAAAACACCAGTGAAGATACTCAACAGTGAACACTGCAAGCTTTAAATTTGGCCAGCCAGGCCAAGTGAGCCAATGGGTGCAATAGTGGCATGTCTGTTATGGGGGAAACCAACTGCTCTCTAATTGGACTGGAGGTCCGCTTCATGGGAGGGAATACATCCCTGATACTGAAAACCTACGACAGGGGTAGTCATGAGCCCTAAGGGTATAATGTTTGCTGGTGTCTCACCAAATGTATATACTGTGCTCACCAAACTGCCCAGTAAGCACTTCTCTTAATGTCCACACCCATATATTAATGCTACTCTCACTTTTGAGAGCTTGTTTGGAGGTTCTAGCAGGGGAGCGCGGCTACTCGTATACCCTTGACGGAAGACCGGTCCTCTTCTATTTGGGGAAGGTCGTCTTCTTCAACAGCACGCAGCTTCGGGTGGGATGCACATGGAGTGGTGAGGGAGGAAAGGGACACCCACCTAGCCAGCCAGATCAGCCAAATCAACCCTGGCGATCAATGGGGTGACAGATGTAGCAGCCAGATCACCCTCACATCCTACTCTCACTTTTGTTTAGAGAAGCTTCTCTTTTCAGATGGTGACAACCTTGGGATGACTCAGAAGGCACCATGGTGCTGAGAAGAAGGGACAGAGGAGTGCTCAGCACTGAAACATATCAAACCCACCTTCCAAGGCTCATGGTCCATTGCAGAAGAGGAGGCGGAAAGAATATAAGAGCCAAAGGAAGAGTAGGACTCCTTACAACGTGCTCCTCCAGACACAAAATGGCTTGGGTATCCATGACCTCACAGTGCCTGACACTACCTACACAAGACCATCATAATAGGAGGAAAAGATCATGACATCAAATTGAAAAGAGAGACTGATTGAGAGGGGGAGGGGATATGATGCAGAGTGAAGTTTCAATGGGGAAAGTGGGGAGAGGCAGGGAAGTACCATGGAATATTGTCTACAATTAAAGACGTTGTCAATGAAAAAAAAGAAAAAGAAAAAGAAAAAAAAGAGGAGGGCTAGAGGAATGGCTTAGTGGTTAAGCATTTGCCTGCAAAAACCAAGGGACCCAGTTCAATTCCCCAGGACCCACGTTAGCCAGATGCACAAGGGGACGCATACTTCTGGAGTTCCTTTGTTGTGGCTGGAGGCCCTGGCAAGCCCATTCATTCACTCTCTCTCTCTCCCTCCTTCTCTGTCAAATAAATAAATAAATATAAAATATTTAAAAAAGAGAGAGTAGATTTGTCATGACTCAGTTGCTCTTAAAGACTGCCTGGTCACAGTTTTTTTCTTTTTTTCTTTTTTTTTTTTTCTTTTTCTTTTTTTTTTTTTTTTTTTGTCATACTGGAAATCAAGCCCAAGGCCTCCATCATGGTAGGAGGCAAGAGGATTAGAAGTTCAAGGTCATCTTTGGCTTGGTGAGTTTAGACCAACTTATGATACATGAGTTTGAATTCAGCCTGGGTTCAAAAAAAAAAAAAAAATTAGGGCTGGAGAGATGGTTTAGCGGTTAAGGTGCCTGCCTGCTAAGCCTAAGAACCAGGTTCCAATCTCCAGGTCCCACACTTAGCCTCAAATAAATAAATAAATTAATTAATTAATTAAAAATTAGAAAACCTACGCTCCATGGGAGGGAATACATCCCTGATACTGAAAACCTACGACAGGGGTAGTCATGAGCCCTAAGGGTGTAATGTCTGCTGGTGTCTCGCTAAATATATATACTATGCTTACCAAACTGCCCAGTAAGCACTTCTCTTAATGTCCACACCCATATATTAATGCTACTCTCACTTTTGGTTAGAGAAGCTTCTCTTTTCAGATGGTGGCGACCTTGGGATGACTCAGAAGGCACCATGGTGCTGAGAAGAAGGGACAGAGGAGTGCTCAGCACTGAAACATCTCAAATACACCTTCCAAGGCTCAGGTTCCATTGAGGAAGAGGGGGCGGAAAGAATGTAAGAGCCAAAGGAAGGGTAGGACTCTTTACAACGTGCTCCTCCAGACACAAAATGGTCTGGATATCCATGACCTCACAGTGCCTGACACGACCTACACAAGACCATTATAATAGGAGGAAAAGATCATGACATCAAACTGAAAAGAGAGACTGATTGAGAGGGGGAGGGGATATGATGGAGAATGAAGTTTCAATGGGGAAAGTGGGGGGAGGGAGGGAAGTACCATGGGATATTGTCTACAATTAAAGAAGTTGTCAATTAAAAAAAAAAGAAAGAAAGAAAAGAAAAGAAAGGCACTTCATTGCAAAGCCTGATGGCCTGGGTTCAATTTCTGAAGTTTGTTTGAAGTGGCAGGAGGACCTGGTATTTGCCCATTCTGTGTCAAATAAATAAAAAAATATATTATAAAAAGAAAATTAAATAAATAAATAAAAATAAAAAATAAAAAAAACACCGTACCGCTGAGCTTCAGGGCCAAGAAGTTCTTTTCTGGCATTAGCCCCTCTTGGTCACCAGCTTAATAAAAAAGGGTTCTTTCTCAATTGGCTTAAGAAACGTGGTGGTCTGTAATTAATTCTCTGACAGTAGGCTGTCATTCTAGCCCAGGCTGACCTGGAATTCACTTGGTAGTATCAGGGTGACCTTGAGCTCATGGCACTCTTCCTACTTCTGCCTCCCAAGTGCTGGGATTAAAGGCCATGATACCCAGTGATAACATTGAAGTATGGCCAAAAATATTATAAGTGACATTCTAACAGGTGCTCAAATTTGGTCTACAAACTTTTTTTACTTAAAGAGCATAGAAAGAGAAATGAATTTTTGTTTTGCCAGACAGTGTAAACTATAATCAATTTTTCTTGAAGACAGTCCCACTGGGAAGCTGTAATATGGAAGGAGAAGAAGTAGGAAGGCAGTGCCGTAGATAGCTCAGGCCTGGATTCCCAGCACTTGGGGGAGGCTGAAACAAGAGTGTTGTTATGAATTCAAGGCCAGCCTGAGCTACAGAGTGAAACTCTGTCTCAAAAAAAAGTAGGGGGCTGGAGAGATGGCCCAGTGGTTAAAGGTGCTTGCTTGCAAAGCCTGATGGCCTGGGTTCAATTCCTCAGTACCCACATAAAGCCAGATGCACAAACACATGCATCTTGAGTTCATTTGCAGTGGCATGAGACCCTGGGGCACCCATTCTCTCTGTCTGTCTCTCTCCTTGCAAATAAATAAATAACATAACATAATATATTTTAAAAGATACTTTACAAAACAAAAAAAAAAGTAGGGAAATGGTACTTTTAGCTCTGCTACATTTGAGAGAAACATTTACTCAAACAAAACTAACATTTGGAAGTCCTGAAGGTCTAAAGAATTCTCTGATGCATGGTGAGATCATTTTCTATCAGGCTCAACTCGGAACTAGCTAAGGTATGGCCATCTTGTCCTGACTGGGCCTTGAGATCATTTCGGGCTTGCCTAGGGCTCTTTTTCAGCCACTAACTCCCCCAGACAGACAGCCAGGTCCAAGTGGGCAGTACATTTGAGGCTTTCTGTGACCCTGACCATGGCCCAGGTTTATGTAAAACCAAAATAACTGTGGATGTATCATCAAAATAACGGCTGCGGGGCTGAAGAGATGGCTTAGCAGTTAAGGTGTTTGTCTGCAAAGCCAAAGGACTCAGGTTTGAATCCCCAGGACCCTTATAAGCCAGATGCACAAGGTGGCCTATGCGCCTGGAGTTCATTTGCAGTGACTGGAGGCCCTGGTGCACCCATTCTCTCTCTCTCTATGCCTCTGTCTCAAATGAATGAATAAATAAATAAATACAAGCTTAAAGAAATAATAGCTGTGGATGGGCATGGTGTTGCACACTTTTATTCCCAGCACTTGGGAGGCAAAGGTAGGAGGGTTGCCATGAGTTCAAATCCATCCTGAGACTACATAGTGAAGTCCAAATCAGCCTGGGCTACATTGAGACCCCCTACCTAGAAAAATCAAACCAAACAAACAAAAAATAATGTTGTTCCAAGGTTATCCCAACCTACATCTAGCATTGATGCCAGGATTTTTTTTTCTTGTTTTAGAGGCAGAGAGGGAAAATTGGCAGGGCCTCAGCTACTGCAATCGAACTGTAGACATTTGCGCCACCTAGTGGGCATGTACCCCCTTGCACTTGCCTCACTTTTGTGCATCTGGCTTTACCTGGGGTCTGGAGGGTAGAACATGTGTCCTTAGGCTTCTCAGACAAGTGCTTTAACCACTAAGCCATCTCTCCAGCCCTGTTTGCCTGTTTGTTTTTTTTTTTTTTTTTTTTTTTTTGGTTTTTCGAGGTAGGGTCTGACCTGGTAGTCACTATGTAGTCTCAGGGTGGATTCGAACTCACGGCCACAACCCTCCTCCCTCTGCCTCCCCGAGTGCTGGGATTAAAGGCATGCGCTAGGGCTGGAGAGATGGTTTAGCGGTTAAGACCCTTGTCTTTGACGCCTAAGAACCCCTGTTGGAGGCTCAATTCCCCATTACCCACCTGAGCTAGAGGCACATTGGTGGTGCATGCATCTGGAGTTCCTTTGCAGTGGCTGGAGGCCCTGGTGCGCCCATTCTCTCTCTCCCTTTTTCTGTCTCTAATAAATAAAATTTAAAAATAAGATAAAATAAAAGGCGTGCGCCACCACGCCGGGCTTCTGTGTTTACAAACGGGGTACTCATAAGTTTGGGGGGGGAGTTAAAGGGGGAGCCCACAGTTCTTCCTGATGTTAACCCCTCTCGGCTGCAGGCTACGTAGATAGAAAGGACTGTCCATTGGTTGACCTGCCGGGGGGCGGAGCCTCCAGTCGCGGCGGGCGGGGTGGGGGCGGGGCGCAGCGCCCCACGTGGACCAGCCCGGAGGCGGCGAGTGCTCGCGTCCGTCCGTCCGTCCGTCGGTCCATCCGCGCGGCCGTGCGGTCCATGCGGGCCCGCGTTCACGGCCACCTCCTCCTAGTGACCCGGGCCGCCGCCGCCGCCGCAGTCCAGCGTCCCGATCCCCGCCTCCTCGTCGTCGTCGCCGCCGCTCGGCCCGCGCCGCGCCCGCGTTCCCAGGCTCCGGGTAAGGGCGCGCAGGCCTCCCGTCCTCCGGTCCTCCGGTGCCCGGCCCCAGGCCGCTCCAGCCCCGAGAGGCCGCCTCCGTGGGGGGGGGGATGGTGCCCGCTGAGGCTCCCCGGGCCTCGCAGCTCCCCGATGCCCGGTTCTCTTCTTCCTGGGCGACCACCAGGTCCCCTTCCCGCCCCTTAAACTCACCAGTCTTTCCCCCAGCCCTGCTCAGCATCCCCCCCACCCTCGCCCCGCGACCAACCTGCCACTGATCCTAACCCACGTGCTCAGCGCTTCAGTGCTGCCTGCCAGTCTACTACGTGCCAGGCAGGCCTTGGGCATCGCTGGATTGGGCTCAGCTCGCCGAGGAGGTGCGAGCAGCTGGCTTTGGGGGTTGGGTTGTTGTCTGCAGACCCCTTGCGCAGTGACAGCGCCGCCTCTCCCCCACCCCCCAACCATGGCCATTACCACCAGTCCTGCACTGAGGAGCCAGGGTGTATTTTAATTTTTTTTTAACATTTAAAAACATTATTTAAGAGGGATGCATGTGTGGGTGTGTGTGGGTGTGTGTGTGTGTATGTAGAGAGAGAGAGAAGGAATATATGGGTGCGCCAGGGCCTCCGGCACTGCAGGCAACTCCAGAAGCATGCACCACTTTATGCATCTGACTTACGTGGGTCCTGGGAATCGAACCTGGGTCCTTAGGTTTTGCAGGCAAGCTCCTTAACTACTAAGCCATTTCTCCAGCACTAGGACACTTTTTTTAAAGTTTGAAAGTACAGGGCTTTCTTGGTTCGTGGGTTTTTTTTTTTTTTTTTCTTCTTCTTCTTGTTGCTTGTTTTGTTTTGTTTTGTTTTTCGAGGTAGGATCTCATAGTGAATTCCAGCTCAGGCTGACCTGGAATTCACTATGTAGTCTCCCTGTGGCCTCAAGCTCATGGCGATCCTCCTACCTCTGCGTGGGATTAAAGTGCTGGGATTAAAGGTGTGTGCCACCATCCTCAGTTTTTTTTTTTTGTTTTTTTTTTTGAGGCAGTCTCACTGTAGCCCTGCTGATCTGGAGCTTACTCTGTTGCACCAGGTTGGCCTTAAACTCCTGGCAGTTCTTCTGTATCAGCCTCCTGAATGTTGGTACTAAAGGTATGTGCCACCACACATGGCTTGAATTTTATTTTTTAAAAATTATTTATTTATTTATTTATTTATTTATTTATTTATTTATTTAAGACGGCGTAAGAGAAAGAGGTAGAAAGAGAGAATGGGCACAGGGCCTCCAGCCACTGCAAACAAACTCCAGATGTATATGCCACCTTGTGCATCTGGCTTATGTGGGTCTGGGAAATTGAAACGAGGCCCTTTGGCTTTGTTTGGGAATGCCTTAACTGCTAAGCCATCTCTCCAGCCCCTTGAATTCTGTTTTTTAAAAAATATTTTATTTAGATATTTACATTTATTTAGAACTCATGGCAGTCCTCCTATATCTGCATCCCAAGTGTTGGGATTAAAGGCGTGGGCCACCATGCCCGGCTTGAATTCTTTTTTAAAAACTACATTCCGCCGGGCATGGTGGCGCACGCCTTTAATCCCAGCACTCGGGAGGCAGAGGTGGGAGGATCACTGAGAGTTCAAGGCCACCCTGAGACTACATAGTTAATTCCAGGTCAGCCTGGACCAGAGTGAGACCCTACCTCGAAAAAACAAAAAAACAAACAAAAAAAACCTACATTCCATTTCTTTTCATTTTTTTCTTTTTTGTAACAGGCTCTCACTCTGTGGCCCAGACTGGCCTTGAACCTGAGGCTATCCTCTTGCATCTCTCCTAAGTGCTGTGTTTATAGCTGTGCACCACCATAATAGACAGTCTTTTCTTTTAAAATAGTTCATGCTTGTGAAAATAACTCAGGTATCCAGAAGTTTGCACAGCTCTTCTTGAAAAATCTCTTCTTAGCTTTAGGCCTATAGTTCTCAATGTAGCACAATGGATATTAAGTATTTTATAATCATTGGTGCTGTGCATCTGTTTTATTATTATTATTTATTTGTGTGTGTACACGTGCATAGGTACACCATAGTCATTTGCTGCTACAAATGAATGCCTGTCCAGTTTCATGTGTGTGACTGGGAAATTGAACCCAAACTGACATGCTTCTCAAGCAAGTGCCTTTAACCACTGAGTCATCTCTCCAGTACCATATATATTGTTATTGACATCTTCTATTCTTTTTTTGACACCTTCTGTTCTTATAGACAATAAACCATATTTCCTATCCCTCTCCTACTATATATATATTTTTAATAATTAATGTGTGTGCCAGGAGTGGTGGTGCATGCCTTTAATCCCAGCACTCGGGAGGCAGAGGTAGGAGGATCACCATGAGTTCAAGGCCACCCTGAGACTCCATGGTGAATTCCAGGTCAGCCTGAGCTAGAGTGAGACCCTATCTCTAAAAACCAAAAAAAAAAAAAAAAAAAAATTAATGTGTGTGAGAGTGTATTCGAGTTAAAAAATGTGATTTTGTTTGAAACACAAAGTGAGATTACTACTAAGCTTGTCTGTACTTAGAGATTTAAAAAAAGAGAGATGAGTATCCACATACATCAAAAAAAGACTGCTAACCTTTAGGTATTTAATGCTTTTAGAAGTATTTCAAGATTCTTAAAATTATGTGGGGCTGGAGAGATGGCTTAGCGGTTAAGGCACCTCCTGCTAAGCCTAAGAACCCGGTTCCAATCTCCAGGTCCCACATTTAGCCCGAGGCAAAGCGACACAAAGGCGCAATGCCGCACTTGACCACAAGGGGGTGCACACATCTGGATTGTTCACAGCAGCTGAGAGACTGCTGGCGCGCCCATCTCTATCTGTCCTCCTCTCCCTCTCTCTCTGTCTCTCTGTGTCTCTCCAAAAAAAAAAAAAAATGATGTGGTAGGAATTGAGCATGGTGGGGGAATCACTGAGTTCAAGGCCAGCCTAGGTTACAGAATGAGTTCCAGGTTAGCTTGGACTAACTTGAGACCCTGGCTCAAAAAAAGAAAAAAAGAAAAGAAAGAAAAAAAATTTTTAAGTTGTAGTCAGACATGGTGGTGCATGCCTATAATCCTATTGCTTGGGAGGCTGAAATAGGAGGGTTGCCACAAGTTTGAGGCCACCCTGGGCTGTGTAGTGAGTTCTGTTCCCACGTGGGCTTCAGAGCCAGACCCTCAAAAAGTAATCAAATAAGCAAACAAAAAAAAAATGGGGGCTGGAGAGATGGCTTAGCAGTTAAGGCACATGCCTGCGAAGCCAAAGGACTCCAGTTTGATTCTCCAGGTCCCACATAAGCCAGATGCACAAGGGGGCACATGCATCTGGAGTTCATTTGCAGTGGCTAGAAGCCCTGGTGCACCCATTCTCCCTCTCCATCTCTCTCTTTCCCTTTCTCTGTCTCTAATAAATAAATTAATTAACTAATATATATGTAATGGGCTGGGGAAATGGCTTAGCAGACGTTTGTCTGCAAAGCTTAAGGACCCCGGTTCGATTCCCTTGGACCCATGTAAGCCAGATGCACAAGCGGGCATATGCATCTGGAGCTTGTTTGTAGTGGCTGAAGGCCTGGTGTGCCCATTCTCTCTTTCTCTGTACCTGCCTTTTTCTCTTTCTCTCTCAAATAGATAAATAAAATATTTTTTAAATAAAATAAAACAGAAGCTGGGCGTGGTGGTGCACGCCTTTAATCCCAGCACTTGGGAGGAAGAGGTAGGAGGATCACCGTGAGTTTGAGGCCACCCTGAGACTACATAGTGAATTCCAGGTCAGCTTGGACTAAAGTAAAACCCTACCTTTAAAAAAACAAAACAAGCCGGGCGTGGTGGCACACACCTTTAATCCCAGCACTCGGGAGGCAGAGGTAGGAGGATCACCGAGAGTTCTAGGTCACCCTGAGACTACATAGTTAATTCCAGGTCAGCCTGGACCAGAGTGAGACCCTACCTCACAAAACCAAAAAAAAAAAAAAAAACCAGTTGAAGGCTGCAGAGATGGCTTAGCCGATAAAGCTCTTGCTTGTGAAGCCTAAGGACCCATGTTCCATCTCTCTCCCGATCCTATGAAGCCAGACACAGAGGTGAGGCAAGCACACAATTGCACATGCCCACTAGGTGGCACAAGTGTCTGAAGTTTGATTGCAGTGGCTGAGGCCCTGGCATGCCAAATCTCTCTCTCTCTCTCGCTTTAAAAAAAAAAAATTAGAGCCAGGCAGAGTGGCACACTTGTTTAATCCCAGTACTCAGGAGGCAAAGGTGTGAGGATCACTGTGAGTTCACGACCAGCCTGAGACTTCATAGTGAATTCTAGGTCAGCCTGGGCTAGAGTGAAACCCTACCTTGAAAAAAAGAAAAAGAAAAGGAAAAAGGCCACTTTGAGTCAGGCATGATGCACATGCCTATAATCCCAAACTGAGGCAAGAGGATCAGAAGAAGTTCAAGGTCAGTCTTCATTTCCTGAGTTCAGGACTAGGCAGAACTAGATGAGACCGTCTTTCCGACAAACGTAAAAAAGTACCACAGTCTTGTCTGTCTGAGCATCTGGTCTGTGTCATGTCTCATCCCCTCCCCCACAGGACGGTTCTGTGTGTAACATCCATAATCAAGTTGACCAGGAGGGGCTAGTGGAGGGCTTTGACCAGGCCGACCTATTTCAGTTACCCACATGCTTAGATCTAATGTTCTCTCTGCCCAGGGGGATAGAGGTAGGTAGGTGTTGTGACTCTGCAGTCAGTCCCTGAACCAGGCTGCACGTCTGGCTTTTGCTGGCCTCCCTTCTGAGCTTTCTGGTGTGTGGAAGGGTTATCAGGATCTTCTGGTAGATTCCATGACACCAGCTGAGAATATTTCCTTTCTCCACAACCCTGGCCCTACCACTTCCTTGATACTCTTGAATGTTCATTCACTGTCTTTTGCTTCAAGCAGCCTTAGATCAAGCTGTGCTGATTTCTGTTTTGTTTGCTTTTCAAGGTAGGGTCTCACTCTAGCCCAGGCTGACCTACATAGTCTCAGGGTGGCCTTGAACTCACAGTAATCCACCTACCTCTGCCTCCCGAGTGCTGGGATTAGAGGCATGTACCACCACGCCCAGCAAGCTGTGCTGATTTCTTACCTAGGTAATAGCTGTACCTCAGCCGGGTTCTTGTCAAAGGGGTATTGTGAAATCTAATTCTAAATCTAATCTCATCTCATGAGATTTGGGTTTTCCATATGTAACGCCCTCTGTGTAGCCTGGTATGGCTTCTGCCCTTGACTTGATGCCAGCAGGGCTTAGGTTTCACACGGGGGATGATGACATTGGGAATCTATTTTATTTTTAAAATTATTTATTTATTTATTTATTTAAGGCGAGCAAGAGAAAGAGGTAGAAAGAGAGAATGGGCACAGGGCCTCCAGCCACTGCAAACAAACCAGATGTATATGCCACCTTGTGCATCTGGCTTATGGAGTCTGGAAATTGAAACAGAGGCCCTTTGGCTTTGTTGGGAATGCCTTAACTGCTAAGCCATCTCTCAGCCCCTTGAATTCTGTTTTTAAAAAATATTTTATTTAGATATTTACATTTATTTAGAACTCATGGCAATCCTCCCTATATCTGCATCCCAAGTGTTGGGATTAAAGGCGTGAGCCACCACGCCCGGCTTTAAAGATTTTAAAAAAGAATTCCGCCGGGCATGGTGGCGCCGCACACTTAATCCCAGCACTGGAGGAGTGGAGGAAGATCGCTGAAGTTCGAGGCCACCCCTGAGACTACATAGTTAATTCCAGGTCAGCCTGGACCAGAGTGAGACCCTACCTCGAAAAACTTTAAAACAAACAAACAAAAACATTCCATTTCTTTTCATTTTTTCTTCTTTGTAACAGGCTCACTCTGTGGCCCAGACTGGCCTTGAACCTGAGGCTATCCTCTTGCATCTCTCCTAAGTGCTGTGTTTATAGCTGTGCACCACCATAATAGACAGTCTTTTCTTTTTAAAATAGTTCATGCTTGTGAAAATAACTCAGGTATCAGAAGTTTGCACAGCTCTTCTTGAAAAAATCTCTTCTTAGCTTTAGGCCTATAGTTCTCAATGTAGCACAATGGATATTAAGTATTTTATAATCATTGGTGCTGTGCATCTGTTTTAATATTATTATTTATTTGTGTGTGTACACGTGCATAGGTACATAGTCATTTGCTGCTACAAATGAATGCCTGTCCAGTTTCATGTGTGTGACTGGGAAATTGAACCCAAACTGACATGCTTCTCAAGCAAGTGCCTTAACCACTGAGTCATCTCTCCAGTACCATATATATATGGTTTTTTTAATTTCATTTTTATTTATTTTTATTGACATCTTCTATTCTTTTTTGACACCTTCTGTTCTTATAGACAATAAACCATATTTCCTATCCCTCTCCCTACTATATATATATTTTTAATAATTAATGTGTGTGTTAACAGGAGTGGTGGTGCATGCCTTTAATCCCAGCACTCGGGGAGGCAGAGGTAGGAGGGATCACCATGAGTTCAAAGCCACCCTGAGACTCCATGGTGAATTCCAGGTCAGCCTGAGCTAGAGTGAGACCCTATCTCTAAAAAACCAAAAAAAAAAAAAAAAAAATTTATGTGTGTGAGAGTGTATTTGAGTTAAAAAATGTGATTTTGTTTGAAACACAAAGAGAGATGAGATGAGTATCCACATACATCAATAAAAAGACTGCTAACCTTTAGGTATTTAATGCTTTTAGAAGTATTTCGAGATTCTTAAAATTATGTGGGGCTGGAGAGATGGCTTAGCGGTTAAGGCGCCTCCTGCTAAGCCTAAGAACCCGGTTCCAATCTCCAGGTCCCACATTTAGCCAGAGGCAAAGTGACACAAAGGCATAATGCCGCACTTGACCACAAGGGGGTGCACACATCTGGATTGTTCACAGCAGCTGAGAGACTGCTGGCGCACCCATCTCTATCTGTCCTCCTCTGCCTCTCTCTCTGTCTCTGTCTCTCTGTGACTCTCAAAAAATAAAAAAATAAAAAAATGATGTGGTAGGAATTGAGCATGGTGGGGGAATCACTGAGTTCAAGGCCAGCCTAGGTTACAGAATGAGTTCCAGGTTAGCTTGGACTAACTTGAGACCCTGGCTCAAAAAAAGAAAAAAAGAAAAGAAAGAAAAAAAAATTTTAAGTTGTAGTCAGACATGGTGGTGCATGCCTATAATCCTATTGCTTGGGAGGCTGAAATAGGAGGGTTGCCACAAGTTTGAGGCCACCCTGGGCTGTGTAGTGAGTTCTGTTCCCACGTGGGCTTCAGAGCCAGACCCTCAAAAAGTAATCAAATAAGCAAACAAAAAAAAATGGGGGCTGGAGAGATGGCTTAGCAGTTAAGGCACATGCCATGGCCAAAGGACTCCAGTTTGATTCTCCAGGTCCCACGTAAGCCAGATGCACAAGGGGCACATGCATCTGGAGTTCATTTGCAGTGGCTAGAAGCCCTGGTGCACCCATTCTCCCCTCTCCCTCTCTCTCTTCACTTTCCCTTTCTCTGTCTCTAATAAATAAATTAATTAACTAATATATATGTAATGGGCTGGGGAATGGCTTAGCAGACGTTTGTCTGCAAAGCTTAAGGACCCCGGTTCGATTCCCTTGGACCCATGTAAGCCAGATGCACAAGCAGGCATATGCATCTGGAGCTTGTTTGTAGTGGCTGAAGGCCTGGTGTGCCCATTCTCTTTCTCTGTACCTGCCTTTTTCTTTCTCTCTCAAATAGATAAATAAAATATTTTTAAATAAAATAAAACAGAAGCTGGGCGTGGTGGTGCACCCTTAATCCAGCACTTGGGAGGAAGAGGTAGGAGGATCACCGTGAGTTTGAGGCCACCCTGAGACTACATAGTGAATTCCAGGTCAGCTTGGACTAAAGTAAAACCCTACCTTTAAAAAACAAAACAAGCCGGGCGTGGTGGCACACACCTTTAATCCCAGCACTCGGGAGGCAGAGGTAGGAGGATCACCCGAGAGTTCTAGGTCACCTGAGACTACATAGTTAATTCCAGGTCAGCCTGGACCAGAGTGAGACCCTACCTCACAAAACCAAAAAAAAAAAAAAAAAACCAGTTGAAGGCTGCAGAGATGGCTTAGCCGATAAAGCTCTTGCTTGTGAAGCCTAAGGACCCATGTTCCATCTCTCTCCCGATCCTATGAAGCCAGACACAGAGGTGAGGCAAGCACACAATTGCACATGCCCACTAGGTGGCACAAGTGTCTGAAGTTTGATTGCAGTGGCTGAGGCCCTGGCATGCCAAATCTCTCTCTCTCTCGCTTTAAAAAAAAAAAATTAGAGCCAGGCAGAGTGGCACACTTCTTTAATCCCAGTACTCAGGAGGCAAAGGTGTGAGGATCACTGTGAGTTCACGACCAGCCTGAGACTCCATAGTGAATTCTAGGTCAGCCTGGGCTAGAGTGAAACCCTACCTTGAAAAAAAGAAAAAGAAAAGGAAAAAGGCCACTTTGAGTCAGGCATGATGCACATGCCTATAATCCCAAATTGAGGCAAGAGGATCAGAAGAAGTTCAAGGTCAGTCTTCATTTCCTGAGTTCAGGACTAGGCAGAACTAGATGAGACCGTCTTTCCGACAAACGTAAAAAAGTACCACAGTCTTGTCTGTCTGAGCATCTGGTCTGTGTCATGTCTCATCCCCTCCCCCCACAGGACGGTTCTGTGTGTAACATCCATAATCAAGTTGACCAGGAGGGGGGCTAGTGGAGGGCTTTGACCAGGCCGACCTATTTCAGTTACCCACATGCTTAGATCTAATGTTCTCTCTGCCCAGGGGATAGAGGTAGGTAGGTGTTGTGACTCTGCAGTCAGTCCTGAACCAGGCTGCACGTCTGGCTTTTGCTGGCCTCCTGCTGAGCTTTCTGGTGTGTGGAAGGGTTATCAGGATCTTCTGGTAGATTCCATGACACCAGCTGAGAATATTTCCTTTCTCCACAACCCTGGCCCTACCACTTCCTTGATACTCTTGAATGTTCATTCACTGTCTTTTGCTTTAAGCAGCCTTAGATCAAGCTGTGCTGATTTTCTGTTTTGTTTGCTTTTCAAGGTAGGGTCTCACTCAGCCCAGGCTGACCTGAAATTACATAGTCTCAGGGTGGCCTTGAACTCACAGTAATCCTCCTACCTCTGCCTCCCAAGTGCTGGGATTAGAGGCATGCCACCACGCCCAGCAAGCTGTGCTGATTTTCTTACCTAGGTAAAAGCTGTACCTCAGCCGGGTTCTTGTCAAAGGGTATTGTGAAATCTAATTCTAAATCTAATCTCATCTCATGAGATTTGGGTTTTTCCATATGTAACGTTTCTCTGTGGCTTCTGCCCTTGACTTGAGCCAGGTGACATTGGGAATCTTTTTTTTTTTTTTTTTTTTTGGTTTGCAAGGTAGGGTCTCACTCTGCCCTTGACTGGATTAACTACAGTCTCCAGGGCTTGAATGCATCCTCCTACCTCTGCCTCCCAGTGTGCTGGGGGATGTGTGACATTGGGAATCTTTTAATGCTCTGTATTTCCCATGCCCTCCTACCTCACTCAGGGTGCTATACCCTCCACCCCAAACACCATTGATCTCTTTTTTGTTTGTTTGTTTTGTTTTTGTTTCTTGAGGTAGAGTCTCACTGTAACCCAACCTGACCTGGAATTCACTATGTAGTCTTAGGCTGGCCTCAAACTCTTGGCATTTCTCTTACCTCTACATCCTAAAGTACTGGGATTAAAGGCAGGTACCCATCTCCTATTTGTATGATTTCTGATGCACGCTGTCAGGATCCCACATGGATGTGTTGTGCCAGTTTTCTTTTCTACCCAAAGTACAATGTCAGGAGAAATATGTATATATATATATATATATTTTTTTTTTTTTTTTTTTTTTTTGGTTTTTGAGGTAGGGTCTCACTCTAGCTCAGGCTGACCTGGAATTAACTATGTAGTCTCAGAGTGGCCTCGATCCTCCTACCTCTGCCTCCCGAGTGCTGGGATTAAAGGCGTGCGCCACCGCGCCCGGCAAAATATTTTATTTATTATTATTTTATTATTTATTTATTATTCTAGCCCAGGCTGGCCTTGAGTACTAGGACTAAAGGTGTGTGCCACCACACTAGCTTGTTTTTTTTTTTTAATTTTTGTAATGAATGATCTTTTGTTTTTTATAAATATTTTATTTATTGATTGAGAAAGAGAGAGGAAGAGGCAGATAGAGAAAATGGGCACGCCAGGGCCTCCAGCCACTGCAAACGAACTCCAGATGCATGCAGCCACCTTGTGCATCTCGCTTATCTGGGTACTGGGAATTTAACCTGGGTCCTTAGGCTTCACAGGCAAGTGCCTTAGCTGCTAAGCCGTCTCTCCCGCCCAATAATGTGTGATTTTTAGGACTCTGTGAACAGAGTTAACTGTGCTCCTCTTTGTTGAAACCAACTTTTTTTGTGGTGATTGGTACTTCCTATTCTTCTTCCTAACAGGTTCTCTTAAATGTTTTCTTGGAGGCTTAAAGATGGAAACGACAGGTGTGTCCCTGAAACGTGGATGCCTTGTTGTGGAAGATAATGACAGTGTGGCCCCAGCTGAGGAGACAAAGAAACCGAAAATCTCTGACTGCTGTCTGAGCAAAGGTCAAGATGGGGTAGAAGATGACTGTCTGCCTGGGCTGCCAGAAGCTGGGGCGCTGGGGAAGGTGACAAGAATTCCAGTGCTGAGGTGGAGGAGGAGGAAGATGGCCTCTCAGAGGAGGAGGAGAAGGAAGAGGAGGAGAAGGAAGAGGAGGAGCCAGAGAGTTTTGCAGATATGATGAAACACGGACTCACTGAACTTGACGTAGGCATCACCAAATTTGTGAGTTCTCATCAAGGATTTTCAGGAATCTTGAAAGAAAGGTAGGGTTAGTGTATATATTTTAATTGTGTTAAGTTTTTTCCCCCTTTAGAAAGAAATCATATGAACCTCGGGCGTAGTGGTACATGCCTTTAATCCCAGCACTCGGGAGGTAGAGGTAGAATTGCCATGAGTTCGAGGCCACCCTGAGACTACATAGTGAATTCCAGATCAGCCTGGGCTAGAGTGAAACCCTACCTTGAAAAACCAAAAAGAAAGGAAGGAAGCAATCAATCAATCATATGCTGTTCTATTTAGCTTCCTTCCTTCTCTTCCGTGCTAGGCATCAAGCTCAGGGCCTTGTGTATCCTCTCCCTTCCCGTTTCCCTTTTCTTGTCTTTTCCTTCCTTTCTTTTCTTCATTCTTTTGAGACAGGGGATTTCACTAAATAGCCCACGTTGGCTTAGAGTTTGCTGTGCACCTGAAGCTGGCCTTGAACTCTCAAGCTTCAGTCTCTCAAATACTAGGATTGTAGGTATATGCCATTTAGCTTTAGCTTATACTTACGGTCAAAAAGGGATATAATGGAGCTGGAAAGATAGCTTAGTGGTTAAGGCACTTGACTATGAAGCCTAAGGACCCACGTTCAATTCTCCAGATCCCATGTAAGCCTGTAAGCAAGATGCACATGGTGGCACATGCATCTGGAGTTTGTTTGCAGTGGCTAGAGGCCCTGGTGTGCCCATTTTCTCTCTCCTTCTGTCTCTAATAAATACATTTAAAAAAAAATTTTCAACTGCCTAAATGAGTAAATGGTCTTGGATTTTTTTTTTTTTTTTTTTTTTTTGGTTTTGCAAAGTAGGGTCTCACTCTGGTCCAGGCTGACCTGGAATTAACTATGTAGTCTCAGGGTGGCCTCAAACTCTCGGTGATCCTCCTACCTCTGCTCTCGAGTCCTGGGATTAAAGACGTGCGCCACCACGCCTGGCTCTGGTCTTGGATTTTTTTTTTAGGAGGGGATATTGAATCTAGAACTCATGCATACGAGGCAAACCTTACCCACTGAGTATACCTAACCTACCCACAGAACTATATCCCTGGTTTTTTTTTTAAAGGCTTACAAACTTTAAAAAAAATATATTTATTAATTTGAGTGACTGCTATACTTTGTATTTATTGCTCAAAATAAAAACGCTTAGCCTTGCATGGTGGCACACACCTTTAATGTCAGCACTTTGGAGGTGGAGATCGGGGATTGCCATGAGTTTGAGGCCAATTACATAGCGAATTCCAGGTCAGCCTGGGCTAGAGTTAGACCCTACCTCAAAAAACAAAATAAATAAGTAAATAAATAAAATAAAATCATTTGAAATATGAGAATGAGAGAGAGAGGGAGAAATAGGCAGATAGAGAGAATGTACACATCAGGGCCTTTAGCCACTGCAAATGAACTCCAGACACATGCACCACCTTGAGCATCCGGGCTTTATGTGGGTCCTGGGTAATTGAACCTGGGTCCTTTGGCTTTGTAGGTTAGCGCCTTAACCACTAACCACTAAGCCATCTCTCCAGCCAACCTAGGTTAATTTAATTTAAGTAACTATTTAGTCTATTTTATAATTTAGTTAAGTTGTATAATCATAGGTTAATATTGGTAAGCTTTTGCTTTTCATTTTTCATTTGAATAATATTCTAGAAGCTTCTGGTGTAAAACTCAAGCTAAGGTATACTTCAACATTCAGTAAAAAGCAGAAAAAAGCCGGGCGTGATGGCTCACGCCTTTAATCCCAGCATTTGGGAGGCAGAGGTAGGTAGAGGATCACCATGAGTTCAAGGCCACCCTGAGACTACAGAGTGAATTCCAGGTCAGCCTGAGCTAGAATGAGACCCTACCCCAAAAAAAAAAAAAACAAAGAAAGCAGAAAAAATAACCTAGCCGGGTGTGGTGGCACATGCCTTTAATCCCAGCATTTAGGAGGCAGAGGTAGGTAGAGGATCACCATGAGTTCAAAGCCACCCTGAGACTACAGAGTGAAATCCAAGTCAACCTGGGCTAGAATGAGACCCTACCTTGAAAATCAAAAAGAAAAAGAAAAAAAGAAAAAACCCACCCTAATATTTTAAAGTTTTTTAAGTTTCCTATTTATTTGTGTGTATATGTATATGGGTACATAAGGGCCTGTTAAAACTGTAAACCATATGCCAGAAACTTATTGTTTTGTTTTTATCTGAAGTAGGCTCTCACTCTAGCCCAGGCTGATCAGGTGTTCACTCTGTACTCCCAGACTAGCCCTGAACTCACAGCAATCTTCCTACCTCTGCCTTCAGAGAGCTAATGTTATGCCCAGTTCACGGCGCCCCCAGTGACCAAACACGTATGCAAACGCAAAGAGCTTTTACTCAGGCTTAAGCTCTGTCTCTTGCCTTCACCAACTCAGTGGATCTATGCAAGAGCCAGGAGAAGCAGAAAAGCGGGCTTTTTATTGAGGTTTGAGCAAGGGGGAGAGGACTATCACCTATGCAACTACATGACTGGCTAATTTGAACATTAACTGTACTTGGGGGTTCTTGATTGGTCTTAGGATTTTGGCGGGCTAGGTCTAGGGGAATTTCAAACTTAATTGGCTAAGCAAGCGGCGGTTACATTTGAACAGGTTGGCGCACGCAGTTACATTCATTTGATTGGTTGACATTTACAAAACTCTGAGACAGTGGATCTTATTGCGCTATCCAGCCCAGGACCGCAAGAATGTTGAGTCATGCTCACACAGCAAGTTGATGGTTTTTCCCGATACTGCTTGTTCTTCCCTTGATTCCGAGAACTCGCCCTTGTGGCCTACAGAGTGACTGAGGCCTGTCATGGTGCTACTCTGACCTGGGTCTTTCACTAGGATTAAAGGCATGTACCACCCTACTCCGCACTTGGCCTTGTGCCACTGTTTGGGTCCAGGTTTACATTGGTGGCTGGGAAATTGAACTTGAGCCAGCATACTTTGCAAGCATGTGCCTTTAACTGCTGAGACACCTGCCTAGCACCTGCAATGAAGTGGTTTTTTTTCTGTTGTTGTTATTTGTATGTTTTGTTTTTGTTTTTGAGGTGGGGGTCTTACTCTAGCTGACTTGGATTCACTATGTAGTCTCAGGGTGGCTTCAAACTCACTATGATTCTCCTACCTCTGCCTCCCAAGTGCTGGGATTAAAGATGGTCACACCCATCCCAGCAAATTCTTATTTTTATTTGTTTCAGAGCTGGGGAGATGGCTTAGTAAAGTGCTTGCCATGGGAGCACGAGCCCTTGAGTTCGGATTCAGCCTTGGTAGCACACATCTCATTTCTGAGTTGGCAGAGATAGGAGGATCCCTGAGACTTGGTGGCTACCTAATGTAGCCAAATCTGTGAGTTCAACATTCAGTAAGAGACCCTGTCTCAAAAAATAGAGAGTGGCCGGGTGTGGTGGCGCACGCCTTTAATCCCAGCACTCGGGAGGCAGAGGTAGGAGGATCGCAGTGAGTTCAAGGCCACCCTGAGACTACATAGTGAATTCCAGGTCAGCCTGAGCTAGAGTGAGACCCTACCTCAAAAAAACAAAAAAGAGAGAGAGTGGGCTGGAGAGATGGCTTAGCGGTTAAGGCGCCTGCCTCCTAACCCTAAGAATGCTGGTTCCAATCTCCAGTGATTCCAATCTCCAGGTCCCACGTTTAGTCAGATGCAAAGTGACACAAGGGCGCAATGCCGCACTTGACCACAAGGGGGCACATGCATATGGATTTTGTTTGCAGCAGCTGAGAGACTGCTGGCGTGCCCATCTCTGTCTGTCTTCCTTTCTCTCTCTCTCTCTCTCTCTCTGTCACTCTCTGTCTCCAAAAAAAAAAAAAAAAAAAAATAGAGAGTGCCTTTAATCCCAGCACTTGGGAGGCAGAGATAGGAGGATTGCCGTGAGTTCAAGGCCACCCTGAGACTATATAGTGAATTCCAGGTTAGCCTGGGCTAGAGTGAAACCCTACCTCGATAAACCAAAAAAGAAGAGAGTGAATGAGGAAGACACCCAGTATTGGTCTTTAGTCTCCATATGCATGTGTGTCCACACTCTTGTGAATATGCATATGTATACCACACATACACTCACTCAAGAAAAAGAATGTTTTCAATCTATTGTTTTGCACAGTAATAAGACTTACTGTTGATAAGTTTTTTGTTGTTGTTCTTTCCAAGGAAGTGTCTCACTCTGGCCCAGGCTGACCTGGATCTCACTCTGTAGTTCCAGGCAGCCTTGAACTCACAGTGGTCCTCCTATGCCTGTCTTTCAAGTGCTGGGATTAAAGGCATGTGCCACCATACAAGCTGCTGATAAGTTTTGTTCTAAAATGAATAGAAAGTAAAATGTCCCTTCTTGAAACCATGCCTTTTCTTTCCATTAGATACTCTGACTTCGTCGTTCATGAAATAGGAAAAGACGGTCGGATCAGCCATTTGGATGACTTGTCTGTTCCAGTGGATGAGGAGGTAGATCTCTCCAGAAAAAAAAAAAAAAAAAAAAATCACCTTTTGTATAAAAATAGCCCTTCTTAGAGGTCATAGAAATATAGAGCTTGATTGTGTGTGAACTCAGGGTATGACTCACTGTGCATTCTCATGTTAAAGGATCCTTCAGAAGACATCCTTACGGTCTTGACAGCTGAAGAAAAGCAGCAGTTGGAAGAACTCCAACTTTTTAAGAATAAAGAAACCAGTGTTGCCATCGAGGTAAGTAGTGCAAAAACACGAGGTTTTTAGGGTTTGGGTTGCTGCTGTTTGGGTGGATGTTAGCAAGTGGCCACCATCACCACCACCATAGCTGCTGCTTCTTCTTTTTTTTTTTCTTGTTTGTTTGTTTTGGTTTTGGTTTTTCGAGGTAGGTCTGGCTTTAGCCCAGCTGACTTGTAATTCACTATGTAGTCTCAGGGTGGCCTCGAACTCAGGGCATCCTCCTACCTCTGCCTCCCGAGTGTTGGGATTAAAGGCGTGAGCTACCACGCCCAGCTTTGCATCTGGCTTTTTATGGGTGCTGGGGAATCGAACCTGGGCCTTTAGGCTTTGTAGGCAAATACCTAGACCACTGAGCCATTTCTCCAGCCACCTCCCCCCACCTTTTTTTTCTTTTTGGTTTTTCAGAGTAGGGTCTCACTCTAGCTCTAGCCCAGGCTGTCTTGGAATTCACTATGTAGTCTTAGGCTAGCCTTGAAGTCATAGTGATCCTCCTACTTCTGCCTCCTTAGTGCTGGAATTAAAAGCATGTGCCACCGCACCAGGCATGTGCACCCCACCATAACCTTTTATGCCAACATTGTTACCACAACCAAAATTAACTCCACAACCTCTATGACCTAACAGAGTGGATCTCCTGTTTAGGAAAGACTAAGTATATCATGATCAAAAGCTATAAAACAAATCCTCTCTTTTAAAGGAATTTTTTTTGAGGTAGGGTTTCACTCTGGCCCAGGCTGACCTGGAATTCACTATGTAGTCTCAGGGTAACCTTGAGCTCATGGTGATCCTCCTACCTCTGCCTCCCAAGTGTGTACCACCACGCCCGGCTTGAATTTTTTTTTAATATATATTTTTTAATTTATTTACTTGAGAGAGAGAGAAAAGAGGGAGAGCAAGAGAATGGGCAGCCAGGGCCTCTAGCCACTGCAAACGAACTCTCCAGAGGCATGCACCCTCTTGTGTATCTGGCTTACATGGGTTCTGGTGAATCAAACTGGGGTCCTTTGGCTTTGCAGGCAAATGCCTTAACTGCTAAGCCATTTCTCCAGCCCGAAAATTATTTTTTGGTTGGGGGGAGTTCAAGGTAGGATTTCACTCTAGCCCAGGCTGACCTGGAGTTCTGTATGTAGTTTCAGACTGGCCTTGAACTTACGGTGATTGTCCTGCCTCTGCCTCCCAAGTGCTGGAACTAAAGGCATGTACCACCACACCTGGCTAAAAGAATTTTATATTTATTTATGAGAAAGAGAGAAAGAGGCAGACAGAGAGAGAGATGAGAGTACAAGGGCTTCCAGCCAGTGCAAATGAACACCAGACACATGTACCATTTGTGCATATGGCTTACAGGGATCCTGGGGAATTGAAATTGAGTCCTTTGGCTTTCCAGGTAAGCACCTTAACTGCTAAGCCATCTCTCCCACCCCGAATCCTCTGCCTATCTTCCATATTTTCTATTGTTTCAATCTTGCTACACTTTTCAATGTGGCCTCTCAAACTATATTCTTTAAGATTACCAATAAAATTTTCTTTCATTGTTAAATGGCACCATACTTTATAGAATCCTCTAGAAACAGCTCTTTGGCTGCACTAACACCTTTGGTTCAACCTTATATGATCAAGCACACATTACTGCATTCAGCTCTTTAGTAGAAGTACAAAACCAAAGCCCCTGGGATGTTTTACTAGAGTCTCATTACCACAACAATCTGTTAATGAGCCTCCATTTCTCAAAATTTCCTCCTAAACGAGCCCACTATGTAATGTGGTGGTTCAAGCCTGTAATCCCAGCATTTGGGAGGCTGAGGCTGGTGCATAACCATGAGTTCAAGGCCAGCCTGGGCTACTCAGTGAATTCAGTACAGTCTGCACCAAACAGTGAGATCCTGCCTCAAAAACAAAAAAAGCCAGGTGTGGTGTGCACCACTCAGGAGGCAGAGGTAGGGGGATGGCCGCAAAGTCAAGGCCACCCTGATACTACATAGTGAATTCCAGGTCAGCCTGTGTTAGAACTAGACACTACCTTATTTTTACTTATTTTTGAGAGAGGGAAAGAGCTAATTGGTACACCAGAGCCTCAGCCATTACACTCATACTCCAGATGCCTGCGCCACCTAGTGGGCATGTGCAGTTGCCTCACTTTTGTGTGTCTGACTTCTGTGGAATCTGGAGAGTTGAACATGGATCCTTAGGCTTTGCAGGCAAGCACCTTAACTGCTAAACCATCTCTCCAGCCCCAGACCCTAACTTAAAAAAAAAAAAAAAACTAACCTGCTGTTGCAGTCAGGTTCACATTGCTGTCAAAAATCATCCAATCAAGAGCAGCTTTAGGGAAAAAAAGGTTTATTTTGGCTTATAGACTTGAGGGAACCTCCATATGGCAGGGGAAAACGATGGCATGAACACAAAGGTAGGCATCACCCCCTGGCCAACATAAGGTAGATAATAGCAACAGGAGAGTGTGTGAAACACTGGCAAGGGGAAACTGGCTGTAATACCTATAAACCCTCCCCCAACAACACACTGCCTCCAAGAAGTGTTAATTCCCAAATCTCCATCAGCTGGGAACCTAGCAGTCAGAACACCTAAGTTTATGGGCGACACCTGAATCACAGCCCCACACCTGGTATTACACACTTGTAATTCTAGTACTTGAGATAGAAGCAGTAGAACAGAAGTTCAAGGCCATCTTGAGCTACATAAGACTCTGTCATTAAAAAAAATGAAATCGCCGGGCATGGTGGCGCACGCCTTTAATCCTAGCACTCGGGAGGCAGAAGTAGGAGGATCGCTGTGAGTTCGAGGCCACCCTGAGACTACATAGTGTCACTAATTCCAGGTCAGCCTGAGCCAGAGTGAGGCCCTACCTCGAAAAACCAAAAAAAAAGAAAGAAATCAGCTGGGCATGGTGGCACATGCCTTTAATCCCAGCACTCGAGAGGCAGATAGGAGAATCGCTGAATTCAAGGCCACCCTCAGACTACATAGTGAATTCCAGCTCATCCTGGCCTAGAGTGAGACCTTACCTCACAAAACAAAACAAAGAAAGAAAGCATAAACTTTGAAAGGATGTTAAAGTTGGGTAAGCTTCTTTTAAAAGAGATACATATATATATATGTGGCAGGAAAGATGGCTTAGCAGTTAAAGCACTTGTTTGTGAAGCCTAAGGACCTGGTTCGATTCCCCAGTATGTACATAAGCCACATGTACATCATGGCGCACACACCTGGAGTTCCTTTGCAGTGGCTGGATATGCCCATTCTCTCTCCAATAAATAAATAAAATTTAAAAAGATAATTTAAAAAAATTTAGCCGGGTGTGGTGGCGCACGCCTTTAATCCCAGCACTCGGGAGGCAGAGGTAGGAGGATCACTGTGAGTTCAAGGCCACCCTGAGACTACATAGTTAATTCCAGGTCAGCCTGGGTCAGAGTGAGACCCTACCTCGAAAAACCAAAAAAAAAAAAAAAAAAAAAAAAAAAAAAAAAAAAATTTTTATTTATTTGAGATAAGAAAAAGAGGGAGGGGAAGAGAGAGAGAAGGTATGCCAGGCCCTCCAGCCACTGCAGACAAACTAGATGCATGTGCCCCCTTGTGCATCTGGCTTTTGTGGGTCCTGGGGAATCAACCCTGGGTCCTTAGACTTTGCAGGCAAGTGCCTTAACCACTAAGCCATCCCCTCATCCCAATACCTAGCTTTTTTTCAAAATGTGTGGAATACAAGCATAAGAGCCTGAGTTTGATCCCTAGAACTCACGTAAAAGCCCAGTATGATGTGTGCTTATAACCTCAGCACTGGAAGGGTTGGAGAGAGCTCAGCACTTAAAAAGTGGTTAATATTGGGAGGCAGAGGTAGGAGGATCGCTGTTAGTTCGAGGCCACCCTGAGACTACATAGTTAATTCCAGGTCAGCCTGGACCAGAGTGAGACCCTACCTCGAAAAACCAAAAAAAAAAAAAAAAAGTCTGCCAGCCCAGGTTCAATTTCCCAGCATCCATGTAAATAAAGCCAGATGCAAAGTGGCACATGTACCTGGCATTCATCTGCAACAGCAAGAGACCCCTGCATGTCCATATACATGCACACACACACACACATAAATAAATGAAGTGTAAAGATAATAAAGTCCCAGCACTGGGTGAAGCAGAAACCAGGAGGATTCCCTGAGACTTTCTGGCTATTCAGTCCAGAGAAATTGGCAAGCTCTAGGCCAATGAGAGATCCCCAACTCAAAAATAACAAGGTGAGATAGGATGGGGATGGATGGTGGAAGCCTGACAGTCAGGGCTTGAATCCCCAAAACCCACGTAAAGCCACATGCTAGTAGAAAACGTGTATATTTCCAGAATGCCTGTGGCAATGGAGTTGGAGGCAGGAGAGTTCCAAAGCTCACAGACCAGCTAGCCTGGTGCCCATAATGGCAAAAATCAAGACTGACCCTGTCTCAAAACATGGTGGAAAGTAAGAACCAGCACATCCTGAAGTAGTCCTCTGATGTCCACAAATGTGATGTGGCATGCGCTCATTCACATAAACACCTACACACACACACAAAAAGCCAAGCGTGGTGGTGCACGCCTTTAATCCCAGCACTCGGGAGGCAGAGGTAGGAGGATCACCGTGAGGTCAAGGCCACCCTGAGAACTACATAGTGAATTCCAGGTCAGCCTAAGCTAGCGTGAGACCCTACCTCAAAAGACCAAAAAACAAACAAAAAAACCTTAGTGTAGAGCCGGGCGTGGTGGCGCACGCCTTTAATCCCAGCACTCGGGAGGCAGAGGTAGGAGGATTGCCGAGAGTTCGAGGCCACCCTGAGACTACATAGTTAATTCCAGGTCAGCCTGGACCAGAGTGAGACCCTACCTTGCAAAACCAAAAAAAAAAAAAAAAAAACCTTAGTGTAGAATAAAATTCAACTGCAGACCATTGTGGGCTAGGTTGGCGAAGGGTCAGGTTTCTGACATAACAAAGGCCTCGTTTGTCTACATTTTTCTCTGGTACCCCAGCTGTTGGTCTAGCAGAGGTCTGTGTAGGATCCTATGTAGTTGATCCAAGAGTCTGTCTGCCTTATTTGAGAGCCAGCTCTCCTGCCTTCCAACCTTAGACATCGTCCACAGCTCCCTAAGCCTCGTTTCCCTCGCTTCCACATGTGCTTAGTTATGGAGGGATTCATCGGAGACTGGGAAGGCTAAGTAAAATGAAGGGTCTGGCAGAGGGTTGTGCTCTGTCAACAAACCCTTTGGATTTGCTGGATTGGGAAGCTAGAAAGCATTTCCTGAAACAGTACCTAAGCACTTTTGTTCTTCTTGCATAGTTGATAAGATGATCTGTGTCTTACTCACTGTATTCTATCTCCCCACTGAATGTCTTAGAGTCACAGTGTTGTTTTGTTTTTAATAGGTTATTGAGGACACCAAAGAGAAAAGAACGGCCATCCATCAAGCTATTAAAGCTTTGTTTCCAGGGCTAGAGACAAAAACAGAGGATAGAGAAGGCAAGAAATATGTTGTCGCCTACCACGCAGCTGGAAAAAAGGCTTTGGCAAGTAAGTGTGTAAGAGGCTGCATTCTCGTGCCAGGCAGGTGTGAAGGGCAGACCTTGCTCCTCGTGGCCTCACCTGGTCACACTCAAAGGCTGCCTTACTGTTGTGCAGAGGAGGATGTAGATCATGTCACTTTTTCAGTGAAGGTGAATCGTTCAAATGCAGAGCAATTCCGTAGCCTGTCTGTATGGTGGGAGCGTTCAGTCATTTGTTTGTTTGAAGTAGGGTCTCGCTCTAGCCCAGGCTAACCTGGAACTCACTCTGTAGTTCCAGGCTGGCCTTAAACACACATCAGTCCTCCCTGCTACCTCTGCCTCAGATGCTGGGATTAAAGGTGTGCACCCCCACGCCCAGCTGCAGTTGATGTTATATGATCTTATATAGTAGTGAAGATTCATAGAAATTACAGTGGTGCCTGGGAGATGTTTGAGGATCCAGTATGTTCCCTGAGGAACAGAGTAGGTTGACTGCAATTTAAGAACATAGAAGGATTATTGCTCCTTCTGTGTTCTTGTCCTTCATGGTGAGTGTGTGGTGTGCACGCATATATGTGTATTCATGTCCATGTGGGCACAGGGGTGCATGTGCATGTGGAGCCCAGGGATTGAGGTTGGGCATCTTTCTCGGTTCCTCTCCACGTTGTTGTTTTTCCAGGTAGGGTCTCAATCTAGCCCATGCTGATCTGAAATTAACTATGTAATCTCAGGCTGGCCTTGGATTTACAGCAATGCCTCCTACCTTGGCCTCCCAAGAACTGGAATTAAAGGCATGCACCACCACACCTGATTGGGGCTATAGGTTTTAATACAGTCAAAAATTGATTTTGGAAGCAAATAAATAAGTAAAATAAAAAGGGCTGGAGAGATGGCTTAGAGGTTAAGGCGCTTGCCCGCAAAGCCTAAGGACTCATGTTTGACTCTTCAGATCCAACATAAGCCAGATACACAAGGTGATGCAAGGTTGCGCATGCATACAAAGTGGCACATGTGTCTGGAGTTCGATTACAGTGGCTGGTGGCCCTGGCCCACCAATTCATTCTCTCTCTGTCTTTCTCTCACATTAAAAAAAAAAAAAAAAAAAACAGTCTGTTGGGCTTGCCAAAAAAAAATTGATTTTGGGGCTGGAGAGATGGCTTAGTAGTTATGGTGTTTGCCTGGCAAAGCCTAAGGATCCAGGTTCAATTCCCCATTACCCACTTAAGCCAGGTGCACAAGGTGGCACATGCACCTGGAGTTCACTTGCACTGACTAGAGGCCCTAGAATGCCCGTTCTCTCTCTCTCTCAAATAAATCAATCAATAAAATATTTTTAAAAATGATTTTGAGGGCTGGGAGAGATGGCTCAGCAGTTAAGGCACTTGCCTGTAAAGCATAATGATCCAGGTTCAATTCCCCAGTACCCATATAAAGCCAATGCACAAAGTGGTGCATGCACCTGCAATTTTCTTGCAGCACTGGAGGCCCTGGAGCGCCCATTCTCTCTCTCTTTCTCTCTGTTTCTCTCTCTCTCCTTGCAAATAAGTAAATAAAATAAAAAATTGATTTTAAGCTGGGCATGGTGGTGCATGCCTTTCATCCCAGGACTTGAGAGGCAGAGATAGGAGGATCACTGAGTTCAAGGCCAGCCTGAGACTACAGAGTGAACTCTAGGTCCGCCTGGACTAGACTGAGACCCTACCTCGAAAATCAAAAACAAAAACAAAAAAATTGATTTTGAGCTGGGCATGTTGGTGCCCATCTTGAATCCCAGTACTCGGGAGGCAGTGATAACAGGATCGTTGTGAGTTAAACACCAGCCTGGGACTACAGAGTGAGTTTCAGGCTAGAGTGGGGATCCTATCTCAACAACAACAAAAAATTTGATTTTGTTCAAAATATTTCCAGTTAATCAGTAAAGGTTTTGCTGTTATATACCGAGTACACTAGAAAAAGAATACCTGCATTGTTCTTTGCAGAGGAGGTAATGGAACGCATGGTCAGCGCTTGAGCTTGCTCATAGAAGGTGCATGCTCATGAGACAAAACATACTGGTTGTCATGGTTTTTTTAAGGAATGATAGCATTTAGCCTTTCAGTCTCATGGCTTCATTTATTTGTGACTGTTACACTTGCATGTGAATGTTCTAAGTGAGGAAACACCTGGATTATACTTGGCTTGTGCAGCTTTTTATCCTGGGCATATTCAACTGTGTCCCCAAACAGAGGAAGTAGTATATGGCGCCTCTGTTTATACCCATCAACCATCTTCAGAATTACTCTCATTCTGTTGTTCTCTTTAAATCCATAGCTCCCCCCCCCTTTTCTTTTCTTTATGGAGCATTTTATAGCAAATGTACTCAGAAATACTTCAGACTAAGCCGAGCGTGGTGGCACATGCCTTTAATCCTAGCACTTGAGAGGCAGAGGTAGAAGGATTGCCATGAGTTCAAGGCTACCCTGAGACTACATAGTTAATTCCAGGTCAGCCTGGGCCACAGTGAGACCCTGCTTCAAAAAACAAAAAAAAGAAAAGAAAAGAAAGAAAGAGCCGGGCGTGGTGGTGCACGCCTTTAATCCCAGCACTCGGGAGGCAGAGGTAGGAGGATTGCCGAGAGTTCGAGGCCACCCTGAGACTACATAGTGAATTCCAGGTCAGCCTGGACCAGAGTGAGACCCTACCTCGCAAAACCAAAAAAAAAAAAAAAAAAAAAAAAAAAGTAAGAAAGAAAGAAATACTTTAGACTAATCACAAACCTTATATCCAATAAACTCAAAATAATTTCTTCATATCTACTACCTACCACATGTTCAGTTTTTCCCTGAGTATTTAAAAAGTGTCTCATACAAGCTGGGCGTGGTGGCGCACGCCTTTAATCCAAGCACTTGGGAGGTAGAGGTAGGAGGATAACCATGAGTTCAAGGCTAGCCTGGGCCTACAGAGTGAGTTCCAGGTCAGCCTGGGCTGGAGTGAGACCCTACCTCAAAACCAAAAACAAACAACAACAAAAATCCTGTCTTTTACATATACATTTTATTCAAATGATGACAAAAATAAGGTCAGAATTTTACATTCAATGGATATCCCATAAATCATCTCTTAAATCTCTTAATCTGTAAGTTAGAGAATGTAGAGAACTATTTTCTATAGTAATTCATCAGTTTTCAAATTCGAAAGATTTTATACTTCAGGGCTGGAAAGACGGCTTAGTGGTTAAAGCTGCTCACCTGCAAAGCCTGACAGCCTGGGTTTGATTCCCCAGCACCCATGCATGCAAAGATGTAAAACACGTGCATCTGACCTTCATTTCTAGTGGCAAGAGACCCTGGCACATATGTACACACTTGCAAATAAACAAATAAGAAAAAAAATCCATTTCAATAAAATAGAAAAGCAGCCGGGCATGGTGGGGCACACCTTTAATCCCAGCACTGGGGAGGCAGGTATAGGAGGATTACCATGAGTTCAAGGCCACCTTGAGACTACAGAGTGAATTCCAGGTCAGCCTGGGCTGGAGAGATGGCTTAGCAGTTAAGGCATTTGCCTGCAAAGCCAAGGGATCCCGGTTTGACTCTCTAGGACGTAAGCCAGATACACAAGGGGGCACATGCATCTGGAGTTCATTTACAGTGGCTAGAGGCCCTGACGTGCCCATTCTCTCTCTCTCTCTGCCTCTTTCTCTCTCATAAATAAATAAATAAATAAATAAATAAATAAATAAATAAAATATATTTAAAAAAAAACAAAAAACAGAGAGAGACAGAGTAATTACATTCTCACAGCCAAAGATAGTCATGCCTAGCACTTGGGACTTGTCTTCCCATATTGAGGAAAACAAATATGTAGGTGAGGGAGCATTTAGACTTTGGATCTCTCCCATGGCCACAAGCAGTGCATCTGTGAGGATGAACTGACATGGTCATCGCGAGGGAGGCTGTGCCTGGAAGGGAGTTTTCTATCTGTCTTCACTGTTGCCTCCACAACATTCCATTGTTCATGTCTGAATGGCTGTGAACCCACCACATGACGACCAGGTGCTGTAGAAGTCCCCAGAGTCAAGTTAACCATGCGCTCATTTGCATGTTCACCTCGAAAGCCCTTCAGTTTCATGAATTAAACATTGCTCTCTTGTGCTCTCTACGCTGTGCGTTTGGACAGAGGTCAGAACTGCAGCAGGTAAGAGCAGTTGGCGTTTCATACACACACGATGAAATGCCAATGATCACTTCACTTCACTGGTGCAGCGAGCGAGCTGCAAGGGAAACCAAAGCAGTCCGTCCCGGTCACAGTTTGCAAAGGGAATTGTGGGTAATTTATACCAAGTGCTAAAGAGCTGCTCCTTAGCATTTTTCCTGTATGTGACAGAAAAGACTCACATATTTATCAAGACTGACTAACTAGACATAAACACTGGCATTCCCGAGGTGGTTTCTGGGTTCTTCTCCTTGGTTGATGGTTCTTTACATTTCAGCTGAAGTCACTGACGTGGTACCAAGCAGTGCTTCTGCCTTGACAAAGCCAGATAGATATCCAGTTCACGTCAGTAGCTGGAGCATCTCACGTGATAAAAATGAAGGGTGCATAAGTCTGTGTGAAAAGCTTATTTTAAAGGCAATGGCAAAAGGACAATTTTCAAAGTTTTACAGAGTATTATTTCACAGTTTTTCTTTCATGAAATTACAGAAATCAAATGAACTAGCATGTTCTTCAAATAACAACCACAGCTCTGTGTCACACAGCACTCACGAATATTTCAGTGTCTATAAAATGCAGTTATAGTTTATTTTTCAGAACATTGTTTGAGAAGCTTGAATCTGAATTTTATGTATTTAAATATATGTTCTTAGATGATAGTTTAATTGAAATGTCCAACTAAAAGAATAGTTGTTTCAGGTTAGGCGGTTTCCAAAGAGTTGAACGATCACGGTGGCACTGGCTCCAGACATTGGCATTTGACTTGGCTTAATTCTGCCAGGAGTAACAGGTCTCCAGTGCTGCTTGTTCTTACAGGCTGACATCTGTAGACTGCAGGTAGAATTAACCAATTAACTGAGTCACTAAGGCAACGCCTCACAAATTCAGCCCCCAAATACCGTAGGTATGAACACCTGACTGGCGTGAAGCAAGATAGCTTCCGTCAAATCAGTCCTCTGCTGCTGGACTGCAAGTTCAGTGCTAATCCAGTGACCCTGCAGGGCACCGTGTGCTGCCTCCATTTCCTGCTGTGGGAGGATTGCTCTCGCCCTAGTCGTTCCTCACACCACCTACATTTCAACTTTTGATTTGAAATGTAGACAGTGTTAAGTGTCCAATTATAGAAAGTCGAGTATGGATCGTCCATCTACTATAACCACTTAACTTATATTTCCTGTCAGGCCATGACGGATTTGGCACTGAAAGGTTCTGTAGTTTAAAAAAAAAAATTAGCTCAATAGGGTTTCACGAGAAAAAAAAATTAAGCTTTTATTATGATATATATAACATTTAATTTTTTTTTTCTTTAAGATCCAAGAAAACATTCTTGGCCAAAATCTAGGGGAAGTTACTGCCACTTTGTTCTGTACAAGAAAAACAAAGATACCATGGATGCTATTAATGTCCTGTCCAAATATTTAAGGTTTGTATCTTTCTCTTATACAAAATCAAAACATGTATTTCTGACTTTTGTGCTGATGGAAAGAAGAGCAGGAACATAAATCAATAGATAGATAATGGGCTCCCGGCGGGGATTTTCTTGGGCAACAGGCAAATTAATTTCTTTCTACCTTTTTTTTTTTTTTTCGGTTTTGCAAGGTAGGGTCTCACTCTGGTCCAGGCTGACCTGGAATTAACTATGTAGTCTCAGGGTGGCCTCGAACTCTCAGCGATCCTCCTACCTCTGCCTTCCGAGTGCTGGAATTAAAGGCGTGCGCCACCACGCCCGGCTTTCTTTCTACCTTTTTAAAAAATATATTTCATTTATTTATTTGAAAAAGAGGGACAGAAAGAGGCAGAGAGAAAGAGAATGGGCATGCCAGGGCCTCCACCCACTGAAAACAAACTCCAGACCATACGCCCCCTTGTGCATCTGGCTTACATGGGTCCTGCGGAATTGAACTGGGGTCCTTAGGCTTCTCAGGCAAATGCCTTAACCACTAAGCCATTTCCCCAGCCCCTACCTTTTTTTTTTTTTTTTTTTTGGTTTTTTTGAGGTAGGGTCTTGTAGCCCAGGCTGACGTGGAATTTACCCAGTAGTCTCAGGGTGGCCTTGAACTCATGGTGATCCTCCTACCTCTGCCTCCCGAGTGCTGGAATTAAAGGCATGAGCCACCATGCTCAGATGTCTTCTACCTTTTTTAAAAAAAAATTATTTATTTGAGAGACAGAGAAGGAGAGAATGGGCATGCCAGGACCTCCAATCACTGCAAACTCTAGATGCATGCATCACCTTGTGCATCTGGTTTATGTGAGTACTGGAGGAGAATCAAACCCTTGTCCTTAGGCTTCGCGGGCAAACTCTGTAACTGCTAACATTGGGGACATTTGTGAGACGGAGGAAGTCTGGAGCAGAGTTTTCAGAGCACAGGGGAACCAGGGGAGGGTGTCGGGCAAGTACCTCCTGGCGATGCCAACAGGACCATGGAGGACCCCAGGCCAGAGACTTTACTGAGATGAGGGCAAGAAAATGAATTTGGGGATGATGATATCAGGCAGATCTGTGCAGACACCTCCCCCGCTCAAGTCCCTAATCCCTGGGCTTATTCTGACCCCAGCCAGTTCTTCACTGCCCTTAGGCCTTTCCTTCCAACCTCTGGACTTCAGACAGGAGGACAGCGTTTTCTCTGTGAAACCTTGGTAACTGAATTAATTGTTTTTAACCTTCCTGCCAATAATTCAAGATGAGAATTAGGAAAGTAAATAATCCACTTCCAGTTGAGAGTTTGTAGTGCATCCAGGTGAAAAATGGAAGTGAACTTTAACCCTGAGAGTACACTTTGATGTAAGGGAGCTCTCACTTCCTGGATCCTGACTACATGGAAAGTCTGACCAATGAGGTTTTCTCAAAAGAATGCAAAGGTAGCAGAGATTGTGGTCTTTGAGAAATAGGTTGAAATACTGAGGCCTTTTCTATGTTTCTATAAATTTTTAATAGAAATGGCTGTGGACACCACAACAGATGTGTTTTCTGTGGGTATTTTAGCTCAGTTTAAACATGGTAACATAGCATCTTAGTTTGCTAGTGCAACCGTAACAAAATACCATGTACTAAGTGGGGCTAAGACAGTAGAAGTTCATTTTCTTTTTTTTTTTAATTTTTTTTAATTTTTTATTTTTATTTATTTATTCATTTGAGAGGCTGAAGTTCCAAGAGAGAGAGTGTCACCAGCCTCTAGTCATTTATTTTTCCTGGAGGCCTTTGTCCAGCTCTTGCAGCCATCTCTCCAGCCCCAGAAGTTCATTTGCTGCCAGTCCTTGCTTTCCAAGTTCAGAGTGTCACCAGCTTTATTTATTTTTCCTGAGGCCTTTGTCCAGCTCTTGCAGACAGCTCTTGCTGCCTCCTTGCTTTGTCTGCATACGGTTGTCCCTGCACCCCCAACATCTGTGTTGAAACCAGTCTTCTCCTAGGGACACTAGGTAGTGACCTGAATGGCCTCATTTTACCTTGACCATCTCTCTCTCTCTCTCTTTTTTTTTTTTTTTTTTTTTTTTTGGTTTTTCAAGGTAGGGTTTCACTCTGGTCCAGACTGACCTGGAATTAACTATGTAGTCTCAGGATGGCCTCGAACTCACGGTGATCCTCCTACCTCTGCCTCCCAAGTGCTGGGACTAAGGCGTGCGCCACCACACCCGGCTACCTTGACCATCTCTTTAAAGGTCAAATGTGGTTCCATTCTGTGGTACTAGGGGCTTGGGACTTCCACATATGGATTTAAAGAGAACACAATTCAGTCTGTAGCACAGTGCCTACTTAAACAGCGTTTTTATTCTGCTAGCTTCTTGGAGAGAGTCCAGATCCCTGCCAGTACCTGAGCCCCAAGGAGAGCAATAGTTCCAACAGGGGAACAGACAGTTGGGAAGGGGATTTCCCTGGGATCTAGAGTTAGAATTGCTCAGGGTTCACAAGTTTAATGAGCTTCCTGTATCTTCATATCTAAATTATTTGGGAGCTGGAGAGATGGCTTAGCAGTTACAGCACTTGCCTGCAAAGCCAAAGGACCGAGGTTCAATTCCCTGGTACCTACGTAAAAACCAGATGCACAAGGTGGCACATGCTTCTCAAATTCATTTGCAGTGGTGGGAGGATCTGGTGCACCCATTCCCATTCTCTCTCTCTCTGTCTCTCTAGCTTTCTCTTTAATAAACAAATACATAAAATATTTTTAAAAACTATTTAGATCTCTTCTTAGCAGTTAGGGTTTTTTGTATGAATAGTATATATTTAAGGAAAAAATCACATTATCATTAACTTTTTGAAAGTTGAAGGTATAAAATTTTACTTTCATAGTTCAGTAGATGAAGGTTTTTTTTCCTTTGGTTTTTTCGAGGTAGGGTCTTGCTCAGCCCAGGCTCACCTGGAATTAACTATGTAGTCCCAGGGTGGCCTCGAAACTCATGGTGATCTCCTACCTCTGCCTCCCGAGTGCTGGGATTAAAGGTATGAGCTACCATGCCTGGCTCAGTAGATGAGGTTTTTTTTTTTTTTTTTTTTTTTTTTTTTTTTTAATTAGCTAACAAAATTGAGCAACATTGGGCTGGAGGAATGGATAAGCAGTTAAGGTGTTTGCCTGCAAAGCCAAAGGACTCAGGTTCGATTCCCCAGGACCCACGTTAGCCAGATGCACAAGGGCGCTCATGTGTCTGGAGTTCATTTGCAGTGGCTGGAAGCCCTGGTGCGCCCATTCTCTCTCTCTCTCTCTCTCTCCCCCTCTTTCTCTGTCAAATAAATAAATAAAAATAAACTTTAAAAAAATTGAGCAACATCAGTGTAGCCACACATGCTGCATCTCAAGCACTGGTAAGAAGGCAGTGGTTAGTTTTCTCGTTTGCTTATTTACATTTTCCCAGATAAAATTTTAAATGAAATTTCTCCCTATTCTCTTCCTGTAATTAAGTATATTTACTTTGAAATTTATGAGAAATGTTTGCTTAAGGTATGTGACTTCAAATTGCTTCGTTTCTATCTTGCCAGAGTAAAACCAAACATATTCTCCTATATGGGAACCAAAGACAAAAGGGCTATTACCGTTCAGGAAATTGCTGTTCTCAAGTAAGTAGACTATATGCCACTATTTGTATTGCAAAGACTTATCATTGCCTTTCAGAGTCCTCAGGTTTGTCTGGTGGGGCTATATATGGTGGCACACACCTTTAACCCCAGCACTTGGGAGGCAGTGGTAGGAGGATTGCTGTGAGTTCAAGGCCAGCCTAGGATTACAGAGTGACTTACAGGTCAGCCTGGGCTAGAGTGAGACCTTACCTTGAAAACAAAACTATAATAAAGAAACTTTGCCTGGTGGGATTTACCTCTTTCAGCTTATATCATGCCTCTGCCTTTTAAAATATTATTTTATTGTTTTTTTTTTCTCCCTGCTTCTCTGCATTTCCTAATGTTTTTAATATCATACATATTTTGTGACTGATTTTTAAAAGATTTGTGTGGTAGAGCTAAAAGAACAGACTTCTTTTTCATTTGTGCATTAAATGTCAGTATGTGTTACTTAAAATTCAGTTGCAAAACAGAATGAGCTCTTTTATGTAACAGAGGCATATAGATTAAAAAAAAAACAGATGGTCTCTGCTTTGAAGCAGTGTTAATTTAACGAGGCAGACAGACGAGTAGAGCTTGTCCACAGTGAGCTGTGTTGAAAGAGGCACTCTTTAGTAAGTCTGACAGAAAGCATGGGGTTTCCTGCGGAGGTCAGGCAGGGAAAGACTGCACAGAAAGTGGGATGCTTCGGTGTCGAGTGAGGTCAGGGCTTTGCAACCCCCGCACTGTATGCTTTTTGGACTAGGAAACTTTGTTCAATGTAGGGTATTTAGCAGCCTCCTTGGCCTTTGTCCTCTCTATATGATAGGACCAGTTCACTGCTCCTCACCCAACTGTGATAACAAAAGAAAAATGTGTCCAAACGTGTCATGAGGGTCAGTATTGCCTCTAGTTGGGAACCACTGGTCTTGATTCTAGAAACATGAGGACATTTGTTCTGGGGCTGAGGGAGGTCTCAGTTGTTAGTTCCAAACCACGAAAACAGCTTCTGCAGGTGTCGGAAGGCACTGGGGAGCACAGCAACGCCCATCTGCCAGGTGCTTTACCTTTGCGGGCATGTAGCAAGAAATAAAGCCCGAGAGGTGCTCATGTGGGAGCACATAGACTAAAATTGGAACAATCTGGAGGGGGTTCGAATGGCATCTGCATGAGGATGAGACACCGATTCCTAAAGCATGCCGTGCTTATAAAGAAAATGGAGCCGGACGCGGTGGCGCACGCCTTTAATCCCAGCACTTGGGAGGCAGAGGTAGGAGGATCGACGTGAGCTCGAGACCACCCTGAGACTACATAGTGAATTACAAGTCAGCCTGGGCTAGAGTGAGACCCCACCTCAAAAAACAAAAAACAAAAAAAATAATAATAATAAAAGAAAAGGAAAAAAAAGAAAATGGATGCAACTGGACATCATTATGCCAAGTGATTCTGAAAGACTAAAGTGTGTGTATGTCTGTCAGAGAGAGGGTCAGTGAGAGATAGAAACAGCCGGGCGTGGTGGCGCACACCTTTAAGCCCAGCACTCGGGAGGCAGAGGTAGGAGGATCCCCATGAGGTCGAGGCCACCATGAGACTACATAGTAAATTCCAAGTCAGCCTGAGCTAGAGCAAGACCCTACCTCAAAAAAAAAAAAAAAAAAAAAGAAAAGGCAAGATAGAAACAATGTGAAAGAGCAATAGAGGTCAACCATCATTCTTTTCTGGCCACTGCATGCAAACACGCAGGGATAGATGCCATCCATGTACATCACAGTGCACATACATGCAAAAAAAAAAAGTTGAGCCGGGTGTGGTGGCGCCCGCCTTTAATCCCAGCACTCGGGAGGGAGAGGAATCGCTGTGAGTTCAAGGCCACCCTGAGACTACAGAGTAAATTCCAGGTTAGCCTGAGCTAGAGTGAGACTCTACCTTGCAAAACCAAAAAAAAAAAAAAAAAGTTGATTATGTTTACTATCTCTATAAAAGTATATTATTTTTAAAGTATATTATTTATAATTTTGTGATTCTTTTTATAGTGAATTATTCTTGTCCTTTAAATTTTTATTTATTTGTTTGTGTATATGGACGTGTTAGTACTTCTTGCTGCTGTTAGTGTACATTAGACAACGTATACCACCTTTCTGCGTCCACCTTCTGTGGACAGCTTTGGAATTGAGTCCAGGTTGGCAGACTTTGCAAGCGAGCACCTTTAAATGCTGAGCCATCCTCTTGACCTGAGACCTAGCCCATAGTCATAAGAGCGTCTCATTAACAGTGTTGGTGTATTGGAATGGAGCAGGAAATACCGAAAATGAAAGTCTTTCTGCAAGTTTTGGTGTCTCTTGTGATTTATAGAAGGTGAAGCTTTCTGGTGAGAGTGAAGGGACCGGAAAGGAGGAAGGGACCTAGAAAATATAAGATTTAAAAGAGCTTGACCATCTTCATGTAAGTTGCCTCTCCTGTCACACAGGTGAGACCGGGGTTCGATTCCCTAACAGGGAGTCAACAGATGCATCTTATTATTGGGCTAGAGCGATGGCTCAGAGGTTAAGGTGTAACGACCTGGGCTCAATTTTCCAGTACCTATGTAAAGCCAGATGCACAAAGTGTCTAGAGGTCCTGGCATGCCCATATTCTCTCTCTCTCCCCTTGTTTTTTTGTTTTTTAGGCAGGGTTTCACTTTAACTCAGACTGACCTGGAACTCACTCTTGAAGTCCAGGCTGGCCCAAACTCTTGGCAGTTCTCCTACCTCATTCCCTGCCCCCCACACACTGCAAATTAAAGACACGAGCTACTATGCCCTTCTTGTCTTTTTCATCTAAATTAAATGTTTGATTGATTTGTATTCTGTTTGTAAATGGTTAACTTTTTATTTGTTTATTTTTGTGTTCTGGGGATCAAATGTGTGACCTCACACATGCTAGACAAGCACTGTTCCACTGGGCTACACCCTAGTTCTTGTGTGTGGGGGGGAGGGGTTTTTGTTTTTGTGGGATTTTTTTTTTTTTTTAGTTTTGTTTTTGTTTGTTTGTTTTGTTTTGTTTTTTTAGTTTTTCATGGTAAGGTTGCAGTCTAGCTCAGGCTGACCTGGAATTCACTATGTAGTCTCAGGGTGGCCTCAAACTCACGGAGATCCTCCTACCTCTGCCTCCCGAGTGCTGGGACTAAAGGTGTGCACCACCACGCCCAGCTTCTTGTTTTGTTTTTTGAGACCCAGTCATACATATATGTGGCTAGCTAACTCAGGCTGGCCTTGACCTCAAGATTCTCTTGTATCCACCTCCTAAATACTGAGTTTACAAGTTGCATCAACACAACTATACACTAGTACACCTGGTCCAGGTTTTTGTTGTTTTGCTTTATTTTATTTTATTTTATTTTTATTTTATTTTATTTTTGAGGTAGGGTGTCACTCTAGTCCATGCTGACCTGGAATTCACTATGTATCCTCAGGCTGGACTTGAACTCATGGCAATCCTCCTTCCTCTGCCTCCCAAGTGCTGGGATTAAACACGTGCACCACCACGCCTGGATTTTTTTTTTTTTTTTTTGGTTTTTCAAGGTAGGGTCTCACTCTAGTCCAGGCTGACCTGTGGATATTTTTTAATATTTTTATTTATTTGCAAGAAGCGAGAGAGAACTTGGCTGTGTGCCAGGGCCTCTTGCCCTGCAAATAAACTCTAGACACATGCACCACTTTGTGTACCTGGCTTTATGTGGGTACCAGGGAATTAAACCTGGGCCAGCAGGCTTTGCAGGCAAGCACCTTTAACCATTTGCCTTTGTCAGTCCTGTTGTTTTGGTTTTGTGTGTGTGTGTGTGTGTATTTTGTTTTTGAGATAGGGTCTCACTCTAGCCCAGGCTGACCTGTAATTCACTATGTAGTCTCAGGGTGGCCTCAAACTCATGGTGATCCTCCTACCTCTGCCTCCCGAGTGCTGGGATTAAAGGCGTGCGCCCCCACACCCGGCTTTGTTGTTTTGTTTTTACCACAGAAAAAACTGTAGAAAGTGAAAATTCTACCATAATTGTACTTCCTCAATGATTACCTTGTTTGTAGTTTAGTGTGTGTGTGTGTGTGTGTGTGTGTGTGTGTGTGGGCACCAGCAGCCTCTCAGCTGCTGTGAACAAACTCCAGATGTGTGCACCCACTTGTAGGCAAGTGTGGCATTGCACCCTTGCGTCACTTTGCATCTGGCTAAACCTGGGACCTGGAGAATCCAATGGACATTCTTAGGCTTAGCAGGCAGGCACCTTAACTGCTAAACTATCTCTCCAGCCCTTAGTATATATTTTTAATATTTTATTTATTTATTTGGGAGAGAGAGAATGGGCACACCAGAGCTTCAGACACTGCAAAACAACTCCAGACACATGGGTCACCTTGTGCATCTGGTTTACATGGGTCCTGGGGAATTGAATCTGGGTCCTTTGGCTTTGCAGGCAAGCATCTTAACTGCTAAGCCATCTTTCCAGCCCATTAGTATATATTTTATAGAGGACTCTTCCCTCCCACCTTTTATTTATTTATTTGAGAGACAAAGAGGGAGAGAGAAATGGGCACATCAGGGCCTCTAACCACTGCAAACAAACTCTAGATGCATGCGCCACCACATGCATCTGGCTTACGTAGGTACTGGAAAATTGAACCTGGGTCCTTAGGTCATTAGGCTTCGCAGACAAGCTGCTAAGCCATCTCTCCAGCTCCCTACCACCTTTTAAACCAAAGTATTTACATGAGGTGTTCTTTCCTTATGGGCAATAGATGATGTGCCTCATTCCCTGTTAATACATAACAGAAGATACGTGAATACATGCTGCATCATAATTTATTAACTATGACTACTTAAATTTTTTTTATTTTAGAGAGAGAGAGAAAATTGGCACACCAGAGCCTCAGTCACTAAATTCGAACTCCAGACACTTGTACCACCTAGTGGGCATGTGCAGCCTTGCGCTTGCCTTACTTTTGTGTGTCTGGCTAATGTGGGATCTGGAGAGTCAAACACGGGCCCTTAGGCTCGCAGGCAAGCATCTTAACTGCTAAGGCATCTCTCCAGCCCCTCCCAGCAAATTTTAAAAAATATTTTTACTTATTTGCAAGCAGAGATAGATGGAAGAGAGAGAGAATGGGTGCACCAGGGTCTCTAGCCACAGAAAACAGACTCCAGATGCACTTTCTGAATCTGTCTTTACATGGGCACTGGGGAATCAAACTTAGGTCATTAGGCTCTGCAGGCAAGTGCCTTAACTGCTGAACCACCTTTCCAGCCAACTATGACTTCTTTTGAATGTTTATATTAGTTCCTGCTTCTTCTTATTATGGAATTCCATATCAGGCATTTTTGACTTGTATTTGTGATGAACTTAGAATAAACTCAGCTTGGAGTTGCTGACTAAGGGGGGGATATAAAATATGAATGGTTTTAATAACCAAACTAATTGCCCTGAAGAAAAACTACTTCCAGTTTAGTTCTTCAGGATGTCCCCTAGCAGTGAGGGGTGAGGGTGCCAGTTTGAGAATTTAAAAACTGGCATCTCAGCTGGGCATGGTGGTGCACGCCTTTAATTCCAGCATTCGGAAGCAGAGGTAGGAGGATTGCCGAGAGTTCAAGGCCGCCCTGAGACTACATAGTGAATTCGAGGTCAGCCTGAGCTAGAGAGAGATCCTACCTCAGAAAACAAAACAAAAAAAAAACTGGTATCTCATTGTTTTATTCGGTGTCTTCCGATATGAACTGTCCCGGTACTAGACGGAAGATAACCTGTCCCCTCGGTCAGCCAGCACATGCCATGTGTGATCAGGATACTGCTCTGCCCTCAGAGACTCTTGCTGCCTGTTTCATCTTCCTGTTGATTTTGGAAGAAACCTCAGCAGACACCTAACTACTGGCTTTTTGAAAGCACCTTGTACTTATCTCGCGGATACAGGCTACACCCTGAGTTTGCTTAATGGGTCTGTGGGGCCAGGCAGATTGGCCTTTCTCGTGAGAACTGGCAAACAGGATGAACCCACTTTGCCACGCAGGGATTTTAATCATTGCTGAATTGATCGGTTCTGGGATAAGCTGCGTTCCTTCTCAGCTTCACGTAACTCTCACACCACTATCAATTTTGACAGGATCTCGAGCAGGAACCCTCTGGCTCAGAATGGCTTGTTCCTTTTCCTGGCAATCTCCTGTCTGAGCTTGGGCCAGTATTTCCCTGGCTTCGTTAAAGGCTTTTGTGTAATGTATCATTTTGGCCCTTAAATTTTTTTTGGAAATATTTATTTATTTGCAAACAGGGGGAGAGAGAGATTGAGAGATAGAGAGAGCATGCATGCGAGGGAGAGAGAGAGAGAGAGAGAGAGAGAATGCATGTACCAAGGCCTCTAGTCTCTGCAAATGAACGTCAGATACATGTGTCACTTTGTGCATCTGGCTTTATGTGGGTATTGAGGAATTGGACCCAGGTTGTTAGGCTTTGTAGGCAAGCGCCTTAACTGCTAAGCCATCTCTCAAGCATGAAAGGACAAACACCTGCTGCTATATTAGTTTATTTACATGAAATGTTCAAAATGTGGAAATCTGGATTGTATATTAAGGGCTGCAGGCCATAAATGGAGTGGGAGTGACTGCTGAGCAGGTGTGAGGATTCTTTTTCTTACTTAAATTTTTTTTGTTTATTTTATTTTTACTTTTATTTATTTACTTATTAGAGACAGAGTGAAGGAGAAAGACAGTGAGAATGAAAGCACCAAGGCCTCTAGCCACTGCAAACAAACTCCAGATGCGTGGGACCTGGAGAATCGAACCTGGGTCCTTAGGCTTCGCAGGCATGCGCCTTAACCACTAAACCATCTCTTCAGCCTTTTCTCTTTATTTTAATGTATTTATTTGAGAGTGACAGAGAAAGAGGCAGAGAGAGAGAGGGAGAGAATGGGTGCACCAAGGCCTCCAGCCACTGCAAACAAACTCCAGATGCATGCATACCTTGTGCATCTGGCTTACGTGAGTCCTGGGGAATTGAGCCTCGAACCGGGGTCCTTAGGCTTCACAGGCATGCGCTTAACTGGTAAGCTATTTCTCCAGCCCCTGAGGATTCTTTTTCAAGTGATGAAAATGCTCTCAAATTAGATAGTGATGACAGTGACACAATATTATGAATATACTAAAAACCACTGGAATTCTATGCCATTGATAGTTAAAGTGGTGAATTTTATGTTAATTTTACCTCAGCTTAGAACAGCACATCTGTCAGGCCCTTTCCTAGCACTAGCAAGACAGTCTCCATAGTTTTCCAGGACAGCCAGGCCCACAGTTTGCTTCCTCTTCTGTTGCTGTCTCTGCTTGATGCTGACAGCTCTATGGCAGTGTGTGCTGGTTCGAGAGTCCCACCTGCCTGGTCCTCTGTCTATCTCCACACCCATCTTCTGCATTCTGGATTTTTCAGGATACAGTTCTGAAGTAGTGCCCTTTTTCTCCTAGCCTGCTGCCTCTCAGCAGCTGGTCCACATCTGGGCTGCACCTGCTTCCCACCTGTTTGAACTTGTACTGGAGTGTGTGCAGACCAACATGTCAGACAGACATCTATGGCTAGCTTCCTACCTTTTGTGCTAATTAATGAGGCAGCTACAATGTTTTTTTCTTCAACCTGGAGATAAAGTGCAGTGGTAGAGTGCATGCCTGGCTGGCTAAGTAAGGCCCTGGGTTCAATGCCTGGGGTCAGGGGGTGGGGAAGAGGAAAAAACAAAAGCCTGGTCAGACTGCTTCCTCACATACCAAGCCAGGAAACATGTCTCGGTGGTGTCTAGTATATGGAGGGATGGGATTGTCTTCAGGGAGTATGAAGTATAGATAAATTTTAAACAATGTGTGTAACTTTGGACAATGTATTTGTGACCAAGTAGAATAAAGTTTCCCCATTGTTTTTTTATTTGTTTGTTTTGGCTTCTTTTGTTTTGTTTTTTTTTTTTCTGTGTGTTGGAACTTGGGAGGCCTCTGGAGCAGGTCCTTGATTAGCTGTTTTAGGTCAGAACTCCACTTTCAGTCCCTGAGATACACACCCAAACTTTCCCAAGTTCAGTCTGCCCAGGCAGAAGTGGAATATGGCTCCCGACTGTGAGTGAGTCCAAAGACCAGCACTGGGAGCTCTCGAGAAGCAGTGGCTAGAGGCCTTGGTGTGCCTATTCTCTCTTGCCTTTACTTATTTTTTAAGCTTCTTTCCCCACCCCCACCCCAAAGGTCCAGTCTCACTCTGGCCCAGGCTGACCTGGAATTCACTATGTAGTCTCATAGTGACCTTGGACTCACAGCGATCCTCCTACCTCTGCCTCCAGAGTGCTGGGATTAAAGGTGTACACAACCACACCCAGCTTTAGCTTCCTTTTTTGATTTCTCTAAGATCTTTTCTGGAGTTGTGGAGGCCAACAGCTTCACCACCTTTTCACAAGAGTTACCACCCTTATCCAAAAACCACATCACTTTTTCTGAGTTCTAAAACCTCGGGGAGATGCGGACAGAGCTCCTCCTCATCCACCTCTCCCTCTGACGGAGGTGCTGCAATCGCTGTGCTTACAGCCTCAATTGTCAGATCTGTTACAGCATTTTTAAAAAAATTTTTTTTAATTATTTTATTTACTTTTGGAGAGAGACACAGAGAGAGAGACAGAGAGGGAGACAGAGATGGGCGCGCCAGCAGTCTCTCAGCTGCTGCGAACGAAATCCAGATGTGTGCGCCCCCTTGTGGTCAAGTGCGGCATTGCACCCTTGCATCACTTTGCATCTGGCTAAACGTGGGACCTGGAGATTGGAACCAGCATTCTTAGGCTTAGCAGGCAGGCGCCTTAACCGCTAAGTCATTTCTCCAGCCCTGTTACAGCATTTTATTTGGAGCCAGGCTTGGCATGTACGGCTATAGGGACACAACCTTTAGGATCAGTTGCCACAGGACCTACAGGAGGAAGTGGTCTTGTTCCTTGTTCAAGGCATTCCAGCAGCAGAACAGAGCCTAGCTGAGACCCCAGTGTTAGGTACTATCATGGGCCACAACGTCCCCACGCAGCTGCGTGCAGGAAGACCCCATTCTCTCTCCATCTGCCTCTTTATGAATTATCTTTTCTCTCTACTTACTTGTATTTTCTAAGATTTTTTTTTTTGAGGGGGGATGGTGGTGGTTTCAAGATAGGGTCTTGCTCTAGCCCAAGCTGACCTGAAATTCACTCTAGTCTCAGGGTGGCCTCAAACTCACAGGGATCCTCCTATCTCTGCTTCTCGAGTGCTGGGATTAAAGGCATGTGCCACCACACCGGGTGGTACTTTCTAAGATTTTCCTTTTGTTAGGTTAGAAGATTTTTCTTACAGAGTAACGGCTAACCTGTTTGTAAGTGTTTGATAACCGTTCTTCATAGTAGTTCTATGGGGTTGCTTTCTGCCACCATCTCCTTTCTCACCTCCTGCACACAAAACAGAAGTTCCACCAATACTACTGTTCTGTTTCTCACCAGTGTGTAAGTAGCAATAAGGTTTTTTAAGTAGGCAGATGTATCCAGGTCCCATCCTGCCAATAGACCCAGGGATCGTTCACGCAGGAGGAGCCATGCAGAGGAAAGTGAACATGTGTTGTCACTGCCTTTGTGCCTCCTGCCGCCACTGCTGTCATGCGGTCTTGTTCTTTCAGCCAGATAGTATCTCATGATTTTTTTTTTTTTTTTGGTTCCCTTTCTTCTAAAGAATAAGTGCACAAAGACTGGCTCACCTCAACAAGTGCTTGATGAACTTCAAGCTAGGGAATTTCAGCTATCAGAAAACCCCTCTGAAATTGGGAGAGCTCCAAGGAAATCACTTCACTGTCATTCTCAGGTAATGAGCTGCAAGTGGGAGGGGGTACCGAGTGTCCAACAGGGGCACCTCAGCTCTGCTCTTCAGACTTGGTGATTGGGTGCCCGTTAGCCAGTACTGGGAGGAGTGGCAGCAGGGAAGGGCAGAACAGGCCCACAGGGGTGAGGAGAGCAAAACGCTTGTGTAGTCATATCTGTAATAGCAAATAGTCTTAGCTCCTCCCCTCCTCTCCCCGCCTGAATGCTTAGTGTTGCCTTCAGAAAACACCATTTTCAGTAAACCCTATTGAAAGATGAGACACCTCTGACCCCATTTATATGAAGTTCCTAGAGTGGACGAATTCATAGAAAGTACAGTAGGAGGTAGTGGGGCAGCGAGCGTTAGAGAGTTCTGTGGACCAGGCCTTTAATCCAAGCACTCAGGAGGCAGAGTTAGGAGGCTCACCATGAGTTCGAGGCCACCCTGAGACACATAGTGAATTCCAGGTCAGCCTGGGCCAGAGCGAGACTCTACCTTGAAAAACAAAAAGAAAAAGAAAAGAATTTCAGTTTGGCCGGGGTGTGGTGGTGCACGCCTTTAATCCCAGCACTCGGGAGGCAGAGGTAGGAGGATCACCGAGAGTTCGAGGCCACTCTGAGACTACATAGTGAATTCCAGGTCAGCCTGGACCAGAGTGAGACCTTACCTCGCAAAACCAAAAAAAAAAAAAAGAATTTCAGTTTGGACCAGGTATGGTGCCACATGCACAGCCCAGACACTCACGAGGCAAAAGCAGGAGGCTGCCTGCACACAGGGGTCTTTAACAGCTGAGCCATCTCCTCAACCCAAGGAGCACTGCATACTGGAAGGCCAGCCTGATCTACAGAATGAGGTCCAGCCAGGGCTAGACAGCAAGACCCTTTCTCAGAACAACAACAAAGCAGTTTCATTTAGGGAGATGTAAAAAAGGTCGGGGAGGAATGGTGGTAAAAATTATGTAACATTATGAATATACTTAATGCCATTCAGTTTTACCTGAAAAGTTGCTAAAGGGGGCTGAGGAGATGATGCAGTGGGTAAAAGCACTTCTGTGGAAGTGTGAAGTCCTGAGTTCAGAGCCCGGAATCTGCATAATACCGGACACAGTATCGCGCATCTGTAATTGCAGTGTGCCTGCAGCCAGATGGGAGATAGGAACAGACTTCCTGGAAGCTTGCAGGCCAGCTTGCCTGACAAATGAAGTGGCAAACAAGGTGGAAGGTGAGGCCTGCAGGACAGAGGCTGGAAGCCATGGTGATGACACGTGTCCCCAAGTGTCTCTGACTAACAGTTTTTTGCCTCTGGTTACTTTGGGCCCCTGCAGAAACATCACAGGAACGGACGAACAAGTGCAGCAAGCTATGAACTCTCTCAAGGAGATTGGATTCATAAACTACTATGGAATGCAAAGATTCGGAACTACTTCTGTCCCTACCTATCAAGTCGGAAGGTTGGTATTTAATTTTGGAAGTGTTTTTTTTTTTTTTTTTTTAAAGTACAGTCTCACTCTAGCTTAGGCTGACCTGGAATTCACTGTGAAGTCTCAGGGTGGCCTTGAACTCACAGCAATCTTCCTACCTCTGCCTCCCCAGTGCTGGGATTAAAGGCGTACGCTACCACACCTGGCTTTAATTTTGGAACTTTTTTCTAAAAGGTAAAAGTTTTATCTAAACAAGAAACAAGTTGTTGTTTTTTAAAAAGATCTTTTTTTAATATTTTTATTTTATTATTTATTTGAGAGAGAGGCAGATAGAAAATGAGTGTGCCAGGGCCTTCAGCTCCTGCAAATGAACTCCAGATGCATGCACCACCTTGTACATCTGGCTTATATGAGTCCTGGGGAATTAAACCTGGGTCCTTTAGCTTTGTAGGCAAGTGCCTTAACTGCTAAGCCATCTCTCCAGCCCAAAAAATAAGTTTTTTGTTCATGGTGTTAGTTTTTTAAAAAGTTCATTAAAAAAAAAAAATCAAAGTTCATGACTGGAGAGATGGCTTAGTGGTTAAGGTGCCTGCCTGCGAAGCCTAAAACACCTGTTTGATTCTCTAAGTCCCACATTTAGCCAGACGCAAAAGTGAGGCAAGCGCACAATGTCACACATGTCCACGAGGGGGTGCAAGCGTCTGGAGTTTGTTCACAGCAGCTGAGAGGCTGCTGGCACGCCCATTCTCTGCCTCTTCCTAATCTCTCTCTCTTTCTCTCTCTCAAATTAAAAAAAAAAAGAAAAAGAAAAAAAAATCAAAGATCAGGTGATAGGGAAATGGCTTAGCGGTTAAGGTGTTTGCCTGTGAAGCCTAAGGACCCAGGCTTGATTCCCCAGAACCCACATAAGCCAGATACACAAGTGGGCACATACATCTGGAGTTCATTTCCAGTGGCTGGAGGCCCTGGCACGCCCATTCGCTCTTTCTCTCTGCCTCTTCCTTTCTTTCAAAAATAAATAAATAATTTTTTTTGTTTTTGTTTTTTTATGTTTTTGTTTTTCAAGGTAGGGTCTCACTCTGGTCCAAGCTGACCTAGAATTAGCTATGTAGTCTCAGGGTGGCCTCAAACTCATGGTGATCCTCCTACCTCTGCCTCCCGAGTGCTGGGATTAAAGGCGTGCACCACCATGCCCGGCTATGTTTTTGTTTTTTTGAGGTAGGGTCTCACTCTAGCTCAGGCTGACCTGGAATTCGCTATCTAGTCTCAGGATAGCCTCAAACTCACTGCGATCCTCCTACCTCTGACTCCCGAGTGCTGGGATTAAAAGCATGCGCCACCATGCTCGGCTTATAAATAAATAATTCTTTAAAAAATCAAAGTCCAAGCCAGGGGTGGTGGCACATACCTTTAATCCCAGCACTCAGGAGGCAGAAGTAGGAGGATTACTTTGAGTTCAAAGCCACCCTGAGAATCCTGATACTGAGTGAATTCCCAGTCAGCCTGGACCAAAAAACCAAAACCAAAAAATTCAAAGTTGAAAAAGATATGACTTGAAAGAATAAGTTTTTCTCCCACCCTTAACACCCCCTCCAGAGAATATTAAGTAAGTCTTGGCTCAGTAAGTGATAGTAAGTGGTAGTTGCCTGGGATGAACAACTGGGTAGCTGACCAGAGCAGGCAGACCCAAGGTACCGCACTCCATGATCTCTCTTAGCAAGGGACTCCCATTATTATCTTTGATCTGCCCTTCCCCCACCCTTTAATGCAAGTGCTAGAGGAGATAATTAATGAAGTGGAAATTAAGAATCCTGATGCACTTTTAGATAGTAGAAAAGCCCTCTAGGGTAAATTAAGGTAGAAATCACAGGAGTAAATACTTAGATTCATAAATGTACTTTGAGATTGGGCTACCCAGCAGAGACTGTGTTACATCAAACAACTATTCATGTGGGAGTTAAAATTGTGCTAGTTTCAAGTTGGAAGTGAACTGAGTGCTGCCGTTCATCCTCTTTGTGTAGAACATATAAAAATTAAGGTTGGGGAGGCCTGCCCAAGCACACTAGCTGGACATCTGTACTCATGGAAAGAGTCCTTTTGACTTGCAGCAGTTTTTCTGCATGCAACATGAAGTTGTATTTGCTTGTATGATTTTTCTGAAGAAAGTGGTACTTGGCCACTCTTAGAGGCTGTGTGGTGAAGGGGAAAAGTACAAGCAGCAAAGTCAGGCTCGAGTTCTGAGCCTCAAATTGCTCATGTGTAAAATGGAAACAACACCAATTTCACAGAGAGGTGGACATGAAGTGAGATTGTGTTTATACAGTACCTGTTTTCTATGCCTAGAATATAGTAAGGACTCCAAATTTTTTTTTCTTAACATTTTTATTGACAAGCAGAGAGCTTGAGAGAGAAGAGACAGAGAGAATGGATGTGCTAGGGCTTCCAGCTGCTGCAAACAAACTCCAGATGCATGTGCCACTTTGTGCATCTGGCTTTTACATGGTACCGGAGAATTGAACCCAGGTCACTAAGCTTTTTAGGCAAGTGCCTTGACCACTGAGAAATCCCTCCAGCCCTAAAAATATTTTAGCTGGGCAGTGGTGGCGCACGCCTTTAATCCAGCACTTGGGAGGCAGAGGTAGGAGGACCGCCATGAGTTCGAGGCCACCCTGAGACTACACAGTGAATTCCAGGTCAGCCTGGACTAGAGTGAAACCCTACCTCGAAAAAAAAATTTTTTTAATTAAGGCCAGTTTGGGCACAGTAATGGTGTGCATATATAGTTCCAGTTACCCAGAGAGCTGTGCAGAAGGATCCTAAGAGTTCAGGCTAACCTGGGCAGCCTAGAAGGACCCTGTCTCTTCAGTTGGAACAACAACAAACAGGACCACACATAGTGAACACGCACAAACACATTAAAAAAAATAAAATAAAATGATAGTTGCCTGGGGTTTGGAAGAAGGGAGTGAGTAGAGAATTATGATTTAATAGGTACAGACTTTTGGAGAAGATTTAAAAGTTCTGGAGATGAGCCGGGTGTGGTGGCGCATGCCTTTAATCCCAGCACTCAGGAGACTGAGGTACGAGGACTGCCATGAGTATGAGGCCATCCTAAGACTACAGAGTGAATTCCAGGTCAGCCTGGGTTAGAGACCCTACATTGAAAAAAAAAAGTTTTGGAGATGAATGATGAGTTTGGATGTTCAGTGATAATTACACACACACACACACACACACACACACTCAGGCAAATTCAGCCAGTGTGGTGGCTCGTGCCTGTAATCTCCCAACACATGAGAGATACAAGAAGGAAGATTGTAAGTTTAAGGTCAGCCTGAACTGAATAGCAAGGCCTAGATTCAAATAAAGTTAAAATGATAAATTGTGTGTATAATTTACCAGTGAAGAAGGCAGAAGGAGGGCTGGGTGCCTGGCTAATGTGCGCAAAGCTCTAGGTTTGATTCTCAGCAATCCGTGGAGGCAGAAGTTCAAATGATTGTTAGAAGGAAGCATTATGTCCTTAATTTTATTTTTTCTAAGGTTCTATTAGATTTATATGTAAAATATATATCATAATTATTCTCTTTATTTTTAAATTTAATAAAATAATGTAAATATTGTGATTTTAACAATGATTTGGACATACCAAGTTCATTCCAATGCAAAGTTAAGTAAAATAAATACTGTTTAATTCTAGAGCTATTCTACAAAACTCCTGGACAGAAGTCATGGATTTAATACTGAAGCCCCGTTCTGGAGGTAAGAGTAAAAGTTGAGGTAAAAAAAAACAAAATGTGGGCTGAGATGGCTCTGCAGTTAAAGACACTAGTTTGCAAGGCCTGACAGCCCAATGCCCATGTAAAGCCAGATACAGAGAGGTGCATGGATCTGGAGTTTGGTTGTAGTGGCAAGACGTCATTTTTAAAAAAATAAACAAATAGGGCTGGAGAAATGGCTGAGCAGTTAAGATGCTTGCCTGTGAAGCCTAAGACCCAGGTTCAGTTCCTCAGTACCCATGTAAACCAGATGCATAAGGTGGCACATGTATCTGGAGTTTGTTTGTAGTGCTAGAGGCCCTGGCACACCCATTCTCTCTCTCTCTCTCTCTCTCTCTCTCTTTCTTTCTTTCTCCCTCTCCCTCTTTCAAATAAATTAAATTAAATTAATTTAAATTAAATACTTTTTTTAAATAAAAAAAAATAGGGCTGGATAGCTGGGAGTGGTAGCACACACCTTTAATCCCAGCACTCAGGAGGCAGAAGTAGGAGGATTGCTGTGAGTTTGAGATCACTCTGAGATCACATAGTGAATTCCAAGTCAGCCTGGGCTAGAGCAAAACCCTACCTTAAAAAAAACAAAAAGAAAGAAAGAGGGAGGATTGCTGTCAGTTCAAGGCCAACTTGAGTCTAATTCCAGGTCAGCCTGGGCTATAGGAAGACCCTACCTTAAAAAACCAAAATAATTTAGAGTACATTTTATTTCTTATATTTTCACAAGTTTTACATGTAGGCTTGAAGTTTTTGATATACATATATCCTTATTTTAGCTCTTAGATCCTTCTAATTTATTCCTAAATAAATAAATGTATTTGAGAAATTAAATTTCTCTTCATTTACTACTAAATCTCAAAGCATTTCTATTTTATTTTTATTTATTTATTTGAGAGAGAGATAGCAGGATAGAAAGAAGCAGAGAGAAAATGGGCACACCAGGGCCTCCAGCCTGCAAATGAACTCCAGATGCATGTGCCACCTTATGCATGTGTCTTATGTGGGTCCTGGGGAATTGAACCTGGGTCCTTTGGCTTTGCAGGCAAACGCCTTAACCACTAAGCAATCTTCTGCAGCCCTCATAAAGTATTTCTAAAACTACGTTGTGTAAAAGTGATTTAAGTAGTACAATGTAATACTACTTGCTTGGAGTAATAGTACTTGCTTAGACAAGTACTCATTTGCAAGCTAAAAAAAAGGAATTATCTGATGTTAAGGAGAGCAACCCATTTAAATGTGACAACAAAATGGAAAAAGAGAAGAGGAAAAACTGCAGACAAGTCAGTTGAATAAGCTGTGAAGATGATAAACAGGCAGCAGCTTTTGCTGTTGATAGTCACACAGTCCCGTGAACTGTCTTAGGTGGCTGCTCTTAGGTTGAGATTCTCCATTATAAATGTTGGCTCATTGTGAATGTCTGTCTATTGGATAAATCATTAACTCATATCTCCCCCATCCCACCTCTTGCCTCCCCCCCCCCCGCAGCTGAAAAGGGGTATTTGGTTAAATGCAGGGAAGAGTGGGCGAAGACCAAAGACCCAGACGCTGCCCTCAAAAAACTGCCTGTGAGAAGGGGCGTGGAGGGGCAGCTGCTGCGAGGACTCTCCAGATACGGAATGAAGAACATCGTCTCCGCCTTCGGCATAGTGAGTGCAACGTGCGGAGTCAGGCAACGGCTGGAGCTGTTGATTGCTTTTTAAATGTTATCTTGGGAGATTTCACGAGGTTACGAGAGAGTACAGTGGTACCTATGATTCCTGAGGATCTCCAAGAGGCTTTGGACCCTGGATGGTTATGAGCGGGTGGATACGGGTAACGCTGGCCATGCTTGTCAACGGTGAGGGCATAAGAAAGGTATCGCTGGGGAAAGTAAGATCGCCAGTGGAAGTTGAAAGTCGATTAAATGGGATTTGACAAATTCAGAACCCATCTAAAGTCATTTTTTTTTTTTTTTTTTTTTTTTTTTTTTTTTTGGTTTTTCAAGGTAGGGTCTCATTCTGGCTCAGGCTGACCTGGAATTCACCATGTAGTCTCAGGGTGGCCTCGAACTCATGGTGATCCTCCTACCTCTGTCTCCTAAGTGCTGGGATTAAAGGCGTATGCCACCATGCCCAGCTAAGTCATTTCTTTTTAATATATTTAATATATTTATTTATTTATTTGAGAGATAGAAAGTGGCAAGGAGAGAGGGAGAATGGGCACGCCAGGGCCATCAGCCACTGCTAACGAACTCCAGATGCATGCGTCCCCTTGTGCACCTGGCTTACGTGGGTCCTAGAGAGTCAAACTGGGATCCTTTGTCCACCTTAACTGCTAAGCCATCTCTCCAGCCCTAAAGTCATTTCTTACTTGTCATCTTTTTTTGAGGTAGGGTCTCGTGCTAGCCCAGGCTGACCTGAAATTCACTGTGTAGTCTCAGGCTGGCCTCGAACTCAGTGATCCTCCTACTTCAGCCTCCCAAGTGCTGGGATTAAAGGCATGTGCCACCACGTCCAGCCAAATTTATTTTATTATTTTCATACATGTATGTACGCAATGTATTTTGATCATAATCTCCTCCTATTACATTATTTTGTCTCCCTATCCGCCCCCTTCCATTGAACTCCTTCTTTCCAACTAGTCCCTCTTTTTGTATGTGTGTAAGGGGGGTGGTTTTTCCAGAGGCAGGGTCTCACTCTACCCTGGGCTGACTGGAACCTACTCCATAGCCCCAGCCTGGCCTCGTCCTCCTACCTCAGCCTCCCAAGTGCTGGGACGAGAAGTGTGTGCCGCCACACCCAGCTGCCTCTTCTCTTTTGATGAGATAGATAGATAGATAGATAGATAGATAGATAGATAGATAGATAGATAGATAGATAATAGATGATAGATAGATAGATAGATAGATAGATAGATAGATAGATAGATAGATAATTCATGCCAACTTGTTGATGGCCTGATCTTGTGCAGGTAACAAGAGCCACTGTGAAGTCATGAATGCATTGGTCATCCCGTGTTCAGAAAACAGCATTCCCAAGCACCCCCACTCCGTCCTTTGCCTGTTACATTCTTTCTCTTTCTGCCACCTCTTCTGCGGTGCTCCCTAAGTCTTGGAGGGTGTCAGAGATGCCTCCTAGTGCTGAGTGCTCAGTTGTCTCACCAGAATTTTAAACTGCCTAAGATAAGTAGGCAGGAAATTATCTAATAGTTGCATGTTGTTCCGGGCGTGGTGGCGCACGCCTTGAATCCCAGCACTCGGGAGGCAGAGGTAGGAGGATCACCATGAGCTAGAGTGAGACCCTACCTCAAAAAAAAAAAAAAAGCATGTCATTCTGGTTACACCAAGAGAGGGGACCATATTGGCAAGTATAGCCTATTTGTATATATATGATCTAGATCTAGGATACATTAAAGTTTAACCTTTAAACCTGAGTCATGATTTTCTTCAGATGTACAAAAAAATCCAGGCTTCATGTTGCTTGAACTTAGTTGTCACTCAGTTGTGTTAAGTGATCTCTCTCTAGGATTATAGAGGGCAAAGCACTGATGGCTTTAGCGTTAGCATGTAAGTTCCTCCAGTTGGAAGTTGTGTCTGATTAAGGCAGAAATCCCATAACATTCGCTTTATTTGCATGAATGTATTTTTCATTGTAGATCAAAAACATGAACTCCTAACACTAATGACTTAATGCTCTAGCAGACACTTTCTACAAGTTATAAGATATTTTAATTCATGGCAGTTTTTTTATTGAGAGCTCCCACAATTATAGACAATAAACCATGACAATTCCCTCCACACCCCTACATTCCCCCTCACAAATCCACCCTCCAGCATATCCCTTCCCTTTCTCAATAAGTCTTTTATTTTGATGTCATTCTCTTTGCCTCCTATTAGGAAGATTTTGTGTAGGTAATACTAGGCACCGTGAGATCATGGGTATCCAGGTCCAGGCCAACTTGTGTCTGGAAGAGTGCACTGTAAGCAGTCCTCCCCTTCCTTCCCTTTGGCTCTTACAGTCTTTCCACCATCTCTTCCACAATGGACCCTTGGCCTTGGAAGGTGTGATAGAGATGTCTCAGTGCTGAACATTCTCTGTCACATCTGCTCAGCACTATGGTGCATTTTTGAGACATCCCAGTGGTCACCACCATCTGAAAAGAGAAGTTTCTCTAACCTGTAAGTAAGAGTAGCATTAGTATATGGATAGGAACCTTAAGAAAAGTGCTTACAGGGCAGTTTGGTGAGCATAATATGTGTGTTTAACCAGGCCACGGCAGGTGTTACTCCCCTGGGGCTCCTGACCTCCCCCACCGTAGGCTTTTGACAGGTTTCATGACTTTGGTTTTTTGTTTGTTTGTTTGTTTGTTTGTTTGTTTTTTGGTTTTTCAAGGTAGGGTTTCATTCTAGCTCAGGCTGACCTAGAATTCACCATATAGTCTCAGGGTGGCCTCGAACTCAAGGGTGATCCTCCTACCTCAGCCTCCCAAATGCTGGGATTAAAGGCGTGCGCCACCACACCTGGTTTATGGCATATTTTTTTAAGTTGGGGGTTTTTTGTTTTATTGCACTGATCAGGATGGAACTCAGAGCTTTGTGCAAGTGCTCTGCCACTCACTGCGCTGCCTCCCCAACACTACCAGCAGAGATTTAAATGTGCACTTCTTGCACTAAATAGACACAACATCTTAGAAAGTACAGCACTTTCCATATTTAAAATTTTCTTCTTGCCTATTTTCCCTTCCTTCCAGATACCAAGAAACAATCGTTTAATGTATATTCATAGTTATCAAAGCTATGTATGGAACAACATGGTGAGCAAAAGAATCGAAGACTATGGGCTGAAACCTGTCCCAGGAGACCTTGTTCTCAAAGGAGGTAAAACAGTTCATGTCATTGTTGTTTGCCAGACTAGGGTTCAGGTGTTTGATTCAGTATTTTTGAGGTCCAGCCTGGCTACTAATTAAGAAAGGTTTAAGGGCTGGGGAGATGGCTCTACTTGCTTGCAATGCCAGTGGCCCAGGTTTGATTTCCAAATACCCCCTTAAAGTCAGATGCACAAATTGGTACACGCATCTAGAGTTCATCTGCAGCAGCAGAAGGCCCTGGTGTACCCATACTCACTCTGTCCCCATCTTTCTCTCTGTTACCTTCTCAAATAAATAAAAATAACTTGTTTGGGGCTGGAGAGATGGCTTAGTGGTTAAGGCGCCTGCCTCCTAAGCCTAAGAACCTGGTTCCAATCTCCAGGTCCCACGTTTAGCCAAATGCAAAGTGGCACAAGGGTGCAATGCTGCACTTGCCCACAAGGGGGTGCATGCATCTGAATTTCATTCGCAGCATCTGAGAGACTGCTGGCGCGCCCATCTCTCTGTCTTCCTCTCCCTCTCGCTCTGTCTTTCTCTGTGTCTCTCTCAAAAAAAAAAACTTGTTTTAAGATTTATTTTTATTTATTCGAGACAGAGAAAGGGAGATAGAGAGTGAGAATGGGCGCATCAGGACTTCTAGCCTCTGCAAACGAACTCATGTGCCACCATGTGCATCTGGCTTACATGGGACCTGGATAATCAAATCTGGGTCCTTAGGCTTCATAGGCATGCACCTTAACTGCTAAGCCATCTCTCCAGCCCCAATAAAAATAATTTTTAAGCCGGGTATGGTGGCACATGTCTTTATCCCAGCACTCGGGAGGCAGAGGTAGGAGGGTCGCTGTGAGTTCTAGGCCACCCTGAGACTTCATAGTGAATTCCAGGTCAGCCTGAGCTACAGTGACACCATACCTTGAAAAACCAAATAATAATAACAACAATAATTTTTTTAAATGCTCATTTATTTACAAGCATAGAGGGGCAGACAAAATTAGCATGCCAGGTCCTCCAGCCACTGCAAACAAACCCCAGGTGGGTGCAAGGGCCACTTTGTACTTCTGGCTTTACATGGGCACTGGGGTATTGAACCTGGGTTGTTAGGCTTTACAAGCAAATGGCTTAGCAGTTAAGGTGCTTGCTTGCCTATGAAGCCTAAGGTCCCAGGTTCAAATCCCCAGAACCCACATAAGCACACATGTCTGAAGTTCATTTGTAGTGGCTAAAGGCCCTGGTACACCGATTCTCTCACTCGCTCTCTTTCGTAAATAAATATCTCTTGATACATGCAATAAAGGGGGGGTGAGATGGAAGAGCCACATGAGCTCAAGCTACTCTTTTATGTCACTAATAAAAAATATGTAGGGCTGATCTGGAGAGATGTTACTTGACTGCAAAGCCTAAGACCCAGGTTCAATTCCTCAGGACCCACATAAGCCATATGCACAAGGTGGCATATGTTTCTGGAGTTCATTTGCAGTGGCTGGATGTCCTGGCACATTCATTCTCTCTCTCTTTCTTTCTCATCTGCCTCTCTCAAATAAGTAAATTTTGTTTGTTTTTTTTGTTGTTTGTTTGTTTGTTTGTTTGTTTTTCGAGGTAGTGTCATGCTCTAGCCCAGGCTGACCTGGAATTCACTATGTAGTCTCAGGGTGGCCTCAAACTCACTCAATCCTCCTACCTCTGCCTTCAGAGTGCTGGGATTAAAGATATGTGCCACCACACCTGGCTAAATAAAATATTTTTTAACAAATATATGGACTTAGAGAGGTGGCTCAGGGGTTACAGGTGCTTGCTTGCAAAGCCTGGCAGGTTCAAGTTCCCAGCACCCACGTAAAGCCAGATGCACTAAGTGATGCATGTGTCTGGAATTTGCTTGAAGTGGCAGTAAGTCTGGTGTGCCCACACTCACATTCTCTGTCTGCCTTTCTTTATGTCTGTATATCTCTCTCAAATAAAATATTTCGGGCTGGAGGGATGGTTTAGCAGTTAAGGTGTTTGCCTACAAAGCCAAAGGGCCCCGGTTCAATTCCACAGGATCCACATAAGCCAGATGCACAAGATGGTGCATGCATCCTGGAGTTCCTTTGCAGTGGCTGGAGGCCCTGGTGTGCCCATTCTCTCTGTCTGTTTGTCTCTTTCTCTGTCTCTGACTCTCTCAAGTAAATAAATAAAACTATGTATCTGAGGCTGCAGAGAAGGCTCAGTGGTTAAGAGCACTTCCCACCCAGCATGACGGCCTGAGGGAGACTGAGACCATTTGAATTTGAGTCCCCTTCACTCATGTAAACAGCTACATGTGGCTTTGTATGCCCTTAACCCCAATCCTATAGGGAGCAGAGACTAGAGAATCACTGGGGATTGTTAAAACAGCAGTCGTCTCCATAATCAGCCAAACTCTGTCTCAAGGAAAAACAGGTGTTCCGATGATGGAGGGGGGTTCCTAATATTCTCCGCCTTCCACACAAAGGGGTGCCACACTGGCACATACTTGTGGATATGTCATACACCAAAAGAATATGATCCCATTTTAGCTTCGTTGGCTTCTGAGACTGTGTATCTTGCACTTCTGACTAGGATATATGTTTATAATTTAGGAGTGTAAGTTCATGAAAATATTGTTTTGTTTTTTCTTAACCCATTGTTTACTTGTGGATTTGCAGCCACAGCCACCTATATTGAGGAAGATGATGTTCATAACTACTCCATCCATGACGTTGTAATGCCTTTGCCTGGTTTTGATGTTATCTACCCAAAACATAAAAGTAAGTCCCCATGTGGATAAAATAGTGAGAAGAAATCTAATAGAATTAAGCTAATAGCAACCAAGAGTAAAGAGAAGGGAAAACATCAATATTTTAAATGTAATTTTACAACTTTATATCACATTTAAAAAAATATTTAGCACTCAGGAGGCCAAGGTTGGAGGATCTCCATGAGTTCAAGGCCACTCTGAGAGTACATAGTGAATTCCCGGTCAGCCCAAGCTAGAGTGAGACCTTACCTCAAAAAAAAAAAAAATTAGATTTCAAAAATCTATGAACCATCAGGTGTGGTAGCACACACCTATAATCCTAGCACTTGGGAGGCAGAGATAGGAGGATTGCTATGAGTTTGAGGACACCCTGAAACATAGTGAATTCCAGGTCAGGCTAGGCTAGAGTAAGACCCTACTTCTAAAAACAAAAGAAAAAAAAAATCTATAAACCATAGCAATGTAGGAAACTCTACCAGAAAGAAACTCATTTGAATAGATAATTTTTTGTTTTGTTTTTCTCATGATAGGGTCTTACTCTAGTTCCAGGCTGGCCTAGAACTTGCAGCAATCCTCCTACCTCTTCCTGCTGAGTGCTGGAATTAAAGGCATGTTCTACCATGCCCAGCCAAGTTAAGCAGCTAGCTAGCCAGGTGCAGTAGCATGGGCCTGTTATCCCAGCTACTTGGGAAGCCAAGGCTGAAGGATTGCCTCAGCTCATAAGGTTGGCAGCCAGCCTGGGCAACATAAAATGTAAAGGTAGAATTCTCTTTATTCCCATTCTCCTGAGGGTTTTTTTTTTTTTTTTTTTTTTTTGGTTTTTCAAGGTAGGGTCTCACTATAGTCCAGGCTGACCTGGAATTCACTATGTAGTCTCAGGGTGGCCTTGAACTGATCCTCCTACCTCTGCCTCCCAAGTGCTGGGATTTAATGCATGTGCCACTACACCCAGCAGTTGTTTAAGAATTATTTTGGGGGGCTGGAGAGATGGCTTAGTGGTTAAGGCGCTTGCCTGCAAAGCCTACGGATCCCATGTAAGCCAGATGCACAAAAGTGAGTCAAGTTCAAGGTCATACATGCCCACTAGGTGGCGCAAGCATCTGAAGTTCAATTGCAGTGGCTGATGCCCTGGTGTGCCAATTCTATCTCTCCCTCTGTTTCTTTCTCTAAAAAGAAACTCAAAAAAAAAAAAAAAAGAATTATTATTGTTGGGCTGGGGCTGGAGAGATGGCTTAGCAGTTAAGGCACTTGCCCACAAAGCCTAAGGACCCATGTTCAACTATGTAGATCCCACGTAAGCCAGATGCACAAAGGTGAGGCAAGTGCAAGGTCGTACATGCCCACTAGGTGGTGCAAACGTATGGAGTTCGGTTGCAGTGGCTAAGGCACACTAATTCTTCTCTCTAAAAAAAAAAAAATGCCAGTCTGTTGAGCTTACTGCAGAAATAATAATAATAAATAAACAAACAAACAAACTGATACATTGGCCAGACCAAAGCTGGTGACCCTTTCAGACCTATTTACTAAATCACTATGGTTCAATTCTGTAGAACAGACTTTGGATTAGAGTTAACTGATTTTGTTAGGGTAATCTAACTGAATTTACATGGTGCACTATTTCTCATCTAGTTTAAGGTAATTTCTGACAGGCTGCAATCCATTTAACCTTTTTGTATTTTGGATTAGTTAGTGAAGCCTACAGGGAAATGCTTGCAGCAGACAATCTTGATATTGACAACATGAGACACAAAATCCGTGATTATTCCTTATCGGGGGCCTACCGAAAAATCATTATTCGTCCTCAGAATGTCAGCTGGTGAGTAATGGTCTGGAATGATACAGAACTGAACTACTACCTAAAGTTTTGGGGGTTTCATTTCACGTGGTATTTTGGGTGCTTAGAACCTGCCATGAAGCATCTCACAGCTATCCTGTTCCTACCACATTTGTCACTGCTACCACCACTTGGTACTTGTCAAATCATCAAGAAATAAGCGAACCTAGCCAGGCGTGGTGGCACACGCCTTTAATCCCAGCACTCAGGAGGCAGAGGTAGGAGGATCACTGTGAGTTCAAGGCCACCCTGAGACAACATAGTGAATTCCAGGTCAGCCTGGGCGGGAGTGAAACACTGCCTCAAAAAACCAGAAAAGAAAGAAAGAAAGAAAGAGAGAGAGGGGGAGGGAGGGAGGAGAAGAAAGGGAGGAAGGAAGACAGAAGCAAACTGTTGAGTGCAGGCATACACTCACTGAAAATTTCTTCATTTACACTTTGTTAACATCCCTGACTTACTGAAGAAATGTATGAAAGTTGAACTCTCCCATTTCCTGCAAAACTGACATCTGACATTTGCTTACAGAGCTCTCCCTGCAAATTATTCAGAATTAGCTGGGTGTGGTGGTGCACGCCTTTAATCCCAGCACTTGGGAAGCAGAGGTGGGAGGATCGCCGTGAGTTCAAGGCCACCCTGAGACAACAGAGTGAATTCCAGGTCAGCCTGGCCTAGAGCGAGATCCTACCTCAAAAGACCAAAAAAAAAAAAAAAAAAAAAAATTCAGTATTAGCTATTCTGTGCCACTGGTCTGGTCTGGTTGTTATTTGATTTTTATCATTATTATTATTTTCTTTGTTTTTTGTTTTTGTTTTTCAAGGTAGAGTCTCGCTCTAGCCCAAGCTGACCTGGAATTCACTATGTAGTCTCAGGATAGCCTTGAACTCATGGTGATCCTCCCACTTCTGACTCCCCAATGCTGGGATTAAAGGTGTATACCAAGATGCCTGGCTTAATCTGTGTTTTTTTTTTTTTAATTACTTATTTATTTGTTTGAGAGAAAGAGAGAATGGGCACACCAGTACCTCTAGCCACTGTAAACGAACTCCAGATGCATGTGCCACCTTATGCATCTGTTTTACGTGGGTACTGGGGAATTGAACCTCAGTCCCTAGGCTTCACAGGCAAGCACCATAATGCTGAGCCATCTCTCCAGCCCGATCCTTTATTTATTTATTTATTTATTTTGGTTTTTCAAGGAAGGGTCTCACTCTAGCCCAGGTTGACCTGGAATTCACTCTATTCTCAGGGTGGCCTCAAACTCCTGAGTGCTGGGATTAAAGGTGTGCACCACCTCACCCATCTCTTTTTTTTTTTTTTTTAATACCTTATTTTTAGAGAGAAAAGGATACTTGTTTTAATTATCTTAAAACATGTCATGGAAGCCGGGCGTGGTGGCGCACGCCTTTAATCCCAGCACTCGGGAGGCAGAGGTAGGAGGAGCACAGAGAGTTCGAGGCCACCCTGAGACTACATAGTTAATTCCAGGTCAGCCTGAACCAGAGTGAGACCCTACCTCGAAAAACCAAAAAAAAAAAAAAAAACATGTCATGGAAGCCGGGTGTGGTGGCGCACACCTTTAATCCTAGCACCAGGGAGGCAGAGGTAGGAGGATCGTTGTGAGTTCAAGGCCACCCTGAGACTACAGCATGAATTCCAAGTCAGCCTGAGCTAGAGTGAGACCCTACCTTGAAAAACCAAAAAAAAAAAAAAAATGTACATGTCATGGGCTGGAGAGATGGCTTAGCAGTTAAGGCACTTGTCTGCAAAGCCTAAGAATTTAGGTTCGAGTCCCCAGTATCCACATAAGCCAGATAAGCCAGATGCACATAATGGCACATGCATCTGGAGTTTGTTTGCAGTGGCTAGAGGCCCTGGCACACCCATTCCCTCTCCATCTGCCTCTTTTCCTCTCAAATAAATAAATAATAAAAATAAACAACCTGTCCTATTGTCTGAAGCATTGAGAGTTAAAATGAAACCCTGGATTGGGCGTGGTAGTGCACACCTATAATCCTAGCGCTCGGGAGGCAGAGGTAGGAGGATCACCATGAGTTCGAGGCCATCCTGAGAATACATAGTGAATTCCAGGTCAGCCTGAGCTAGAGTGAGACCTACCTCAAAAAAAAAAAAAAGGAAAGAAAAGAAACCCTGAACTAGTTGCCCATTGCCAGGACATTTTCTTTCCCTCTTCCCATTCTTGGCTGTGGGCATGAAGCTGGCAGAGTTGGACTTTATCACCCATACTCCAGAAGGCAGTTCCTCACTCACAGCAAGGTGACAGTAGTGAAAACCGCCCTGCAGGAAATGGACATGCCACGATTTCACTGACCCCAGCTGTATAAATGGAGCTTACCACACCGGACACATTTCATAGTGTTTCCATAGGCTGAACGTCCTTTGTCTTATGAAAGTTCATATTCTTGTTTGTCTCTATTTTTGTATGTTTTGAAGGGAAGTCGTTGCATATGATGATCCTAAAATCCCACTTTTGAACACAGATGTGGACAAGTTAGAAGGAAAACCACCACCAGTTTTTGCTTCTGGTAAGTCACCCAGTCTTTAGTTCTATGCCAACACTGAAATATTTTCTCATATGAAAATGCAGGTTTGGAGCTGGAAGATGGCTTAGCGGTTAAGGTGTTTGCCTACAAAGGCAAAGGATCTCGGTTCCATTCTCCAGGACCCACATGAGCCAGATGCACAAGGGGGTGCATGCATCTGAAGTTTGTTTGCAGTGGCTGGAGGCCCTGGCATGCCAATTCTTTCCCCCTCTCCCCCCCTCTCAAATAAATAAAAAAAAAAATTTAAAATGTAAGTTTGGAAGCTAGGTTGATGGCTTAACAGTTAAAGGTGCTTGCTTGCAAAGCCAGCCAACCAGGATTTAATTCCCCAGTACCCACATAAAGCTATATGCACAAAGTAGCCCATGTGTTTGGAGTTTGTTTACTTTGGCAAGAGACCCTGGCGTACCCATTCTCATTCTCATAGTCTCTCCCCTCTCTTAAATAAAGAAGAAAAAAATGTAGGTTTTGGGGGAAAAATGGTCTTACACTCAATCATTACTACCGCCCACCCACTCTGATCTCTGTGTTGTCAACGTAGTTTCATGGTTTTAGCTGAAAGTAAATAAAATAGTCCCATTGTGCTGATAGATATTATATAGACAGTTGTGGAAGTAGGTAACAGGCGAGTGAAAATTCAGGATGAGCCGGGCATAGTGGCATACACCTTTAGTCCCAGCACTCGGGAGGCAGAGGTAGGAGGATTGCAGTGAGTTCAAGGCCACCCTGAGACTACACAGTGAATTCTAGGTCAGCCTGGCTAAAGTGAGACTTACAAAAAAAAAAAAAAAAAAAAAAAAAAAAAAAATATATATATATATATATATATATATATATATATAATATAAAAATTCAGGATGATAGTCTAAAAAATTAAATTTATATTTTCACTATCAGATTCTTATTCCTTCTGTTTTTGTTTTTTTTCCTTTTGCCTTAATTTTTTTGTTGTTTGGTTTGTTTATAGATGTGTGCCACCATAGCTAACTCCTTAATTTGTTTGTTTGCTTGGTTGGTCAATTGGTTGGCTTTTTGAGGTAGGGTCTAACTCTAGCCCAGGCTGACCCAGAATTCACTCTGTAGTCTCAGGGTGGCCTCGAACTCATAGTGATCCTCCTACCTCGACCTCCTGAGTGCTGGGATGAAAGGCATACGCCACCATACCCTGCCCACTTAATTTGTTTTTTTAAGCTGATTTTATTCTCACATTTCACAATTCAAATGAAAATTCCACTTCTTTTTTCCCATTTCTCCCTCCAAAACTGTTCTCTTGGATGCAAAGAGGGAGCCAGTCTTTCTTGCCATATGTGAGTAACAGTCACAGTATTAGGATCTCCTGGTGAAGCAGAACCACTGATATAAAACTGATATGACGAGGTCTCCCACCAGGCACTTGAGAGGTTGAGATAGGGAGGATCGCCGTGAGTTCAAGGCCACCCTGAGACCACATAGTGAATTCTAGGTCAGCCTGGGCTAGAGCAAAACTGTACTTCAAAAAATAAAATAAACCGGGCATGGTGGCACACGCCTTTAATCCCAGCACTCGGAGGGCAGAGGTAGAGGATCACTGTGAGTTCGAGGCCAGCCTGAGACTACATAGTGAATTCCAGGTCAGCCTGAGCAAGACTGAAATCCTACATCAAAAACCACAAAATAAAATAAAAAAGAGGCCTCCCTCCCCTTGATCCTTGCCGGTCTGATCAGTCATTTCAGCATAGAGTGGGCACAATTATGAAAGGAGTCTCATCATTAAAAGTCACCATTAGCATGTGGCCTTCCATGGGTGGCCTCATTCCAGGAGCAGGTCCCACAGGCACCATTCGAGGACAAGGAGGGGCCACCACTGATTCCATGGGGTGGCATCCTATCAGAGCACAAAGGACCAGAAGACTTGGGGAGGTGAAAATGGAGTTGGAGATATCCTTGTTAAAAGATAGCTTTTGTAGCCAGGCGTGGTGGTGCACGCCTTTAATCCCAGCACTCCAGAGGCAGAGGTAGGAGGATCGCAGTGAGTCGAGGCCACCTGGAGACTACATAGTGAATTCCAGGTCAGCTTGGGCTAGAGTGAGACCCTACCTCGGGGGGGGGGGACAAAATATAAATATAGCCTTTGTTTTGACAGTTTTGTTCTGAACTATTCTTGCATCTGGTTTATCTGTTTATCTGTCTGTTTAAGACAAGGTCTCATTTGGTGATCCTCCTGCCTTAGCTGCATAAGTACTGAGATTATAGGTATGAACCACCATGTCCAGCTTTCCTCTGCCCATTTCCTTTTTTCTTTCTTTCTTTCTTTCTTTCTTTCTTTCTTTCTTTCTTTCTTTCTTTCTTTCTTTCTTTCTTTCTTTCTTTCTTTCTTTCTTACAAATATTTTATCTGCCAGGCGTGGTGGCGCACGCCTTTAATCCCAGCACTCGGGAGGCAGAGGTAGGAGGATTATCTATTTAAGGGAGAGAGAGAATGAATGGGCACGCAGGGCCTCTAGCCATTTAAAATGCAGACGCATGTGCCACCTTGTGCATCCAGCTTTATATGGGTAATGTCATGGAAGCCGGCGTGGTGGCGCACGCCTTTAATCCCAGCACTCGGGAGGCAGAGGTAGGAGGAGCACAGAGAGTTGAGGCCACCCTGAGACTACATAGTTAATTCCAGGTCAGCCTGAACCAGAGTGAGACCCTACCTCGAAAAAAAAAAAAAAAAAAAAAAACATGTCATGGAAGCCGGGTGTGGTGGCGCACACCTTTAATCCTAGCACCAGGGAGGCAGAGGTAGGAGGATCGATTTGTGAGTTCAAGGCCACCCTGAGACTACAGCATGAATTCCAAGTCAGCCTGAGCTAGAGTGAGACCCTACCTTGAAAAACCAAAAAAAAAAAAAAAATGTACATGTCATGGGCTGGAGAGATGGCTTAGCAGTTAAGGCACTTGTCTGCAAAGCCTAAGAATTTAGGTTCGAGTCCCCAGTATCCACATAAGCCAGATAAGCCAGATGCACATAATGGCACATGCATCTGGAGTTTGTTTGCAGTGGCTAGAGGCCCTGGCACACCCATTCCCTCTCCATCTGCCTCTTTTCCTCTCAAATAAATAAATAATAAAAATAAACAACCTGTCCTATTGTCTGAAGCATTGAGAGTTAAAATGAAACCCTGGATTGGGCGTGGTAGTGCACACCTATAATCCTAGCGCTCGGGAGGCAGAGGTAGGAGGATCACCATGAGTTCGAGGCCATCCTGAGAATACATAGTGAATTCAGGTCAGCCTGAGCTAGAGTGAGAGACCTCAAAAAAAAAAAAAAAGGAAAAGAAAAGAAACCTGAACTAGTTGCCCATTGCCAGGACATTTTCTTTCCCTCTTCCCATTCTTGGCTGTGGGCATGAAGCTGGCAGAGTTGGACTTTATCACCCATACTCCAGAAGGCAGTTCCTCACTCACAGCAAGGTGACAGTAGTGAAAACCGCCCTGCAGGAAATGGACATGCCACGATTTCACTGACCCCAGCTGTATAAATGGAGCTTACCACACCGGACACATTTCATAGTGTTTCCATAGGCTGAACGTCCTTTGTCTTATGAAAGTTCATATTCTTGTTTGTCTCTATTTTTGTATGTTTTGAAGGGAAGTCGTTGCATATGATGATCCTAAAATCCCACTTTTGAACACAGATGTGGACAAGTTAGAAGGAAAACCACCACCAGTTTTTGCTTCTGGTAAGTCACCCAGTCTTTAGTTCTATGCCAACACTGAAATATTTTCTCATATGAAAATGCAGGTTTGGAGCTGGAAGATGGCTTAGCGGTTAAGGTGTTTGCCTACAAAGGCAAAGGATCTCGGTTCCATTCTCCAGGACCCACATGAGCCAGATGCACAAGGGGGTGCATGCATCTGAAGTTTGTTTGCAGTGGCTGGAGGCCCTGGCATGCCAATTCTTTCCCCTCTCCCCCTCTCAAATAAATAAAAAAAAAATTTAAAATGTAAGTTTGGAAGCTAGGTTGATGGCTTAACAGTTAAAGGTGCTTGCTTGCAAAGCCAGCCAACCAGGATTTAATTCCCCAGTACCCACATAAAGCTATATGCACAAAGTAGCCCATGTGTTTGGAGTTTGTTTACTTTGGCAAGAGACCCTGGCGTACCCATTCTCATTCTCATAGTCTCTCCCCTCTCTTAAATAAAGAAGAAAAAATGTAGGTTTTGGGGAAAAATGGTCTTACACTCAATCATTACTACCACCCACCCACTCTGATCTCTGTGTTGTCAACGTAGTTTCATGGTTTTAGCTGAAAGTAAATAAAATAGTCCCATTGTGCTGATAGATATTATATAGACAGTTGTGGAAGTAGGTAACAGGCGAGTGAAAATTCAGGATGAGCCGGGCATAGTGGCATACACCTTTAGTCCCAGCACTCGGGAGGCAGAGGTAGGAGGATTGCAGTGAGTTCAAGGCCACCCTGAGACTACACAGTGAATTCTAGGTCAGCCTGGCTAAAGTGAGACTTACCTCAAAAAAAAAAAAAAAAAAAAAATATATATATATATATATATATATATATATATATGATATAAAAATTCAGGATGATAGTCTAAAAAATTAAATTTATATTTTCACTATCAGATTCTTATTCCTTCTGTTTTTGTTTTTTTTCCTTTTGCCTTAATTTTTTGTTGTTTGGTTTGTTTATAGATGTGTGCCACCATAGCTAACTCCTTAATTTGTTTGTTTGCTTGGTTGGTCAATTGGTTGGCTTTTGAGGTAGGGTCTAACTCTAGCCCAGGCTGACCCAGAATTCACTCTGTAGTCTCAGGGTGGCCTCGAACTCATAGTGATCCTCCTACCTCGACCTCCTGAGTGCTGGGATGAAAGGCATACGCCACCATACCCTGCCCACTTAATTTGTTTTTTTAAGCTGATTTTATTCTCACATTTCACAATTCAAATGAAAATTCCACTTCTTTTTTCCCATTTCTCCCTCCAAAACTGTTCTCTTGGATGCAAAGAGGGAGCCAGTCTTTCTTGCCATATGTGAGTAACAGTCACAGTATTAGGATCTCCTGGTGAAGCAGAACCACTGATATAAAACTGATATGACGAGGTCTCCCACCAGGCACTTGAGAGGTTGAGATAGGAGGATCGCCGTGAGTTCAAGGCCACCCTGAGACCACATAGTGAATTCTAGGTCAGCCTGGGCTAGAGCAAAACTGTACTTCAAAAAAATAAAATAAACCGGGCATGGTGGCACACGCCTTTAATCCCAGCACTCGGAGGGCAGAGGTAGAGGATCACTGTGAGTTCGAGGCCAGCCTGAGACTACATAGTGAATTCCAGGTCAGCCTGAGCAAGACTGAAATCCTACATCAAAAAACCACAAAATAAAATAAAAAAGAGGCCTCCCTCCCCTTGATCCTTGCCGGTCTGATCAGTCATTTCAGCATAGAGTGGGCACAATTATGAAAGGAGTCTCATCATTAAAAGTCACCATTAGCATGTGGCCTTCCATGGGTGGCCTCATTCCAGGAGCAGGTCCCACAGGCACCATTCGAGGACAAGGAGGGGCCACCACTGATTCCATGGGGTGGCATCCTATCAGAGCACAAAGGACCAGAAGACTTGGGGAGGTGAAAATGGAGTTGGAGATATCCTTGTTAAAAGATAGCTTTTGTAGCCAGGCGTGGTGGTGCACGCCTTTAATCCCAGCACTCCAGAGGCAGAGGTAGGAGGATGCAGGTGAGTCGAGGCCACCTGGAGACTACATAGTGAATTCCAGGTCAGCTTGGGCTAGAGTGAGACCCTACCTCGGGGGGGGGGGACAAAATATAAATATAGCCTTTGTTTTGACAGTTTTGTTCTGAACTATTCTTGCATCTGGTTTATCTGTTTATCTGTCTGTTTAAGACAAGGTCTCATTTGGTGATCCTCCTGCCTTAGCTGCATAAGTACTGAGATTATAGGTATGAACCACCATGTCCAGCTTTCCTCTGCCCATTTCCTTTTTCTTTCTTTCTTTCTTTCTTTCTTTCTTTCTTTCTTTCTTTCTTTCTTTCTTTCTTTCTTTCTTTCTTTCTTTCTTTCTTTCTTTCTTACAAATATTTTATCTGCCAGGCGTGGTGGCGCACGCCTTTAATCCCAGCACTCGGGAGGCAGAGGTAGGAGGATTATCTATTTAAGGGAGAGAGAGAATGAATGGGCACGCCAGGGCCTCTAGCCATTACAAATGCAGACGCATGTGCCACCTTGTGCATCCAGCTTTATATGGGTACTGGGGAATTGAACTCAGATCCTTTGGCTTTGCAGGCAAGTGCCTTAGCCACTAAGCCATCTCTACAGCCCTCTCTCCTCTCTCTCTCTTATTAAACTTTTTTTTTTGAGAGAGAGATACAGAAATAGGCAGGGAGAGAGAGAGAGAATGGGCACGCCAGAGCCTCCAGCCACTGCAAACAGACTCCAGATGCGTGCGCCCCCTTGTGCATCTGGCTTATGTGGGTACTGGGAAATCGAGACTCAAACCGGGGTCCTTAGGCTTCACAGGCAAACGCTTAACCGCTAAGCCATCTCTCCAGCCCCCTTTTATTAAATTTAAAAAAAAGTTTTATTTATTTATTTCTAAGCAAAGAGAAAAAAAGACAGAGAGAATGGGCACACAAGGGCCTTTAGCCACTGCAAACAAACTCCAGATGCATGTGCCACCTTGTGCATCTGGCTTTATGTGGGTACTAGAGAATTTAACACTTTTAACCACTGAGCCATCTTTCCAGCTCTTTTTTTTTTTTTTTTTTTTTTTTTTTTTACAGTAGGGTCTTACTCTAACCCAAGCTGACCTGAAATTTACTGTGTAGTTCTCAGGGTGGCCTCCAGCTCACAGCAATCCTCCTACCTCTGCCTCCTAAGTGTTGGGATTAAAGGCATGCGCCACCATGCTTGGCTTTCTTTCCATTTTTTTTCTTTTTTTAAAAAAATATTTTATTTATTTATTTGAGAGAGAAAGAGGCAGAGAGAGAAAGAGAATGGACATGTTAGGGCTCCAGCCACTTCAAATGAACTCTAGATGCATGTGCCTCTCTTATGCATCTGGCTTATGTAGGTCCTGGAGAGTCGAACCAGGATCCTTTGGCTTTGCAGGCCATCTCTCCAGCCCGGCTTTCTTTCTTTTTATTTTTTGAGACAAGATCTCCTGTTGCCCAGGCGAACCTCAAACTCACTATAGAGCTAAGGATGGCCTTGGACTCAGAACCCTCCTATCTCCACCTCCCAAGTGCTGAGAGGCAGACATGCGCCACCATTCCTGGTTCATGCATTGTTGGGATCTAAGCCCAGGCTTTGTGCTTGCTAGGCAAGCGAGCACTTGAAACTGAACTCTAGCTCCAGCCTCTTCCATTTCTTTTTTTTTTTTTTTTTTTTTTTTTTTTGGTGTTTCGAGGTAGGGTCTCACTCTAGCTCAGGCTGACCTGGAATTCACTCTGTAGTCTCAGGGTAGCCTCAAACTCACAGTGATCCTCCTACCTCTGCCTCCCGACTGCTGGGATTAAAGGCGTGTGCCATCACGCCCAGCTTTCTGATGGTAGTCTTTGACGTTCTCTTTGTGTTGCCTGCCATGGCAGGGTATCTTTCTCACGGATGGAGAGTCACTGGTGACATGTGGTGCAGTAGGTGTGGTGTTCTGCAGGCTGTTGGCTGCTCTATCCCAAGAAGCTGGGAAATGCTCGCCTGCCTCACCCCTGCCCTGGACAGTTCTTTCTTGTTTTCTGTCGCCTGCCCTTTTCATGAGGCTTCCTGAATAGAACTGCCATATCCATTCAGCTGATTCTGCTCCAAGATCTCTTCTTTCCATGGTATCATTCTCCGAGGCCCCTTGGGAAATGGAGACCTAAGAAAGGGACACAGGTCTTGTGTGGTGCTTCTGTGACTTTCTTGGTCTGCTGGTGGCCACACTCAACTTCTGATTATTCCCTTCTTTCTTGCCTGACAGAAGGCAAATACAGGGCTCTGAAAATGGACTTTTCTCTTCCTCCTTCTACTTACGCTACCATGGCCATTCGAGAAGTGCTAAAGAGGGATACCAGCATCAAGAAACAGACCCAGCTGAATACAACCTGGCTCCGCTAACAAGTACCTGGTCCTCAGAAGAGATGATGGACACAAGAGTTTGCTTATCTCCTGGTCTTTTCTTTCCTTTCTTTCTTTTTAAATTTTTATTATTAGAGACCCACGTTTGGATTTTGAACCTTTGTAGTAAAGGATAATTTGTATTTTTAAAATTTTTTATCAGCTTCAAGAAATAATTTGCAGTATTTGTATATATAGATACAAATCCCAAGGATTGTAATTATAGCTCAGAAAATATAAATTGGTCAGGATATATTTTAGGTGCTTCAATCATAGTATAGTATCAGCTTTGCTGGCTTTATTATAAAAGAAGGACTTTGGTTTAACATTACAGTTTTAGATTTCACCACATACTTGAAGAGTAACGGGAATTTTTAACACATCCGTGAATGGACTGCCCAATAGTTCTTCCTAAGAGCAAATGCACTGCATGTTGACTCTGGAAAATTTGAGGGTCCACTCAAGGCTGTGTAGTAGTCATGCTGATTTACATGACAATGTAAAGGTTGTCAAACACAGAAGTGCTTGTCACTGTGCAGCTGTGGGCCAGATTCAGGTAAGTGTTTATAGACTTGTTAGTTTGCAGTGGCTTTGCAGTTGAGTTGCAAAGATAGGGCCTTTTTTGTAAAGTAAACATGTGTAGCCATTTTAATTGGTTAAGGTCTAATTTTACTCTAGGTGCCTTTTATGTTCAGAACTCTTTCCACCAGACTTGTATTTGCTCAAAAACAACTAATGTCAGAGACGGAAACCTTAAAACTGTACAAGGGCTCTTGTCAGCAACGTTTACTCATTGTCCCCAACTGCTTGAGTATTTCCCTTTCTGTAATCCATGAAATGTTTCCCTGGTGAGAAAACAGATATACCTTTCCAATGTTGTGTAACATAATTGTACCAACTTTCATTTTCTATCATTTATAAATTCAAATGTAATAAATATTTTTAAGAATTCCTTTCTACCGATTATGTAAATAAGTCAAATAAATATCTAAAACTGAGTCCAAGTGAGAATCTCATCCCTTACTAAAGGAAAACAAGTGATTGAAGTACTCTGATCAAGTGTGAGATCTGAGAATAATAAGAGCATCAAGAGCCAGGCGTGGTGGCACACACCTTTAATCCCAGCACTCAGGAGGCAGAGGTAGGAGGATCACCATGAGTTTGAGGCCACCCTGAGACTACAGAGTGAGTTCCAGGTCAGTCTGGATCAGAGTGAGACCCTACCTGGAAAAGAAAAACAAAGCATCAAGTGTGGCACAAGATGATGCAGGCTAGTCTCAAGGTTTTCCTCCCCGTAGGGTCACTCCCGGGCCTTCCAGGCTTTCCTGTACACAGGTCATCTGGCAGGCAGTCATCTCAAACTGCAGGGTGCGTTTCAGAAAGTCTGGGTAGTATCTGATATTTTGCATTCCTGACCAACCCCAAGAGTGGGTGAGCTGCTGGCCTGCATGCACTTGAAGTAGAGGACTCTAGACTTGTTCTGACCAGTACAGTGGTCACTGGCCATATGTGGCTCAACCTAAGTTAACCGAACTAGAACTCTGAATTAGTTGTTTGATCACAGTAGCCAAAGTTCAAGTGCTTCACAACCAAATTAGTGGCTCTGCATTGGATAACACTGCCCTAGTTAACTGTTGCAGTTATATTCTCAATGCTGGGACAGAACACCCAAGCAGAAGCAGCTTCTGGGAAGGAAGGGTTTGCTTCAGGCTTACAGTTTCGAAGAAAAGCTTCATCATGGCCGAGAAAAGCTTGGCAGCTGGCTCACAGCTTGACCTGTGCACACCAAAAAAATTATTGAAGCAAGAGTGAGGGGGCCTGAGCTCATAGTGAGCTGGACTGATCAACCCCAATGTTACCCTAGCAACACACCTTCAGCAAGGCTCCACCAGCTGGGAACTAAGAAGCTTAATCACAAGTGCTTGAGTCTATGAGGAACATTTTATATTTGAACCACCACATTCCACTCCTGGCCTAGTTAGACTCATAACTATCTCACAATGCAAAATGCACTCAGTCCAACTTTAGAAGTCCCTGTGATCTTTATCATCCCAACACAGTTCAGAAGTCCAAAGTCTCAGGGGCTGGAGAGATGGCTTAGGGGTTCAGGTGCTTGCCTGCAAAGTTAAAGGACACAGGTTACACTCCCCAGGACCCACGTAAGCCAGACACACAAGGTGACGCAAGGTCACACATGCACACACTGGGGTGCACCTGTCTGGAGTTCGATTGTAGAGGCTGAAGGCCCTGGCCTGTAAATTGAAGGGGGATAAAACTTGACTTTGGGCTGGAGAGATGGCCTAGCGTTTAAGCGCTTTCCTGTGAAGCCTAAGGACCCCAGTTCAAGGCTCTATTCCCCAGTCTCCACATAAGCCGGGTGCACAAGGTGATGCATGTATCTGGAGTTCATTTGCAATGGCTGGAAGCCCTGGTGTGCTATCTCTCTCTCTCTCTCTCTCTCTGTTTCTCTGTCTCTTTCTTTGTCGCTCTCAAACAGGACACACGTAAGCCAGATACACAAAGTGGTGCAAGTGTCTGGAATTCGTTTGAAGCAGCTAGAGGCCCTGGAGCACCCATTCTCTTTCACTCTCTCTCTCTCTGCCTCTTTTTGTAAAGTAAATAAATAACAAAAATTTAAAAATTGGGCTGGAGAGATGGCATAGTGGTTAAAGCGCCTGCCTGCAAAGCCTAAGAACCCGGTTCCAATCTCCAGGTTCCATGTTTAGCCAGACACAAAAATGAGGCAAGCCGGGTGTGGTGGCGCACGCCTTTAATCCCAGCACTCGGGAGGCAGAGGTAGGAGGATTGCCCTGAGTTCGACGCCACCCTGAGTCTGCATAGTGAATTCCAGGTCAGCCTGGGCCAGAGTTAGACCCTACCTTGAAAAAACAAAATAAAAAAAATTTTTTTTTGCTGGGCGTGGTGGTGCACGCCTTTAATCCCACCACTCGGGAGGCAGAGGTAGGAGGATCGCTGTGAGTTCAAGGCCACCCTGAGACTACATAGTTAATTTCCAGGTCAGCCTGAGCTAGAGTGAGACCCTACCTAGAAAAAGAAACAAAAAAAGATTTTTTTAATTTTTTTTATTTTTGGAGAGAGACACAGAGAGAGACAGAGAGAGGGAGAGGGAGACAGATAGAGATAGGTGCGCCAGCAGTCTCTCGGCTGTTGTGAACAAAATCTAGATGTGTGTGCCCCTTGTGGGCAAGTGTGGCATTGCGCCCTTGTGTCACTTTGCATCTGGCTAAACATGGGACCTGGAGATTGGAACCGGGTTCTTAGGCTTAGCAGGCAGGCGCCTTAACCGCTAAGCCATCTCTCCAGCCCCCCCCCCAAAAAAAAAAATTTTTTTATGTCAGGAGTGGTGGTGCACATCTTTAATCCCAGCACTTGGGAGGCAGAGGTAGGTGGATCACCATGTGTTCAAGGCCACCCTGAGATTACATCGTGAATTCCAGGTCAGCCTGGGCTAGAGTGAGTCCCTACCTTGAAAAACAAATAAACAAACAAAACCATTTTTATAGGGCTGGAGAGATGACTCAGTGGTTAAGGTGCTTGCCTGCAAAGCCTGTTGACCTAGTTCAATTCCCTAGTACCTATGTAAGGACAGATGAACAAAATGGCGCACGCATCTGGAGTTTGTTTGCAGTGGCTGGAGGCCCTGGTGTGCTCATTCTTTCTGTCTCTATTATCTTTGTCTTTCTCTACTTGCAAATAAATAAATAAAAATATTTTTATTTATTAGCAAGCAGAAAGGACAGGTGGAAATGGACATGGCAGGACTTCTTACCACTGCAAACAAACTCTAGATGCATGTACCACTTTGTTCATCTGGTTTTACCTAGATGCTAGGGAATGGAACCCAGGCCAGCAGGGGTTTTGTTTGTTTGTTTGTTTTTCGAAGTAGAGTTTTGCTTTAGCTCAGGCTGAACTGGAATTCACTACATAGCCTCAGGGTGGCCTCGAACTCATGGCAATCCTCCTCCCGAGTGCGCCCCACACCCAGCTAAACCCCGGTCAGCAGGTTTTGCAAGTAAACACCTTTAACTGCTGAGCCACCTCTCCAGCCCAAAAGGATGTTTTTTTGTTGTTTTGTTTTTGTTTTGTTTCGTTTTTCTCGAGGTAGAGTCTCACTCTAGCCCAGGCTACCTGGAATTCACTATGTAATCTCGGGGTGGCCTCGAACTCACAGTGATCGTCAGACCTGTACCTCCTGAGTGCTGGGATAAAGGTGTGCGCCACCACCCCAGGCTCCTCTTCCTTTTTGACATAAACCCAAATTTGTGATGTGGATCATTTCCTTTTCCCAGAGGAATTTAGCTATTAGGTGAGGCAGGAAGACTAGAGAGCTTGCATTTGGGTTAAGTTTTCTTCCACTAAGTCAGATAAGGTTCTGGTCACGTGTTTAGCCTGCTGAATGGGCCTTTGTTTAGAGAGACTACTCAGGCTTCCTACCAGAATCACAAGTGTGTCTTGGCTATTCCAAGTAAGAATCCAGTTTCCTGAATGTAAAATCCACTTTCCCTGCAACCCCAGAGGGTTCCTCATTCTCATGTTGCCCACACCCAGCCTGAAATAATTCTTCAAAATTACCATTGAAGTGTTTCTGCCAGTTTATGGCTCCAGCAGTGCAGCCCCAGGTAAACTGACTTGTCTGGGATCCTCTGTGCTCTTGTCTCTCACATTCTGAGTTCACAGTTTGCCCTGCGACCTCCATTTTCACTTTCATTTTTATTTTGTTTTTTGTTTTGTTTTGTTTTTGGAGGTAGGGTCTCACTGTAGCTCAGGCTGACCTGGAATTCACTCTGTAGTCTCAGGGTGGCCTCGAAGTCACGGTGATCCTCCTACCTCTGCCTCCCAAGTGCTGGGATTAAAGGCGTGCGCCACTATGCCCGACTTTCATTTTTATTTTATGTATTTATTTATTAGAAAGAGAGAGAGAGAATGAGTACCCCAGAGCCTCTAGCCACTACAGACAAACTCCAGACGCATGCAACACCACATGCATCTGGCTTATGTGGGATCTGGGGAATTGAACCTGGGTCCTTAGGCTTCAAAGACAAGTGCCTTAACAGCGAAGCCATCTCTCCAGCCCTGATTTTTTTTTTTTTTCCTTGGGCCCATTAGAAAATGGAGGTTGCTGGGCTGGAGAAATGGCTTCGCAGTTAAGGCGCTTGCCTGCAAAGCCAAAGGACTTCAGTTCAATTCCCCTGGACCCACATAAGCCAGATGTACAAGGTGGCACATGTGTCTGGAGTTCGTTTGCAATGCTGGAGGCCCTGGCACGCCCATTCTGTCCCTCTTTCTCTCTTTCTCTCTCTGCCTCTCTCTCTCTCAAATAAATAAAAATAAATAAACAAATTAGTTACTCATTTTCAATTTGTTCAGCTTTTTTTTTTTTTTTTTTTTTTTTTGGAGGTAGGGTTTTGCTCTAGCCCAGGCTTAACTGGAATTCATTATGTAGTCTCAGGGTGGCCTTGAACTCACAGCAATCCTCCTACCTCTGCCTCCTGAGTGCTGGGATTAACGGTGTGCACCCCCACACCCAGCTCTTTTTTTGTTGACAACTTCCATAATTATAGACAATAAACCATGATAATTCCCTCCCCCACTTTCCCTTTCACAAACCCATTCTCCATCATATCTCCTCCCCCTCTCAATTAATCTCTTTTATTTTGTTGTCATCATCTTTTCCTCCTATTATGAGGGTCTTGTGTAGGTAGTACTAGGCACTGTGAGGTCATGGATATCAAGGCCAATTTCTGCCTGAACGATTGCATTGTAATCAGCTTTTTTTCTTATAAAGATGTGATAACTTCTAAGCTCTTTATATGTCAGAAGTGAAATTCCCTCAGAATAAATTGTATAATGGTACTCATCATTGCATTAATCCTAAAATAACTAGTTAAGGAAAGTGCCTTTACCACTGAGCCATTTCTCCAGCCCCCTAAAACAACTAGTTAAAAGCTCATTGTGGGGCTGGAGAAGATGGCTCAGCATTAAGGTACTTGTCTGCAAAGCCTAACAACCCATGTTTGATTCCCCAGTACCCACATAAAGCCAGATGCATGAAGTGGAACATGCATATGGAGTTTGTTTGTGGTGGCTAGAGGCCTTGGAGCATACATTCTCTTTCTCTCTGCTTGCAAATGAATAACCTTTTTTTTTTTTTTTTTTTTTTTTTTTTTTTTTTTTTTGTGGTTTTTCAAGGTAGGGTCTCACTCTGGTCCAGGCTGACCTGGAATTCACTATGTAGTCTCAAGGTGGCCTGGAACTCACGGTGATCCTCCTGCCTCTGCCTCCCAAGTGCTGGGATTAAAGGCTACCTCAAGACCCTACCTCGAAAAAAAAAAAGATACTGTAAAGCCAGGTGTGGTGGTGCACACCTTTAATCCCAGCACTCGGGAGGCAGAGGTAGGAGGATCACTGTTGAGTTCGAGGCCACTCTGAGACTACACAGTGAATTCCAGGTCAGCCTGAGCTAGAGTGAGACCCTACCTCAAAAAACAAACAAGCAAATAAACAAAAAAAGATACTGTAGAAATATGGCATAAGAGATCAAACATGAAAAAGCTGGGCGTGGTGACACATATCTTTAATCCCAGCACTTGGTAGGCAGGGGTAGGAGGATTACCATGAGTTTGAGGCCACCCTGAAACTACATAGTGAATTCCAGGTCAACCTGGGCCAGAGTGAGACCCTACCTCAAAAAACCAAAAGAAGCTGAGCCGGGCGTGGTGGCGCATGCCTTTAATCCCAGCACTCGGGAGGCAGAGGTAGGAGAATCGCCGAGAGTTTGAGGCCACCCTGAGACTACATAGTTAATTCCAGGTCAGCCTGGACCAGTGTGAGACCCTACCTTGCAAAAACCAAAAAAAAAAAAAAAAAAAAAGCCCAAAGAAGGGCTGGAGAAATGGCTTAGCGGTTAAGGCATTTGCCTGTGAAGCCAAAGGACCCAGGTTCGATTTCCCAGGACCCACATAAACCAGATGCACAAGGGGGCACATGCATCTGGAGTTCATTTGCAGTGGCTAGAGGCCCTGGCGCGTCCATTCTCTCTCTCTCTCGCTCGCTCGCGCTCTCTCTATCCTTGCAAATAAATAAATAAAATTTTTTAAAAAACGAAGAAGAAGCAGGGCATGGTGGCACACACCTTTAATCCCAGCACTCGAGAGGCAGAAGTAAAAGGATTGCTGTGAGTTCGAGGCCATCCTGAGAATACAAAGTGAATTCCAGGTCAGCCTGGGCTAGAGTGAGACCCTACCTCAAAAAAAAAAAAAAAAAAAAAAAGAAGAAGAAGAAGAAAAGAAAAGGAGAAGTAGGATCTTATCAAAGGAGAAAGAAATAGGGAAGTTGTAGCTGTGTATACACCGTTGCACACACCATGTGTATGAAGGACATCCTGGCTATGAGCAAGCACAAATTGACAGATTCCAAGAGCAGGGCTGGATTCACTAAGCAAGCACTCCTGGAATTGTCAGACTGTGGACTCCCTTTCCTTGTCCTCTTTCATCATTTATTCTTCATCAAAGCATTAGGCCCTTGTGGTGGTTTGATTCAGGGGTCCCCCATAAACTTAGATGCGCTGAATGCTAGGTCCCCAGCTGATGGCAATTTGGAAATTAAAGCCTCCTGGAGACCATGTATTGTTGAGGGAGGGCTTATGGATGTTATAGCCAGTGTCCCCTTGCCAGTGTTTGGGCACACTCTCCTGTTGCTGTTGTCCATCTGATGTTGGCCAGGAGGTGGTGTCCACCCTCTGCTCATGCCACCGATTTTTTCCCCTGCCATCATGCATCTTCCCCTAGAGTCTGTAAGCCAAAATAAACCCTTTTGATTTCACCACAAGGCATTCTTGGTCAGATGTTTTCTTTTTTTAAATTTTTTTTTATTATTTGAGAGAGATAGAGAGGAAGAGGCAGAGAGAGAGAGAATGGGCACGCCAGTAGCCTCTCAGCCACTGTAAATGAACTCCAGACATATGCGCCCCCTTGTGTCACTTTTGCATCTAAATGTGGGACCTGGAGATGGAACAAGCGTTCTTGGGCTTGGCAGGCAGGCACCGCTAAGCCATCTCTCCAGCCCTGGTCAGATGTTTTCTGCCAGCAATGTGAACCTGACTGCAAGATCCCCGCTACAAGTGCTTTTGTCCACGAAGAGTTCTCTAAACAGCAGGCCCCCTGGGACACGCTAGCCTGGTTGAAGCAGAGGCAGAGCTTGGGCAGACTGCACAACCCCAGGCTCAGGTGGGTGGAAAGCAGGGAATGCGGGTTCTGCCTACGAGAGAAACACACAGAACCTGTTCTATCCATAGGACAGCCCTCCTTAACTTAGCAATTGTGGGGGTTCCCCAGCCGCTGCCGCTCTTCTCCCACACATTCATTTAGCAAGGCACGTCCAATTACACAGAAGCCCCAGCTCTCCCCTAGGAGCCAGCTGGAGAAAATATCGGCTCTGCTAATGAAGCCCACACTCATTTCAGCCCAGACAAGCCAATGGAGGTCTCTGCTTGTGAGCATGATTTGTTTTGTACCTGAGCCTTAGGGCACACCAGAGAGGAACCGCCGCAGGAAGTGAAGGATCAAGATGAACACCCGGGCTGGAGAGACTGCTCAGTGGTTAAGGCATTTGCCTGCAAAGCCTAACAACCATGGTTCAATTACCAGTATCCACATAAAGCCAAATGCATCTGGAATTTGTTTGCAGCTGGAGGCCCTGGTGTGCCCATTCCCCCATCCCTCTCTCCTCTATTTCTCCCTGCTTGCAAATAAATAAATTAAAAATTTTTTTAAAGGGCTGCAGAGATGACTTACTGGTTAAGGTGCTTGCCTACAAAGCCGAAGGACCCAGGTTCGATTCCCCCAGGATCCATGTAAGTCAGCTGCACAAGGTACGCATGTGTCTGGAGTTAGTTTGCAGTGGCTAGAAGCCTTGGCGCAACCATTCTCTCTCTCTCTCTCTCTCTCAAAAATAAATAAATAAAAATAAAACTTTTTTTTAAAAAAGCTTGGACTGGGGCTGGAAGGATGGCTTAGCAGTTAAGGTGTTTGCCTGCAAAGCCAAAGGATCCACTTTCAATTCCCCAGGACCCACATTAGCCAGATGCACAAGGAGGTGCATGCGTCTGGAGTTCATTTGCAGTGGCTGGAGGCCCCAGCACACCCATTCTCTCTCTCCCCCTCTTTCTCCATCAAATAAATAAATAAATAAATAGTCTGGGACTGGTGACGTAAGCCTTTAATCCTGGCACTCAGGAGCCAGAGGTAGAAAGATCGCCATGCGTTCGAGGCCACCCTGAGACTACATAGTGAATTCCAGGTCAGCGTGGGCAAGGAGACCTTACCTGGAAAACAAACAAACAAACAAACAAAGATTCACAGGACAGAAGCCCAACTCTGGTGTGGGGCTGCATGGGAGGTTCCGACAAATTAGGTCTGGCCACTTGACCCAGAAACTAAAAGGAAAAGTAATGGTGGGGAGGAAGGAAAGGAATTTAATCAATATAGCCATATTTGGAAGGTGGAGGGTATTGAGCATGTCAGCTCCATCTTGGAAGGGGACACTGACCTGACCTGACCTGACAAGGTTATACAGAAAAGGATGGGGTGGGGCAAAATCCATGCCTGATGATTCAGTCTTGGTCAAACTGTCACTTGGTTATTCATTATGTCGGGTTTGGTCAGGTGGAGTGATTGCTACCTGGCTCGTAGATAAAATTCTTGGTACAAAATGTTTACCCATCAGATGTGTTTGTTCCAGAACCCAAGGTAATTGCAGAAAGAAGAGGACAGAAGAGGAGGACGGGAGCAAAGGAGGCAGATGCAAAATGGAAGCAGAGATGTTTATTCTGCTTTTAGTTACCCACCACACGTTTATAGCCAAAAGTGAAGAGCGGGTTCTCAGTTCTTGTATGCATCCACAACCAATCTCTGACACTAGCTGAGTGTGCCACAATTTTATTCTGACAGTGTCCATGTGGGGTTGGTGTTAGATCCTACAAACTGAAGAATTCAGTCCTGTGACGGTGTTCCAGTTTCAAATACTAATCACAAGACCAGAGCTCTCTTATTTCTATTTTTTGTTTTTTCAAGGTAGGGTCTCACTCTAGCCCAGGCTGACCTGGAATTCACTATGTAAGTCTCAGGCTGGAATCCTCCTACTCTGCCCCCAGAGTGCTGGGATTGAAGGCGTGCACCACTGTACCCAACTCAGGTCTCTTGTTTCTTTGTTTTGTTTTTTTGAGGCAAGGTCTCACTCTAACTCAGGCTGACCTGGAATTCACTATGTAGTCTCAGGGTGGCCTTGAACTCACAGTGATCCTCCTACCTCTGCCTGCCGAGTGCTGGGATTAAAGGCGTGCGCCACCACTTCCCTTATTTCTGACCAACTTGCTGTAAGTCAGGGTTTACTACAATTGCCTTCCTCAGTTTTAATCATTTGCTAGAGAGACTCACAGAACAGGAAACACTACTTTTTGTTGTTGTTGTTTCTTTTTTCAATATTTTTCCTTTTATTTTTCTTTAGGAAATACCACTTAATGTTTACTTGTTATACAGGATTCACCTCAGGGACAGCTAAATTAAAGTGATGGGCAGGGCTAGAGAGATGCTCAGTGGTTAAGGTGCTTGCCTGCATAACCTAAGGACCCACGTTTGATTCCCCAGTAAAGCCAGATGCACAAAGTGGCCCGTGCATCTGAAGTTCATGTGTAAACACCCTGGCATACCATTTTCTGTGTGTGTGTGTGTGTGTGTCTGTTTCTCTTCTCTCTCTTTCCTTGAAAATAAATAAATAAAAGCCTTCAGGCAGACCACATCCCCAACTGGTTACCAACTCAGAAGCTGAACCACAGAGTTGAGGGGTTTTATGGAGGCTCCACTATATAAACATGACAGATAAAAACACCACATTAGTGACTAAGCCAGTCTCTAGGCCCTCCAGCCTTCAAGAGTAGCAATATATACTCTTTTTAAATTTTGTCATTTGGGGGCTGGAGGGATGGCTTAGTGGTTAAAGTGTTTGCCTGCAAAGCCAAAGGACCCTGGTTCAATTCCCCAGGACCCATGCAAGCCAGATGCACAAGGTAGTGCATGCATCTGAAGTTCATCTGCAGTGGCTGGGGTGCGCATTCTCTCTCTCAAATAAATAAAACTTAAAAAAAAAATTAAATGACATGAATCTTTCTTTTAAAAAATTGTCATTTGAGAAATGTCAATAATTTTAGGAGTTCTGTGTCAGGAAGTGGAACAAAAACCAAATTCACTTGCTCCCCGCCCTAAGGTAAGGTCTCACTCTAACCCAGGCTGACCTGGAATTCACTATGTAGTCTCATGGTGATCCTCCTACCTCTGCCTCCCGAGTACCGGGATTAAAGGCGTGTGTCACCGTGCCCGGCTTTCTTACGATTTTCAATGAATGAAACCCACAGAACAAAGAATAGTGAAATTTAGAAAGATTTTATTATAGAGCTTAAGAAGAGGAAATAAGGCAGAACTCCTGATTGAAGGCATGAGGGGTCCCCGGAAGTGGGAAAGCCCACTTTGAGACTTTTATGGGAGTTTATGGTCAATCTAGCCTCCACCTCAGATGTCCAAGTGCTGCCAGGTTTGTCTTCTAGAAAAGAAAGAAGTAAGCAAAAAACAGATTCCTCCTGGCTTCTGGCAAAGTGGAGGCTTCAAGAACTCCTTTAAGAAGGAAGAGATGAGGGTGTGGAACTTCTCCTCCTACAGGTTTAAAACCATTTCTCATCTTCAGCTACTTTTAGTTCACTTTCGGGGATCCTGTTACCCCTAAACTGTCTCATTCCTGTCTTTGCCCCCTCACAGCTAGGGTTATAGCCTTGCATGGCGTGTTCATCTTGTAACAGATTTTTTTCATGCTTCACATGAAAACATTAATTATCTGTTGTCTCTGTCTTGAAATTCTATTTACTTCAATAAGAAATTCCTTTTCTGGCTGGGCATGGTAGCACATGCCTTTAATCCCAGCACTTTGAGAGGCAGAGGTAGGAGGATCATCATGAATTCAAGGCCACCCTGAGACTACATAGTGAATTCCAGGTCAGCCTGAACTAGAGTGAGACCCTACCTCGAAAAACCAAAAAAAAAAAAAAAAAAAAGAAAAGAAAAGAAAAGAAATTCCTTTTCTGGAGATGGTTATCCACTATAGGTATCTGAGAGAATGATCCAGAATCCCTGAATGACATACAATGTCGGTTTCATTTGAAATTGGATCTGCTGTTTTGAAAGTTGATGAACATAATGCATACCTGAAGACAAGATACTTTGCTGGGTGTGCGCACATGTGTATCAGTGTCTGGGAAAACAGCAGCCAAGACTTGAAGCTATGATTGCCTATATGAATCACTCAGCTAACCTTTGGTGTGAGGTTAAAAAGTGACCATTCCTGGGCTGAACAGATGGCTTAGCAGTTAAGGTGCTTGCCTGCGAAACGTAAGGACCCAGATTCAACTCCCCAGAACCTGTGTAAGCCAGATGCACATGGTGGCACATGCATCTGGAATTTATTTACAGTGGCTAGAGGCCCTGGTGTGCCCATTCTCTCTATCTGCCTCTCTCTCTCTCTCTCTCTCTCTCTCTCTCTCATAAAAAAATAAAAATAGCCAGGCGTGGTAGCACACACCTTTAATCCTGGCATTTGGGAGGCAGAGGTAGGAGGATCCCCAAGAGTTCCAGGACACCCTGAGACTACATAGTGAAATCCTGGTCAGCCTGAGCTAGAGTGAGACCCTACCTCGAAAAAAAAAAAAAAAGTGACAATTCCTGTACTGGAAAGTTTAAGAAACTGGGGCTGGGGAAATGGCTTAGCAGTTATGCCATTTGCCTGTAAACCCTAAGAACCCCAATTCCATTCCCCAGGACCCACATAAGCCAGATGCACAAGGGGGTGCATGCATCTGAGTCCATTTGCAGTGGCTGGAGGCCCTGGCATGCCCATTCTCTCTTTCTCTCTGCCTCTTCCTCTCTCTCTCTCTTAAATAAATTATATATATATGAGAGACACAGAGAGAGAGGGAGAGGAAGACAGATACAGATGGGCATGCCAGCAGCCTCTCTGTTGCTGTGAACAAAATCCAGATGTGTGCTCCCCCTTGTGGTCAAGTGCGACATTGTGCCCTTGCATCACTGCATCTGGCAAAACGTGGGACCTGGAGATTGGAACCGCTGGAGATTGGAACCAGCGTTCTTAGGCTTCAGAGGCAGGCGCCTTAACCGCTAAGCCATCTCTCCAGCCCAATAAATAATATATATTTTTTAAAAGTTTAAGAAACTGATAGGAGGCTGAATCAGGAAGATCATGAATTCAAGGCCAGGCCAACCTGAAATATTTCAGGGAAAAAAAGGGGCAGGGGCTGGAGAGATGGGTTAGTAGTTAAGCACTTGCCTGTGAAGCCTGAGGATTCCAGCTCAAGGCTCAACTCTCCAGTACCCATGTAAGCCAGATGCACAAGGTGGCACATGCATCTGGATTTCATTTGCAGTGGCAGGAGGCTCTGGTGTGCCCATTCTCCCCCCCCCCAAATAAATAAATAAATAAATAAATAATTTTTAAAAAAGCAAAAAACAAAAATTTTCAGTGACATTTATGACAGGCTAATTGGCCAGTAGAGGGAGGCTATCCATCCTTTTTTTAAAATTCATTCATTTATTTGGGAGAGAGAGAGAATGGACATGCCAGGGCTTCTAGCCATTGCAAACAGATTCCAGATGCATGTGCTATCTTGTGCATCTGGCTTATGTAGGTCCTGCATCTTTTTTTTTTTTTTTTTTTTTTTTTGGTTTTTCAAGGTAGGGTCTCACTTTAGCTCAGGCTGACCTGGAATTCACTATGTAGTCTCAGGGTGGCCTCAAACTCACAGCTATCCTCCTACCTCTGCCTCCTGAGTGCTGGGATTAAAGGTGTGCGCCACCACACCCGGCCTTTTTTTTTTTTTTTTTTTTTTTTTTTTTTTTTTGGTAGGGTGTCACTCTATTCCAGACTGACCTGGAATTCACTATGTAGTCTCAAGATGGCCTTGAACTCACTGCAATACTCCTACCTTAGCCTCCTGAATGCTGGGATTAAAGGCATGTGCCACTATGCCTGACTTGAGGGCATCTTTTTTTTTTTTTTTTTTTTTTTTTTTTTTAGGTAGGGTCTTGCTCTAGTCCAGGTTAACCTGGAATTCACTATGTAGTCTTAGGGTGGCCTCAAACTCTCAGTGATCCACCTACCTCTGCCTCCCAAGTGTTGGGATTAAAGGCGTGCGCCATCACATCTGGCATGTTTTTCTTTTTTAAAAAAATTTACTTATCTAGCAGAGAGAGAGAGAGAGACAGAGAGAAAGAATGGGTGTGCCAGGGTCTCCAGCTGCTGCAAATGAACTCCACATGCATGCACCACCTTGTGCATCTGGCTTACGTTGGTCCTGGGGAATAGAACCTGGGTCTTTTGTCTTTGCGGGCAAGTGCCTTAACTGCTAAGCCATCCTTCCAGCCCTTTTAAATTCTTTTTTTTTAATTTACTTATTTGACAGAGAGAAAGAGGCAGAGAGAGCAAGAAATACTCATAAATCTCTATGCTGCTATAATGTTGGAAGCATTGCTTTTAAAAAGTGAAGAAAAAAGAGCCTGTGGCATATGCTATTTTAAAACTTTTTTCTTCACTCACCCAAAAATCTCATAAAAATAACCCGTCACTGCAGAGAGACCATGTGTCTTCTACCTCTGTGAATCTCAAAGAAAATGATCGTTTTCTTCTGGCTTTGGGAAAGAAAAGGTGTTCTGATGTTTTCTGACCAGATTCAAGTTTTATAATATAAAAACTAAGCAATTATGATACAATATTATTTTCAGAAAATTTAAAATATGGCTCACAGAAATGTCACCTCATTAAAGAAGGAACAAACAGCCGAGTATGGTGGATCAGGTCTTTAATCCCAGCACTCAGGAGGCAGAGGTAGGAGGATCATCATGAGCTTGAGGCAAGCCTGGGACTACAGAGTGAATTCCAGGTCAGCCTGAGCTAGAGTGAGACCCTACCTCCAAAAAAAAAAAAAAAAAAAAGGAGGAACAAACAGTCATACAGTGATACTGTGATACTGGTTCAAACTGGTTCTTGTCCTTGAAAAAGAAAAACTGCTTTTAGGTTTTCTTTCTCACCCCTTCTCTTTCTTTTTTCTTTTTAAACAACTGCTAACCTTTATTTTTAAATTAATTAATTTATTTCTTTATTTGAGAGTGACAGACAGAGAGAGAAAAAGGCAGAGAGAGAGGGAATGGGCACACCAGAGCCTCCAGCCACTGCAAACGAACTCCAGATCCATCCCCTTGTGCATCTGGCTTACATGGGTCCTGGGGCATAAAGCCTTGAACTGGGGTCTTTAGGCTTCATAGGCAAGTGCTTAACCACTAAGCCATCTCTCCAGCCTTTTTTTTTTTTTTTTTTTAATTTTGTATTGACAACTTCCTTAATTGTAGACAATATTACATGGTTCCCTTCTCTTTCTCTCCCCTTCCTTCTTTCTTTTCTTCCTTCCTTCTTTCTTCTATTCTTCTTTTTTCCTATCTTCTTTCCTTCTTCCCTCCCTCCTTCCCTCCCTTCCTCCCTCCCTCCCTTCCTTCCTTTTCTTTTTGTTTTTTCAAGGTAGTCTCACTCTAGCCCAGGCAGACCTGGAATTCACTATGTAGTCTCAGGCTAGTCTTGAATTTACAGTGATCCTCCTTCCTCTGCCTCCCAAGTGTTGCTGGGATTAAAGGTGTGTGCCACCATGCCCTGCTCCTGCTCCTTCCTTTTGTTTTTTGGGGTTTTTTTGTTTTGTTTTTTTTTTTTTTTGGTTTTTCGAGGTAGGGTCTCCCTCTAGCCCAGGCTGACCTTGAATTCACTGTGTAGTCTCAGGGTGGCCTTGAACTCCCAAGTTCTGGGATTAAAGGCGTGCGCCACAACGCCCGGCTGCATGCTCACTTGCTTGCTTGCCTCTCTTTCTTTCTTTCTTTCTTTCTTTCTTTCTTTCTTTCTTTCTTTCTTTCTTTCTTTCTTTCTTTCTTTCTTTCTTTCTTTCTTTCCAGGCTGACCTGGAATTAACTATGTAGTCTCAGGGTGGCTTGGAACTCTCGGCGATCCTCCTACCTCTGCCTCTGAAGTGCTGGGATTAAAGGCGTGTGCCACCACGCCCAGCTTCCTTTCATTTTTTTGACAAGGTTTCACTATACAGTCCAGGCCTGTCTTGAACTAAACTCAAGATTATCCTGTCTCAGCCTTCAGAGTGGGGCTTCAGACATAGGCTACCATGCCCAGCACAGAAAGGAATTTTATTTGAGGCAAGCCTGACAGGCTGGCCTTTCTTTTACAAAAGAGAGAGAGAATTGACACTCCAGGGCCAACAGCCACTGTAATACAACTCCAGATGCATATGCCACCTTGTGCTTATGTGAGATCTGGGGAGTTGAACATGGGTCCTTAGGCTTCGCAGGCAAGTGCCTTTAACCACTAAGCCATCTCTCCAGCCTGAATTTTTATTTTTTATTTCTTTAATTGGCACGCAGAAATGTCAGTTTCTTTCATTCTGCCATTTTCAAATATAATTTGGTTTAGTTGATTCTCACTCCCTGCTCTTCCCAAGACCCCTCTTTATCCCATCCCCCCCTAATGTTCTCCCTCTTCTGTCTACATGTACATGTTACATGTGCCTTTTCACCCGTCCCTCAACCCTCTTCCTACTTCTCTCTTTGCTACCATTCCACCTTTATAGGTTTTACCCATATTTGTATCCCTATGTATTCATATTCATGAACTGCATGATTGGAGAGGACATGTGGTTTGGGTCTGTTTGAGTCACTTCATTGAACATAATTATTTCCAGGTCATTCCATTTTCCTTCAGATTTTTTTTTTTTTTTTTTTGGTTTTGCAAGGTAGGGTCTCACTCTGGTCCAGGCTGACCTGGAATTTTTTTTTTTTTTTTTTGGTCCTTTCTGCCTCCCGAGTGCTGGGATTAGGTGCGCCACCACGCCCAGCTTTTTTTTTTTTTTTTTTTTTGGTTTTGCGAGGTAGGGTCTCACTCTGGTCCAGGCTGACCTGGAATTCACTATGTAGTCTCAGGGTGGCCTCGAACTCTCGGCGATCCTCCTACCTCTGCCTCCCGAGTGCTGGGATTAAAGTTTCCTTCAGATTTTATCATTCCATGCTGTTGAATAGAATTCCATTGGGTATGTGTACCTCATTTTCATAATTCATTCAGCTGGGACATCCTGATTCCTTAGCTATTGTAAATACAACAGCAATAAACATACAAGTCTCTTGATAGCAGAGTATGGAGTCCTTATGCGGTGTATGCTCAGGAGTAGTATAGCTGGGCCATATGAGAATTCTTTTATTGGGGGGGGGTGATGTAGGGTCTTACTCTAGCTTAGGCTGGTCTGGAATTCACTATGTAGTCTCATGTAGTCTCAGGGTGGCCTTGAACTCTCGGCGATCCTCCTACCTCTGCCTCCCGAGTGCTGGGATTAAAGGCGTGCACCACCACGCCCAGCTTTTTTTTTTTTTTTTTTTTGGTTTTGCGAGGTAGGGTCTCACTCTGGTCCAGGCTGACCTGGAATTCACTATGTAGTCTCAGGGTGGCCTCGAACTCTCGGCGATCCTCCTACCTCTGCCTCCCGAGTGCTGGGATTAAAGTTTCCTTCAGATTTTATCATTCCATGCTGTTGAATAGAATTCCATTGGGTATGTGTACCTCATTTTCATAATTCATTCAGCTGGGACATCGAGGCTGATTCCACTCCTTAGCTATTGTAAATACAACAGCAATAAACATACAAGTCTCTTGATAGCAGAGTATGGAGTCCTTATGCGGTGTATGCTCAGGAGTAGTATAGCTGGGCCATATGAGAATTCTTTTATTGGGGTGATGTAGGGTCTTACTCTAGCTTAGGCTGGTCTGGAATTCACTATGTAGTCTCAGGGTGGCCTTGAACTCACAGTGATCCTCCTACCTCTGTCTCCCAAGTGCTGGGATTAAAGGCGTGCGCCACCATGTCTGGCTCTCTCTCTCTATTTATTTATTTTTATTTGTTTGATTTTTCAAGGTAGGTTCTCATTCTAGCCCCAGGCTGACCTGGAATTTACCATGTCTCAGGGTAGCCTTGAACTCATGGTAATACTCCTACCTCTGCCTCCAGAATGCTGGGATTAAAGGTATGTGTCACCACCCCTGGCTTTTTTGTTTTGTTTTGTTTTTTAATTTTTAAATTATTTTTTTATTTATTTTTGGAGAGAGAGACAGAGAGAGATAGGGAGAGGGAGACAGAAATGGGCGTGCCAGCAGTCTCTCAGCTGCTGTGAACGAAATCCAGATGTGTGCGCCCCCTTGTGGGCAAGTGCGGCATTGCGCCCTTGCTTCACTTTGCATCTGGCTAAACGTGGGACCTGGAGGTTGGAACCAGTGTTCTTAGGCTTAGCAGGCAGGCGCCTTAGCCACTAAGCCATCTCTCCAGCCCTTTTTTTGGTTTTTTGAGGTAAGGTTTCACTCTAGCCCAGGCTGACCTGGATTTCACTATGTAGTCTCAGGGTGACCTTGAGCTCACGGCGATCCTCCTAACTCTGCTTCCCAAGTGCTGGGATTAAAGGCATGCGTCACCATGCCCAGCCTAGAATATTATTTAGAAGAGAGAGAGAGAGAGAGAGCTGTGAGTTCGAGGCCTCCCTGAGAGTACATAGTGAATTCCAGGTCAGCCTAGGCTAGAGTAAAACCCTACCTCGAAAAAAAAAAAAAAAAAAAAATCCTATTCAGACAAATGAATCCTCTCAACTTACATAGCGAAGAATTTTACATCTTATCTTTAAAATTTTTTTCTTTTTTCTTTTTTTTTTGAGGTAGGTCTCACTCTAGCCCAGGCTGACCTGGCACTCACTCTGTAGTCCCAGGTTGGCCTGAAACTCACAGTGATCCTCCTACCTCTGCCTCCTGAATGCTAGGATTAAAGGTGTGCGCCACCACAACAGGCAACTTTTATTTCTTGTTCAAATTTTTATTACTACTATTAAGAACTTCTTAAGCCGGGCGTGGTGGCACACGCCTTTAATCCCAGCACTTGGGAGGCAGAGGTAGGAGGATTGCCGTGAGTTCGAGGCCACCCTGAGACTACATAGTTAATTCCAGGTCAGCCTGGGCCAGAGTGAGACCCTACCTCGAAAAAAAAAAAAAAAAAAAAAAAAGAACTTCCTGGCTGGAGAGATGGCTCAGCCATTAAAGGCCTGCACTTGCAAAGCCAGATGGCTCGGGGTTCAATTCCCTAGAGCTCATGTAAAACCAGATGCACAAAGTAGTGTACGCTCTGCAGTTCATTTGTTTGCAGTGGCAAGAGGCTTGGTGTACCATTTCTATCTCTCTCCCTCTCTGCTTGTAAATAAATTAATAATAATAAAAAAGAACTTCCTGCTGGTCATGGTAGTGCACGCCTTTAATCCCAGAGTTTGGGAGGTGGAGGTAGCAAGATAGCTGGAAATTTGAGGCCAGCCTGAGGCTATATAGTGAATTCCAGGTCAGCCTGTGCTAGAATGAGACCCTATCTCGAAAAAACAAACAAACAAACAAAGATACCCTATAATTGACAAGCCTCTCATGTAGTAGCTCTCCTCTTTACCAAACCACAAAAACCCTCTGAGGCAAGTCTTGTCATTCTCGTGTTACGGAGGACAGTGAGACCTAGAAAGGTTAAATTACTTACTCACCATGATCCCCGCTAGGAAATGGCGAAGCTGGACTGGGAGCTGAGTTTACACTGACCAGGCTGAGGCACATTATTGAATCCAATATATTCATTTGAATGACAGTTTCCTCTCAATTTCAATTTCTTTTTAAAAATATATTATTATTTATTTATTTGAGAGAAAGAGGCAGAGAGAGAGAGAGAAAGAGAGAGAATGGGCACACCAGGCCCTCCAACCACTGCAAATGAACTCCAGATGCATGTGCACCCTTGTGCATCTGGCTTACATGGGTCCTGGAGAATCGAACCGGGATCCTTTGACTTTGCAGGCAAGTATCTGATCCACTAAGCCATCTCTCCAGCCCCTCAATTTCAATTTCTACTGTCATTTTATCACAAGGATAATAAGGTTAGGTATGCCATGAATGTTATGAACTTATTACTTCACTATTAAATTCAGTACAGACTCTGAAACTAATTTTTAAAGATTTTATTTATTTATTTGCTAGCAGAGAAAGAGAGAGAAGAGAGACAGAGAGAGAATGGGCATGCCAGGGCCTCTAGCCAGTGCAAATGAACTCCAGATGCATGTGCCCCTTGTCCATCTGGCTTACTTGGGTCCTTGGGGAGACAGAGGCAGGGGGATTGCCATGAATTCCAGACCATCCAGGGCTACATAGTAAGACCCTGTCTAAAAAATAATACAGCTGGGCATGGAGGTGACACCTTTAATCCCACCACTGGGGAGAAAGATGTAGGAGGATTGCTGTGAGTTTGAGGCCACCCTGAAACTACACGGTGAATTCCAGGTCAGCCTGGGCTAGAGCAAGACCCTATTTCAAAAATAAAATAATAAATGGGGTGGAGAGATGGCTTAGCAGTTAAGGCGCATGCCTGCGAAGCCTAAGGACCCCAGTTTGATTCTCCAGGTCTCATGTAAGCCAGATGCACATGGTGGTGCATGCATCTGGAGTGCTTTTGCAGTGGCTAGAGGCCTTGGCGTGCCCATTCTTACTCTCTCTCTTTCTCTCCCCCTCTCTCTGTCTCTAATAAATAAATATAAATAAATAAATAAATAAAGTAATAATAATAACACACAGAGCTAAAAACAGTATAAATATAAAGCTTACTATCATACAATAACAAGCCTAGAGGTCCACAGTTTTCAGAGTCAGTTAATCCAGTGGCTCAGCTCTGAATACTGGGACCCAGTATCCTTCCTCACTTCCCCTCAGCCACCCTTAGCATTGTCTCCTCTCATTAATTCGCCCTAACTTCCCTTTTTGTTGCCATGCAATGGAATGGAATGGACCCATTGCTACAGGGACCCTGGCATTGGCTCGCCCATCATTTCAGACATCTATTTGGAGAGGCTAGAAGAGCTACCAATCTTGTTTTCCAGATTCGCTTGAGTTCCAGATATGAATTCCCAGGCCCTGTCAACATGATTAGTGGAGAGAGGGAAAAGTAGCTGGGAACCTTCCTCCTGAGGCTGAGGTGGCCTGGTGGTGAGTGTGTAGAGGGGAGTCCCAAGTCTGAATGAAAGCTAGTTCCCTGAAGGCCAGGTGGCTGTAGCAGCTCCCTAACCTTTGAACTGTAGTTAGTGGTGTGGGGTTGAACCAAAGTCCAGGAGCAGCTTGAGTCGTCAGTTCTTCCAGCCCTTCCCAATGGCTTAGTAAGCACCTTATTCCTGTTAAATATCTTTTGTTTTGGTATGTTTCGGGTGGTTTCTATCTTAAAACAATCACTGACTTATAAATACCAATTTCATGATTTATTTAATTTTTATTTATTTATTTACAAGCAGAGAGAGGAGAGAGAGAGAGAGAGAAGAGGCAGACAGACAGAATGGGCATGCCAGGGCCTCCAGACACTGCAAACGAACTCCAGATGCATGTGCCCCTCGTGCATCTGGCTTACATGGGTCCTGGAGAATCGAACTGGGATCCTTTGGCTTCGCAGGCAAACACCTTAACTGCTAAGCCATTTCTCCAGCCCTCATGATTTATTTAGATCAAAGAAATCTCCTAAAATCCTCTAGGAAAGATCCCCTCACCTCTCCTTGAAGAGATCTGTGTCTAAGGGATAGCCTAGGCTGACCTGGGATTCACTATGTAATTTCAGGGTGACCTCAAGGCAATCCTCTGCCACTGCCTCCCGAGTGTTGGGATTAAAGTCGTGTGCCACCAACTCTGGCTTTTTTTTACATTCTACTTCAGCTTCCTGAGTGTGGGGATTATAGGCGTGAGTCTCTGAGCCTGGCTCTTTCAAACGCAGTTTATATTCAACTGACAAAACTATTTTCCCTTAGGATTCATGACATTTCATCTATTATTCACAATTACTCATTTGCTTCAGTAAAAATTTAAGTGAATAGGCTATTACATTTTTGTGATTCTATTAAAAACTTGGGCAAAAAAAAATTCTTTGCTGGCATGGTGGTGCACGCCTTTAATCTCAGCACTCAGGAGGCAGAGGAAGGAGGATTGCCAGGAGTTGGAGGCCAGCCTAAGACTACATAGTGAATTCTAGGTTAGCCCGGGATAGAGTGAGACCCTACGAAAAAAAACAAAACAAAACAAAATTCTTTAACTCATTTCCCAATAATTTTTGAATAAGTCTTCAATTAACTTGTATAATTACTTTCTTGGTTTCCAAATTAAATATCAACATACAGCTGAGGACGCAGCTCAGTGGTAGAGTATTTGCCTAGCATGTGTAAGACCCTGGTCCTCTGTTCAGTCCTTAACACTGTGCCCCAATGTGTGTGTGTGTGTAGGTGGGTGTGTATGAAAAGCTACACAACTTTTCCAGTCTTTCATCTTCTAAGGATTCGATGAATTAAAAAAAAAATTAAGCCGGACATGGTGGCGCATGCTTTTAATCCCAGCACTTGGAAGGCAGAGGTCCGAGGCCACCCTGAGACTACATAGTGAATTCCAGGTCAGCCTGGGCTAGAGTGAGAGCCTACCTCGAAGAACAAAAAAAAAAAAAAAAAAAAAAAAAAAAATTATGTGAGACACAGATAAAGAGAATGGCGCGCCAGGGCCTCTAACCACTGCAAATGAACTCCAGATGCATGCACCACCTTGTGCATCTGGCTTACGTGGATACTGGGGAATTGAACCTGCTTCCTTAGGCTTTGCAGGCAAGAGTCTTAACTGCTATGCCATCTCTCCAGCCCTCTTTCTTTTCTGTTTTCATTCTTTTGTTTGTTCGTTTGTTTCTATTTTCATTCTTTACTTGTTTGTTTGAGACAAGGATTCTGGCCCAGGTGAGCTTCAAACTCATGGCAATCCTCTTGCCTCAACCTTGCCTCTTGAGTATTAAGATTACATGTATGAGCCATTATGCCAGGCTTAAACATATTTATTTATTTATTATTTCTCCTTTCTTTCTTTCTTTCTTTCTTTCTTTCTTTCTTTCTTTCTTTCTTTCTTTCTTTTTTCTCTCTCTTTCTTTTTCTAAGGTAGGGTCTCACTCTAGCCCAGGCTGACCTGGAATTCACTATGTAGTCTCAGGGTGGCCTCGAACTCATGGCAATCCTCTTACCTCTGCCTCCCAAGTGCTGGGATTAAAGGCTTGCGCCACCATGCCTGACCCCTGTTTATTCTTTATAAAGAAAAGATGTTGGAAAACCAAAAAAGAATAAACAGGGGGCTGGAGAGATGGCTTAGTGGTTAAGGCGTATGCCTGTGAAACCTAAGGATCCAGGTTCAATTCTTCAGGTCCCACATAAGCCAGATGTGCATGGTGGCACATGCATCTGGAGTTCATTTATAGTAGCTGGAAGCCCTGGTGTGCCCACTCTCTCTCTCTCTCCCTCTCTCGCTGTCTATAATAAAAAAAAAAATACATCTTAAAAAAAAGAATACACAGGGCTGGAGGGATGGCTCAGCGGTTAAGGCACTTGCCTGCAAAACCAAAAGCCCAGGTTCGATTCCCTAGGACCCATGTAAGCCAGATGCACAATGTGGCTCATGCTTTTGGAGTTCTTTTGCAGCAGCTAGAGGCCCTGGCGTGCCCATACATTTTCTCTCTCCCCACTCAAATAAATAAATAAAAAGAAAAAACAAGGAAGCATAAATCCATAAATGGAGTGGGAGACTGAGTCAGGAAGATTGCTATGAGTTTGAGGCCAGCCTGAGCTGAGCTGCATAGTAAGTTCAATCTAGGCCAGTCTAAGCTATAATGTGAGACTCTGTCTCACAAAACCAAACCAAAAGAAATGGATTCAGGTCTAGGTAATCTATTTGTAGTTCCAGCACTTGGGAGGTGGAGGCTGGAAGATCAAAAGTTCAAGGCCAACTTCAGTTACATAGCATTACATACAATGAGACCCTATCTCAAAAAAAGAAAAAAAAAAAAAGGAAGAAGAGAAAGAAAAGAAATAAAGAAAAGTAGGCCTGAATACCTGAAGCTATAGTTGAGTGGTAGAGTACTTGCCTTGCAAGGCCCTGGCTTCAATCCCCAGCACCCAAAAACAGAATGCAGTGCTTGAGTAGGCTGTACTTGTTTCTGATGTATAGAATGTGGCAGAAATGACGGATTGTGACTTCTGAGGGCAGGTCATAAAAGTCACTGCGGTTTCTTGTTCTCTCTCTCGGGTCACTCACTGTGGGCAAAGGCAGCCACTCCAGCAGCCTTATGGACAGATCTAGGCTGTGAGGAAGAGACATCTCTGCAAGAGGCAGCAAGGACCCAAGCCTTCTGTGAACAGCCATGTGAATGAGCTCTCTTAGGAACAGAGCATCCAGCCTCCGTGAAAGCTTCAAATGACTGCAACCCCCAGGAACACTTCATCTCACCAGTAACATTTCATCTCACCAGCCAAGCTGCTCCTACCTTCCCGGACTACAGACCCTGTGAGATAACAAATGTTTACTGTAGTTTTAATTTTAGGGTTTTTTTTTTTTGGTTTTGTTTTTTGAGGTAAGGTCTCGCTCTAGCCCAGGCTGTCCTTGAATTCACTTTGTATTCTAAGGGTGCACTTGAACTCCGTGATCCTCCTACCTCTACCTCCTGAGTGCTAGGATTAGAAGCTAATTTTTTTTTCTTTTTCTTTTTTTTTTTTCGAGGTAGGGTTTCACTCTAGCCCAGGCTGACCTGGAATTCACTATGGAGTCTCTGGGTGGCCTCAAACTCACAGCGATTCTCCTACTTCTGCCTCTCAAGTGCTGGGATTAAAGGCGTGCACCACTATGCTCAGCTAATTTTAGTTTTTTTTTTTAATTCTTTTTTTTAAATTTTATTTTTTAAAATTTACTTATTTATTTGGGAGTGACAGAGGGAGAGGGAGAGAGAAAGAATGGGCATACTAGGGCCTCCAGCCACTGCAAACAAACTTCGATACATGCACCAACTTGTCCATCTAGCTTACATGGGTACTGGGGAATTGAGCCTCGAACCAGGGACCTTAGGCTCCACAGGCAAGTGCTTAACCACTAAGGTACCTCTCCAGCCCCAATTTTAGTTCTTGTGTGTGGATATGCTGCAGGGTTTCAAACCCAGGGCCTTACTCTCTCTACCTCTGAGTTCTACCTAGAGCCCTAAATGCTTATTGTTTGAAGAAGCTAAAGTTAGAAGAGATTTGTTATTCACCTAATATATTATTTAATATGAATGCATATGTGTAGGAATTCTCCTGAAGCTTCTATATTTCCCTGTTAGTGTGCACGGATTGATTTAACTCTCACAACAGACGTGGTTGTGTTCTTCTCCAAAGTATTTTATTATTATTTTTTTTATTTTTATTTTTGTTTTTTTGAGGTAAGGTCTCACTCTAGCCTAGACTAATCTGGAATTCATTCTGTATTCTCAGGGTGGCCTTGAACTCGGTGATCCTCCTACCTCTGCCTCCTGAGTGCTGGGATTAAAGGCGTGCCCTACCATGCCTGGCCTTTATTTTATTTATTTATTTATTGATTGATTGATTGATTGATTGGCTTTTCTGAGGTAGGGTCTCACTGTAGCTCAGGCTGACCTGGAAGTCACTATGTAGTCTCAGGGTGGCCTCGAACTCATGGCAATCCTCCTACCTCTGCCTCCCAAGTGCTGGGATTAAAGGTGTGTGTCACCACACCTGTCTGCTATTACTTTTCTTCTTTTCTTTTCTTTTCTTTTCTTTTCTTTTCTTTTCTTTTCTTTTCTTCTTTGTTTGTTTGTTTGCTTGCTTCTTTCTTTATTTTTTTTTTTTGAGGTAGGGCCTCACTCTAGTTCAGTCTGACCTGGAATTTACTATGTAGTCTCAGGGTGGCCTCAAACTCATGGCCATCCTCTTACCTCTGCCTCCCAAGTGCTGAGATTAAAGGCATGCGCCACCAAGCCCAACTTACTTTTTAAAAAATATTTTATTTTTATTTATTTATTTGAGAAAGAGAGAATGGGTGCACAAAGGAACTCCAGACGCATGCACCACCATGTGCATCTGGCTTACATGGGTCCTGGGGAATTGAACCTTGGTCCTTTGGCTTTGCAGGCAAGTGCCTTAACTGCTAAGCCATCTCTCCAGACCAGTTTTTTTTTTTTTTTTTTTTTTTTTTTGGTTTTTCGAGGTAATGTTTCACTCTAGTCCAGGCTGACCTAGAACTCTATGTAATTGCAGGGTGGCCTCGAACTCATGGTGATCCTCCTACCTCTGCCTCCCTAGTGCTGGGATTAAAGGCACGTGCCACCATGCCTGGCTTAGTTTACTTTTTTTTTTTTTTTAAAGCAGGTTCTTACTGTATAGACCAGGCTGGCCTTGCCTTGGCTTTCCCACATGCTGGGGTTATGGGCATGTGTCACCATACCCAGCATTCTCCAAGTGTATTTTGATACAGACTCATGAAAACTCATTATCAAATCTACAGGGTAGTTCACATTGCTATCTATGTCTGGTAGATTAGGCATAGAAAGAGGAGTAATTTTCCAAAGGTTACACAGGTTGCTAATGGGAGAGCTAGCATTTGAATTAGCTGTCTGCCTCTGCTGTTCTAACTTCTGTGTCACACTGCCATTCTCATAAGGTGGGTGTCACTGAGAAATAAACTCCAATAAAACAATGAAGGGCCGGTTCAAGTTTCATAACTGAAATTATAGAATAGAGCCAGATGTGTAGTACACATCTTTAGTCCTAGCACTTAGGAGGCAGAGGTAGGAGGATCACTGTGAGTTCAAGGCCAGCCTGAGACTACACAGTGAATTCCATGACAGCCTGGGATAAAGCAAGACCCTATCTTGAAAAACCAAAAAACAATTTAAAAATTTATTTATTTATTTGCAAGGAGAGAGAGAGACAGACAGACAGACAGACAGAGGGAAAGAGAATGGGTGCGCCAGGGCCTCTAGCCACTTTAAATGAACTCCAGATGCATGTGCCACTTAAAGGCGTGTGCCACCTCTCCTGGCTTCTATCTCTCTCTCCTTTTTAAATTTTTTTAAAAATTTTTTTTATTTTTGGAGAGAGACACAGAGAGAGACAGACAGAGAGGGAGAGGGAGACAGATAGAGAATGGGTGCCCCAGCAGTCTCTTAGCTGCTGTGAACGAAATCCAGATGCGTGAGCCCCCTTGTGGGCAAGTGCGGCATTGCGCGCTTGCGTCACTTTGCATCTGGCTAAACGTGGGACCTGGAGATTGGAACTGGGTTCTTAGGCTTAGCAGGCAGGTGCCTTAACTGCTAAGCCATCTCTCCAGCCCTCTCTCTTTTTTAAAAATATATATTTACTTATTTATTTGAGAGAGAGAGAGAATGGGCATGCGAGGGCCTTCAGCCACTGCAAACGAACTCCAGATGCATGCTCCCCCTTATGCATCTGGTTTACGTGGGGCCTAGAGAGTCAAACTGGGATCCTCTGGCTTTGCAAGCAAATGCCTTAACCGCTAAGACATCTCTCCAGCCCCTATTTCTCATTCTTAAATAAATAAATAAATACTAAATTTAATAAATTATTTAAAAATTTTTCTTTAAAACATTTATTTTATTTTATTTTATTTATTTTATTTTATTTTATTTGGGTTTTCGAGGTAGGGTCTCACTCTGGCCCAGGCTGACCTGGAATTCACTATGTAGTCTCAGGCTGGCCTTGAACTCACGACGATCCTCCTACCTCTGCCTCCTGAGTGCTGGGATTAGAGGTGTGCACCAGGGCTGGAGAGATGGCTTAGCGGTTAAGGCGCCTGACTGCTAAGCCAAAGAACCCCGTTCCAATCTCCAGGTCCCACGTTTAGCCAGATGCAAAGTGACACAAGGACACAATTCTGCACTTGACCACAAGGGGGTGCACACATCTGGATTTCGTTCACAGCCACTGAAGAGGCTGCTGGCGCGCCCATCTCTGTCTCCCTCTCTCTGTCTGTCTGTCTCTCTCTGTGTCTCTCTCCAAAAATAAATAAAATAATAAAGGCGTGCACCACCATGCCTGGCTTTAAAACATTATTTTTGGCATGACCCTTGAAAGAAACGTTTAAATTTTCAAATCCATACATACTCATTCTATAATTTATCATTCTGTTTTGAAGCATCTAATACAGTTTGTGTAAAATTATTAATTGATGACCAATTTGGTGTATGTTTTTTCTGAGGTGGGGTCTTGCTGTAAGCCAAGCTGACCTGGAATTCACTGTCTCAGGCCGGCCTCGAATTCATAGCAATCCTATTACCTCAGCCTTGCCAGTGCTGGGATTAAACACATGTGTCTCCATGGCCGGCCTCAGTACACGTTTCACTTGTTTATTTCTGGTGGTAGGATGTGAGCTGCATCAGAGCAGTGAGATTCTCTTTGCTTTGTTCACTACTGCAGACTCAGTGCTTCACATAATGCCTGCTGTATGAGAGGAATCTGGTAAGAATTAGTTGAAAAATTGAACGCAAACATCCAGCTAGCAAAGCCGGGTATGTGCCCAAATGCTGGGTTCTTTTAGGGGGAAGGGAGCCATGGGGTTTCACTCAGGTGCCTCTGCTCATGTAGAAGGCTTGATCACCCTGCCTCTACATCCTAGGGTTAGAGTTGCACTCCTGTAATTCCACACTCAGCTTCCAACTAATTTTATTATTATTTTATTTATTTATTTATTTATTTTGGGTTTTTGAGGTAGGGTCTTCCTCTAGCCCAGGCTGACCTTGATTCACTAAGTACTCTCAGGGTGGTCTTAAACTCATGATCCCCCTCCTCTGCCTCCCAAGTGCTGGGATTAAAGGCGTGGAGCACTGTACCCGGCGTTATCTTATTTTGTATGCTTGAATTTGTATGTGTGTGTGTTTACGGACATGTACATGCCAAACTTGGTGTGTCGGTTCTCTCCTTCCACTTTCCTGAGACAGGGCCTTTCTTGTTGCTTTGCCACCCAAAAGGCAGGCCAGTTTAGCTGGCTCTTTAGTTTTGGGTTTCTCTTGGCTCATCTCCCACTGTTACTAGGACTTTAGGATCACAGATACATGTGCTACTTTTCTTCTGGCTTTAAGTGGGTGCTGGGGTGGAACTTCGGCTGGTAGACTTGCAGAGCAAGCACCTTTATTTATTTACTTTTTTTTGAGCCAAGCCCAACAGACTGGCCCACTGATTTTTGTTTTTGTTTTTTGTTTTTATTCAAGAAGGCAAGGAGGTGGGGAGTCCAGGGCCTCCAGCCACTGCAGAGGAACTACAGATGTGCACTACCTTGTGCACATGTGGAACCTTGCATGTTTGCATCAGCTGTGCGTCTGGCTTACATGGGACCTGGAGACTCAAACATGGGTCCTTAGGCTTTGCAGGCAAGTGCCTTAACCACTAAGCCATCTCTCCAGCCCCAGAGTAAACAACACCTTTAACCACTGAGTGATCTATTCAGTTCTCAATGAAATTTGATAATTAGTATTAACAATTCACTCATTTAAGTATCATACTGACCTATGAAGACTGGTATTAATATTTTTCTTTTTTTTTTTTTGGGTGGGGGTAGGGGTAGGGTCTCACTTTAGCCCAGGCTGACCTGTAATTCACTATGTCATCTCAAGGTGCCCTTGAACCCTCAGCAATTCCCCTACCTCTGCCTCCTGAGTGCTGGGATTTCAGGTGTGCACCACTACACCTGGCTCCTTGAACCAATTTTTTTTTTTTTTTAATTTATATGGGCTGGGGAAATGGTTTAGCAGTTAAAGCATTTGCCTGTGAAGCCTAAGGACCGGGGTTTAATTTCCCAGGGCCCACATAAGCCAGATGCACTAGGGGATGCATGCGTCTGGAGTTCATTTGCAGTGGCTGGAGGCCCTGGCATGCCCATTTGGTCTTTCTCTCTGCTGCTTCCTCTTTCTCAAATAGATAAATAAATGAAATATATAAAAATATATTTTATTGCTGGGCGTGGTGGTGCATGCCTTTAATCCTAGCACTCGGGAGGCAGAGGTAGGAGGATCGCCGTGAGTTTGAGGCCACCCTGAGACTATATAGTGAATTCCAGGTCAGCCTGAGATAGAGTGAGATCCTACCAGAAAAAACCAAAAAAAACCAAAAAACCAAAAAAACCAACCATATATATAATTTATTTATTAGAGAGAGAGAGAGACAAAGAGAGAGAGAGAGAGAGAATGGGCATGCCAGTGTCTCCAGCCACTGCAAACGAACTCCAGACACATGTGCCCCCTTGTGCATCTGGCTTATGTGGGTCTTGGAGAATCGAACTGGGATCTTTTGGCTTTGCAGGTAAATGCCTTATCCGCTAAGCCATCTTTCCAACCCTTTTTTTTTTTTTTTTTTTTTTTTTTTTGGTTTTGTGAGGTAGGGTCTCACTCTGGTCCAGGCTGACCTGGAATTAACCATGTAGTCTCTTCACTCTCGGCGATCCTCCTACCTCTGCCTTATTTTTATTTTTATTTATTTATTTCAAAGAGAGAGAAAGAGACAGATATAGAGAGAAAATGAGCATTCCAGGACCATTGGCCACTGTAAAGGAACTCCAGACACATGCACAGACTGCCTTTTATTATTTTTTTATTTTTAATTTTTTTTTGGTTTTGCGAGCTGGGTCTCACTCTGGTACAGGATGACCTGGAATTAGTCTCAGGGTGGCCTTGAACTCACGACCATCCTCCTACCTCTGCCTCCTGAGTGCTGGGATTAAAGGTGTGTGCCACCATGCCCGGCTAAGACTACCTTTTAAATACAAAGGAGAGCAGTGGTAGGAGGAGCATTGTGAGTTCAAGGCCACCTTGATACTTCATAGTGAATTCCAGGTCAGCCTGGGCTAGAGTGACACCCTACCTCAAAAAACTGAAACAAAGCAAACAAACAAGAGACAAATGATAAATGATTGAACGTAGGGTGGAGAGATGGCTTAGTGGTTAAAGCACTTGCAAAGCCTATGGAATGATGTTTGACTCTCCAGATCCCACATAAGCCAGACAGCCAGACAGCCAGATGCACAAAGCTGAGGCAAGTGCGAGGTCACACATGCCCACTAAGTGGCACAAACATCTGGAGTTCAATTACAGTGGCTGAGGCCCTGGCACTGCAGTTCTCTTTCCTCTCTGTCTCTCTTTCTCTCTCTAAAAAAAAAAAGCAGTGTGAAGTTTTAAAATTATATTTTACAATTCTGGGAAATAAAATAATCCCAGAAAAAAAAAAAACTATGTATGTATATAGATATATACAGGGATTGGAAAAAAGTCACCTAAAAGAGATTTTACTGGTATATTTTGGAAATTTGAACATGGCTTGCAAATTACAGATATTAGCAATTCTGATTATGTAGGAAAATATCTTTGTTCTTAGTAGATATGTACCGACATATTTAGAGGTCAACAGTTTTCTGCAAATAGTGATTCAGCAAAATAAACCATATACACATGTAGAAAACAAATGTGGAGAAATTGGTGAATACGGCTTAATTGTGCCATTCATTAAATTTTCCTAGTAATCTTTCTGAAAATGAAAACATTTAAGAAAGTAAAATCTCTTCAAACTCCAAGCAGCCTTTCCTGTTTTGTCGGTTTTAGCATCTTCAACGCTACCCATTTAACAAAAGAAGAAGTTAAAGCTCAGAATGTCTGTCTTTCAAAACTATTGTAATTATTCAATGAAACCAGAGAACACCGCAGTTCTCACTGTGTGCCCTCTGTCAGTTTCAAATCTTTTTCTAGATAGCTTGGTAAAGTAGTGTGCAACCAGGCAGGGGTGAATTTGGACCATGACTGAATGTTTGACCTCTTGAGGAATTCATTGTAAAGAAAAAAAAAAAAAAAAAAAAAAAAAACTACTTGGCAGGAATTGTTGTATTAAATTGTCACCTGGTATTTAGAAAATTGGGTTTCAGTTCATGTGCAGAAACCTTCCTTTCATTTCATCTAAACTCGTGCAGTCTTGTTGGGGGGGGGTGAGAGGGTGTGTGGATGGAGGGGAGAGAGGAACCCACTTTCTCCAAGGTCACCCAGCTGACTCAAGGACCCAGGTTTCCCTGCTTTTGGTCTTGTGCCCTTTCCACGCCCGCCAGAGCGGAGGAAGCGGCGCGCTCATGGGGATGCAAGGATGTAGAGGAGCAAAGGGAGAGAAGAGGCCGCGGGAGGAGAGGTGGTGTGAGACCCGCCGAGGCGCCTGCCAAGGAAGGGCGCATGGAGAGGAGACGCGCGGCGCGACCGGCCGGGGTGCGGAGCCAAGAGACTGGCGTGGTGTGGCGTGGCCGAGGGGAGGGTCGCGAGGGCCGGGCCGGATGCGAGCACCGAGGCCGGGTTGGCCTGGGCTTGCCGCAGGGGCGCCGGCTTGGCATGCGGAGGGAGGCCCAGCCGGGGCCCGCAAGGCTCGGGGTAGGGGAACGGAGGGGGAGTGCGTCAGGAGACCGTAGGCGGTGGTCATCGGTGTAAAGGGTGAGCCGGGCCAAGTGTGTGCTGGGGGCTCGGCTCAGGGTTGCCGAGCGGCGGGGGTCGCGACCCCCCCTGGCTGGGGGGGTGGGGTTGCGGGCGGGCGGGCGGCGCCGGCCGGAGGGGGCGGGTCTTATTGGCCCCCCGCGGGAGCCGTGGCGGCTGCGGCGGCGGCGCAGGCGCGGTTCCCGCCTCCTCCCGGTCGGCGGAGCGAGTGGAGGTTGCATCCCCGCTCGGCTCTTGAGGGTTCTCGCGTCTCGGTCTCCGCAGCCCCCTCCCTCCCTCCCTTCCGTCCGCACTCCCATCCTCCCGGTCCGCCCCCAGCCCGCTTCCCGCCGAGTCGGCGGAATGAGCTCCAGGAAAGGTGAGCGTGGCGGCGCCGCGTCCCCTCCTCCTCTTCCTCCTCCTCCTCCTCCTCCGCCGCCGCCGCCGCGGCCCCGCGACCGTTAATGTGTGTGTCTCCTCTCTCTCTCTCTCTCTCTTTCTCTCTCTTGTTTCCCCCTTCAGTGCTGGCCATTCAGGCCCGAAAGCGGAGGCCGAAAAGAGAGAAACATCCGAAAAAGTGAGTCCACGCCGCGCCGTCCCCCCCCGATCTCCGCCCTTCACCCACGTCCACCGCGTCCGGGTGAACTTGCCCCGGGGACGACAGTGTCCGCGGCCCCGGCGCACTGAAGGTCCGTCTTCCCCGCTCGGCCGATCGCTCGGCCGGGACGCCGGGGCTGCCGGGCTCCATCGTGCGCGCCCCGCGGGCGGCGGGGGAGGGGCTCGCGGCCTGTGGTCAGCCCCGCGATGCCGGCGCCGGACCCTCCCGCCATGGCCACGAGTGGTGGTGACCGTCGAGGGTGCGGTGGGGTGGGGTGGGCGGGCGTGCCCCCGTGCTCTCCCTTCCCTTCCCCTCCCCCCCTCAGCCAAGCGCCGGCAGTGACCGTGGCTGCGTCCGGCCCCGGGTTCGCGGATGCTCCAGGGCTGCGGGGTCCCCGACGAGGAAGAAGAGCCCGAGGTGCGTGCGGGGAGGCCGGTGTGCGGACGCTTCCTCTTCCTCTCGGCCTTTCCTCCCTCTCCCCCAAAGTCTCTCGATCGGCTTTGTTTGTTTTTTTTTTTTTTTTCCTGTTCCCAAACCCCAAGAGCTTGCTTGTTGTCAAGTAGTTTTTTTTTTTTTTTTTTTTTTTTTTTTGACCTCGGGCGTGTTCCTTGGGTGCGACTTGAGGTCCCCGAGATCCGGTGCGTTTCGGTGCTCGGGGTGTTGAATTGCAAACTTTGTGCTCCGATCGGGTGTTGGTTCCTCGGGTGCACGGCGGGGGTGGGGGGAGGCATGTGCGCGGCCCCGGGGACGTGCATTGTGCCGGGAGCTGCATTCACACACTGGTGATCTTTCAAACGTGCCAGCGACAGCCACCTCCAGGCTGGCCTTGCTGCCCGACCGACGGGGTCTTTTCCTGGAGAGCTACTCGGGCACCGCAGAGCACCGCCGCGTGTTCCGTTTTTACCTCCTCCCTCCCTCTCTCTCTCTGCTCTGCCAGATGGGTTGCTCTTGCTCTTCCTTCTGCGCAGGCAATTCCTGTGGTGCCTTTGGTAGTATAGGGGGAAAGACAATGTACAATGGTCTCCAGTATCCTTTGCGGGATCGGGCTTTTTTTTTTTTTTTTTTTCCCCTTCTTGGTGTTGGTCTGCCTAGTGAATTTCCCATCTATCGGAGGCATCAAGGAAAACTGGCAAAGTCATTGCTAATTATGATGTTTCACGACAGGATTGTCTTCATTGAAGATTGAGCGGAACTTGAAAGTGTTCCTAGGGTTTCATAAAATGTAGCTTATCCTTTCTTACCAACCTGGGGGAAAGACTTGATAAGGGCTTGAAGGACTAGAGGATAACAACTGGAAATGGGATTCAAATGACACATTAAAATTGGTCTTTCGGTTGTTTAACATGCTTTTTTGGCTAATAAGAGCCTTCATTTTGGGATTTACTTTGGTGAACCACTGAGTTTGGTCCTCATCTGCCTGAGTGCTTGGGTTTAATCATAGCTTTCAGTTCAAACTATTGATTTACTTAGTTCCACATAGCATTATGTTCAGAAACAAAAAGTTGAGGAAGCAAAACCCCACTTTTTAGGATAGCTCACTGTGTATACATACATTTATCTGGAGATATATATATATATATATACATATATATACATATATATATGTATATATATATATGTAAGGAAAACATTTGATGTTCAGTCAGTGTGTATTTGTTTTTGTTTTCAGTTTTTTTCAAGGTAGGGTCTCAATCTAGCCCTGGCTGACCTGGAACTCATTCTCTAGTCCCAGACTGTCCTCTGACCCCACAGCATCCTTCTATCTCTGCCTCTTGAGTGCTGGCATTAAAGGAGTGAGCCGCCACCACCATCCTGTTAGTGTGTATTTAATATTTTCTCGTTTCAGTGTCATGATTTTCATAGTGCTGCAGTTTGGATCTGCATTTAGAGTATCCACAGCAGTCTCTGTTTACTCATATCAATCAACTAGTCTTTTCCATTGTGAATTGTGAACATATGATATATTTGAAGGAAAAAGAGTTAATGATGGAGGGGTTCCAAGAGATGGCTCAGCAGTTAAAGGTGCTTGCATACATAGCCTGCTGGTCTGGATTTAATTCCCCAGTAACCAGGGTTCAATTTTCCAGTAACCATATAAAGCTAGATGCAAAATGCATGCATGCTTCTGAAGTGCTCTGGAGTGTTTGCAGCAGCAAGAGACTACTGTGTGTATGTGTGTGCACCCGTGCAGAAATAAATAAAAAAAGGTTAATGATAGAAAAAACTGGTCTGGTGTGCAAGGTAATTATCAAGAAGAAGAAATCAATCCAAACAACATAAATAAGGTAATGCTTTTTTTTTTTTTTTTTTTTTTTTTTTTTTTTTTTGGGTTTTTCGAGGTAGGGTCTCACTCTAGCCCAGAAAGACCTGGAATTCACTCTGTATTCTCAGGGTGGCCTTGA